>CM067359.1:185135221-185205221 GCA_034401795.1 Chaetoderma sp. LZ-2023a
CACATACTCCCATGTCCATCACGTGACAATGCACATACTCCCATGTCCATCACGTGGCAATGCACTTACTCCCCTGTCCATCACGTGACAATGCACATACTCCCCTGTCCATCACGTGACAATGCGCATACTCCCCTGTCCATCACGTGGTAATGCACATACTCCACTGTCCATCACGTGACAATGCACATACTCCCCTGTCAATCACGTGTCAATGCACATACTCTACTGGCCATCACGTGCCAATGCACATACTCCACTGTCCATCACGTGACAATGCACACACTCCCCTGCCTATCACGTGACACTGCACATACTCCCCTGTCCATCACGTGGCAATGCACTTACTCCCCTGTCCATCACGTGATAATGCACATACTCCCCTGTCCATCACGTGACAATGCGCATACTCCGCTGTCCATCACGTGGTAATGCACATACTCCCCTGTCCATCACGTGGCAATGCACATACTCCCCTGTCCATCACGTGGCAATGCACATACTCCACTGTCCATCACGTGCCAATGCACATACTCCACTGTCCATCACGTGACAATGCACATACTCCGCGGTCCATCACGTGGCAATGCACACACTCCACTGGCCATCACGTGACAATGCACATACTCCACTGTCCATCACGTGACAATGCACATACTATGCTTGTAACTGGTGGGACATATGTGCATTCTTTTGCAATCAATATTATTTCCAGGATTTACCCAGGCCTACAGTACGGCCCAGAAATATCTTAACGCTTTCAAATCAAACCACTACGTGCATTGGCATATTTTTAACATGATTGGATTTGTTACCTAAGATGTTACACACATTCAACAGAACAATTCTTAGACACTAACATATTTCTGAATTTTTGGAACCATATTAACAAAATGTTCAGCTGCGCTGTATGCCAACATTCCTCTGACGTATATCAACATTCCTCTCGCTCAGCTCACGAGGTGGTATATATGATTCATCTAATAATTCAGTCTCATAAATGAACACAGATTGTACACAAAATAAGCTTAAGATTTGAGTCTAGAAAAAGGGTTGTCCATAAAACATACATGGTGTAGGTCGTGATAGCAACGCGAGATCTCTGTGCGCACTGCGAAAGCTGTCTACCCGAAGATGGCGAATACACGTAGGCTGCTTTTGTCGACATTCAAAATGTCATGGAAAATGTGTATCCCCAACATGAGCTAAAAGTTATGGCCAGCTCAATTACAAGAGCCGCATCATTCTAATCAGAATACTTACACATTCGCATTTGCTAGATGGTGGCTGGCTCTCTGTGTGGCTCGCTGGCTGGCTTGGTCGCTGGGTCGCTGGCTGGCTAGATGGTTGGCTGGATGACTTGTTAGCTGTCTGGCTGTCTGGCTGTCTGGCTGTCTATCTGGCTGGCTGGCTGGCTGGCTGGCTGGCTGGCTCGCTGGCTGGCTGGTTGGCCGGCCGGCTGTCTGCCTATCTGGCTGGCTGAATGGCTGGCTGGCCTGTCGGCTGGTTTGGCGGGATAGCTCACTGGCTGCATGCCTACCTGGCTGGCTACATGCCTATCTGCCTTCCCCAAGCCACCCGCCAGTACAAGCACCCACACGCCTGCAAGCCCTCCCCCCTTCCTGCATGCGTACATGTCTGCACACGGGCCGGTCTGCTGGCCACCCGTACACTTGCCGAATCGGCCACGCGCCGACCCGCCCACAGCCCAACCACACACTCGTCCGCCCTCACGCCCACCCGCTCTCCCGCCTGCCCACCTGTCCTCCCACATGCTTTCCCAAATGCCGGCCTGCTCACCCACCCAGCTTCCCGCCACCCAACAGCACATCCATTACTCCGCCCATCATACCGCCTTCCTGGCCACATGCCTGCTCACTCGTACTCACGTCCGCTCAACTGCCCAACTGTTCTGCACACGCCTGTCCATCTGTGCATTCGCCCACCCGCACACGTGCCTGTCTACCTGTACGCCTACCCGTCAAAAGCCCCGCCCACCCACCGGCTTTTAGATAGTCATCGTCCATGAGTGGGACAATGCTTCTCGTTTGTATATTGTGCCAAATATGCAAAGGTCATGCTATACTGATTATCAACAAATCGTGATCTAATATCTCTACTTCTATTGGATGTATTATCAAACGTGGGTAAATGTTGTCCTTGGTGCCCTGAGTAAATCTTCTGATTTAATGGGAAGGTCAAAAGTGTTAATGTGTTAAACGTCTGAATCATCGAAAAGGTCAGGTGAACGAGACTCTCAGATGTCTTCTGAATGGGAGGAGTTGATGTAAAGAACATATTCACATATTATTTATCCTCATATTAAAATCCAACACACGCACCTGTAGAGCAGTAGAGCCGCTCGAATGATGGTTAGATAGTAGCCGATATAAGATAATATTCATTATGCATAGATACTTGCAATATACACGGGGGTAGTGCGTTGTGCATTGGTCTAGGATAGATATGCGAGAGTGGCATATTACGCAACCCTCCTCATTTTGATATCTATAAAAGCTGGCATATGAGCTGCTTTCATCAACATACCATGCGTCATATAGAAAGTGCATAGACGAACGTGACGAGATTCACGGAGGTGGCGAAGGTAAGGACTATGATCACGTGCCCATCACACTAAGCAAGCAGTTACAGAGGGAGAGAGAGAGCGAGAGCGAGAGCGAGAGAGAGCCAGAGAGAGAGAGACAGACAGAGAGAGATAGAGAGAGAGAGAGAGAGGAGGGTGGGAGGGAGCGACGGAGGGAGGGATGGAGGGAGGTAGGGAAGGAGGGAGGGAGGGAGCGAGAGACATACAGAGAGACAGAAAGACGGACAGACAGACAGACAGACATACAGACAGACATACAGACAGACAGACGGACGGACGGACGGACGGACGGACGGACGGAAGGATGGACGGGCGGGCGGACAGACAGACAGACAGACGGACAGACAGAGAACGAGAGAGAGAGAGAGAGAGAGAGAGAGAGACCTTAGTAAAATCAGCACCAGCAAGCCTTCAGCCAGAGATGTGTATAGTACCTTATAACAAGACACCTTCTTCTACTACTCCTCCTCCGTCTCCGCCTCCTCTCCCTCCTAGGGAGAATACTATTAACCCGTCTGATATGCAGTTTGCTAAGTACCGTCATCAATCGCATAGCAGGGGCCTGTGGAGGATCCCCAGAATGACAAAAAAGATTCTGAGGATAGGGTCCTCTAACCCAGCCCACATTGATTTAGACGACCATCCTGACATCCAGGTTGAGTGCTATCCTGGTGCCGCATTATCACATTTCAGAACAATGGCTATGCGACACAAGGCTGGCCCTAGCATGGAGAAGATCATCCGGAATATTGGCATCAACTCCAAAAATGAGCATCCAACCACGCGTCAAACCATTTAAGGTTCGTGGCCCGAGAATTTACGAACAGATTCCCTAATACGGAGTTCTACTTTGCTGAGAGTAACTTCTCTGATAGCTTGTCAGGCAAGCAAAAGTACATTCTCAAGCGTGTCAACGAATCAGCAAGGCCCAACTGCAACGTTGATAAGGTCATCCCCAACATTTATGATGCCAATTTGTATGTTGAGAAGGATCCATTGGGCGAAGAAAACAGCCGGTATAGGTTCAGCAACTGTGATTATGTCTCGAGAAAACTACATCCGCGAGGCTGAAAGGCAGTTAACTAACACCAGGCATTACAGAAAACTTGATAATTTAGTTTGGCCTCAAAACCGACAAAATGTCATTGGCATACTTAATTCATTGCATACAGATACAGACATCGATCAGAAACAGGTAAAGTATCTGCTAGGTGAGAATAATCCACAAAATCGGACAGTTTATATCTTGCCTAAAATCCATAAACCTATCAGCATCTGGTTAGATCCATTGACACCGCCTGGACGACCCATCATTTCAGACTGTGGCAGTGAGTCTTATGGCATTTCAGAATATATTGATTACTATTTAAAGCCCATTGCTAATAGACACAAGAGCTTTCTCAAGAAGACAGAACACTTTCTTTCAAAGCTATCCAAATTGTCAGTTCCGAAAGATGCATATTTAGTCACATTAGACATAGATGCTATGTATACCAATATAGAATTTGATGCTGGAGTCAATGCTATTAATAATTATTTTGTCAAATTTCCTGATCCAGATCGACCAGACACGGACATTCTAAAATTATTAGAGCTAAGTCTTAAAGGAAACGATTTCCAATTTAATGGTGAAAACTACCTTCAAATCTGTGGATGCGCAATGGGTAAACGATTCAGCCCAAATTTTGCCACGATTTATGTTGCGGAGTAGGAAAAGGAGGCACTGAACAAATCAACCAAAACGCCTCTTCTTTACCTCAGATATCTAGATGACATCTTCATAGTTTGGCAACATTCAGAAGAAAACTTTTTGGAATTTTTTCGCATTTTATATAACCAAGATTCAAACATCAAGCTAAAAGCTACTATTAGTGGAACATCAGTTGACTTTTTAGATGTCACGATCTATAAGGGTCCTCAATTTGATTCCTCTGGAAAATTGGAATATAAAGTATTCTTTAAGCCAATAGACTCACATCAGCTGCTTCACACAAAATCATTTCATCCTCCACACACATTTAAAGGTTTGATCAAATCGCAAATCATAAGATGTTTTCGAAACTCTAGCAACAGGCAACATCTGAATAGTGCATGCTCTACTCTGTTTGATGCTTTGAAAGCACGAGGCTATTCAGCCCGTTTTCTTCGAAAAATTAAAGCAGACACCATCAATGAGCTTGCAAATCTAAACCCTCATAGCGGACCCGAGTTTGAGCCTGTCCAAATTAAACACAATACACCAATCATGTGTGATGGATCAGTTTCTAAATGAGACAAAATTTGATGCAAAGTAAACAACTATATTGTAAACCAACACACATTCCTGAGTTTTCAAACTGAAAATGAATATCATATTCGAACTAATATGCATTGTGATTCTGAGAATGTTGTCTATTTGATCAATTGTGCCCTTTGCCAGAAACAGTATGTTGGTGAAACAAAAAACTGCATTTAGAGTGCGGGCTAGACGCCACCTTTCTGATATTAACACCTCAGCAGATACGCCAATTGTTCAACATTTCCAACTTCCTGATCATTCAGTTGAACATCATTTTGAAATCATGGCAATAGAACAGATTCCGACCTTCGATAGTGAGGAAGAAACGAGTTCGTTTCGCAAAATCCGAGAAGGCCATTGGATTAGAACACTCCAAACAAAAGCACCATTTGGAATAAATGTAGATTCAGGAGTATCACAAAAGAACATAATTATCCCAATTCAACTCATACACAATAGACGTAACGTTGAATTAGCGAAAACCATGAAAGACGAATATTCACAGTTGCAATCTAAATTAAAGGAACCGATCAAAGCACGACCAGTAATAGCTTACAATATGAATCCACACCTGAAAGATTTGCTAGTAAGATCAAAGTTAGACCTCATAGTTCCTGATAACAATGACAAGGTTTCATCCCTCCCTACCTATTCTTACATAAATCTAATCCCAACCAAAATCAATGGTGGGCAACATGAACTCATATCAGTAGGACCGCTTTTAGTTTTGTGTCTGCAAAAGTGTGTATGTGCGTGCGTGCGGTCGTGCGTGCATTAGTGCGTGCGTCCGTACGTTTGTTCGTATCTGTGCATGTGTGTGAGTGTGTGCTCGTATATCCGTACGTGCGTGAATCCACGCTTGCGTGGGTGTATGTGTGCGCGTGTGTTTATGTGGGTGTGGTGTGGGTGCATTAATTCGTGAGTCATTAGTACATGGGTGTCTGCGTGCATTCATTCGTGCGTATGTTCGTACATGGGCTCATGCATGCATTATTGCGCGCATTCGTGCATGTATTACTGTGTGCATGTATTATTACATGCACGCGTGCATTCGTTCAGATGTGTTTGTGTGCGTGCGTGCGTGCGTGCGTGCTTGCGCGCTTGTGTGCGTGCGTGCGTGCGTGCGTGCGTGCGTGCGTGCGTGCGTGCGTGTGTGCATTCGTGTGTGCGATTTCTCTATAATGTAGGATCAATCCCAGCCTTTACCTGATAAAGCGACATACTGATTAGTTCACTTTACCCCAACAAATCTCAAGGGGGGACCACACTAAGTAAATCTAAACTTGATCTCGATAGGACATATTTAGGTAAAGAAATGTTTAATTAAATTCCTGTGCCAATGCGTTTCTTTTCAATATAAAGACATACAGACAGAAAGACAGACATACAGACATACGCACACACACACGCACGCACGCACGCACGCACGCACGCACGCATGCGCGCACCCGTGCGCGTACGCACGCACGCACGCACGCTCGCTTGCACGCACACACGAACGCACGCACGCACACACAGACAGCCAGACAGGGAACATAAGATAGAGAGAGAGGGAGAGAGGAGGGAGGGAGGGAGGGAGCCAGGGAGGGATGGATGGAGAGAGAGACATACAGAGAGACAGACAAACGGGCAGGTTGACAGACAGACAGACATAAAGCATGCCAGCATGACATACATACAGACGGACGGACGGACGGACGGACGGACGGACGGACGGAGGGATGGATGGATGGATGGACGGACGGACGGACGGACGGACGGACGGGCGGGCGGGCGGGCGGGCGGGCGGGCGGACGGACTGGCGGACGGACGGACGGACGGACCGACGGACAGACAGCCAGAAAACAAGAGAGAGAGAGAGAGAGAGAGAGAGAGAGACAGGACGCCGAGCTTAGTAAAATCAGCACCGGCGAGCCTTCAGACAGAGATGTGTATTGTACCTTATAACAAGACGTATAGCGCAGTAAAGGAACGATGTACTAGACGCTATAGAAGTAATTGGCTTAAATACGAACTATAAAGTCGTTAGTTCATCATGTATATTTACAGATTGCGATTCCTAGGTGCGCTGTTAAGCGAATTTCTCATATTCGTTTGAAAACGATTCCCATAGCGTTACCCAGGCAACTTAGCTTAAATGACCTTATCGACACAAAGTAGGCATTGGACACCCGGTAGCTAGTAGCAGACACTTACAGTTCCTGGCAATGACATTTGCATACAGTTATTTGTATCATTGAAACATTCCATATTTGGATTGACGCAGAGCTATATGTCTCGCTAATTCACGGCGTGGCGACATCGTGGATATATATTTAATTACGCACTTCAGTATCGCTTCCTTAATACTCACACCACCTACAGTGATTAGATTAGCCTATGCTCGATTAATAAAAAAGCACGCCCCCACCACCACCCTCTCCTTAGTCGTGCATGCACCCAATGGTGCCACTGCGACATGGACGCAGGTTAGCCCGCAATATGAGCTCAGGTTAAACCTGCCATTCTATAAGACACCTATGATTCGTTGTTGATCTTATCAAAGCGAGAATAAATGCACTTTACTAATGATTTGAACATATTGAGGTAAGGACAGATACTGATTTATATACATTATGGCATTATGAGATTGTAATATACTTTCAATTTTTGCTACTCGATTCTCCCAAGCTATGCTCGGTGTAAACTTGATGTCTTTGTATGCACGCTTCCAGATGTACTGCGGAACTATGAGCGTCCCGAACACTTCCAGCCTTGGGGCTGTAGTTTCAATATGGCCGAGTGAAACACGATTAGAAGTCACTATTTAAATCTATTGTTATACTGCCACACTGACGCATGCTGACCATAGCTGGTATGGCTGATTGATACTGATAACGTCCAGATGAATTGACAAAGAACAAAACGAGTCATGCCGATATTCTAACTATATCCTTCTCAAAACGCGCTAAGGAAATTCTAAATACATTTAGATAAATACCACCAAATTAAGATTGTTCTAACCAATATGCATCTTAACCTAATCTTAAGATGATTAAAGAATCTGACAGTGAGATGGGCATTCTGCAGCTGAAATGGGCATTGCGCAGTTAACAGTTAGTTGTCTGTTTATGCTCGTTGTGTTTGGGCCTCATACTGGCAGGCTGATGACATCCGGTGAAGTGCATGATTTCCCACAGAAGACAATATACTTCTGTTTGTCATTGAACTTGGAGTGTCGTGATGATTCCTGTTGCGCAACAATGTTCCACAGACGTCATCAATTGCCAAACCACATTAGGGTTGAGGGCCCATCGACCTTCTGTCACGGCGCATTTGGGTGAAGTGCACCACCGAGCGAGACAGGAATGGAGTAGATAACCTCTCAACTGGAGTCCTGTCCAATGGGAAGTTGCCTTGATCACAGCCGAGTCGAGATTCTGCTTGGACGTTCACAATGGACGTGTTCCCGTGTGCTAACGTCCACACGAAATATGTATTGATGCAAATGTTTTGGAATATAACCATTCTTGTTGAAGTCTACACATTGTGTGTCATGACAGTTTTGTTGGCATATATCTACAACATTATACAGATTAGCTCGCAGACCAGGGTTGGGTGCAGGCCCACTGTTTTCTATGCCTTTGTCAGGGCCATTTACTTGTGCAGTAGCGCACAACTTCAGTCTGAGTAATGATGCTGTGTGCCACACCGGGCAAGCGTTGTTAAGCTCTATGTGGGAAGCTAAGGTAACAAGCGAATAAGTGTGTTGAGTCTCAAATATGGATTTTGATTGAGCATATGTGGGATCTCCTGCAGACAGATATTTCAGCTCGTCTAGTCAAACTCACAATCCTCCAGGAGCTTGGAGAGGCCTTGGCACGGCAGTGGGCCAACATACCCTATGCTCGGTGCCGATCTTGATTGGCAATATGGAAAGAAGGAGTCAGCTTGCCATCAGGGCTACAGCTCGCCATCCGCTTTAGGCATGGACTTATGACTGTGGCACTTGGCAAATTGATCCGTGTATGACTGTAGTTCCTCCACAACACGATGCAGTGTAGCATCTGTCACCGCGCGAGTTACGTCTGATTGCAAAATAACTGACATTGCTTAAAATCTGTGATGATAATTGCAAGATAATTTTAGTTAAGTCGACATGGATTCTGATTTGTATGCCTATGTGCAATGTGTTCTGTTATTATACATTACCTTAGCAAATCTAGATCTATAAAATACCACTCCTAGACGTAACCCACGGTGCACGCCAGCATGAACTCTTTGGCGACATACCACCGGTCTACCTGACACTATTCATCCATTAAAAACCTATAAACATACCGACTAGAGACGCAACACCGAGCCATAGACCGCGTCGAGCAGCCCATGACGATGGATATAGCAGTTTACTCCATAGTGCAGGGTTTCTCAGATGTCCAATATTCAACACGCGATATGCTGTTGGCATTGATGGGTCTAACACTGAGCGTGCATTACATGATCAGCATGAAGCCTGTTACGAAAATAAGTAATTTCCTGTTCTCGGCGTGTGATACCCTTTGATGAAAGCTACAGTTAAAGCTATATACGCAAAGGGATTAGTGCACTTATATGCAATACACCTGTCAATAGCGGCCACCCTTGTCATTAACAATTGTTCGTAGCTAAAGACAGTGTGACGCTTAAAGTAATTCAATTCGTATGGTAATCCGGAGCGTTAGAGTATAGATGATGATGATGTCTTAAGAGGTTAGTCATGTAAACGCACCTGTAAGAACATATATTAAAGACTGCATTGAGGAAGACGATGGCTGTATGTCCAATTCACTGACGACCGAGGTGGGGAGAGGTGGTTGGGACGGGGGGGGGGGGCTAATGCAGGGAAGGCTCGAACAATGGCGATGCGTAATGGAGAACTGATAACGAAGGCTCAGATCGGATGTATGCCATCACAAACCGAATACAGTATCAGTATGAATTATAAATTGCATTAAGTGTATCGTCGTCTAGCAATGCAGACTATATTATTAGGCAGCTCTTACTCGCTGAGTAAAGGGATTATATCACTAGACAACCCCCATTAGGCTAGAATGATCGATGCCCACCTGTTCGCCTACCCGCCCATACATTCGCCAACCCGCCCGCCACCCAGCCTGTTGACCCGCACGCACACACGTACGTTTAGAAGAACACGCTAAGAAGGCGATTCAGTCTACCGATGTCAGTCAAGATGTTTCGGGTCAGGAAATGTCACGCCATGTTTTGCAAGCAATTCACATCATATAATGTGCCATATACACAACCCTGCAGGGTATCTATGCGAACAATGTACAGGGAAATAGTTACATTCATACAAATCATAAACAGGTCAATTAGAACAGTAACACAAAATGTGTTAGAGTATCTCTAACTGTATGGCATCGCACGCGGGCGGTCACTTAGGAGCACATAGAAGACAAGATGACGAAGATAGGAGACAAGATGGCGTGGTTCACAGTCCAAGATACACATACTGTTAAAGATAAATCGAGCGTTTTCGGAAGTGAGTGGCATGGAATCCACACGCTCTATTCTATCAGTGCAATGCGACATTTAAGATGATATTTGCATCCATTAAGTGCCGGACAGTTAGGCGCCTTTTTACGCTCATCGCACGGATCTGCAAACAATTCTGAAAAAAAGAGTGTCCTCTCAGGCGGCGGCGAATTTCGCTAACGAGTAAATATGCTTAAGGACGATGCTAATTTATCAATATCAAGCCTAGCGTGTTTGATAAATACTAACGATCGGCGATGCCGTATAGATGTGCCTATTGTATACATTATTGTAATTGATGTCACACGTCACATGATTCGTAAGCGGTGGTGCGTAATCATAGGGAAATTCAGATAGTGCATCGACTTGGACTTAGATAATGTTTTCCACGGCGATTTTACTGACGAATTCTCAGCGACAGAAGTAGTCAGCAATCGGCTCGACGAGCGTAAGAAAACCGGCCGTGTGTTCGGTGTTTTCGCCGATACATATCTCGATTCAGCCATAAGTTGCAATCAAATCGTGAGCTGTATCATAGTTTAGCTTTAACTTTAATTTCATAATGTGATTATTAAACTGTAATAAGGTATTTAAATAGACATGTTCGTGTGTGAATTATTGTGAATTGAACTATATGATGGTGGAAAAGGGAGTATTTTGAATTATTGAGTATGCATAATTATTAAAATGTATAGGTTATCTAGTTGATAATGGTTAATTACCGAGCGACCGAATGAATGACCGAATGAACAACTAATGCATCTACGAGCGAAGGACAAATGAACAAACGAACTAAAGGACGAACGACAGACAGACAGGTGTACGGAAAGATGGATGGATGTATGGACAGGCAGATAGGAGAGCCGGTGGCGAAACAACGAACGAATGAAAAAACAAACGAACTAACAAATGAATGAATGAAGGAATGAACGAAGCGACGAATTAATGGATGACTGAATGAATACATGCATGAATGACTGAATGAATACATGAATGAATGAATGAATGAATGAATGAATGAATGAATGAATGAATGAATGGGTTGAACGACAGAAGGGACGAACCAACGAACCGCCGAAGGAATGAATGAATGGATGAACGAATGAATGAACCAATGAGTGAATGAAAGAAAGAACGTGCAAACGAATGAACGAAAGAACGAGCGAGCGAACGAACGAACGAGCGAACGGACGAACGCGCGAACGAACGAATGAACGAATGAATGAATGCACGAATGAACGAATGGTGAATGGTCGAACCAACAAATGCACGAACGAACAAGCGATCGAGCGAATGAATGAGAGTGTGTTGACATAACTTCCTCGGCAGGCCCATGGCCACATATGTCAGTGGCTATAACTGGGATTAACTAGAATTACATTATCGCCTGTTGACGTGTAATTTCTTCTCAGTGAGCCAGTAACTTACAACAAATCTGCGATTACTATTCTTTGTGAATTGGCCAGTGTGAGCCATGAATGCATGTCTACGTATGCAGAGTGGTGGATCAGCTGCTTTTTGGTAACTCTCATTAACTAGCCCTGTAATATGCCACATCCATCATGCTAAGTCCTCGTGTTGTGTCCTTCATTACCCTTCAGTCTCCTCTTGTCTCTCACTACAGAAATTACATGCAGAATCGATGTGGGTGCGTGTGTGCTTGTGTTCCCTAATGGATGGGGTAATGCGATACTGTGAAGCAATATGTGTTAATCCGTGTACTGTCTCAACGGAATGCGATATCATTGTCTCTTCATATTCACTGCCAGTTTGGTAGGACCAAGAGTAGTCCTCATAGTGTGTATACAGCACTCAACCAAACTGATCATCACCGTGTACATCGGATGGCTATATCAACACGATAAACCGTTGCCAATGTTCCTATCAGAGAACTGTCCAGGATATATAGTGATTCACCTGTAGGCGTACATTTAGCAGCTATGTACAGTGATAACAAATATGAGCTTTATATGTGCAGGTATCTTTTAAAGCGAATTCTAAGTTTTTCTGTCTAAGGGTGTCAACCGCTATTCTGAGAGCGTCGCCATACGAACTTATCCTTGGTTGGTCACTCTCACCGAGAGCTGTGCCGTCTTTCACACAATGCGTAACACGTTGGACGTTATGCTGCCCAGCCAGCGAAAATCAATACGAAGATGTGTGTGGTAGCAGGCATCAAGCTGATTTAAGTACTTACGGTGGAGCTGGCCACCTGTTACATTTCTACACGAGCACAGATGCATACCTTGCGCCATGTACGCCTAGTGTGTTGTCATAGCCACTCTGTCTCAGCTGATCAACAGTTTCCAACACAACGTTCAACAGTATATGACGGGATGTTAATCATAAATCAGAAAACAGCAACAGTGACACAAAGAACAACAGCATCAAGAACAACAACAGCAACAACAACAACAACAACGACGACGACGACGACGACGACGACGACGACGACGACGACGACGACGACGATGATGACAACACCAACAGCAACAACAACACCAACACCACCAACAACAACAACAACAATACGCGGTACACTCACACTTTGTTCAAGAAAATACTACATTACACATTTCCTTTGCTCATTTCCGGATACGTTATAAACACCGGTGTATGGGGTGGTGGGGGAAAGTCAACGTATATGCCCTCGTGCTATGTCATAGGACACGGGAGTGTGCATTGCCTATGCATTCATGGCTGCTCGGCTTCATGCAGCAAGTATCCATACATATTAATTCAAATATATAAGCACACGTGGACGTTTGCATCACACAAGGCTGGCCCTGATGACTCGAAGAGTGCAGATTCGGGAGAAAGATGACCTTTCTCTCTACATAGATTAATAACGTTCCTAACAAAGAACTACTGCAAGTACTAATAACGATACCGAATACAACTGTATTAATCTTGTGAGTCAACCTTGGAAACTTGAAGAAATAATGCAATAACTTATATAGATTTTAACAGATCAACGTCTACAATTGACTAACCTATTACTGACAATGGAATAGCTATAACAAATTCGTGTTTAGATAGCGCTTCATGTAATAGTGGCTGATCTTAGGAACATCAGTTGGTCGAGTGTTAATCTATGTACTGTGCACGTATATTATATAGAATTAATCAAGCACAGGCACGTGTTTATAACTAATTATTTCGATAACAAGTCCTTGCATTTGATTGCCTTCCCCTAAATACTGACGCATCAAATCATATTCTGAGACTGTTTTATGGCACAATACTTGGCAGATCCATCCGGTGCTATCCAGATTCAGATGATACGTGTTCGACAATATAACAATAACTTTAATATTTTGAGTACATCGTCAAACTCGAATTCCATGCATGCCTAAGCATTCCACTCTCTGCTGACATGTGCCTAAGTTTCACAAATGCATTTATAATGGGAACGCTTGGGTTTACCAGGTTCTTATCAATTAGAGTGCATTAGGGAGTAGATCTCATGATGCATCAGTTGTGGAAAAACACATGAAGTGGTGTATGTCGTGATCCATAATCGCCTGCTCCTAGTCCGAAGGCCAGAGAGAGCTGAATATTTAAACACATACACACGCTTGAGCTAAATCCTGGCTCCATGTCTTAAATGATTGCCATAAGAAACAGCTTACAAGGCATTGATGCACTGAATGCCGGAACGCCTTTCTTAATGCACACTGCACCAAATCTGTCCCTCCCGTGCAAGACTCGTATTTCAATCCTGTATACACCAGAGCTCTTATTGGACAGGCGTAAACGAATCAGTAAAATACACATTTGCCTATTGGATACGAAATTCCACTGCACTAGGTATTAAATGAATCGAAAATGTCGTACACATACGTGTTTCTTTGGCTAATCAAGTTATTTAAAATTAAAGATGATTCAAACATCCCGTTATGGATACTAATATGTGTGTATTTGTTGATTTAGCAACAACAGCAGGGCGCACGTATCTGGCACAGCGACCACAGCTTATACTCAATGTCAGTAAAATCTGTCTCGCCTTAATTTCAACATCAACACTTTCGAACTATCATCAATTCCAAATAGTACTAAACATATATCTAAATGTAAAATTGAAGTCTACATATCTGTCCGCCCATCTATTCATCCAGCTATTCGTTCACCCATTCTCCGTGTGTATTCTTTTCTAGGATGAACGATTATAAACTAATATTTATATAATACAACCATACAGCATTAAATGGCAATATCACACAATCACTGCGAACTGACTCAGTCAATTACATTTCACATTGTAAAGCGGCCATAATACTTGACTCTGGGGAGTATCATTGTATTATGCCAGTCCTATATACAATTAGAGCTATTATGACGGCACGATTCCTATGGTAGTAATGACTATTCATATCTGAAATGATGTCACAAAGGTAATGTGTCAGGCGGCTCGCCAGGTCAGCGGATTAATGTCAGGTTACGGCGATCGTCGAGAGTAGTTAATCCGCGTGTCCCATCCCGTCGCAGATTTATAAAGGGTATAATATATTTGAGAGAACTACGACAATGGCAACATCAACGACAACAACAATGGCCATGACGGCAACACCAAGTCAGTTTACTGACAACGACAACGATGGTGATGCTGATGGCGGTGTCGACTGCGACGGCGATAGCACTGATAACAGCAACGGTAATGGCAACTACTAAAACAATAACACACTCTGACTGTAGATGTGACTACGATTACGACTATGACTACGACGATGACTATGATGGCAGCAACAATACCTGCAACTACTACTACAATGACAACATCGCAAGATGTACATTACTCATATGCATTTATATCCCGTAGTGATAATACTGTAGTTATGCATATATTGCCTACGGTTCACAATATCGTGGATGAATGATGATATTTTTGCCTGATAATATAGCTCGCTAATGACTCATGATACAATTCTCTTGCAGCAATTGATGTGATGATTCGCCAGACCATTTCAAACGTCATCTATTTTAATAGATCTGCCCAGAGTTTGCATCAGATTACTTGGTGGTATCATAATCTCATTAGTGGGCAGCACATGTATCGTGATGGCATATGATCTAATACCCCCACCCGGGTGATTGAGAGGCCACCTCATTTCGGCTGACACATGAAGATGGTTGTATACAACAGGTCGTTAACAAACACGCATGCGTTATGAAACTATTATCACATCATTCGCGGAAAAGCAATTCAAATAGCACGTGCGATGAAGTAAGCACCATCCTAATATTATGGGCGCCATGTTGCTGCTTCTGAAGGTGGATCGTTAACAAGATAATCTCGCGTTACATAATGAAGAGTGACTCAACCTTTCTTGATCAGTAACTCAATTTCATCTGTTCTCTCTGTTGATGTGTTGTTGAGTGTCGATACAGATAGTCATGTAACCCATAATGGGGGTGCATTGTGCGTGTGGTTAACATTAGATGCGCCAATTCTGTTGCTAAGTATTATATAAGTTATATGGCCACGTGGTCTGAACCATAAGCAAGGATTCACAGTATCATATTGTAGGCTTATTCCTCGTGTGACTCATGCGTAGCGGTCACCATCTAACACTATACTTGATTGGTGGGCGAGAGTAAAGAAGTTGCTAATTTTGTCTCGAAATCTGCCAGTGACATTCGTCACTCTCTGATTCCATCACTTTATGAGACGGGTACCCCTGGCGATTAGGTATTCCATCCCATTCAAACCCTGTGACTGAATTATTCCAGATATGATATTGATCTTCTTGGTTTTGAAATGAAAATGCAAAATTGTATTGTCAATTCCAATGGTAGCACAGAATCAACATTCCATAATATGCAGTTACATTTCCATTCGATTTGGCAGATACTACGAGCTTCTTTGACATGTTCAATTCACCTTTCCGGAGTACCCACCCATCACATGACGTCATAATGAACTGCATGATGTGTACAACGACATCATAACGAATGACGTCATGAATGACGTCGATAAGTACGTCACGAACGCATATTTGAAGATGGTCTATGCGTTGTTGTACAAATTGTTTGCTTTTACTGTTTAATAAATATGCTGTTGAATATTTTGGAACTAATTTGACTGGGCGCTGTTGCTGCCATAGGCAGCAACAGCGCCCAGTCAAATGAGTTACACAATAGTCAACAGCGTCCCTGTATAGTGTTCAGGAAACTGATAGCTATAGCATTTTGTGGCTCGATCAATCCCAACACGATGAGGTGTGGGTGGAGCTTAGCTAGTGATGGGCGGGGCATAGCTAAACATCGAAAGGGTCATTCCATTAGGTGCAATCCTCTGCCGGCGCCAATTTCCAAGCTTACGGCAGTTCCTGCTTGGATCATGCTCCCACCAATGCACGGGGCAGGGAACATAAGAACGTACGCTGGTTGGGAATATTGTAAGGAGCACTTAATACAGCACTCAGTTTCTCAAATGATAATAATAAGACAATTACAGAGTAGTCCATGTGCACGTAATCTGTCTCAGTTGTCCGTCTACATCATTTATCCCCGTGTCTCCTGCACGCATCGCTGTAAAATTCATGTATGCATCAACTAATCATCTGAGATATACTAGAAATGCATGTGCTAAATGTGTTATGACGCCTTAAAGTACCGACACCTAGCCAATGTCAGTTGCATTGCGGCACCAATCCATGTCTGCCCAACTCGCTATCAAGATTTCGTGATTTGACGGAGTTAATGTGACCCACATTGACACAACTAATTTCCCATATCCGAGTATAAGATGGTTTGCATGTTACTTCAATCTTAAGTATGCAGGAGATCTGTGCCTGCTGTGTAGGTATAGACAGGACACGGCGGTATTGAATAACAGTTAATCGGTGTGGTTGCCTATTTTAACACAGCATGCCAGTCTTTCACTATGCCATTTACAATATAGAAATGCCCATCCCTTTACTATTCCAGTACGATAAAATCAAACCTCCACCGACTGTAATGGACGATGGAGACGAAAATCACTGACGGAAACAATGACAACTCATAGCCGTATGCATGGAATTCAATAACAAGTAAGACAGTGATTCTATTTCAAGGTAGATGTGTAGTTTGAATCGACCGGTTGGGTACCGGCCATACGCGTATATAGGCATATGAGACAGATCGCGCTGCGAAAACGACTAAGTTCGTTAAAGCACATAATGCACATGCGCGCGCAAAGATGCTATTTTTGGTGAAGCACGCAATTTACGACCAAGATAGGATGGCGCTTTTAGTGTACCTAGATGGTGCCATGTAATCTTTATTGATTGCATGTTCCCGTTGACTCTGGCATTAATCAAGACAAGAATTCAACGAACTTTTTAAATCTGTAAACCATTTCAAAATCGGTTAAGAAATAGCTGAGTTATCAATGGAAACCCTTCTTGATTATCTTCAAAATATTGCAGTGACGTCATAACCACGTGGGCACAGAACTTCTAGAATGTTCTAGAACGTTCGACTGCGCTATTATTAGCTACGCGCTGATTGGCTGTTGCTCGCACGATGATTGGGTGGAGCTTGCGCCTGTGACGTCACGAGGAGTATACAAGGAGACGCGATCCAGTGATCGAGAGCATCCTCGGCCAGGGGCCGAACAGGTTGGATCTGTACCAGCTACTATCAGTGCAACAGACAATATGCGTATTACTTCGCTATTTGTCGGGGTTTTCTCCCGTAGCTGGCAGTTTCCAAACCCACCGCACTAAAACAATTTTGTAACTCCCTACTTACGGGAGTAATTTGGAACTTTCTGATTATTGTTCACGAATATCAATATCTACGTCGAACACGAATTTGCGGTGAGGACTTCACGGCCTGAATATGTGATTCTACAGATGTAGAGGCAGGATGTTCTTTGATGGATGACTCTCTGGATCTGCCGGCCACACCTAAACACATAAGACGGTGACGAGGGAATCCACCGGGAATCACCCGTCCCGTCTTCACGTAAAACAGCACGCAGCCCTATAGTCATAATCTCACTAGGTATGGTCTTTTCTTTCTTAAGCATTTTTGGCTGAAATATTAGAGTGGGCCCATTTTTGCCTACTACTCTTCTCCCGCTTTAAGCAGTGGCGACACCTTTCCTTGACGGAGGCCCGCGCGAGGCACTTGCCTCTCGCAAGGATTCAGCTACGACGGTCCACGCGAGGATAATACTCCTCACCCAAACTATCACTAGGAGTAGTGCCCGCGTGGTAATCTTCTTCCTTTCAGCCTAGACGCATACTAACTTATAATAGGTTAATTAGTTAAGTCTCGTTTACGGGAGGCTCCCTTGCAGGGACACCTCTGCGGACCTACGAGTATGTGTGGTACCTCCGGGGGCCCATTTTAAAAGTTCATCTACCTGTCTCTATGTCTCGCATTTTCGTAGGCTCTTATCTTAGTTGTATCTAGCATATTTATAATTGTTTAGGTAAAATCATTGTATAGACTAATATTTTTAGATCACCAAACTCAAATCTTGTAAGTCCAGAGATCACGAAATTGCAATGGACAGGCATACTGGTGACCCAATTCTTGGGATGAGACTGTTGTATTTAATGTTCGCGACGATGGTCGCACGGCCCCGCCGGAACGATTGAGTTCCACCGGCCTTAGGAGCCAGTTGTCGTTTCCCGCAGGGCAGTCTCGTACAAGGTCCGTCACCCCGAGACCGGATGCTAACCAGCGTCATCATTCGTCGTGCACTTGCGGCGCGGTGAGTCGACATGATACACCAGAACGGCCCGACACCACCCGGCGAGCTAAAGATGGAACCAGATGATGGAGGCGGACATTGTACATCTTCAGCGCATACTTGGAAACACGCCTTTACAGTCAAGTGAAAAAACTCCACGGTCCTATCAAGTTCGGCCCCACATAAACTGTATGCCAATATAGGTTTCAGACCTGCCACTTATGTATCTGACACCATTATCAAATGGGCACACAGTTAACTAAAGCTATGTTCTAATTGACGTATCTACATTACGAAAGGTCCATCACTAGACGAATAGTATGCATTTGATGAGTACGATTTATACACAGTCAAATTAGTTTCAGAATCCTCAACATCTTGCCTGTGCAATTACCATTACATTTAGATTCAGGGAACTCACGCATCGGCGTTTCTACGTGCACACTGTTAGCTGAGCTTAGCTTGAACATGGTCGGACATAGCTATAACAGAGCCTTAATTCCATACCATTGTCGACATTCCAGTGCCATTGACGTTCAACTGATCAAAGTAGTACTGGTATTGTATTCCTTCCAGTAATATGAAATGACCATCAAATGACCCCCGAAACTGTGGGACACATCTACGATGGCCCATACAGTGTCTACTACCGAACGCACTACTACTATCAGAATTGTATGTATTGTGTTTTATTTATTTCTGTTTTAAGTAATATCCAATTAAAGCCTTTATACGCATCTCAATCAATGTCGCGTCGAAAGGTATATATTTAATATGGAACTAAGACTGCATAAACAATAGTAGGAAAGTAAACACCTCAGTATAACCCGTCCTATACGGTATATAAATCAGTCTCTTGATGGGATCAGGACCAGTACCAATTAAAATAATATGCTGGCATAGGGAGATCTGTCCCGATTGTTATGCAATGTACGCGCCTTTAATACCGTACTAAATGGTGTCTATGCAATAATTGAAATGGCAGATCAAGAGCTGTTCCATTCCGATGCCTGTTTGCTATATGATTTGCGAGACAGATAATAGTGCATAATAGGGAATTATATGAATGTTTGATGCAATATTGTTAAAATGCATATGATTGGTATTACTGATGCTATTTAGACCACCATGCATATGAAGTCTTCATTCAGTATTCTCAGATTGAGAAATAGATTGATTTGGATTTAGTAACGTCATTTGGATAATAGAAGTGCCAGTGTTTGACAGAAGACTTCATAAGAAATATGCCTAAGGCTGACAATAGAATTGAAAACTATCGGTAGATTTAACACTAGGTGATTTGGTGTCATTTGGATAATAGAATGGCCAGTCTTTGTTAGAACGGATTCATGGGTCGCATTTGTAATGGCATGGAGGTGGTGTTGTTAGTGAATGTAATGTTTCCAAATCGATATTATCCTGCCAAAAGCAATGCCATGACTGTATAATATATTTTGATAGATCCAGACACAGTGATGATGTTTACTGCAAAATGGTGTGGGGCTACACGTGATGGATGTCTTTGATAAGCATCGATCACCATTAATGGACAAACACAGCTCAGGCGGTCTCTTTCGTAGCTTGGTTTTATTTATGTTGACAAGCGTGCAAAAGTAAAGAAAGTTAGTCAACAATGTAAATGTATCACCTCTAATACATCATATTGATACTAATACGGCCCCATTCTCACACATTCTTGACCATAGTTATGCAATCAAACAAAGGTCGTTGCGTGCGATAGTAGTGTGATAGTAGTAGCGGCCTGTTGAAAACAGCATCATTAAGTAGTTCAAAATGGCGTATCTATCTCGCGAAAATCGAAAAGGCTGTCAATAAAGTATAAGAATAGTATATATTTGACGACTTTACAACTTAACATACAGTCAAATTAGTTCTAAAATATACAACAGCTTGTTGTACAGTTATTTTGTTATTGAAATCCGGAGGATGCAGATTCCAAAGTTTAAAATCATTCAAAGCATGCATACAACAAGGAAGCGGCTTAGTAAGGACTCTGCGGCCTATAGCTAGAAATCGCTCATTCTATCCTATTATGAAAAGTCTAGAGTCAAAGATGCTCAACTAATTGAACTATTATGTTTAGGGCATTTCTGCAAGGAATCCGTACCAACCAGCAATCCTATCCCCTTCCTAGCACACTTTGTGGAACGCATATACATTGGCCAATGCAGTCTCTAATATGGGTAACAATCATTGTTTCTATATTAAGCCACTGTATGATACACATGCACGATGGCCTATGTAGTGTCTGGTAAGATTGAAATCATACAATTGGTGTATCACTTTTTTGTGTTCCACATTTGACTATTTTCTAAATTAAGGAATATCCAAGTACAGCATACTATACACCTGTGCAAAAGTTAAGCACCACCCTATTTTTACGCACATGCGAGGGTATATTCATGTGCTATGAAGAAAGCAATAGCATACACATTTATGTACCCATCCATCTTAGTGCAAGAGGTAATAATGCAACTAGAGGAATGCTGATTATGATGGTGGGGAAACACTAGTATGGTTTTGTTTGAACTTGAACACGAGGCCTGAATATGGTTACGTTGACACAACTGACAACTATTGCCCTACAGTTGACACACGTGGCTAGATTGTCATTAATGGTGTCTGAAAACGAAGTTTAACATCTGTGCACGAGTTTGAGACTGTCATTATTAATACCGGGTATATCCACCTTGTGCCTGGATGACGGTCAGGACACGACGTCTCATGCTGGTCACCAACCGACTGATACGCCATTGTGGTATTCGTTGCCATTCAAGATGGAGTGCGTCTGTTAATTCCTGTAGGTTCTACACAGGAGGATCCCTCCTTCTCACCATGTTTCCCAGAATGTCCCAGATATGCTCAATAGGGTTCATGTCAGGGCTCCTTGCTGGCCATGGTAGGGTCTCGATGGCATTCTGGCGGAGGTATTCATGCACAGCTCTAGCACGATGTGGTCGGGCGTTGTCATCCATGAATATAGGGTGGGTTCCAGGTGCATGATTTACAAAATGAGGGACCACAACTCTATCCAGTATGGAATCTTGATATCTTTGTCCATTTAGTGTTCCAGGTACAGTCAACATATCCAGCTTACACTCAAATGAGATGCACCCCCATATCATAACGGAACCTCCACCAAATGGAACTTCTTCCATGATGTTACGTTGGTCGTACGCCGTGCGTCTGGACCTCCATACACGAGTTCGACCATCTGTGGCATGAAGCAGGAACCGACTTTCAGCGGACCAGTGTACCCGTCTCCAGGATCTCATGTTCCAGTGTCTTCTTTCGTTGCACCACCTCAGACGCTCCTCTTTGTGGTGTGCAGTGAGGAGAGGACGTCTGACAGGTCTCCTAGCTTTCATGCCAGCAGCATACCGTCTCCTTTTGACGGTAGACATTGACACTCTATTGCGCGTTTCCCATTGCTGGCTGAGCACTCTGCTGTTGGTGAATGGAGATCTCCTAACAAGGCGTACTAGGGCTCGATCATCACGGCCAGTAGTCTTCTTCGGTCTTCCAGATCTAGGCCTGTCCTTCACCTCGTTAGGTTGCCCATGTTTTGCAATCAAACGACTGATTACAGTATGGTTAATGTTCAGCTGTCTGCCAATCTCTCTGCATGACATACCAGTGGTATGTATGCCTATGATTTGCCATTTCACACGATCACTTAACCTTCGTCTTGCCATAGCGGTTCACAATCAAGAGCTACTTCTCTCTGTACAAATAAACCACGGTCATGAACACAAAATTCCTAATCTTGTCGCCTAAATCTGTATGTAATGTTCTACACCTCAAACTGGACTTTTACATAACTGAACACGTGTGCTGTTTCCCGCCACGCACGGACATCAAGCGGCGTGAAGTCATGCATGCATGTGCATTTCGTACTTGGAATTATGTCAGCTAACGCGGGGACAAAATGTATGGCAGCCTAGTTGTACCATCATGTTTCTACGTTATATTGTTTGTGCTGGTGCTTAACTTTTGCACAGGTGTATATATGCAATCTTCTGTTTATCTTGATGGTTCATACAGATCGCATTCGTTGTCTGGCAAACTGATATTTGTTTGAGTTGGCAGTGATCCGGTGTAAACTTCGTAGGAAACCAATATTGCAAATAGAAGCAAATCCCATCCATGTGCTCAGGGGAAGGACACATTACAATAATATGCTGGCTTTCTGAGATCTGGTCGCCGCTCAGATTGTTTTTTAAAAATAAATTGTGACCCAATAATATCAACGACAGGTCCCAAGAGGCTGTGTTCTGGGTCACCCAACATGTCTGTTGTTCGCAGGACTTACATGGCAAGTGTTGCATAGTAATACATTATGGAGGGTGTTGGGTGGAATTGTGTTAGAATGTATAGCATATGATTGCTATCAATTATGTGATTTAGACGGTTATTCAAATGAACTCATTATTCATATTTACACATGTTGATATGGCGTCCGTTAATGCGATGCCATTTTGATAATGGCAGTGCCAGTGTTTAATTTAAAAATTGGGTATATACATATATATATATATATATATATATATATATATATATATATATATATATATATATATACGGGAAAAGGGACGACCATAAATCGCAAGATTACACATACTAAGCTGCCAATTGTCAATGAGTCTTAATTACAGTTGCTGCTTATTATTTCATGGTGATGGTATGACACGGATAATCGTGTTTCTAATCGAGATTAGACTGCGAAAACAATGCCCTGACTTCGAACAGTTATGTTGCTAGAATCGGGACACAGTGATGATGCGTATGTTAGCGCGTACTAACATGGATTACATGGGTCAATATGATCTTCGAGTTGCACATATGTGGAAGGGCGCGCTTAGTAATACCACGTACATATATCTGCACGAGTTTGGAAATAGTTTGACATGTGTAATTCTTTATCTCTCGTCTGCAAGTATTGCTTTATGTTCAAAAGTGCGTCATGGGTGTTTATCGTTTCGTCCCTACTTCTTTGCGTCATCTGTATCTATGCGTTCACCTACAGACATGTATTGGTTGAACTGTTCACTTTTCAATAATTATTGTCATTCATGGTCTGACTCACCAAATTTAATCTGGACAATGACCGTAGGTATTTTTCCTGATGGTCTTCTTTGGCGTTGAAGGTCATGACCATGACTTGTAATTTAGTTGGAATATAGTGTTTTAATTGATTATATCTTAAGCTGTGTGACTAGGTTCAAACGACATCGGTGCATTTCAAGCTTAACACTTTAAATCAAATCTTGTAGGAACGAACTTACAATGAGAGGAATAATGTGTTGACTATTTTGAGGCCGATGTAACCTGGATCGATTGATGCCTCTGGAGACGAGTGTTCGGGTTGTCGAGAAGCTGGCCCATAATTAACATGCAACCATTTTACCTTCGTCCATCCTATTTGACCTAAGGTAGCTGTCGAATATTCTATACACTTCCCCAATTAAAATAGAGACATCGATGACGATGCACAGAATGTATTTGTGTTCATCTATACAAGGATAAATAAGCAGCAATGGACCTTTCCATTTTTAGCTATGCCACGCCCATCACTAGCTAAGCTCCACCCACACTTCGACGTGTTGGGATTGATCGATCCCCGAATGCCCTAGCTATCAATTTCCTGAACACTATACAGGGAAGCTGTTGAATATTTTGTAACTAATTTGACTGGGTGCTGTTGCTGCCCAGTCAAATTAGTTTCAAAATATTCAACAGAATATGTATTAAATAGTAAAAGCAAACACGTTGTACAACAATGCACAGACCGTCTTCAAATATGCGTTCGTGACGTACTTATCGACGTCATTCATGACGTCATCCATTATGATGTCATTATACATATTACGTAGATGATTATGACGTCATATGATGGATGTGTACTCTGGAAAGGTGAATTGGCTGACGTGGATTGTTATTTATTAGAACTGATGGGAGAATTATTGAGATGTGACTATTCCTCAGATACATACCTAGCAGCTAGAATGGACGTACATGCTACAGATCGTGCAGCTGTCGCTAACGTTAGCCTATGCATGTTATTGTGTGATGGGTTTGAGATGATCATTCCTTTCCCAGTAGTTGGCATATTTCCTAGTCTACTGAAGAAATTCACTCTGTTCCTTAATGGTATGTTATCATAATCAAATGCGTAATTTTTAGACTGACGTCACAAATATAATGAGGTATCTAGGTTCGTAATAAACATTGAAAAGTCTGATAAGTGTACGAATTGTGTCTTTGACATATTTGCAATTTTATAAATATTATGTTTACTGTTTTAAATCTAATTTGACTGGGAGCTATTTCTGGCATAGGCAGCAACAGTCGCCAATACACGTAGTTTCAAAATAATCAACAGATTCCTTGCATATTCACCTTGCAATAGGCATTAAGGAAATCCAGAGGTCAATGCATATGCATCCATCCCAACACGTGCAAAAGTGGCTGAACTTAGAAACGGATATTCCTTTTACTACACCGTCTCCTTTATGAACAGATGAATCCAGCTTCATTAAAGCAGGTAATGCCATCACTTCTCAAGTGCATATTCGATGCATATGTTTGGAATTATGTTGAAGGCTCGGCTCTCTTGCCCGCTTCTGCTTTTACTATGGAACCACATTCATGTGTTAATAACGCATTTGCTGGTTTATGTCATTCATTACTAAATGTATATGCACTATCGTGAACACTACATTTCTTTTATTAATGTCATGAAGAAGACATCATCCACTCTTAAGTTTACTATCGCATATTGTGATTACACTTCATAGTACTATCTCTCCCTCTCTCTCTCCCTCTCTCTCTCCCTCTCTCTCTCTCTCTTGCTCTCTCTCCCTCTCTCTCTCTCTCTCTCCCTCTCTCTCTCTCTCTCTCTCTCTCTCTCTCTCTCTCTCTCTCTCTCTCTCTCTCTCTCTCTCTATATATATATATATATATATATATATATATATATATATATATATATATATATATATATATATATATATATCGCTCTCCCTCCATTCGTCCCTCCCTTCCGCCCTGTCGAACAATTTGTATTTTAATTGCGTTATCCAAACACTCCAATCCCTTGTCTACATCGACGTTGATGTCTCAGTATTATTGCTGTATTATCAGTCAGCATTTGCCGGAAACATAGGATAGATAGCCAGCAAGTATAGATGCGAATGGCGACGATTCGTATTGAAATAATATGGCTAATATTCTATTAGAAAAACAGTTGCAACGCAAATTCAACATTGTGTTATAAATGAGCAGATTCCCGTGACCTTGAGTTCACACCATTGTTTCACATTCCACAAAATGACAGATCTCACATCTATGTTTAGTCCTTCATAGCTGAAGCATTCATCAATATACATCCAATCTGCCATTTAGCAAGATGAAGGTAATCACATATAATAGTTGTGAAACTCTAAATCAGACGCCCGCACTTATCATGCTATTTCCATTGCTTCAGTAAATATTACCTTTTTGGGCACAACTTCAATTATTGAATTAAAAATGCCACACGGAATATCAAAACAATCAACGTGCTGATAGTGAATATATTGTGTGCTATCACTGACAAGAAAAATACAAGTACATCTGAGTATGCACCAGAGACTGTTTGACCAACCAGATAATTGTATTAGCCACTGAATGGCGATTGTTTGTTGTATGTACTGTTTGTTTGGCATTCGACATAATTCTCTTCGAGATGCGCACACAACACTGTTTCAAACTGTACTTGGCTTCTCAATGTTTATTAATGTAGGCCAATCGCTTGAATAGATCTCTTTCATCGCCATATAAAAAACTGTGCAACAGTGTTTCTTAGATAGGAATTAGCAACGCGCGAGTCGGTAAATTAATGATGCGCTTTTTTCAAGGTTTCCGCGGCCGATACACCGAATACTCGGGACAGAAATAAAACGGATTTGAACACAGAAATCGCATTTAGGACACGCTGGTTTAACGTATACGTTTATTCCTAAGACACACTTAAAAAGAGATATTGCATTGGTACTATATTTGACCATGCTGTGCTGGCTTCCTTCTTGCTATTCAAAATGGCCACCCATTTCAAGTACTTTCATAATATCCTTGTTTCCTCTATATATGGACATTTTATGTTGGCGGCCTGGTGTAGATTTTACATCAAGCAATTCGGTTATCATGTATTTGAATGTTTTTACCTCAAGCGTGTGTCCGTACTTAATCTACAATAATGGTACTGTTCTGGTTATTTCCTCGTAGATTGACACCTAACCGTGTCAAACTGTTCAAATGATAGACCTCTAATTTCAGCATTGCGCAAATAGTTGATATGATGGCAGAACCGGAGTTATATCTTTGATCATTTTATGAATGATTGGCAAATTCCTTTGATCATTTTGCCAACACTCCTAGCCCCAACCCAACAACAACATTTCTATTGTACTAAAAAAGGTAGCGCAACCTCAAGCTTCAACGATATGGCCCTGTATACTGTTCTTCTGGTTGGGAGATGATGCGGAAAGGTAATGCTATGTTGCCACGTTTCCATATATGTATAACTTTTGATTACGCTTGAAGGAAGATACATTATCACACACGATATAAGACCTAGGTTACTCTGACCTGCTTTGGCATACATATGCCAAATATCACTTCTCCCATTGGAATCGATAGCAACTTGTGTACTTGCCATTTTTGAGCTACTTACGGTAAATAGGTTTCTCAGCTAAGTGCATTGTGTGGCGATTTGTGTTGCTCTTATACGGTATGGAGTCGTCTCCTTCCCCGTCCTCTTCCAGATTACTGGCATTATTATGTCCTTGTCGTTTTCATTATTGTGGTCGTCGTCCAAATTAGTGTGTACTTGTTGTCGTCATTTTCATTGTTATTGTCGTCGCTCTTGCTGTCATTATCCTCAGCAGCATCGTCGTCATCAGTATCGCCCTTGGCATCGTCGCCGTTGTCGTAGTCGTCGTTGTGGATATCATCGTTGTGGAGATGATGTCGTGGACATGGCCGTCGTCCGCATGACCGTCGTCGTGCTCGTTTTCGTCGTTGTTGTCGTCGTCGTCTTCGTGGTGGTGGTGGTGGTGGTGGTCGTCGTCGTCGTCGTCGTCGTCGTCGTCTTCGTCGCCTTCCTCTGCAACAACAGCATGAGCAACAGAAGCATTAGCATCATAACAATGGCATCACATACACCTATCATAATGTTCCAACGTATAGCACACTCCATGAAGTATGTCTTCAGCGGTGTCTTCAACGGTCGTTGCCAAGTCGGATCGTAATTGGTCTGGGAATCAAGTGCTAGCTCTATAGGATTTAAGAAGCTATTGGATTGTCATTTATCGGACAGATAGATGTCTTATTCGAAATACACTTCAGCCATTCTGAGCACCAAACTGCCACCATTACCTCTTTAAACCGTGACTTCCCAGAAGCACCTTATTGTCAGGGAAAGAAATGAACACAATGCCTCTGTACGTGAGGATCTTACTTGACCAAATTGTGAAATTTCAAATTGAGTTATGCGCACTGCGTTTGCCTGTTGATGACGCTAATATGGGCCACCACTAGATGACTGTAAGAATCAGGCTTCAGCTATGTCTCGCCCATCTCTAGCTAAGCTCCACCACACATCGCTCGTGTTGTGATCGATCGATCACGGAACTACTTGACTATACATTTCCAGAAAACAGATAAGCTGTTAAATAGTTTCACAATATTCAACAGCATGCATATTAAATATTAAAGAGATACAATTCGCTTAGTCCGTCATAATTAGGTGTTCGTGACACTTATCTACGTTATCCATGACTGCATTGGCTATATCTTAATACTACACGTCAGGTAGTTGGTTATGACATTCCATGATTGATGGATAGACTGGAAAGGTTCATCGTTCCAGATTTTTTGTTTCTTATTGGCAGCAACAGCGCCCTGTCAAATTAGTTTCAAAATATTCAACATAATGTTTATTATAGCGTAAACATATACAGTTCGTACAAGCGTGCGGACGATTACGCGCCTATGAACGACTTAATTGCGTCATTCATGATTAAGCCGTCAGCCTACACATTACGTAGTAGATTATGACGTCATATGATTGATCGTTAGACCGAATGTGTCTATTGGACAAGGAATTAACTCTTTTCCAGATACAGACGTTTGCGCATAAGGACTGGGCGTGCATGTGCTGGTTGCGATCATTCACTAAACAGCTGGTTATGTTGATACTGGATAATCAACAGCCAGCAGCTATGCCGCCCGTGAGTGTGTCCGCGGTAATGTTATCGTGATACTATCCATGATTATAACAGAATTTGCATCGCATTTTTACGAATAACTAATCATGGTAAACATGAGCAAAACAAAAAAGCAAGCCATTGGACAACGGCCATCATGAGCTTCAAACCAGCCATGTGATTTCAAGACAACATTTACCTATTGTGACGTCATCGTCACTGATGAGCCAGCAGCCATTGACATTCTTGCTACTGCAAGCCACCAGACACTAATTTCAATTAAAACCACTCTTGACGTGAGGAATAGTTGAAAAACAATTTGACAGACATCTGATGGCGGCTTAGCCACCAACATCTTTTTGTCAAATTGTTTCAAAATATTATTGCGGTTTCAGATATATAACCTGTAGAAGATGTGATCTGCAGAAACTCAGCGACTAGACGGTTACAGAGACGTCATCTGAACTGTGTAATAAGAAGCTACTGACGCCGTTCGGTTAAATACAAAGTGTATAGTAGGTACTTTGGTATTACTCAAGCCACTTCGCTAACTGATCCTATCGTCTCCTAATCCCATATTTGCCGGAATTGATTCACATCTTAACACTCTAGACACACAGTACACATTGGCCATCCGGTATGCAGTAGCAGACGCTTCATGTTCCTGGCAATGACATTTAGATACATGTATCTGTATTGTCTAAGCACTGGTTATTTTGATTTACAGCACATGGCATTCACCACCATAAAAGACTTCGTTATATTTGGGGACAAAATTGGGGAATATTTTTGCAAGGTGGCCGTAGAGCCGCACGGTCTAAGGACCTCGCATTGCATGGCACTAGCTGTATACGACATGGCGTATGACGTTTGTGTCGTCACTCATAGATTAGCAATTTACTTAGTTTAGGTGGATAGGAAACCTATGTGAAGATATAATTGATGTGTATATCCGCAATGGAATCGCATGTTTACAAATTGATTAGATTAGCTTTCGCTCGATGGAGCTAGGCTTATTTTAAAGTTAGCAAAACAGCCCCCCCCCACTCTTCTTAATCATGCATATTCGTTATTTTCCTATTGCAAGAAGGTTAGCAAGCAGTATGGCCCTAGGCTAAATCTGCCATTCTACAGGACACCTTTGATTCGTTGTTGATTTGATCAACGCATGGATCAATGCACTTTACTAATTGTATGAACATACTGAAGTAAGAACAGAGAATGATGTATACGCGTTATAGCGCAGGGAGATTGTAACATATTTTCACTGTTTGCTACTCCATTCTGTCAAGGCGATTGTTAGATATCGCTGCGTGTTCTATGTATGTATGTATGTATGTATGTATGCATGTATGTATGTATTTTTTATTTCATTGACGCGCTGGCAAAGTGCGGCTTCGATTTCCATGTGCTAACTTAGCCGACAGTCATGCGCCCATTAGTGTAATTTGTTGATCACCATCTCCCGGTCGGGGGATCGAATCGTCATGCTGCAACTCTGCATAGCATCAGCAACCAGGCATCTTTCCACTGGACCACGGCACCGAGACTAAAAGTCAAGGATTGGCTGACCAGCATTCACATGTCTGATATACTGACACACTGACGATTCATATGGGACTAGCTGTGGATGCAACTGCCACAATTCAATCCTAGGCTTTTACGCCTATTGTACTCTGACTCCAGCATGGCTCTGGCAGTATATGTATTTGTATTTTATTGATACACTGGCAACGTGCGACTTCAATTTCCATGTGATAACTTAACCGACAGTCATGCACCCATTAGTTTCATGTGTTGATCACCATCTCCCGGTCGGGGGATCGAACCGCCATTCTGCAACTCCGCATAGCATCAGCAACCAGGCATCTTTCCACTGGACCACTGCACCAAGACTAAAAGTCAAGGATTGGCCGACCAGCTTTCACATGTCTGATATACTGACACACTGACGATTCATATGGAATATCTGTGGATGAACATGCCACAATTCAATCCTAGGTTGGTAGGCCGATTGTACTCTAACTCCAGCACGGCTCTGGCAGTATATGTATTTGTATTTTATTGACGCACTGGTGGCAACGTGCGACTTCAATTTCCATGTGATAACTTAACCGACAGTCATGCACCCATTAGTTTCATTTGTTGATCACCATCTCCCGGTCGCGGGATCGAACCGCCATTCTGCAACTCCGCATAGCATCAGCAACCAGGCAACTTTCCACTGGACCACTGCACCAAGACTAAAATTCAAATATTGGCCGACCAGCTTTCACATGTCTGATATACTGACACACTGACGATTCATATGGGACTATCTGTGGATGCAACTGCCACAATTCAATCCTAGGCTTTTACGTATATTGTACTCTGACTCAAGCAATGCTCTGGCAGTATATGTATTTTTATGTTATTGATGCACTGGCAAAGTGCGGCTTCAATTTCCATGTGCTATCTTAGCCGACAGTCATGCACCCATTAGTTTAATAGGTTGATCACCATTTCCCGGTCGGGGGATCGAACCGCCATTCTGCAACTCTGCATAGCATCAGCAACCAGGCATCTTTCCACTGGACCACCGCACGGAGACTAAAGGTCAAGGATTGGCCGACCAGTTTTCACATGTCTGATATACTGGCACACTGACGATTGCTATGGGACTATCTATAGATGCAACTGCCACAATTCAATCCTAGGCTTTTACCCCTATTGTACTCTGACTCCAGCACGGATCTGGCAGTATATGTATTTTTTTTTTATTGATGCACTGGCAACGTGTGGCTTCAATTTTCATGTGCTAACTTAGCCGACAGTCATGCACCTATTGGTTTAATTTGTTGATCACCATCTCCCGGTCGTGGGATCGAACCGCCATTCTGCAACTCCGCATAGCATCAGCAACCAGGCATCTTTCCACTGGACCAACGCATCAAGACTAAACATTCAAGGATTGGCCGACCAGCTTTCACATGTCTGAAATACTGACACACTGACCATTCATATGGGACTAGCTGTGGATGCAACTGCCACAATTCAATCCTAGGCTTTTACGCCTGTTGTACTCTGACTCCAGCATGGCTCTGGCAGTATATGTATTTTTATTTTATTGACGCACTGCCAACGTGCGACTTCAATTTCCATGCGCTAACTTAACCGACAGTCATGCACCCATTAGTTACATTTGTTGATCACCATCTCCCGGTCGGGGGATCGAACCGCCATTCTGCATCTCCGCATAGCATCAGCAACCAGGCATCTTTCCACTGGACTACCGCACCAAGACTAAAGGTCAAGAATTGGCTGATCAGCTTTCACATGTCTGATATACTGACACACTGACGATTCATATGGGACTATCTGTGGATGCAACTGCCACAATTCAATCCTAGGCTGTTACGCGTATTGTACTCTGACTCCAGCACGCCTCTGGTAGTATATGTATTTTTATTTTATTGATACACTGGCAACGTGCGGCTTCAATGTCCATGTGCTATCTTAGCCGACAGTCATGCAGCCATTAGTTTAATGGGTTGATCACCATCTCCCAGTCGGTGGATCGAACCGCCATTCTGCATCTCCGCATAGCATCAGCAACCAGGCATCTTTCCACTGGACCACCGCACGAAGACTAAAAGTCAAGGATTGGCCGACCAGCTTTCACATGTCTGATATACTGGCACACTGACGATTCATATGGGACTATCTATGGATGCAACTGCCACAATTCAATCCTAGGCTTTGACGCCTATTTTACTCTGACTCCAGCTCGGCTCTGGCAGTATATGTATTTTTATTTTATTGACGCACTGGCAACGCGCGGCTTCAATTTCAATGTGCTAACTTAGCCGACAGTCATGCACCCATTAGTTTAATTTGTTGATCACCATCTCCCAGTCGGGGGATCGAACCGCCATTCTGCACCTCTGCATAGCATCAGCAACCAGGCATCTTTCCACTGGACCACCGCACGGAGACTAAAGGTCAAGGATTGGCCGACCAGCTTTCACATGTCTGATATACTGGCACACTGACGATTCCGATGGGACTATCTATAGATGCAACTGCCACAATTCAATCCTAGGCTTTTACGCCTATTGTACTCTGACGCCAGCACGGCTCTGGCAGTATATGTATTTTTATTTTATTGACGCACTGGCAACGTGCAGCTTCAATTTTCATGTGCTAACTTAGCCGACAGTCATGCACCCATTGGTTTAATTTGTTGATCACCATCTCCCGGTCGTGGGATCGAACCGCCATTCTGCAACTCCGCATAGCATCAGCAACCAGGCATCTTTCCACTGGACCAACGCATCAAGACTAAAATTCAAGGATTGGCCGACCAGCTTTCACATGTCTGATATACTGACACACTGACCATTCATATGGGACTATCTGTGGATGCAACTGCCACAATTCAATCCTAGGCTTTTACGCCTGTTGTACTCTGACTCCAGCATGGCTCTGGCAGTATATGTATTTTTATTTTATTAACGCACTGGCAACGTGCGACTTCAATTTTCATGTGCTAACTTAGCCGACAGTCATGCACCCATTAGTTAAATGTGTTGATCACCATCTCCCGGTGGGGGATCGAACCGCCATTCTGCAACTCCGCATAGCATCAGCAACCAGGCATCTTTCCACTGGACTACCGCACCAAGACTAAAGGTCAAGAATTGGCTGATCAGCTTTCACATGTCTGATATACTGACACACTGACGATTCATATGGGACTATCTGTGGATGCAACTGCCACAATTCAATCCTAGGCTGTTACGCGTATTGTACTCTGACTCCAGCACGGCTCTGGCAGTATATGTATTTTTATTTTATTGATACACTGGCAACGTGCGGCTTCAATGTCCATGTGCTATCTTAGCCGACAGTCATGCACCCATTAGTTTAATGGGTTGATCACCATCTCCCGGTCGGGGGATCGAACCGCCATTCTGCAACTCTGCATAGCATCAGCAACCAGGCATCTTTCCACTGGACCACCGACCGAAGACTAACAGTCAAGGATTGGCCGACCAGCTTTCACATGTCTGATATACTGGCACACTGACGATTCCTATGGGACTATCTGTGGATGCAACTGCCACAATTCAATCCTAGGCTTTTACACGTATTGTACTCTGACTCCAGCACGGCTCTGGCAGTATATGTATTTTTATGTTATTGATGCACTGGCAAAGTGCGGCTTCAATTTCCATGTGCTATCTTAGCCGACAGTCATGCACCCATTAGTTTAATAGGTTGATCACCATCTCCCGGTCGGGGGATCGAACCGCCATTCTGCAACTCTGCATAGCATCAGCAACCAGGCATCTTTCCACTGGACCACCGCACGGAGACTAAAGGTCAAGGATTGGCCGACCAGCTTTCACATGTCTGATATACTGGCACACTGACGATTCATATGGGACTATCTATGGATGCAACTGCCACAATTCAATCCTAGGCTTTTACGCCTATTGTACTCTGACTCCAGCACGGCCCTGGCAGTATATGTATTTTTATTTTATTGACGCACTGGCAACGTGCGACTTCAATTTCCATGTGCTAACTTAACCGACAGTCATGCACCCATTAGTTAAATTTGTTGATCACCATCTCCCAGTCGGGGGATCGAACCGCCATTCTGCAACTCCGCATAGCATCAGCAACCAGGCATCTTTCCACTGGACCACCGCATCAAGACTAAAAGTCAAGGATTGGCCGACCAGCTTTCACATGTCTGATATACTGACACACTGACCATTCATATGGGACTATCTGTGGATGCAACTGCCACAATTCAATCCTAGGCTTTTACGCCTATTGTACTCTGACTCCAGCACGGCTCTGGCAGTATATGTATTTTTATTTTATTGACGCACTGGCAACGTGCGGCTTCAATTTTCATGTGCTAACTTAGCCGACAGTCATGCACCTATTGGTTTAATTTGTTGATCACCATCTCCCGGTCGGGGGATCGAACCGCCATTCTGCAACTCCGCATAGCATCAGCAACCAGGCATCTTTCCACTGGACCAACGCATCAAGACTAAAACTCAAGGATTGGCCGACCAGCTTTCACATGTCTGATATACTGACACACTGACGATTCATATGGGACTATCTGTGGATGCAACTGCCACAATTCAATCCTAGGCTTTTACGCCTGTTGTACTCTGACTCCAGCATGGCTCTGGCAGTATATGTATTTTTATTTTATTGACGCACTGGCAACGTGCGGCTTCAATTTCCATGTGCTATCTTAGCCGACAGTCATGCACCCATTAGTTTAATAGGTTGATCACCATCTCCCGGTCGGGGGATCGAACCGCCATTCTGCAACTCTGCATAGCATCAGCAACCAGGCATCTTTCCACTGGACCACCGCACGGAGACTAAAGGTCAAGGATTGGCCGACCAGCTTTCACATGTCTGATATACTGGCACACTGACGGCCGACCAGCTTTCACATGTCTGATATACTGGCACACTGACGATTCATATGGGACTATCTATGGATGCAACTGCCACAATTCAATCCTAGGCTTTTACACGTATTGTACTCTGACTCCAGCACGGCTCTGGCAGTATATGCATTTTTATTTTATTGATGCACTGGCAAAGTGCGGCTTCAATGTCCATGTGCTATCTTAGCCGACAGTCATGCACCTATTGGTTTAATTTGTTGATCACCATCTCCCGGTCGTGGGATCGAACCGCCATTCTGCAACTCTGCATAGCATCAGCAACCAGGCATCTTTCCACTGGACCACCGCACGGAGACTAAAGTTCAAGGATTGGCCGACCAGCTTTCACATGTCTGATATACTGACACACTGACGATTCATATGGGAATATCGTGGATGCACCTGCTACAATTCAATCCTAGGTCGGTAGGCCAATTGTACTCTGACTCCAGCACGGCCCTGGCAGTATATGTATTTTTATTTTATTGACGCACTGGGAACGTGCGACTTCAATTTCCATGTGCTAACTTAACCGACAGTCATGCACCCATTAGTTTAATTTGTTGATCACCATCTCCCGGTTGGGGGATCGAACCGCCATTCTGCAACTCCGCATAGCATCAGCAACCAGGCATCTTTCCACTGGACCAACGCATCAAGACTAAAAATTCAAGGATTGGCCGACCAGCTTTCACATGTCTGATATACTGACACACTGACCATTCATATGGGACTATCTATGGATGCAACTGCCACAATTCAATCCTAGGCTTTTACGCCTATTGTACTCTGACTCCAGCATGGCTCTGGCGGTATATGTATTTTTATTTTATTGACGCACTGGCAACGTGCGACTTCAATTTCCATGTGCTAACTTAACCGACAGTCATGCACCCATTAGTTAAATGTGTTGATCACCATCTCCCGGTCGGGGGATCGAACCACCATTCTGCAACTCCGCATAGCATCAGCAACCAGGCATCTTTCCACTGGACCACCGCACGAAGACTAAAAGTCAAGGATTGGCCGACCAGCTTTCACATGTCTGATATACTGGCACACTGACGATTCATATGGGACTATCTATGGATGCAACTGCCACAATTCAATCCTAGCCTTTTACGCCTATTGTACTCTGACGCCAGCACGGCTCTGGCAGTATATGCATTTTTATTTTATTGACGCACTGGCAACGTGCGGCTTGAATTTTCATGTGCTAACTTAGCCGACAGTGCTGCACCTATTGGTTTAATTTGTTGATCACCATCTCCCGGTCGTGGGATCGAACCGCCATTCTGCAACTCTGCATAGCATCAGCAACCAGGCATCTTTCCACTGGACCAACGCATCAAGACTAAACATTCAAGGATTGGCCGACCAGCTTTCACATGTCTGATATACTGGCACACTGACGATTCATATGGGACTATCTGTGGATTCAACTGCCACAATTAAATCCTAGGCATTTACGCCAATTGTACTCTGACTCCAGGACGGCTCTGGCAGGATATGTGTGTTTATTTTATTGATGCACTGGCAACGTGCGGCTTCAATTTTCATGTGCTAACTTAGCCGACATTCATGCACCTATTGGTTTAATTTGTTGATCACCATCTCCCGGTCGTGGGATCGAACCGCCATTTTGCAACTCCGCATAGCATCAGCAACCAGGCATCTTTCCACTGGACCACCGCACGGAGACTAAAGGTCAAGGATTGGCCGACCAGCTTTCACATGTCTGATATACTGACACACTGACGATTCATGGGACTATCTATGGATGCAACTGCCACAATTCAATCCTAGGCTTTTACGCCTATTGTACTCTGACGCCAGCACGGCTCTGGCAGTATATGTATTTTTATTTTATTGACGCACTGGCAACGTGCGGCTTCAATTTTCATGTGCTAACTTAGCCGACAGTCATGCACCTATTGGTTTAATTTGTTGATCACCATCTCCCGGTCGTGGGATCGAACCGCCATTCTGCAACTCCGCATAGCATCAGCAACCAGGCATCTTTCCACTGGACCAACGCATCAAGACTAAAAATTCAAGGATTGGCCGACCAGCTTTCACATGTCTGATATACTGACACACTGACCATTCATATGGGACTATCTATGGATGCAACTGCCACAATTCAATCCTAGGCTTTTACGCCTATTGTACTCTGACTCCAGCATGGCTCTGGCAGTATATGTATTTTTATTTTATTGACGCACTGGCAACGTGCGACTTCAATTTCCATGTGCTAACTTAACCGACAGTCATGCACCCATTAGTTAAATGTGTTGATCACCATCTCCCGGTCGGGGGATCGAACCACCATTCTGCAACTCCGCATAGCATCAGCAACCAGGCATCTTTCCACTGGACCACCGCACGAAGACTAAAAGTCAAGGATTGGCCGACCAGCTTTCACATGTCTGATATACTGGCACACTGACGATTCATATGGGACTATCTATGGATGCAACTGCCACAATTCAATCCTAGGCTTTTACGCCTATTGTACTCTGACGCCAGCACGGCTCTGGCAGTATATGCATTTTTATTTTATTGACGCACTGGCAACGTGCGGCTTGAATTTTCATGTGCTAACTTAGCCGACAGTGCTGCACCTATTGGTTTAATTTGTTGATCACCATCTCCCGGTCGTGGGATCGAACCGCCATTCTGCAACTCTGCATAGCATCAGCAACCAGGCATCTTTCCACTGGACCAACGCATCAAGACTAAACATTCAAGGATTGGCCGACCAGCTTTCACATGTCTGATATACTGGCACACTGACGATTCATATGGGACTATCTGTGGATTCAACTGCCACAATTAAATCCTAGGCATTTACGCCAATTGTACTCTGACTCCAGGACGGCTCTGGCAGGATATGTGTGTTTATTTTATTGATGCACTGGCAACGTGCGGCTTCAATTTTCATGTGCTAACTTAGCCGACATTCATGCACCTATTGGTTTAATTTGTTGATCACCATCTCCCGGTCGTGGGATCGAACCGCCATTTTGCAACTCCGCATAGCATCAGCAACCAGGCATCTTTCCACTGGACCAACGCATCAAGACTAAAAATTCAAGGATTGGCCGACCAGCTTTCACATGTCTGATATACTGACACACTGACGATTCATATGGGACTATCTATGGATGCAACTGCCACAATTCAATCCTAGGCTTTTACGCCTATTGTACTCTGACTCCAGCACGGCTCTGGCAGTATATGTATTTTTATTTTATTGACGCACTGGCAACGTGCGACTTCAATTTCCATGTGCTAACTTAACCGACAGTCATGCACCCATTAGTTAAATGTGTTGATCACCATCTCCCGGTCGGGGGATCGAACCGCCATTCTGCAACTCCGCATAGCATCAGCAACCAGGCATCTTTCCACTGGACCAACGCATCAAGACTAAACATTCAAGGATTGGCCGACCAGCTTTCACATGTCTGATATACTGACACACTGACGATTCATATGGGACTATCTGTGGATGCAACTGCCACAATTCAATCCTAGGCTTTTACGCCTGTTGTACTCTGACTCCAGCATGGCTCTGGCAGTATATGTATTTTTATTTTATTAACGCACTGGCAACGTGCGACTTCAATTTCCATGTGCTAACTTAACCGACAGTCATGCACCCATTAGTTAAATGTGTTGATCACCATCTCCCGGTTGGGGGATCGAACCGCCATTCTGCATCTCCGCATAGCATCAGCAACCAGGCATCTTTCCACTGGACTACCGCACCAAGACTAAAGGTCAAGAATTGGCTGATCAGCTTTCACATGTCTGATATACTGACACACTGACGATTCATATGGGACTATCTGTGGATGCAACTGCCACAATTCAATCCTAGGCTGTTACGCGTATTGTACTCTGACTCCAGCACGGCTCTGGCAGTATATGTATTTTTATTTTATTGACGCACTGGCAACGTGCGGCTTCAATTTTCATGTGCTAACTTAGCTGACAGTCATGCACCCATTAGTTTAATTTGTTGATCACCATCTCCCGGTCGTGGATCGAACCGCCATTCTGCAACTCTGCATAGCATCAGCAACCAGGCATCTTTCCACTGGACCACCGCACGGAGACTAAAGTTCAAGGATTGGCCGACCAGCTTTCACATGTCTGATATACTGACACACTGACGATTCATATGGGAATATCGTGGATGCACCTGCCACAATTCAATCCTAGGTCGGTAGGCCAATTGTACTCTGACTCCAGCACGGCCCTGGCAGTATATGTATTTTTATTTTATTGACGCACTGGCAACGTGCGACTTCAATTTCCATGTGCTAACTTAACCGACAGTCATGCACCCATTAGTTTAATTTGTTGATCACCATCTCCCGGTCGGGGGATCGAACCGCCATTCTGCAACTCTGCATAGCATCAGCAACCAGGCATCTTTCCACTGGACCACCGCACGGAGACTAAAGGTCAAGGATTGGCCGACCAGCTTTCACATGTCTGATATACTGACACACTGACGATTCATATGGGACTATCTGTGGATGCAACTGCCACAATTCAATCCTAGGCTTTTACGCCTGTTGTACTCTGACTCCAGCACGGCTCTGGCAGTATATGTATTTTTATTTTATTGACGCACTGGCAACGTGCGACTTCAATTTCCATGTGCTAACTTAGCCGACAGTCATGCACCTATTGGTTTAATTTGTTGATCACCATCTCCCGGTCATGGGATCGAACCGCCATTCTGCAACTCTGCATAGCATCAGCAACCAGGCATCTTTCCACTGGACCAACGCATCAAGACTAAACATTCAAGGATTGGCCGACCAGCTTTCACATGTCTGATATACTGGCACACTGACGATTCATATGGGACTATCTGTGGATTCAACTGCCACAATTCAATCCTAGGCTTTTACGCCAATTGTACTCTGACTCCAGGACGGCTCTGGCAGGATATGTGTTTTTATTTTATTGATGCACTGGCAACGTGCAGCTTCAATTTCCATGTTCTCACTTAGCCGACAGTCATGCACCCATTAGTTTAATTTGTTGATCACCATCTCCCGGTTGGGGGATCGAACCGCCATTCTGCAACTCTGCATAGCATCAGCAACCAGGCATCTTTCCACTGGACCACCGCACGGAGACTAAAGGTCAAGGATTGGCCGACCAGCTTTCACATGTCTGATATACTGGCACACTGACGATTCATATGGGACTATCTATGGATGCAACTGCCACAATTCAATCCTAGGCTTTTACGCCTATTGTACTCTGACGCCAGCACGGCTCTGGCAGTATATGTATTTTTATTTTATTGACGCACTGGCAACGTGCGGCTTCAATTTTCATGTGCTAACTTAGCCGACAGTCATGCACCTATTGGTTTAATTTGTTGATCACCATCTCCCGGTCGTGGGATCGAACCGCCATTCTGCAACTCTGCATAGCATCAGCAACCAGGCATCTTTCCACTGGACCAACGCATCAAGACTAAACATTCAAGGATTGGCCGACCAGCTTTCACATGTCTGATATACTGGCACACTGACGATTCATATGGGACTATCTGTGGATGCAACTGCCACAATACAATCCTAGGCTTTTACGCCTATTGTACTCTGACTCCAGCATGGCTCTGGCAGTATATGTATTTTTATTTTATTGACGCACTGGCAACGTGCGACTTCAATTTCCATGTGCTAACTTAACCGACAGTCATGCACCCATTAGTTAAATCTGTTGATCACCATCTCCCAGTCGGGGGATCGAACCGCCATTCTGCATCTCCGCATAGCATCAGCAACCAGGCATCTTTCCACTGGACCACCGCACCAAGACTAAAAGTCAAGGATTGGCTGACCAGCTTTCACATGTCTGATATACTGACACACTGACGATTCATATGGGACTATCTGTGGATGCAACTGCCACAATTCAATCCTAGGCTTTTACGCCTATTGTACTCTGACGCCAGCACGGCTCTGGCAGTATATGTATTTTTATTTTATTGACGCACTGGCAACGTGCGGCTTCAATTTTCATGTGCTAACTTAGCCGACAGTCATGCACCTATTGGTTTAATTTGTTGATCACCATCTCCCGGTCGTGGGATCGAACCGCCATTTTGCAACTCCGCATAGTATCAGCAACCAGGCGTCTCTCCACTGGACCACCGCACGGAGACTAACGTTCAAGGGTTGGCCGACCAGCTTTCACATGTCTGATATACTGACACACTGACGATTCATATGGGAATATCTGTGGATGCACCTGCCACAATTCAATCCTAGGTCGGTAGGCCAATTGTACTCTGACTCCAGCACGGCCCTGGCAGTATATGTATTTTTATTTTATTGACGCACTGGCAACGTGCGACTTCAATGTCCATGTGCTAACTTAACCGACAGTCATGCACCCATTAGTTAAATTTGTTGATCACCATCTCCCGGTCGGGGGATCGAACCGCCATTCTGCAACTCTGCATAGCATCCGCAACCACGCATCTTTCCACTGGACCAACGCATCAAGACTAAACATTCAGGGATTGGCCGACCAGCTTTCACATGTCTGATATACTGGCACACTGACGATTCATAAGGGACTATCTGTGGATTCAACTGCCACAATTAAATCCTAGGCTTTTACGCCAATTGTACTCTGACTCCAGGACGGCTCTGGCAGGATATGTGTTTTTATTTTATTGATGCACTGGCAACGTGCAGCTTTAAATTTCCATGTGCTCACTTAGCCGACAGTCATGCACCCATTAGTTTAATTTGTTGATCACCATCTCCCGGTTGGGGGATCGAACCGCCATTCTGCAACTCTGCATAGCATCAGCAACCAGGCATCTTTCCACTGGACCACCGCACGGAGACTAAAGTTCAAGGATTGGCCGACCAGCTTCCACATGTCTGATATACTGGCACACTGACGATTCCGATGGGACTATCTATAGATGCAACTGCCACAATTCAATCCTAGGCTTTTACGCCTATTGTACTCTGACGCCAGCACGGCTCTGGCAGTATATGTATTTTTATTTTATTGACGCACTGGCAACGTGCGGCTTCAATTTGCATGTGCTAAATTAGCCGACAGTCATGCACCTATTGGTTTAATTTGTTGATCACCATCTCCCGGTCGTGGGATCGAACCGCCATTCTGCAACTCCGAATAGCATCAGCAACCAGGCATCTTTCCACTGGACCACCGCATTGAGACTAAAGTTCAAGGATTGGCCGACCAGTTTCACATGTCTGATATACTGACACACTGACGATTCATATGGGAATATCGTGGATGCACCTGCCACAATTCAATCCTAGGTCGGTAGGCCAATTGTACTCTGACTCCAGCACGGCCCTGGCAGTATATGTATTTTTATTTTATTGACGCACTGGCAACGTGCGACTTCAATTTCCATGTGCTCACTTAGCCGACAGTCATGCACCCATTAGTTTAATTTGTTGATCACCATCTCCCGGTTGGGGGATCGAACCGCCATTCTGGAACTCTGCATAGCATCAGCAACCAGGCATCTTTCCACTGGACCACCGCACGGAGACTAAAGGTCAAGGATTGGCCGACCAGCTTTCACATGTCTGATATACTGGCACACTGACGATTCCGATGGGACTATCTATAGATGCAACTGCCACAATTCAATCCTAGGCTTTTCCGCCTATTGTACTCTGACGCCAGCACGGCTCTGGCAGTATATGTATTTTTATTTTATTGACGCACTGGCAACGTGCGGCTTCAATTTTCATGTGCTAACTTAGACGACAGTCATGCACCTATTGGTTTAATTTGTTGATCACCATCTCCCGGTCGTGGGATCGAACCGCCATTTTGCAACTCCGAATAGCATCAGCAACCAGGCATCTTTCCACTGGACCAACGCATCAAGACTAAAAATTCAAGGATTGGCCGACCAGCTTTCACATGTCTGATATACTGACACACTGACCATTCATATGGGACTATCTGTGGATGCAACTGCCACAATTCAATCCTAGGCTTTTACGCCTGTTGTACTCTGACTCCAGCATGGCTCTGGCAGTATATGTATTTTTATTTTATTGACGGACTGGCAACGTGCGACTTCAATTTTCATGTGCTAACTTAGCCGACAGTCATGCACCTATTGGTTTAATTTGTTGATCACCATCTCCCGGTCATGGGATCGAACCGCCATTCTGCAACTCTGCATAGCATCAGCAACCAGGCATCTTTCCACTGGACCAACGCATCAAGACTAAACATTCAAGGATTGGCCGACCAGCTTTCACATGTCTGATATACTGGCACACTGACGATTCATATGGGACTATCTGTGGATTCAACTGCCACAATTAAATCCTAGGCTTTTACGCCAATTGTACTCTGACTCCAGGACGGCTCTGGCAGGATATGTGTTTTTATTTTATTGATGCACTGGCAACGTGCAGCTTCAATTTCCATGTGCTAACTTAACCGACAGTCATGCACCCATTAGTTAAATTTGTTGATCACCATCTCCCGGTCGGGGGATCGAACCGCCATTCTGCAACTCTGCATAGCATCAGCAACCAGGCATCTTTCCACTGGACCATCGCACCAAGACTAAAAGTCAAGGATTGGCCGACCAGCTTTCACATGTCTGATATACTGACACACTGACGATTCATATGGGACTATCTGTGGATGCAACTGCCACAATTCAATCCTAGGCTTTTACGCCTATTTTTACTCTGACTCCAGCTCGGCTCTGGCAGTATATGTATTTTTATTTTATTGACGCACTGGCAACGCGCGGCTTCAATTCCAATGTGCTAACTTAGCTGACAGTCATGCACCGATTAGTTTAATTTGTTGATCACCATCTCCCGGTCGTGTGATCGAACCGCCATTCTGCAACTCTGCATAGCATCAGCAACCAGGCATCTTTCCACTGGACCAAGGCATCAAGACTAAACATTCAAGGATTGGCCGACCAGCTTTCACATGTCTGATATACTGGCACACTGACGATTCATATGGGACTATCTATGGATGCAACTGCCACAATTCAATCCTAGCCTTTTACCCCTATTGTACTCTGAAGCCAGCACGGCTCTGGCAGTATATGTATTTTTATTTTATTGACGCACTGGCAACGTGCGGCTTCAATTTTCATGTGCTAACTTAGCCGACAGTCATGCACCTATTGGTTTAATTTGTTGATCACCATCTCCCGGTCGTGGGATCGAACCGCCATTCTGCAACTCTGCATAGCATCAGCAACCAGGCATCTTTCCACTGGACCAACGCATCAGGACTAAACATTCAAGGATTGGCCGACTAGCTTTCACATGTCTGATATACTGGCACACTGACGATTCATATGAGACTATCTGTGGATTCAACTGCCACAATTAAATCCTAGGCTTTTACGCCAATTGTACTCTGACTCCAGGACGGCTCTGGCAGGATATGTGTTTTTATTTTATTGATGCACTGGCAACGTGCAGCTTCAATTTCCATGTGCTAACTTAGCCGACAGTCATGCACCCATTAGTTTAATTTGTTGATCACCATCTCCCGTCGGGGGATCGAACCACCATTCTTCTACTCCGCATAGCATCAGCAACCAGGCATCTTTCCACTGGACCACCGCACCAAGACCAAAAATTCAAGGATTGGCCGACCAGCGTTCACATGTCTGATATACTGACACACTGACCATTCATATGGGACTCTCTGTGGATGCAACTGCCACAATTCAATCCTAGGCTTTTACGCCTGTTCTACTCTGACTCCAGCATGGCTCTGGCAGTATATGTATTTTTATTTTATAGATGCACTGGCAATGTGCGGCTTCAATTTCCATGTGCTAACTTAACCGACAGTCATGCACCCATTAGTTTCATGTGTTGATCACCATCTCCCGGTCGGGTGATCGAACCACCATTCTGCAACTCCGCATAGCATCAGCGGCCAGGCATCTGTCCACTGGCCCACGGAACCAAGACTAAAAGTCAAGGATTGGCTGACCAGCATTCACATGCCTAATATACTGACACACTGCCGATTCATATGGGACTAGCTGTGGATGCACCTGCCACAATTCAATCCTAGGCTTTTACGCCTATTGTACTCTGACTCCAGCTCGGCTCTGGCAGTATATGTATTTTTATTTTATTGACGCACTGGCAAGCGTGCGGCTTCAATTTCCATGTGCTAACTTAACCGACAGTCATGCACCCATTAGTTAAATTTGTTGATCACCATCTCCCGGTCGGGGGATCGAACCGCCATTCTGCAACTCTGCATAGCATCAGCAACCAGGCATCTTTCCACTGGACCACCGCACAAGACTAAAAGTCAAGGATTGGCCGACCAGCTTTCACATGTCTGATATACTGGCACACTGACGATTCATATGGGACTATCTATGGATGCAACTGCCACAATTCAATCCTAGGCTTTTACGCCTATTGTACTCTGACTCCAGCACGGCTCTGGCAGTATATGTATTTTTATTTTATTGACGCACTGGCAACGTGCGGCTTCAATTTTCATGTGCTAACTTAACCGACAGTCATGCACCTATTGGTTTAATTTGTTGATCACCATCTCCCGGTCGTGGGATCGAACCGCCATTCTGCAACTCTGCATAGCATCAGCAACCAGGCATCTTTCCACTGGACCAACGCATCAAGACTAAACATTCAAGGATTGGCCGACCAGCTTTCACATGTCTGATATACTGGCACACTGACGATTCATATGGGACTATCTGTGGATTCAACTGCCACAATTAAATCCTAGGCTTTTACGCCAATTGTACTCTGACTCCAGGACGGCTCTGGCAGGATATGTGTTTTTATTTTATTGATGCACTGGCAACGTGCAGCTTCACTTTCCATGTGCTAACTTAGCCGACAGTCATGCACCCATTAGTTTAATTTGTTGATCACCATCTCCCGGTCGGGGGATCGAACCACCATTCTTCTACTCCGCATAGCATCAGCAACCAGGCATCTTTCCACTGGACCACCGCATCAAGACTAAAAATTCAAGGATTGGCCGACCAGCTTTCACATGTCTGATATACTGACACACTGACCATTCATATGGGACTCTCTGTGGATGCAACTGCCACAATTCAATCCTAGGCTTTTACGCCTGTTCTACTCTGACTCCAGCATGGCTCTGGCAGTATATGTATTTTTATTTTATAGATGCACTGGCAATGTGCGGCTTCAATTTCCATGTGCTAACTTAACCGACAGTCATGCACCCATTAGTTTCATGTGTTGATCACCATCTCCCGGTCGGGGATCGAACCACCATTCTGCAACTCCGCATAGCATCAGCAACCAGGCATCTTTCCACTGGACCACGGAACCAAGACTAAAAGTCAAGGATTGGCCGACCAGCGTTCACATGTCTGATATACTGACACACTGACCATTCATATGGGACTATCTGTGGATGCAACTGCCACAATTCAATCCTAGGCTTTTACGCCTATTGTACTCTGACTCCAGCACGGCTCTGGCAGTATATGTATTTTTATTTTATTGACGCACTGGCAACGTGCGACTTCAATTTCCATGTGCTAACTTAACCGACAGTCATGCACCCATTAGTTAAATGTGTTGATCACCATCTCCCGGTTGGGGGATCGAACCGCATTTCTGCAACTCTGCATAGCATCAGCAACCAGGCATCTTTCCACTGGACCACCGCACCAAGACTAAATGTCAAGGATTGGCCGATCAGCTTTCACATGTCTGATATACTGACACACTGACGATTCATATGGGACTATCTGTGGATGCACCTGCCACAATTCAATCCTAGGCTTTTACGCCAATTGTACTCTGACTCCAGGACGGCTCTGGCAGTATATGTATTTTTATTTTATTTATGCACTGGCAACGTGCAGCTTCAATTTCCATGTGCTAACTTAGCCGACAGTCATGCACCCATGAGTTTAATTTGTTGATCACCATCTCCCGGTCGGGGGATAGAACCACCATTCTTCTACTCCGCATAGCATCAGCAACCAGGCATCTTTCCACTGGACCACCGCACCAAGACCAAAAATTCAAGGATTGGCCGACCAGCTTTCACATGTCTGATATACTGACACACTGACCATTCATATGGGACTCTCTGTGGATGCAACTGCCACAATTCAATCCTAGGCTTTTACGCCTGTTCTACTCTGACTCCAGCATGGCTCTGGCAGTATATGTATTTTTATTTTATTGACGCACTGGCAATGTGCGGCTTCAATTTCCATGTGCTAACTTAACCGACAGTCATGCACCCATTAGTTTCATGTGTTGATCACCATCTCCCGGTCGTGGGATCGAACCGCCATTTTGCAACTCCGAATAGCATCAGCAACCAGGCATCTTTCCACTGGACCAACGCATCAAGACTAAAGATTCAAGGATTGGCCGACCAGCTTTCACATGTCTGATATACTGACACACTGACCATTCATATGGGACTATCTGTGGATGCAACTGCCACAATTCAATCCTAGGCTTTTACGCCTGTTGTACTCTGACTCCAGCATGGCTCTGGCAGTATATGTATTTTTATTTTATTGACGGACTGGCAACGTGCGACTTCAATTTTCATGTGCTAACTTAGCCGACAGTCATGCAACTATTGGTTTAATTTGTTGATCACCATCTCCCGGTCGTGGGATCGAACCGCCATTCTGCAACTCTGCATAGCATCAGCAACCAGGCATCTTTCCACTGGACCAACGCATCAAGACTAAACATTCAAGGATTGGCCGACCAGCTTTCACATGTCTGATATACTGGCACACTGACGATTCATATGGGACTATCTGTGGATTCAACTGCCACAATTAAATCCTAGGCTTTTACGCCAATTGTACTCTGACTCCAGGACGGCTCTGGCAGGATATGTGTTTTTATTTTATTGATGCACTGGCAACGTGCAGCTTCAATTTCCATTTTCTCACTTAGCCGACAGTCATGCACCCATTAGTTTAATTTGTTGATCACCATCTCCCGGTTGGGGGATCGAACCGCCATTCTGCAACTCTGCATAGCATCAGCAACCAGGCATCTTTCCACTGGACCACCGCACGGAGACTAAAGGTCAAGGATTGGCCGACCAGCTTTCACATGTCTGATATACTGGCACACTGACGATTCCGATGGGACTATCTATGGATGCAACTGCCACAATACAATCCTAGGCTTTTACGCCTATTTTACTCTGATTCCAGCTCGGCTCTGGCAGTATATGTATTTGTATTTTATTGACGCACTGGCAATGCGCGGCTTCAATTTCCATGTGCTAACTTAACCGACAGTCATGCACCCATTAGTTAAATTTGTTGATCACGATCTCCCAGTCGGGGGATCGAACCGCCATTCTGCAACTCTGCATAGCATCAGCAACCAGGCATCTTTCCACTGGACCATCGCACGAAGACTAAAAGTCAAGGATTGGCCGACCAGCTTTCACATGTCTGATATACTGGCACACTGACGATTCATATGGGACTATCTGTGGATGCAACTGCCACAATTCAATCCTAGGCTTTTACGCCTATTTTTACTCTGACTCCAGCTCGGCTCTGGCTGTATATGTATTTTTATTTTATTGACGCACTGGCAACGCGCGGCTTCAATTCCAATGTGCTAACTTAGCTGACAGTCATGCACCCATTAGTTTAATTTGTTGATCACCATCTCCCGGTCGTGGGATCGAACCGCCATTCTGCAACTCTGCATAGCATCAGCAACCAGGCATCTTTCCACTGGACCAAGGCATCAAGACTAAACATTGAAGGATTGGCCGACCAGCTTTCACATGTCTGATATACTGGCACACTGACGATTCATAAGGGACTATCTATGGATGCAACTGCCACAATTCAATCCTAGCCTTTTACCCCTATTGTACTCTGAAGCCAGCACGGCTCTGGCAGTATATGTAATTTTATTTTATTGACGCACTGGCAACGTGCGGCTTGAATTTTCATGTGCTAACTTAGCCGACAGTCATGCACCTATTGGTTTAATTTGTTGATCACCATCTCCCGGTCGTGGGATCGAACCGCCATTCTGCAACTCTGCATAGCATCAGCAACCAGGCATCTTTCCACTGGACCAACGCATCAGGACTAAACATTCAAGGATTGGCCGACTAGCTTTCACATGTCTGATATACTGGCACACTGACGATTCATATGAGACTATCTGTGGATTCAACTGCCACAATTAAATCCTAGGCTTTTACGCCAATTGTACTCTGACTCCAGGACGGCTTTGGCAGGATATGTGTTTTTATTTTATTGATGCACTGGCAACGTGCAGCTTCAATTTCCATGTGCTAACTTAGCCGACAGTCATGCACCCATTAGTTTAATTTGTTCATCACCATCTCCCGGTCGTGGGATCGAACCGCCATTCTGCAACTCTGCATAGCATCAGCAACCAGGCATCTTTCCACTGGACCACCGCACCAAGACCAAAAATTCAAGGATTGGCCGACCAGCGTTCACATGTCTGATATACTGACACACTGACCATTCATATGGGACTCTCTGTGGATGCAACTGCCACAATTCAATCCTAGGCTTTTACGCCTGTTCTACTCTGACTCCAGCATGGCTCTGGCAGTATATGTATTTTTATTTTATAGATGCACTGGCAATGTGCGGCTTCAATTTCCATGTGCTAACTTAACCGACAGTCATGCATCCATTAGTTTCATGTGTTGATCACCATCTCCCGGTCGGGTGATCGAACCACCATTCTGCAACTCCGCATAGCATCAGCGGCCAGGCATCTGTCCACTGGCCCACGGAACCAAGACTAAAAGTCAAGGATTGGCTGACCAGCATTCACATGCCTAATATACTGACACACTGCCGATTCATATGGGACTAGCTGTGGATGCACCTGCCACAATTCAATCCTAGGCTTTTACGCCTATTGTACTCTGACTCCAGCACGGCTCTGGCAATATATGTATTTTTATTTTGTTGACGCACTGGCAGCGTGCGACTTCAATTTCCATGTGCTAACTTAACCGACAGTCATGCACCCATTAGTTAAATTTGTTGATCACCATCCCCCGGTCGGGGGATCGAACCGCATTTCTGCAACTCTGCATAGCATCAGCAACCAGGCATCTGTCCACTGGACCACCGCACCAAGACTAGAAAGTCAAGGATTGGCCGATCAGCTTTCACATCTCGGATATACTGACACACGGACGATTCATATGGGACTATCTGTGGATGCACCTGCCACAATACAATCCTAGGCTTTTACGCCTATTTTACTCTGACTCCAGCTCGGCTCTGGCAGTATATGTATTTGTATTTTATTGAGGCACTGGCAATGCGCGGCTACAATTTCCATGTGCTAACTTAACCGACAGTCATGCACCCATTAGTTAAATTTGTTGATCACCATCTCCCAGTCTGGGGATCGAACCGCCATTCTGCAACTCTGCATAGCATCAGCAACCAGGCATCTTTCCACTGGACCACCGCACGAAGACTAAAAGTCAAGGATTGGCCGACCAGCTTTCACATGTCTGATATACTGGCACACTGACGATTCATATGGGACTCTCTGTGGATGCAACTGCCACAATTCAATCCTAGGCTTTTACGCCTATTGTACTCTGACGCCAGCAGAGCTCTGGCAGTATATGTATTTTTATTTTATTGACGCAATGGCAACGTGCGGCTTGAATTTTCATGTGTTAACTTAGCCGACAGTCATGCACCTATTGGTTTAATGTGTTGATCACCATCTCCCGGTCGTGGGATCGAACCGCAATTCTGCAACTCTGCATAGCATCAGCAACCAGGCATCTTTCCACTGGACCAACGCATCAAGACTAAACATTCAAGGATTGGCCGACCAGATTTCACATGTCTGATATACTGGCGCACTGACGATTCATATGGGACTATCTGTGGATTCAACTGCCACAATTCAATCCTAGGCTTTTACGTCAATTGTACTCTGACTCCAGGACGGCTCTGGCAGGATATGTTTTTATTTTATTTATGCACTGGCAACGTGCAGCTTCAATTTCCATGTGCTAACTTAGCCGACAGTCATGCACCCATTAGTTTAATTTGTTGATCACCATCTCCCGGTCGGGGGATCGAACCACCATTCTGCAACTCCGCATAGCATCAGCAACCAGGCATCTTTCCACTGGACCACCGCACCAAGACAAAAAATTCAAGGATTGGCCGACCAGCGTTCACATGTCTGATATACTGACACACTGACCATTCATATGGGACTCTCTGTGGATGCAACTGCCACAATTCAATCCTAGGCTTTTACGCCTATTGTACTCTGACTCCAGCACGGCTCTGGCAATATATGTATTTTTATTTTGTTGACGCACTGGCAACGTGCGACTCCAATTTCCATGTGCTAACTTAACCGACAGTCATGCACCCATTAGTTTCATGTGTTGATCACCATCTCCCGGTCGTGGGATCGAACCGCAATTCTGCAACTCCGCATAGCATCAGCAACCAGGCATCTTTCCACCGGACCACCGCACGGAGACTAAAGTTCAAGGATTGGCCGACCAGCTTTCACATGTCTGATATACTGGCACACTGACGATTCCTATGGGACTATCTATGGATGCAACTGCCACAATTCAATCCTAGGCTCTTACGCCTATTGTACTCAGACTCCAGGACGGCTCTGGCAGTATATGTGTTTTTATTTTATTAATGCACTGGCAACGTGCGGCTTCAATTTCCATGTGCTAACTTAGCCGACAGTCATGCACCCATTAGTTTAATTTGTTGATCACAATCTCCCGGTCGGGGGATCGAACCACCATTCTGCAACTCAGCATAGCATCAGCAACCAGGCATCTTTCTATTGGACCACCGCACCAACACTAAAACTCTAGGAGTGGCTGACCAGCTTTCACATGTCTGATATACTGACACACTGACGATTCATATGGGACTATCTGTGGATGCAACTGCCACATTTCAATCCTAGGCTTTTACGCGTATTGTACTCTGACTCCAGCACGGCTCTGGCAGTATATGTATTTTTATGTTATTGATGCACTGGCAAAGTGCGGCTTCAATTTCCATGTGCTATCTTAGCCGACAGTCATGCACCCATTAGTTTAATAGGTTGAACACCATCTCCCGGTCGGGGGATCGAACCGCCATTCCGCAACTCTGCATAGCATCAGCAACCAGGCATCTTTCCACTGGACCACCGCACGAAGACTAAAGTTCAAGGATTGGCCGACCAGCTTTCACATGTCTGATATACTGGCACATTTACGATTCCTATGGGACTATCTATGGATGCAACTGCCACAATTCAATCCTAGGCTTTTACGCCTATTGTACTCTGACTCCAGGACGGCTCTGGCAGTATATGTATTTTTATTTTATTGACGCATTGGCAGCGCGCACCTTCAATTTCCATGTGCTAACTTAACCGACAGTCATGCACCCATTAGTTAAATTTGTTGATCACCATCTCCCGGTCGTGGGATCGAACCGCCATTCTGCAACTCCGCATAGCATCAGCAACCAGGCATCTTTCCACTGGACCACCGCACCAAGACTAGAAAGTCAAGGATTGGACGATCAGCTTTCACATGTCTGATATACTGACACACTGACGATTCATATGGGACTATCTGTGGATGCAACTGCCACAATTCAATCCTAGGCTTTTACGCCTATTTTACTCTGATTCCAGCTCGGCTCTGGCAGTATATGTATTTTTATTTTATTGACGCACTGGCAACGCGCGGCTTGAATTTCAATGTGCTAACTTAGCCGACAGTCATGCACCCATTAGTTTAATTTGTTGATCACCATCTCTCGGTCGGGGGGATCGAACCACCATTCTGCAACTCCGCATAGCATCAGCAACCAGGCATCTTTCCACTGGACCACCGCACCAAGACTAAAGGTCAAGAATTGGCTGATCAGCTTTCACATGTCTGATCTACCGACACACTGACGATTCATATGGGACTATCTGTGGATGCAACTGCCACAATTCAATCCTAGGCTTTTACGCCTGTTCTACTCTGACTCCAGCACGGCTCTGGCAGTATATGTATTTTTATGTTATTAATGTACTGGCAAAGTGTGGCTTCAATTTCCATGTGCTAACTTAACCGACAGTCATGCATCCATTAGTTTCATGTGTTGATCACCATCTCCCGGTCGGGTGATCGAACCACCATTCTGCAACTCCGCATAGCATCAGCGGCCAGGCATCTGTCCACTGGCCCACGGAACCAAGACTAAAACTCAAGGATTGGCTGACCAGCATTCACATGCCTAATATACTGACACACTGCCGATTCATATGGGACTAGCTGTGGATGCACCTGCCACAATTCAATCCTAGGCTTTTACGCCTATTGTACTCTGACTCCAGCACGGCTCTGGCAATATATGTATTTTTATTTTGTTGACGCACTGGCAGCGTGCGACTTCAATTTCCATGTGCTAACTTAACCGACAGTCATGCACCCATTAGTTAAATTTGTTGATCACCATCCCCCGGTTGGGGGATCGAACCGCATTTCTGCAACTCTGCATAGCATCAGCAACCAGGCATCTGTCCACTGGACCACCGCACCAAGACTAGAATGTCAAGGATTGGCCGATCAGCTTTCACATCTCGGATATACTGACACACGGACGATTCATATGGGACTATCTGTGGATGCACCTGCCACAATACAATCCTAGGCTTTTACGCCTATTTTACTCTGACTCCAGCTCGGCTCTGGCAGTATATGTATTTGTATTTTATTGACGCACTGGCAATGCGCGGCTACAATTTCCATGTGCTAACTTAACCGACAGCCATGCACCTATTGGTTTAATTTGTTGATCACCATCTCCCGGTCGTGGGATCGAACCGCCATTCTGCAACTCTGCATAGCATCAGCAACCAGGCATCTTTCCACTGGACCAACGCATCAAGACTAAACATTCAAGGATTGGCCGACCAGCTTTCACATGTCTGATATACTGGCACACTGATGATTCATATGAGACTATCTGTGGATTCAACTGTCACAATTAAATCCTAGGCTTTTACGCCAATTGTACTCTGACTCCAGGACGGCTCTGGCAGGATATGTGTTTTTATTTTATTTATGCACTGGCAACGTGCAGCTTCAATTTTCATGTGCTAACTTAGCCGACAGCCATGCACCTATTGGTTTAATTTGTTGATCACCATCTCCCGGTCGGGGGATCGAACCGCCATTCTTCTACTCCGCATAGCATCAGCAACCAGGCATTTTCCACTGGACCAACGCATCAAGACTAAACATTCAAGGATTGGCCGACCAGCGTTCACATGTCTGATATACTGACACACTGACCATTCATATGGGACTCTCTGTGGATGCAACTGCCACAATTCAATCCTAGGCTTTTACGCCTGTTCTACTCTGACTCCAGCATGGCTCTGGCAGTATATGTATTTTTATTTTATAGACGCACTGGCAATGTGCGGCTTCAATTTCCATGTGCTAACTTAACCGACAGTCATGCACCCATTAGTTTCATGTGTTGATCACCATCTCCCGGTCGTGGGATCGAACCGCCATTTTGCAACTCCGAATAGCATCAGCAACCAGGCATCTTTCCACTGGACCAACGCATCAAGACTAAAAATTCAAGGATTGGCCGACCAGCTTTCACATGTCTGATATACTGACACACTGACCATTCATATGGGACTATCTGTGGATGCAACTGCCACAATTCAATCCTAGGCTTTTACGCCTGTTGTACTCTGACTCCAGCATGGCTCTGGCAGTATATGTATTTTTATTTTATTGACGGACTGGCAACGTGCGACTTCAATTTTCATGTGCTAACTTAGCAGACAGTCATGCACCTATTGGTTTAATTTGTTGATCACCATCTCCCGGTCGTGGGATCGAACCGCCATTCTGCAACTCTGCATAGCATCAGCAACCAGGCATCTTTCCACTGGACCAACGCATCAAGACTAAACATTCAAGGATTGGCCGACAAGCTTTCACATGTCTGATATACTGGCACACTGACGATTCCGATGGGACTATCTATGGATGCAACTGCCACAATTCAATCCTAGGCTTTTACGCCTATTGTACTCTGACGCCAGCACGGCTCTGGCAGTATATGTATTTTTATTTTATTGACGCACTGGCAACGTGCGGCTTCAATTTGCATGTGCTAACTTAGCCGACAGTCATGCACCTATTGGTTTAATTTGTTGATCACCATCTCCCGGTCGTGGGATCGAACCGCCATTCTGCAACTCTGCATAGCATCAGCAACCAGGCATCTTTCCACTGGACCAACGCATCAAGACTAAACATTCAAGGATTGGCCGACCAGCTTTCACATGTCTGATATACTGACACACTGACCATTCATATGGGATTATCTGTGGATGCAACTGCCACAATTCAATCCTAGGCTTTTACGCCTGTTGTACTCTGACTCCAGGACGGCTCTGGCAGGATATGTGTTTTTATTTTATTGATGCACTGGCAACGTGCAGCTTCAATTTCCATTTTCTCACTTAGCCGACAGTCATGCACCCATTAGTTTAATTTGTTGATCACCATCTCCCGGTTGGGGGATCGAACCGCCATTCTGCAACTCTGCATAGCATCAGCAACCAGGCATCTTTCCACTGGACCACCGCACGGAGACTAAAGGTCAAGGATTGGCCGACCAGCTTTCACATGTCTGATATACTGGCACACTGACGATTCCGATGGGACTATCTATGGATGCAACTGCCACAATTCAATCCTAGGCTTTTACGCCTATTGTACTCTGACGCCAGCACGGCTCTGGCAGTATATGTATTTTTATTTTATTGACGCACTGGCAACGTGCGGCTTCAATTTGCATGTGCTAACTTAGCCGACAGTCATGCACCTATTGGTTTAATTTGTTGATCACCATCTCCCGGTCGTGGGATCGAACCGCCATTTTGCAACTCCGCATAGCATCAGCATCCAGGCATCTTTCCACTGGACCAACGCATCAAGACTAAAAATTCAAGGATTGGCCGACCAGCTTTCACATGTCTGATATACTGACACACTGACCATTCATATGGGACTATCTGTGGATGCAACTGCCACAATACAATCCTAGGCTTTTACGCCTATTTTACTCTGATTCCAGCTCGGCTCTGGCAGTATATGTATTTGTATTTTATGGACGCACTGGCAATGCGCGGCTTCAATTTCCATGTGCTAACTTAACCGACAGTCATGCACCCATTAGTTAAATTTGTTGATCACGATCTCCCAGTCGGGGGATCGAACCGCCATTCTGCAACTCTGCATAGCATCAGCAACCAGGCATCTTTCCACTGGACCATCGCACGAAGACTAAAAGTCAAGGATTGGCCGACCAGCTTTCACATGTCTGATATACTGGCACACTGACGATTCATATGGGACTATCTGTGGATGCACCTGCCACAATACAATCCTAGGCTTTTACGCCTATTTTACTCTGACTCCAGCATGGCTCTGGCAGTATATGTATTTTTATTTTATAGACGCACTGGCAACGTGTGGCTTCAATTTCCATATGCTAACTTAACCGACAGTCATGCACACATTAGTTTCATGTGTTGATCACCATCTCCCGGTCGGGTGATCGAACCGCCATTCTGCAACTCCGCATAGCATCAGCGGCCAGGCATCTTTCCACTGGCCCCCGGCACCAAGACTAAAAGTCAAGGATTGGCTGACCAGCATTCACATGCCTAATATACTGACACACTGCCGATTCATATGGGACTAGCTGTGGATGCACCTGCCACAATTCAATCCTAGGCTTTTACGCCTATTTTTACTCTGACTCCAGCTCGGCTCTGGCAGTATACGTATTTTTATTTTATTGACGCACTGGCAACGCGCGGCTTCAATTCCAATGTGCTAACTTAGCTGACAGTCATGCACCCATTAGTTTAATTTGTTGATCACCATCTCCTGGTCGTGGGATCGAACCGCCATTCTGCAACTCTGCATAGCATCAGCAACCTGGCATCTTTCCACTGGACCAAGGCATCAAGACTAAACATTCAAGGATTGGCCGACCAGCTTTCACATGTCTGATATACTGGCACACTGACGATTCATAAGGGACTATCTATGGATGCAACTGCCACAATTAAATCCTAGGCTTTTACGCCAATTGTACTCTGACTCCAGGACGGCTCTGGCAGGATATGTGTTTTTATTTTATTGATGCACTGGCAACGTGCAGCTTCAATTTCCATGTGCTAACTTAGCCGACAGTCATGCACCTATTGGTTTAATTTGTTGATCACCATCTCCCGGTCGTGGGATCGAACCGCCATTCTGCAACTCTGCATAGCATCAGCAACCAGGCATCTTTCCACTGGACCAACGCATCAAGACTAAACATTCAAGGATTGGCCGACCAGCTTTCATGCGTCTGATATACTGGCACACTGACGATTCATATGAGACTATCTGTGGATTCAACTGCCACAATTCAATCCTAGGCTTTTACGCCAATTGTACTCTGACTCCATGACGGCTCTGGCAGGATATGTGTTTTTATTTTATAGATGCACTGGCAACGTGCAGCTTCAATTTCCATGTGCTAACTTAACCGACAGTCATGCATCCATTAGTTTAATTTGTTGATCACCATCCCCCGGTCGTGGGATCGAACCGCCATTCTGCAACTCTGCATAGCATCAGCAACCAGGCATCTTTCCACTGGACCACCGCACCAAGACTAGAAAGTCAAGGATTGGCCGATCAGCTTTCACATCTCGGATATACTGACACACGGACGATTCATATGGGACTATCTGTGGATGCACCTGCCACAATACAATCCTAGGCTTTTACGCCTATTTTACTCTGACTCCAGCTCGGCTCTGGCAGTATATGTATTTGTATTTTATTGACGCACTGGCAATGCGCGGCTACAATTTCCATGTGCTAACTTAACCGACAGTCATGCACCCATTAGTTAAATTTGTTGATCACCATCTCCCAGTCGGGGGATCGAACCGCCATTCTGCAACTCTGCATAGCATCAGCAACCAGGCATCTTTCCACTGGACCACCGCACGAAGACTAAAAGTCAAGGATTGGCCGACCAGCTTTCACATGTCTGATATACTGGCAGCATCAGCAACCAGGCATCTTTCCACTGGACCAACGCATCAAGACTAAACATTCAAGGATTGACCGACCAGCTTTCACATGTCTGATATACTGGCACACTGACGATTCATATGAGACTATCTGTGGATTCAACTGTCACAATTAAATCCTAGGCTTTTACGCCAATTGTACTCTGACTCCAGGACGGCTCTGGCAGGATATGTGTTTTTATTTTATTTATGCACTGGCAACGTGCAGCTTCAATTTCCATGTGCTAACTTAGCCGACAGTCATGCACCCATTAGTTTAATTTGTTGATCACCATCTCCCGGTCGGGGGATGGAACCACCATTCTTCTACTCCCCATAGCATCAGCAACCAGGCATCTTTCCACTGGACCACCGCACCAAGACCAAAATTTCAAGGATTGGCCGACCAGCGTTCACATGTCTGATATACTGACACACTGACCATTCATATGGGACTCTCTGTGGATGCAACTGCCACAATTCAATCCTAGGCTTTTACACCTGTTCTACTCTGACTCCAGCATGGCTCTGGCAGTATATGTATTTTTATTTTATTTATGCACTGGCAACGTGCGGCTTGAATTTTCATGTGCTAACTTAGCCGACAGTCATGCACCCATTAGTTTCATGTGTTGATCACCATCTCCCGATAGGGTGATCGAACCGCCATTCTGCAACTCCGCATAGCATCAGCGGCCAGGCATCTGTCCACTGGCCCACGGCACCAAGACTAAAAGTCAAGGATTGGCTGACCAGCATTCACATGCCTAATATACTGACACACTGCCGATTCATATGGGACTAGCTGTGGATGCACCTGCCACAATTCAATCCTAGGCTTTTACGCCTATTGTACTCTGACGCCAGCACAGCTCTGGCAGTATATGTATTTTTATTTTATTGACGCAATGGCAACGTGCGGCTTGAATTTTCATGTGCTAACTTAGCCGACAGTCATGCACCTATTGGTTTAATTTGTTGATCACCATCTCCCGGTCGTGGGATCGAACCGCAATTCTGCAACTCTGCATAGCATCAGCAACCAGGCATCTTTCCACTGGACCAACGCATCAAGACTAAACATTCAAGGATTGGCCGACCAGATTTCACATGTCTGATATACTGGCACACTGACGATTCATATGGGACTATCTGTGGATTCAACTGCCACAATTCAATCCTAGGCTTTTACGCCTATTGTACTCTGACTCCAGCACGGCTCTGGCAATATATGTATTTTTATTTTGTTGACGCACTGGCAACGTGCGACTCCAATTTCCATGTGCTAACTTAACCGACAGTCATGCACCCATTAGATAAATTTGTTGATCACCATCCCCCGGTCGGGGGATCGAACCACATTTCTGCACCTCTGCATAGCATCAGCAACCAGGCATCTTTCCACTGGACCACCGCACCGAGACTAGAAAGTCAAGGATTGGCCGATCAGCTTTCACATCTCGGATATACTGACACACGGACGATTCATATGGGACTATCTGTGGATGCACCTGCCACAATACAATCCTAGGCTTTTACGCCTATTTTACTCTGACTCCAGCTCGGCTCTGGCAGTATATGTATTTTTATTTTATTGACGCACTGGCAATGCGCGGCTTCAATTTCAATGTGCTAACTTAGCCGACAGTCATGCACCCATTAGTTTAATTTATTGATCACCATCTCCCGGTCGGGGGATCGAACCGCAATTCTGCAACTCCGCATAGCATCAGCAACCAGGCATCTTTCCAGTGGACTACCGCACCAAGACTAAAGGTCAAGAATTGGCTGATCAGCGTTCACATGTCCGATATACTGACACACTGACGATTCATATGGGACTATCTGTGGATGCAACTGCTGCAATTCAATCCTAGGCTTTTACGCGTATTGTACTCTGACTCCAGCACGGCTCTGACAGTATATGTATTTTTATGTTACTGATGCACTGGCAAAGTGCGGCTTCAATTTCCATGTGCTATCTTAGCCGACAGTCATGCACCCATTAGTTTAATAGGTTGATCACCATCTTCCGGTCGGGGGATCGAACCGCCATTCTGCAACTCTGCATAGCATCAGCAACCAGGCATCTTTCCACCGGACCACCGCACGGAGACTAAAGTTCAGGGATTGGCCGACCAGCTTTCACATGTCTGATATACTGGCACACTGACGATTCCTATGGGACTATCTATGGATGCAACTGCCACAATTCAATCCTAGGCTCTTACGCCTATTGTACTCAGACTCCAGGACGGCTCTGGCAGTATATGTGTTTTTATTTTATTAATGCACTGGCAACGTGCGGCTTCAATTTCCATGTGCTAACTTAGCCGACAGTCATGCACCCATTAGTTTAATTTGTTGATCACAATCTCCCGGTCGGGGGATCGAACCACCATTCTGCAACTCCGCATAGAATCAGCAACCAGGCATCTTTCCACTGGACCACCACACCAAGACTAAATTGTCAAGGATTGGCCGACCAGCTTTCACATGTCTGATATACTGACACACTGACGATTCATATGGGACTATCTGTGGATGCAACTGCCACATTTCAATCCTAGGCTTTTACGCGTATTGTACTCTGACTCCAGCACGGCTCTGGCTGTATATGTATTTTTATGTTATTGATGCACTGGCAAAGTGCGGCTTCAATTTCCATGTGCTATCTTAGCCGACAGTCATGCACCCATTAGTTTAATAGGTTGAACACCATCTCCCGGTCGGGGGATCGAACCGCCATTCTGCAACTCTGCATAGCATCAGCAACCAGGCATCTTTCCACTGGACCACCGCACGGAGACTAAAGTTCAAGGATTGGCCGACCAGCTTTCACATGTCTGATATACTGGCACATTTACGATTCCTATGGGACTATCTATGGATGCAACTGCCACAATTCAATCCTAGGCTTTTACGCCTATTGTACTCTGACTCCAGGACGGCTCTGGCAGTATATGTATTTTTATTTTATTGACGCACTGGCAGCGCGCACCTTCAATTTCCATGTGCTAACTTAACCGACAGTCATGCACCCATTAGTTAAATTTGTTGATCACCATCTCCCAGTCGTGGGATCGAACCGCCATTCTGCAACTCCGCATAGCATCAGCAACCAGGCATCTTTCCACTGGACCACCGCACCAAGACTAGAAAGTCAAGGATTGGACGATCAGCTTTCACATGTCTGATATACTGACACACTGACGATTCATATGGGACTATCTGTGGATGCAACTGCCACGATTCAATCCTAGGCTTTTACGCCTATTTTACTCTGATTCCAGCTCGGCTCTGGCAGTATATGTATTTTTATTTTATTGACGCACTGGCAACGCGCGGCTTCAATTTCAATGTGCTAACTTAGCCGACAGTCATGCACCCATTAGTTTAATTTGTTGATCACCATCTCTCGGTCGGGGGATCGAACCACCATTCTGCAACTCCGCATAGCATCAGCAACCAGGCATCTTTCCACTGGACCACCGCACCAAGACTAAAGGTCAAGAATTGGCTGATCAGCTTTCACATGTCTGATCTACCGACACACTGACGATTCATATGGGACTATCTGTGGATGCAACTGCCACAATTCAATCCTAGGCTTTTACGCGTATTGTACTCTGACTCCAGCACGGCTCTGGCAGTATATGTATTTTTATGTTATTAATGTACTGGCAAAGTGCGGCTTCAATTTCCATGTGCTATCTTAGCCGACAGTCATGCACCCATTAGTTTAATAGGTTGATCACCATCTCCCATTCGGGGGATCGAACCGCCATTCTGCAAATCCGCATCGCATCAGCATCCAAGCATCTTTCCACTGGACCACCGCACCAAGACTAAAAAGTCAAGGATTGACTGACCAGCTTTCACATGTCTGTTATACTGACGATTCATATGGGACTATCTGTGGATGCACCTGCCACAATTCAATCCTAGGCTTTTACGCCTATTGTACTCTGACTCCAGCACGGCTCTGGCAGTATATGTATTTTTATTTTATTGACGCACTGGCAACGTGCGGCTTCAATTTCCATGTGCTAACTTAGCCGACAGTCATGCACCCCTTAGTTTAATTTGTTGATCACTTTCTCCCGGTCGGGGGATCGAACCGCCATTCTGCAACTCCGCATAGAATCAGCAACCAGGCATCTTTCCACTGGACCACCACACCAAGACTAAATTGTCAAGGATTGGCCGACCAGCTTTCACATGTCTGATACACTGACACGCTGACGATTCATATGGGACTATCTGTGGATGCACCTGCCACAATTCAATCCTAGGCTTTTACGCCTATTGTACCCTGACTCCAGCAAGGCTCTGGCAGTATATGTATTTGTATTTTATTGACGCACTGGCAATGTGCGGCTTCAATTCCCATGTGCTAACTTTGCCGACAGTCAATCTCCCAGTAGTTTAATTTGTTGATCACCATCTCCCGTTTGGGGGATCGAACCACCATTCTGCAACTCCGCATAGCATCATCAACCAGGCATCTTTCCAGTGGACCACTGCACCAAGACTAAAATTCAAAGATTGTCTGACCGGCTTTCACATGTCTGATATACTGACACACTGACGATTAATATGGTACTATCGGTGGATGCAACTGCCACAATTCAATCCTACACTTTTATGCCTATTGTACTTTGACTCCAGCAAGGCTCTGGCAGTATATGTATTTTTATTTTATTGGCGCACTGGCAACGTGTGGCTTCAATGCCCATGTGCTAACTTAGCCGACAGTCATGTACCCATTAGTTTAATTTGTTGATCACCATCTACCGGTCGGGGGATCGAACTGCCATTCTGCAGCTCCGCATAGCATCAGCAGCCAGGCAGCTTTCTATTGGACCACCGCACCAACACTAAAACTCTAGGAGTGGCTGACCAGCTTTCACATGTCTGATATACTGACACACTGACGATTCATATGGGACTATCTGTGGATGCAACTGCCACATTTCAATCCTAGGCTTTTACGCGTATTGTACTCTGACTCCGGCACGGCTCTGGCAGTATATGTATTTTTATGTTATTGATGCACTGGCAAAGTGCGGCTTCAATTTCCATGTGCTATCTTAGCCGACAGTCATGCACCAATTAGTTTATTAGGTTGATCACCATCTCCTGGTCGGGGGATCGAACCGCCATTCTACAACTCCGCATAGCATCAGCAACCAGGCATCTTTCCACTGGACAACTGCACCAAGACTAAAATTCAAAGATTTGCCGACCAGCTTTCACATGTCTGATATACTGACACACTGACGATTCATATGGGATTATCTGTGGATGCAACTGCCACAATTCAATCCTAGGCTTTTACGCGTATTGTACTCTGACTCCAGCACGGCTCTGGCAGTATATGTATTTTTATGTTATTGATGCACTGGCAAAGTGCGGCTTCAATTTCCATGTGCTATCTTAGCCGACAGTCATGCACCCATTAGTTTAATAGGTTGATCACCATCTCCCGGTCGGGGGATCGAACCGCCATTCTGCAACTCTGCATAGCATCAGCAACCAGGCATCTTTCCACTGGACCACCGCACGGAGACTAAAGTTCAAGGATTGGCCGACCAGCTTTCACATGTCTGATATACTGGCACATTTACGATTCCTATGGGACTATCTATGGATGCAACTGCCACAATTCAATCCTAGGCTTTTACGCCTATTTTACTCTGATTCCAGCTCGGCTCTGGCAGTATATGTATTTTTATTTTATTGACGCACTGGCAACGCGCGGCTTCAATTTCAATGTGCTAACTTAGCCGACAGTCATGCACCCATTAGTTTAATTTGTTGATCACCATCTCCCGGTCGTGGGATCGAACCACCATTCTGCAACTCCGCATAGCATCAGCAACCAGGCATCTTTCCACTGGACCACCGCACCAAGACTAAAGGTCAAGAATTGGCTGATCAGCTTTCACATGTCTGATATACTGGCACACTGAGGATTCATATGGGACTATCTGTGGATGCAACTGCCACAATTCACTCCTAGGCTTTTACGCCTATTTTACTCTGATTCCAGCTCGGCTCTGGCAGTATATGTATTTTTATTTTATTGACGCACTGGCAACGCGCGGCTTCAATTTCAATGTGCTAACTTAGCCGACAGTCATGCACCCATTAGTTTAATTTGTTGATCACCATCTCTCGGTCGGGGGGATCGAACCACCATTCTGCAACTCCGCATAGCATCAGCAACCAGGCATCTTTCCACTGGACCACCGCACCAAGACTAAAGGTCAAGAATTGGCTGATCAGCTTTCACATGTCTGATATACTGGCACACTGACGATTCATATGGGACTATCTGTGGATGCAACTGCCACAATTCACTCCTAGGTTGGTAGGCCAATTGTACTCTGACTCCAGGACGGCCCTGGCAGTATATGTATTTGTATTGTATTGATGCACTGGCAACGTGCGACTTCAATTTCCATGTGCTAACTTAGCCGACAGTCATGCACCCCTTAGTTTAATTTGTTGATCACTTTCTCCCGGTCGGGGGATCGAACCGCCATTCTGCAACTCCGCATAGAATCAGCAACCAGGCATCTTTCGATTGGACCACCACACCAAGACTAAAATGTCAAGGATTGGCCGACCAGCTTTCACATGTCTGATACACTGACACGCTGACGATTCATATGGGACTATCTGTGGATGCACCTGCCACAATTCAATCCTAGGCTTTTACGCCTGTTCTACTCTGACTCCAGCAAGACTCTGGCAGTATATGTATTTGTATTTTATTGATGCACTGGCAACGTGCGGCTTCAATTCCCATGTGCTAACTTAGCCGACAGTCATGTACCCATTAGTTTGATTTGTTGATCGCCATCTCCCGGTCGGGGAATCGAACCGCCATTCTGCAGCTCCGCATAGCATCAGCAACCAGGCATCTTTCCACTGGACCACCGCAACAAGCCTAAAAAGTCAAGGATTGGCCGACCAGCTTTCACATGTCTGATATACTGACACACGGACGATGTATATGGGACTATCTGTGGATGCACCTGCCACAATTCAATACTATGCTTTTACGCCTATTGTACTCTCACTCCAGCACGGCTCTGGCAGTATATGTATTTTTATTTTATTGACGCACTTGCAACGTGCACCTTCCATTTTCATGTGCTAACATAGCCGACAGTCATGTACCCATTAGTTTAATTTGTTGATCACCATCTCCCGGTCGGGGGATCGAACTGCCCTTCTGCAGCTCCATATAGCATCAGCAACCAGGCATCTTTCCACTGGACCACTGCAACAAGACTAAAAAGTCAAGGATTGGCCGACCAGCTTTCACATGTCTGATATACTGACACACTGACGATGTATATGGGACTATCTGTGGATGCACCTGCCACAATTCAATACTATGCTTTTACGCCTATTGTTCTCTCACTCCAGCACGGCTCTGGCAGTATATGTATTTTTATTTTATTGACGCACTGGCAACGTGCGGCTTAAATTTCCATGTGCTAACTTAGCCGACAGTCATGCACCCATTAGTTTAATTTGTTGATCACCATCTCCCGGTCGGGGGATCGAACCGCCATTCTGCAACTCTGCATAGCATCAGCAACCAGGCATCTTTCCACTTGACCACCGCACCAAGACTAAAAGTCAAGGATTGGCTGATCAGCTTTCACATGTCTGATATACTGCCACACTGACGATTCATATGGGGCTATCTGTGGATGCAACTGCTACAATCAATCCTAGGCTCCTTGCATGCATGTCTGTATGTCTGTATGTATGTATGCTTGTATTTTTTTATTTTATTGAGGCACTGGCAACGTGCGGCTTCAATGTCCATGTGCTATCTTAGCCAACAGTCATGTACCCATTAGTTTAATTTGTTGACCACCATCTCCCGGTCGGGGGATCGAACCGCCACTCTGCAACTCTGCATAGCATCAGCAACCAGGCATCTTTCCACTTGACCACCGCACCAAGACTAAAAGTCAAGGATTGGCCGACCACCTTCCACATGTCTGATATACTGACACACTGACGAGTCATATGGGACTATCTGTGGATGCACCTGCCACAATTCAATACTAGGCTCCTTGCATGCGTCTATGTATGTCTGTATGTATGTATGTATGCTTTTTTTTTTTTTTTATTGACGCACTGGCAACGTGCGGCTTCAATTTCCATGTGCTGACTTAGCCGACAGTCATGCACTTATGTTTTGGCTTCAAAACGGACTGTAGCGCTATGTTCCCCGCGTCGCAGCGTGCATCAATGCCAGCTGCACGTCATTGTGTTCTATGCTAGGTGTTTTTGCATGCACACTTCCAGATATGCAATTGCCATATGAGTGTCCCAAAGATCTCCAGTTTTGGGGCGGTGCATCCAATATTGGCGGCTGAAACGAGAGTAGAAGTCATTATGTAAATGCATTATTATAATTCCCACTGAAACATGGTGTACATAGCTGATATGGCGTTTTGGTACTGTCAACGTCCTGTTGAATTGACAAAGAATGAATATCTCTAACGATATGCTAACTATATACTGCTAAAATATTGCTGAATACATTCTGAATACAGATACATACATACCAGCAAATCAAGTTTGTCCTACGCAAAATGCTTCTTAACCTAATCTTACGATGCGTTACGAAAATGTCAGTGAAATTGGCATCATGCTACTGAAATCGTTATTCTTGTCATGAATGGACTTAATACTAGTCCTCTCACATTCTGTGGAGCGCATGATTTCCCACAGAAGACAACATAATTCTTTCCATTGAACGTGAGCATGTTGAAGATTGTTGTTGCGCAATAATGTCACACAGACGCCGTCTGGTTCTGCTACAAGGTGACTGGACAAAGTACAGATTAGCTGTTGACCTTCACCAACACCGCCCATCCCGCACACGCACGGACCCACGTACATGCGCGCCCACGCACGCACAGATGCGCGCAATGCACATATTTCCTTTACGTTTTTGTAGTAAGAAAACGCTAATAACAGACTAATGAGGTCACTGAAGTGTTTTCGGGTGAAAAACACTCACGCCATCTAATGCAAGTAATTCACGTCGTATACTGCGCATTGCATACACCTATGCAAGGTATCTTTACAAAAGGTTTCCACGAAAACAAGTTGCATTCATATAACTCCTAAACATGGCAAGTATTACGCCCGCGCATGGTCACTTCCACAGACAATAGACAAGCTGGCGCGCTCTCAGCTTAAGACAAACGTTCTGTTAAAAATAAATATAACGTTACTGGAATTGAGTGACATGGAATTCGCGCGCCATAATCTACCAGTACAATGCAACATTTGAAATGATATTAGTAACCATTTAGCCAATTCATACCTGGAGTTAGTCGCAATTCAATCGTGAGCTGTATAGTAATTTAACTTTATAAATCGATTATTAAAATATACTAAGTTATTTAAATGGTAATTTGCTTGTGTTATTTATTGTGAATAGATCTATATGGTGATGTAATGAGTGGGTTTTAAATTATTGAGTGTGTGGTTGCTTGCATAATTAGTCAACTTGAGTGTTTATCTAGTTGATTTACATTTGGACTTAGAGGCTAATTAGCGAACGAACGAACGAATAAAAGATTGAGAGAATGAATGATGAACGATGACGACAGCAAAAACTGCAATGATTACTACAACAGCAACATTGTAATACGTATACTAATCGTACTTAGATATTTCCCATGGTGGGACTAATGTAGTTATGAATATCTCGTCTACGGTTCACAATATCGTTGATGGATGATGACACTGTTGCCCGCTAATATAACTCCATTATGAATCATACTACAATTCACTTGTACCACATGATGTAATGCTTTGCCAGACCTTTTAATACAGTCTCTATTTTAATACATCTGGCCGGATCTCACGTCATATTCTCTGCGTGTATCGTAATCTCATTAGCGGCCAGCGCATGTCACGTGGCTGCATGTAGCCCTCGGAGCTGATTGAGAGACCAGTTCATATCTGGGAATGTATGAAGGTGGATTTATAAAGCAGTTGGTCAAGAAAACGTCATGCTTTATACATCCATTATCACATCCTTCGCGAAAAAGCACCGTCCTGTCATTAGTCACCCCATGCTGGTGCTTCTGAAGGAGAATTGTTAACAAGAAAGCTCACTCTACATAATGAAGAGTGACTCCGCCTTTCCTGCTCAGAAACTCAATTTCATCTGTTTCTGTGGTAATGCGTTGCGGACCGTCGATACAGACAGTGATGTAATGCATAATGGGGTTACATTGTGTCTGACGTTAACATTAGAGGCGCCAATTATGTTACTAAGCATTACATAATGTATATGTCCACACGCTCCAAACCGTAAGTAACGACGTACAGGATCATTTTTTAGGCTTATTACTCTTGCAAACCATATGTGGTGGTCACCCAGTTAACACTTCGGCGAGGATAAAATGTTGCTAATTTTTCTCGAAATCGGTCAGTGACATTCGGCAGCCTCTGCTTTACTCGCGTTAGGAGATGGGTACTCCTGGCACCTAGGGATGCCATCGCATTACAACATGGTGAATGAATTATGCCAGATACGATGTTGATTTTCTTGGTTTCGAAATGAAAGCCCAAAGTTGTAATATCTATTGCAATAGTACCACTGAATCACCTTTCCACACTCTGCGTTTACATGTGCATTCCATTTGACAAATACTACGAGCTTCTTTGATGCAGTAATCTGACAACGCCAATTTCGAAGGTTGCTGCAGTCCCTGCTTGGAGCACGCCCCACCAATGCATGGGCCAGAGAAAATAAGAGCATAAGTTGGTTGGGAAAATGTAACTAGCACTGGACGCCTGGATAATGCTGATCTGTCTATGTCTAAGGCGTCCATCTGCTGATTTATGAACCGATGGCACATGTTTGAAAAAATACACTTTA
>CM067359.1:185205721-185505771 GCA_034401795.1 Chaetoderma sp. LZ-2023a
CAGAATGTGTTAAACTTCAAACATGTATTGACATGCTTGATGTTGGATACGGTACAATTTAATAACTATGGCGAGTTGTGGAATAAGGGTTTATGATCGTTCATGATCTGCTTGTATTGTTAATTGTCGATATTGCCAGAGTCTTAAGATGGGCACAAACAAGATAGCAAACATATTTTTTCGCACATCAATGGCTCTGCGTAACCTCGTCATCAGTCTATGTTTATATTAGAAGTCTATGCACGTCATGCCATGCCGCGGGTTGTGCAGGTTATGGCCATTGCCGTCATCACTGTGCCATTGGAGCCGTGCATAGTGTACATCACCATCATCGTCGCCGTCGTCGTCGCCGTCGTCGTCGTCGTCGTCGTCGTCGTCGTCGTCGCCGCCGCCGCCGTCGTCGTCGTCGTCCTCATCATAATCGTCATCATTTACGAGACATAAGACATCGGTATGTCATTTCCCCTGTAGTTTTAGTCATCTGATTTCTTTATATGTGTTAGCATTCTGCACGATACTATACAGGCAATGTGTTTCTCTATGCCCGTGTTACATCAGGCTTACCACAAAAACTGCGGCCTTGGAAACCAGAGACGCATCTAATCAGAATGGCTACCGAGGTCAATTTAGCCATTTCTGAACGCGGTTCCGAATCCACAAGGACGTTATGATATTGTCTCTTCATGCTTACCATTATTGCATATGCACATTTCAAAACGGAGTGCCATATGTCTGTCTTACCCTGCGTTTCATAACAGTGATCTCGAGGCAAGCTACTCGAAAGTATCACTGTGTAGCGGATTGTATTAGGAATAGGTCTTTGGTAGTTGGTCCTACATGACAGCGCCAGTCCGCCATAGGCCTACATCTGATCTCCAAGCACACAACTTGCCTGTAGAAGATGGACAGAATCAATGAAGGAGTTGTTGTTCCAGACCTGCAAGTGGTCAGCCGGATTGCACACCTTGTGCAGGTTGCCTTGCGATGATTAAGCAACTAACGTCTATGGTTGAACGCAGCAGTATGATGTGATTAACTGTATGTGGTTCCGCATACAGACGTTTGTAATCAACATTCATCCATGACATGTGTGTTATATATGGTACTATAACACCGTGGCATAGTATGCGTGCGTGCGTGCATGCGTGCGTGCGTGCGTGCGTGCGTGCGTGCGTGCGTGCGTGCGTGCGTGCGTGCGTGCGTGTGTGTGTGTGGCGGAGACTACCCGTCAATGTCACTATGAGACTGTGATTCTCACATAATGTGTGTGTGTGTGACGGAGACGAACTGTTAATGTTACTGTACGTATGACTATATGGACTATAGCTATGTATTGTTGCTTGAATTAAGCGTGCTATTAAAAGGCATGATGCGTGCGTGTTTACCCCTCTTGGCACTATCTTCCTCACTGCCTGCTCAAACTGACTACCAACTTGTTCCCTCTGTTCCGCCGCACACACTGTCAAATACTTGTTGTTCTCTTCTTAGCACCCATGTCATACCCCATCTATTTTGAGTTGCCCCAGCTATAGCAGTGTAGCACATATGCCGGTAGGATATGTACATTTCCCCAGATATAACAGTGTAACATACATGCCTGTAGGATATGTACATTGTCCCAGATATAGCAGTGTAGCACACATGCCTGTAGGATATGTACATCGTCCCATATACAGCAGTGTAGCACACATGCCTGTAGGATATGTACAGTGTCCCATATATAGCAGTGTAGCACACATACATGTAGGATATGTACATTCTCTCAGGCATAGCAGTGTAGCACACCTGCATGTGGGATATGTACATTCTCTCAGGCATAGCAGTGTAGCACACCTGCATGTGGGATATGTACATTCTCTCAGGCATAACAGTATAGCACACATGCCTTTATGATATGTACATTCTCTCAGGCATAACAGTGTAGCACACAGGCCTGTAGGATATGTACATCGTCCCAGATATAACCGAACATAGCACGAACGCTTGTGAGGCCATACGAGTGTCTAGATGTTGTTCGTCACTGGCTGCCTCTCTCATCATCCGTGAGTGGGGCAATGCTTCTCGGGTCGGAGACGTATTTTATCTATTTGTATCTCTAGTTCTAGCGGAGGTATCTTCAACCTTGGGTGTACGGGTGTCCTAAAGAACCCTACCAGTTTAGGCTGAAGGTCAAAGGTCAGTATGTCAAATGTCAAAATCATTGAAAAAGCAGGTGAGCAAGACGCAGATGGCTTATTAATTGGTGTTGTTGATGCAAATAACATGCTCACGTACTATCTATCCACAGATTAAAATTCACCACACGCACGCGCAGAATGGTAGTGTCGCAGAAGTCATACTGGGACATGAGACGAGATAAGATACTATTCACTAGGCCATACAAGCTATATGCACGAGTGTAGCACTGTGTGCATTGGTCTAGGCTAGATGCACGAGAGTAGCACATTGTGCATTAATCCAGGCTAGATATAACAGAGTAGTAGTGCACTATGCAAGTCTTCTCATTTTGACATCAATCTATACAAAGCTGGTGATGGCATACAAGCTGCTTCAGCAGCAGACGATGTGCCATATAAAATTTGCATACACGAACATGAAGAGAATCGCATAGGCTGCGAATGCACGGATTATACGCACACAGAGAGAGAGAGAGAGAGAGAGAGAGAGAGAGAGAGAGAGAGAGAGAGAGAGAGAGAGAGAGAGAGGGGGGGGGGGGAGAGGGAGAGAGCGAGAGAGAGAGAGGGAGATAGAGCGAGAGAGAGAGAAAGAGAGAGGGAGGGAGGGAGGGAGAGAGCGAGAGAGAGAGAGTGAGAGACAGACAGACAGACAGACAGACAGACAGACAGACAGACAGACAGACAGACAGACAGACAGACAGACAGACAGACAGACAGACAGACAGACAGACATACAGACAGACAGACAGACAGACAGACAGACAGACAGACAGACAGACAGACAGACAGACAGACAGACAGACAGACAGACAGACAGACAGACAGACAGACAGACAGACAGACAGACAGACAGACAGACAGGTTCAGCAACTGTGATTATGTCTAGAGAAAACTACATCCGCGAGGCCGTAAGGCAGTTAACTAACACCAGGCATTACAGAAAACTTGATAATTTAATTTGGCCTCAAAACCGACAAAATGTCATTGAAATACTTAATTCATTGCATACAGATAAGTACATCGATAAGAAAGAGCTAAAGTATCTGCTAGGTGAGAATAATCCACAAAATCGAACATTTTATATCTTGCCTAAAATCCATAAACCTATCAGCACCTGGTTAGATCCATTGACACCCATCATTTCAGACTGTGGCAGTGAGTCTTATGGCATTTCAGAATATATTGATTACTATTTAAAGCCCATTGCTAATAGAAACAAGAGCTTTCTCAAGAACACTGAACACTTTCTTTCAAAGTTATCCAAATTGTCAGTTCCGAAAGATGCATATTTAGTCACATTAGACATAGATGCTATGTATACAAATATAGATATTGATGCTGGAGTCAATGCTATTAAGAATTCTTTTGTCAAATTTCCTGATCCAGATCGACCAGACACGGAAATTCTAAAATTATTAGAGCTAAGTCTTAAAGGAAACGATTTCCAATTTAATGGTGAAAATTACCTTCAAATCTGTGGGTGCGCAATGGGTAAACGATTCAGCCCAAATTTTGCCACGATTTATGTTGCGGAGTGGGAAGAGGAGGCACTGAACAAATCAACCAAAATGCCTCTTCTTTACCTCAGATATCTAGATGACATCTTCATAGTTTGGCAACATTCAGAAGAAGACTTTTGGGAATTTTTTCGCATTTTAAATAACCAAGATTCAAACATCAAGCTAAAAGCTACTATTAGTGGAACATCGGTTGACTTTTTAGATGTCACGATCTATAAGGGTCCTCAATTTGATTCCTCTGGAAAATTATAATATAAAGTATTCTTTAAGCCAACAGACTCACATCAGCTGCTTCACAAAAAATCATTTCATCCTCCACACACATTTAAAGGTTTGATCAAATCGCAAATCATAAGATTTTTTCGAAACTCTAGCAACAGGCAAAATCTGAATAGTGCATGCTCTACTCTGTTTGATGCTTTGAAAGCACGAGGCTATTCATCCCGTTTTCTTCGAAAAATTAAAGCAGACACCATCAATGAGCTTGAACATCTAAAACCTCATAGCGGACCCGAGTTTGAACCTGTCCAAATTAAACACAATACACCAATCATGTGCGATGGATCAGTTTCTAAATGCGACAAAAATAGATGCAAAGTAAACAACTATATTGTAAACCAACAAACATTCCTGAGCTTTCAAACTAAAAATGAATATCATATCCGAACTAATATGCATTGTGATTCTGAGAATGTAGTCTATTTGATCAATTGTGCCCTTTGCCAGAAACAGTATGTTGGTGAAACAAAAAATGCATTTAGAGTGCGTGCTAGACGCCACGTTTCTGATATTAACACCTCAGCAGATACGCCAATTGCTCAACATTTCCAACTTCCGGATCATTCAGTTGAACATCATTTTGAAATCATGCCAATAGAACAGATTCCGACCTTCGATAGTGAGGAAGAAACGAGTTCGTTTCGCAAAATCCGAGAGGGCCATTGGATTAGAACACTCCAAACAAAAGCACCATTTGGAATAAATGTAGATTCCGGAATATCACAAAAGAACAAAATTATCCCATTTCAACTCATATACAATAGACGTAATGTTGAATTAGCGAAAACCATGAAAGACGAATATTCAGACAGACATACAGAGAGAGAGAGAGAGAGAGAGAGAGAGAGAGAGAGAGAGAGAGAGAGAGAGAGAGAGAGAGAGAGAGAGAGAGAGCGGGAGGGAGAGAGAGAGAGAGAGAGAGGGGGGAGGGAGAGAGATAGAGAGAGGGAGAGAAGAGAGGGAGAAAGAGAGAGGGAGGGAGGGAGGGAGGTATATATATATATATATATATATATATATATATATATATATATATATATATATATATATATATAGTACAGATTACCTATTACGATTCAGAGATTCGCTGTTGACGTCTCCCTTGCCGTTACTTAAGCAACTTCGCGGTGATAATATGTGACACAGATGTTAACGGTAATGACCACGATGATGCTGATGACGAAACAATGACAGGATTACTGAGACGGTGACGATAATGGCGACGACGATGTTGACACGTCAATACAGGTCTGCGCAACGAGCAGGTGTTAATCGTCGACAGAGAAGATGACAATGACGACCACGACGGCGATGATGATGACGAAACAATGACAGGATTACTGAGAATGTGACGATAATGGCGACGACGATGTTGACACGACAATACCGGTCTGCGCAACTCGCAGGAGTTAATCGTTGACAGGGAAGATGACAATGCCGACGACGATGAGACGATAGACAAGTCTGCGCAACTCGCAGCTGATTTTACCACACGCACGTTATACAGGGTCGGCTCTACTCACACGCCAACCAATACACAAGATTTCCGACCAGGAAATCACATCCTGTCCGGACCCAGACTGGACACTACAATACAAATATAACCATGTTAAAGTATATGTTTACGACAGGGTAAATCACACTTACTAACACATGACAACAACATTGATGAGACATACGGAGGATAATGAACCACGCTCGTTAACATGCATTTATAATCTTACTGATTAACCCTTTTCCACTGACAGACTGACTCTGTAACCATACTACGAGTAAACGATACAATGGTGTTCATTTTGAAGCTAATGAGACTGGAACTCATTGCTCATGCATTGTGCAATAGTTTCCTGTATCATTATCTTCAGAATAGACACCCACTATACTAAGTACTAGGACTTTTGATTAAGGATAGGCATACAGCAGGACAAGTGTTAAATACACGATATATTTGAACAGAACGACATAATATAAGTATGTTTTGAAGCCACAACTTACTATACTGACAAGCTACATATTACAACATCGCAAATTTAAGAGGAGAATTTATTGGACACGTTTTGGCTAAAATAACAATATACTTATATGACTTTATAGATTGACAGAAACAGACATCGTATACAATTATCAATACTCACATAATCCAATTGAATAAGAAATATATGACGATTACAATCCGGTATTTCTAATACATATGACTTCAAAACACATAAATTACTGTATATGAAAAGTTATACATACGGCGTTCAAAATTCAATCAGGTTGCACACACTTGAACGCCGTACACCTGGCAGACGTTCAAACGACTGTCCCAAGCACTAGGAAATGATCATGCTCGTCACCTTGCAGTTCATTCTCAACCCAAGCGCATTCCTTTCAACAAAGACACACACACCGCTACTCCAAGCGCCAACACTTCTTACACACACGTAGCTATTTACATACAATATTGTAGCGAAAACGGAGAAAAAACTGCTGCAATGATTTATTGCGAATTTTCAATTCAGATCGTGACAAGTGCAAGCCATTCACCGCGTTAAGAGACGTCGTCCTCTTTGGGGACCAAATCAGGTGTCTTCTGGATGGTAGCTGTACAGCTGATCACGTATTGTATACCACTGACTGTACACGCTATTGTCGGTCACATGTGTGAAGTCACGCATAGCGTATCATTGGCAAATATCACCACTTATGATGAGTGGCAATTTGCTTAGTTTAGGTGCGTAGGAAACATAAGGGAAGATATAATGTAATGGATGCGTATAAACGTAGTTTCGAAATATTCAACAGAATATTTATTAAATAGTAAAAACAAACAATGTGTACAACAACGCATATACTGCCTTCAACTATGCGTTCGTGACGTACTTATCGACATCATGCATGTCGTCATTCATTGATATAGCATTGTACACATCAGGCAGTTCATTATGACGTCATATGATGGGTGGGCACTCTGGAAAGGTGAATTCCGAAAGAACATTAGGTTTGAGGGCCCATTGGCTTGCTGTTAGGGTACCTTTCAGTGAGATGCACTATCAACCGGAGTCCTGTCCAATGGAAAGTCGCGTTGCTCACAGACGATTCAAGAAATAGTCCCTGATGCAAACCTGGTGGAATATAACAATTCATTTGAAGCCACGCCATGGTGTGCTGTGGGAATATTGTTGGTGGCCATGCACACCAGGACAACACAATGCAGAATTGCTGGCTGACCAGTGTGACGTACAGGCTCAATGATCTCCATCACTTTATCAGGATCATTTGATGGTACAGTAGCGCAAGATTTCATTCTGATTAATGATAATGCCCGATGCACAGAGCAATGGTTGTTAAGCTCTACATCGAAAACTAAGGTGCCCAGTGAATGATCATCCGAGTCTCCTACGTGATGCAGTTTCATTGAGCATACGTGGGATATCCTGCAGATAGCGATTTCGGCTGAACCAGGCCAGCCCACAATCCTCCTAGAGCGTCGGGAGGCCTTATCAGGTGAGTAGGCCAACACACCGCATGTTCGGCTCCGATATTGATTTCATCAGCATTAGCGGTTGCCCTTCGCATTAGGCAGGACATCCTGAGTGTGGTACTTGACAAATTGATCCGTGCATGACTGCAGTTCATCGACAGCACACTGTAGTGGTACATCTGTCAGTGCACTGGTTACGCCTGACTGCACAATCACTGGGATTGCTTTCCTGTGTTGACATTTGCAAAATAATTGTAGCTATGTCCGCATGGATTCTGATTTGTATCCATATATACAATAGGTTCTGCTATTATACATTAGCTTTAGCAAATCAAGATCAATATAATGCCACTCCTAGACCTAGCACACCCTACACGTCAACAGAAAATCATCAGTAACATAGCACGAGTTTACCATAAACTATACATCCAATAAACGCTGAAAAACATACCAATTCTAGTCGCAACACCTAGCCATACACCAGGTCGAGTAGGACATGGCGATGGATACTCCATGTTGATGGAATGCCCAATATCCAACACACGATATGCCGTTGGCATTTACGGATCTAACAATGAGCGTGCATTGCATGATGAGCATGCCGCGTGCTACGAAAAGAATTAATTTCCTGTTGTCGACGTGAACAAATCTGTAATGAAACGAGGTAGTAAGTTAAAGTGATACAGTCAGAGGAGTTAGTGTCGTTGTATATAATCCAACTGCCAATAGCGGGCACCGTCCTAGTCATTAACAATTACCCGTAGCTAATGACAATGTACCACATAATGTAATGCATTTCTTATTTCTTGTACTCGCTAGCGTTAGACTCCAGATGTATACGACATTACTCGATGCAAAGATACATGTCTTGACGCAACTACATGCTCCGGTAAGTGTCGACATTGTTTTCTGTATTGGGAATTTCATCACGTCGAGATGTAATTGCATATTGTCGGAACATAGAAAAAGGACGGCTGTGAGGAAGACGATGCCAGTATGCCAATCACACTGAGGACCGATGATGAGGATGGTAGGGGAGAAAGAGTTGATCAATGGAAGGATGTAAACTATGGCGATGAGTAATGGAGAGTTGATGACGAAGGCTCACATCGGATGTATGCCATCACAAAGCTAATACGGTATTAGTATGAATTATAAATTGCATTTGTTTTATCCTCGTCTTGTAATGCATACTATATTATTAAACATCTTGTGTTCGCTGTGTAAATGGATTATATGACTAGACAACAATTATTAGGCTTGCAACATCTATGCCCCACGCGCGCATACGCACGCATGCACACATGGTACCTGCGACATTCATGAACACATGGCGTAATGGAGCACCAATGCACATATGTCGTTTACATCTAAGAATATGAGTCTACCTAATGCTGCCAGTTAAGGTGCTTCAGCTCAGGAAAACACACGCCATCTTATGCAAGCAATTCACTTCATATAATTCGACATATATACAACTATACATGGCATCATTGCAAAACACGTATTGGAAAATATGTCAAAATCCTATCATGTCAATCATAAACATCTCAAAATCATAAACATGTCAATTATTACATCATACCATAATGTGTTAGAGTAAATCTAATGTTTTAGAGTATCTTTAGCTGCTTGCCATCGCGTGCGGTCACTTTAGAAGATAAAAGACACGAACTTGGCGCTCATAGTTTGAGATACACATGCTGTTACAAATCAATAGAACGTTCCGGGAATTGAGTGACATGGAATCTGTAGGCTATAGTCTATCAGTACAATATAGCATTTGAGATGATATTAGTATTCAGTTGGCCGATACATGCATGGAGTCAGTCGCAATACAATCCTGAGCTGTGTCATAATTGAACTTTTAAAAGCAATTATTACAGTCTAATAATGTATTTAAATGGACATTTTCATGTGTGATCTATATGAAATTGAACCATATGGTGGTGGAATGAGTGGATTTTGAATTATTGGATGTGGCTGCTTGCATAATTAGTATACTTGATTGTTTATCGAATTCATATATACCTGGACTAAGAGGTTAATTAACCAACGAACGAATGCATGGACGAAAGAACGAACACACCAACGAATAAACGAGCGAAAGAACAAGCGAACGAACGATGGAGCAAACCAACGAATAAACACACGGAGGACGATGGGGAGGTGGATACATGGATGGGCGGGTGGGTTGATGGGAGTCTGGTTAGGCGACGGGTTGGCGGAAGTGCATGAGGGATGGACGGGCGGACGAACAGTTGGATGACAACACAGACGAACGAGCAAATGAATAAATGATCGACCAAATGAATAGATGAACGACCACATGAATGAATGAATGGACGAGCGAAGAACGAACGTTCGAACGGACATACGAACGAACGACCGATCGAACGAGCGGACGAACGACCGAGCGAACGAGCGAACGAGCGAACGAGCGAACGAGCGAACGAACGAACGAACGAACGAACGCATGAAGGAACTAACGAACGAATGAACGAACGCATGAAGGAACTAACGAACGAATGAACGAACGAACACACTAAGCAACCAACGAACTAGCGAACAAATGAATGAACGAATGAATGAAAGATAGAACACACGTATACATGGATGAGAATGTGTTGACATAGCTTCTCTGGGAATTCCGAGCACAAATATGACAGTGAATATATGTAGGATTAATTAGAATTATATTCACATCTAATGACGTGTAAATGTTTCTTAGTGATGCAGTAAATTACAAAGAATCTGCGAGTATATGTCTACTATTCTTGGTGAATTAGCTGACGTGCGCCGTGAATGTATGTCCAATTGTTCACGTCTGAAGAATGATGGATCATCCTAACTGCTTTGTGTTAACTGCCATTAAACAACCCTGTGATATGCCACATCCATCATGTTAATTCCTCTTGTTGTGCCCGTCATTGCCCTTCAGTCTCCTCATTAACACTCACTCTAGAACATAAATACGGAATCGATATCGGATGTGTTTATGATATGGTCCTGAATGGATGGGCAATGCGATACTGAGAACCATTGTATTTTAATGGCCCATACTGATGCAACTTAATTCGCGTAATGTTCATACCATACGCAAACACACCGATCATCATCATACATATCGGATGGGCATATAAAGATGATAACCCTATTGGCACATATAATATCTAACAATTGCTGTATCGCCAACAATTCATTACATCAGTAGATCACCAGATTGAAACAATCTTCACAATGATGGGTCCATATCAGAGAACCGTTTGGGATATATAGTGATTTGTGAACTATGCATGGAGTACATTCATCAGCTATATACAATGATGGTAACTGCGGGTATTATCTGTGCAGGCATCTAGTAAAGTGACTGTTAAGCCTATCTGTGCATGGATGACAGGGGCTATTCGAAGAGCGTGGCCATCCGTATCCCTGGTGGACCACTAAGATAAGGTAGGAAGATGCTTGTGGTAGCAGTCATCGAGCGTATTAAAGTACGTAATACCTTCGCGAAATCTCGATGCTTTGCTAAGTGCATGGATCCACACGGATTCAATCACGCTGATGTGAAATCCTGTAAACTACAAAGCTAGTAACACCTATTATCTAAGGACTTAGTTTGGAGCTGCACAGTTTTTACACGTGTACACGTGCAGTGGTGTATATCCTGCAATACATACGCACGTGCCCCATGCATGCATAGGCGCACGCACGCACACACACACGCGCGCGCTCACACACATGCACGCGTGCATAGTGAGAGCGTTACCATTGTTCCATTGATCAACACTTTCTAACACAACATTCAGCAATATCTGAGGGGATGATAATGAGACACCGTATTATTTTGATTTTCAGCCACGCCGGCAGACATTGCGATTGTGACATTAACTTCGGCTGTTGTAGTTGGCGTTCTAGGATTGTCACCAGCATATTATGTAGCGCTGCATCAATTGCGAATACACCAGCACGGGTGAGAGCCCACCTCACTGTGGTTAACCACTCCTTTCGACAACAATAATACTCCAATTCAGGTTAATTTTTCTAGACATTGCAAGAACACTGGTGATGATAGTGAATATGACCACACGACTGAGAAATGTCAATGAGATTCAGCATGATTGGCAGATGGATGAAGGGGCATGTAAAAAGAGAACAAAGTATGAGATATACACACTACATGAGAGGAGGACGCCAAGGAATATATTGATTGGCAGTGCACTATGCAATTATGTACATGCTGTGCGGCTTGTGCGGCGGATGTCACAGTGCTACTAATGAATGATAACAAACAGGGATGGGGTCAATTCCATTTTATCAATTCCAATTCAAATTCCAATTCCACCTCAATTCAATGCATCAATTCCAATTCCAATTCCGTGTCCACATCAATTCATTTGGTCAATTTCAATTCTAATTCCACCCAGAACAGCTAACATCCAATTCCAATTTCATCAATTCCAAATCCAATTCCAATTGCATAACAATATTTACTTGCGATCAACATTGTTACAATTTAGCCATGTAATGCCCAAGATTGGCCAATAGACACTAGATTTATCATTAGCAAATGCCTATTTGCAGGATAAGAAGACTATATGCTCCTTCCTCAAGACCAGTACAAAAGACATTTTGGCTGGCTTCTCCATTAATATGTAAAACAATTAGAATAAAAAGTGTTGCTGCATAACTCTCAGCCAAATTATTGACCAAAAAGTCCACATTTAGCAGATCTTATTTTTAGTTTATTTGGCTTAATGATAGCTTAATGCTGAGTCTTTGCTGATGACTAAAGGTTAATGCCATTCTAAATATTGTTGATACATGTAGACCTTGCTATTTAAATGGTTGCATTAAAAAACATGAGAATACAATACATATACAGTACAGTACTGAGTGAGAGTACTGAGCGCATGTATGTGGAGTTTGAATAACACCTCTAGTCCAGACACCTGTTTTAAAAGCTGAGCCATTTCACAGAGGGGTGTGTTCAATGATTCCTTTGTTATGTAGGAGGGTATATTTACAGGGCAATTATCTTGTAATGTACTGCTTCCTTTACCCATTTCATTCCATGCAGATTATAGGTATTACTTTACTGAACACTAGTGCTAACATGTTGATGAATAACTGTAACACAAGTCGGTTATCTTGGTTCTAGCTTATATATTTGAAATCATGTTAACTAATTTGTTAGGTTTTAAAGATGGCATGATTGCATAGAGATAAAAACCTGTTTCCAGGGAATACAGAATGAACTAAGTTCAAGATCAGAATAAAGGAGGTACAAAACTCGCATAGGATAAAAGGCGTAATTAGTCACTGGTCAGGGAGAATTGAGTTAATTCAATAACGTATTAAAGTTCATAGCATTTACCAGATCTTTATTTTGTCAATTCAGTTATCCAGCTAGCCACACCGGTGGTAAAGTTTCAAAATAGCCTTCCATTGGCCTGCCAGTGCACATTTCTGAAACTCATTGCCGACGGTGTTTAACCGGCGTAGGTGTTAAAGGGTTAAGGGCTAACTCATCACTGAATTATCAGAATCTCAAATTCTAGTCTTCAAACCAAACATATAACTAAGTTATTAAAATGTATTTTAATGGAAACTGTCGCAGCCTTAGGAGACACGTATTTAATCAAATTCGTTTTAAAATATTCAATGCGCATCTAATAGCAGTTGGCATAATACATATCATCAATCTGAATATAGAATGAAATCTGGTAAATGGAATCATATAGTGTATTTAGGATGGAATGCATTACGGGCATATAAAGAACAGTGTAAAATGTACAGATATTGCATGCACATTTGATTGCCAACACTGTTCAGTAAATCTATCACAAATTATGATTGGAATTGATTGGAACTGAATTGAAATTTATCAATTCTGGTCAATTCAAACTATCAATTCCAAATTCAATTCCAATTCTGGTGTCTTCAAATTTATCAATTCCAACTACAATTCCAATTCCGGAGTCCTCAGTTTTATCAATTCCAATTCCAATTCCAATTTCGGAATTGAATTGGAATTGACTGATCAATTCCAATTCCAATCGGAATTGACCCAAACCCTGATAAGAAAAGTACTTCATCTGCAAGGAATTGTATATTATTATCCACCGAATATACCCCCACCTCTGCTCAAGTTGATAATGATCCAGAAAAGGATGTGAGAATCCTTGAGAAAAATGACCTATACCGAAATCAATGAACAGTAACAATGACACCAGCATGGCCAACACCAACGACAGCATCTACAACAACAACAACAACAACAACAACAACAACAACGACGACGACGACAACAACGACAGCAAACATAACAAAAACAACAACCAGCAGTAGCAGCACAATCACCACAACCACCAGCACGACCACCACCACCACCACCACCACCACCACCACCACCACCACCACCGCCACCGCAACCCCCACCACACCGCCACCCCCGCCACCACCACCGCCACCACCACAACCAACAGCACAAACAAGAACAGCACCAATAATAACAACAACACCAACAGTAAAAACAAAACAAAACATATCAACGCCACAAACAACAACAACAGCAAGAACAACAACAACAACAAAAACAACAACAACAACAACAACAACAACACTAACAACACAGGGTACACTCGCTATTTGTTCATGAAAAAATGCATTAAACAGTTCCATTGTTCATTCCCGGATATGTTAGAGAGAAACGGAAAATGCAATTCATATGCCTATTTTTCCAATGCGGTGCCCACGTGCTATCACACAGGACACTGGATTGGATATTGGCAATGCCGATATGGTTGCTCGGTTCTATGCAGGAAGCAAGCATTAAAAGAAGGTGAAATATATGAGCGCACGTGGACGTATGCAGTACATACAAGATGAAGAAATGTGAAGCTCCTTAACACCTTACTTGAGACGTCGGTCAGAGGCCGAGATCGACTGATCAGGACTGGACATGATGGCTCAAAGAGTTCAGATTTATTAGTTAAATGTGAACTTACCTCAAAGTGAAAGTTAGATGTTTGACTTTAATGCTGGTTAATAACCACTAGAAGCCTGAGCTACATGCCCACCTCTTGAACAGATGCCATAGTTTGAGGCTTCATTCGGGAATTGTTATTGTCCCACCCTAATTTAAGATTACTGCACTGTGCACTCAATTTTTCTTCAATTTATGACTAATCTCAGTAAGACATGACACGTCTCATGTAACGCCGGCTTCCAGTGGTAATTGGCTCGAATTACTGTCACACATCTAACTTCCACTTTCGGGCAAGTTCTCGTTTAACTAATAAATCACACCTGATGGAGATACACGTGCGAATTTCTACATCTGCAATCGAGGCGACTTTGTCAGACATGTCACATGTTTCACAGACCTCGAGAGAGTTCAATTTACAGATTAACATGCAGACGTATGCTAGAAGTCTGTCTACACGTACATGCAGATTTGGCAGAAAGCCTCCTGACTCAAGAACCATGTGGACATACTGTTGATGTGTACGCTATCATGCTATGCATTGTTCCCAGTTTGCATAGTCGTTTCTATCGATTCCTATGGAACAGCAACGTCTGGTTGCATCGGTATCCTTGATGATGATAGTGGCGCGTGGGTTGACCTGGGAGTACTATATTTTTAAAATTCTGGCAAAGGTCGGCTCTCCAGACATATTGATATCGGGTGATACTCGAAGTGGACTCATCATAGATATACTAATTTTCAGACATATAAACAGGGATTGGTGCGTGAAAGGGGTTGCAAAGTGTAATGAATAAAAATCAAAATAGAGGACGAATGTATGCAACAAAACATTATGTATCTGAAATGTAGGTCGCTTTGCCAAAAATATGAATAATTTTACTGGCAGTCTGATAATGACAGCAATGCCGTTAATAAACAAGTTATTTCCACACCATGAGAGGGATCCCCTCCACAGAGTGCCGGTCTCGTCCCGCTGAGGTTCTCCTCCATACCATGGGACCAATTCCACTGCACGAATGGTATTGGCCCTTTTGGGACTTACCAGTGTGATGTACCTCAAACGGCCGAAACTCGTCATGGAGTGGAATGGGTCTCACGGTGTGGGAAGATTTCATTAATTAGGTGTAAGCAATAGCACAATTACTTTTTTAACAATACAACCAATAAGAGACAACACTTGTCAAGGTTCATTTCTAGTATGCAGTTACTGATATATTCTTGCAACTCACTGACAATAGAAACATGTTTCGATCTTGGACGTATGCATGTGCATGCTAAAAGCCACCGTTGTGAGCCCTTTGAAGGCATGTGGCCGCAATATCCAGGATTTGCATACGTGTCATAAATCTACTATGCTTTGTGGGCGTTATCCATTATCTACCAATACCATATACCCTGATAACAAGAATGCTGGATACACTGCCGGCACCAATTATAAACGTAATTCCACGTGCCATGTTAATTGCAGTTACTATATCAACGCCACATGTCAAGGCAATGCGAATTTTTCAGGTAATGGCAGCTTTTCAGGATACATGTGGTTTACAGGGAATATCAACAATACAGACAATGGTAGATACATGGGCAAAAACAACATTCAAGGCAAGGTCAGCACTCCAGGCCAATACTGCTATACATAGGCAACAGAAGATTTACAGGCAAGGTTAGTTAACTTTACAGGTAGCAGCCAGGCAACTCAGACATAATTTAACATTCTTCCTGAACAAACTAAAACGTATTGTTGAATAATATGAACGTAATTGGATTGCCAAACATTGCTGCCTATGGCAGTACTGGCTTGACATCCGACTCTGTTCAAGCTATTCAACACCACATTGATTATTAACTAATATGCACTTTTGTTTTTGTTTAGGAAGCCGTTATCTTTGAAACATGTTGCCTTGTTTAGGAGTATACTTTATATCAATCAACCAGTATGTTTCTGAATACGATTACAGAGTTACTGTAACATCAAGAAGTTTCATGAGTTCACAGTCCTATCGAACACCCGTTCACCTCACACGAACTCTGTATGTGGGATATATGTATCAGACCTGTCACCCATGTATCTGACATTAGTATCACATACGGCCAATATTAACTAGGGCCACCGCAAGCTTGGCATATATATATCACGAAAGGCCCGTCACTAACATCTACGAATAGTTGTATTTGATGACTACAATTTTATACATAGCCAAATTAGATTTAAAATCATCAATGGCTTTCTTGTGTAATGACCATTACATTTAGATTCAGGGAATCCACGCTATGCTTTCCATACCCATTGAAATACGTGCACAATGTTAGCCGGGCGTGCCTTGAAACTGGCGGGTATAGCTAGAAATAGACCCGTTCATTCCACTTCGGAGTCATCGGGTTTCAACTAATCAAATACCTAATATTAGTGTATTCCTTCCAGTAATATGAACGGGCCATCAATTGACACCCGAATCTGCTGGACACATTTTCGATGGCCCATGCAGTGTCTACTATGGATAGCAATCATACTATTGGCATATTAGTTTTCTCTGCATCATTTATTTCTATGTTATTAATATCCAATTAAAGCCTAGTGGCTAACACCCCCCTGTATGACAGGATAGTCTATACCCATTTCAATCATTGTCTAGTTGACAGGTCTATATTTATATGGTACTAAGTCTGTATACCCCTATTTGGAAAGAAAATACCTCAATATAACCCCATCCTATGCACTATATAAATCAGTCTCGTGTTGGGATCAGGTCAACAGCACACTATACTAACATGGTGGCTAAGGGAGATCTATCCCGATTGTTTTGTGATAAATGGTGCATTTAATCCTACAACGACAATGGCAATAAATGGTATCAATACAATAATAGAAATGGCAAATCCAGAGCGGATCGAGTCAGGTGTCAGTTTGTCATATGATTTGCTAGACAGCTGTGCATAATAGCTAATTGTGTGGATGTTTGATGCAATATTGTTCACATGCATAGCATATGATTTGTATCAATGATGCGATTTAGATCATAATTCATATGAATTCATCATTCAATATTCTCAGATTGAGAAATATATTGATTTGAATTTAGTGACGTCATTTGGATAATAGAAGTGTCACTGTTTGATAGCAGACCATATAAGGAATATGCCTACGGCTGACCATAGAATTGAAACCTATCGCTTGATTTAACACTAGGTGATTTGACTTTCCACAATGATGGGTCCATATTAGAGACCTGTCCAGGATATATAATGCTTTTGGGAATTCTGTATGGCGTGCATTCATCAGCTATGTCGAATAATGGCAACTACGCGCTTTATATGTGCAGGCATCATTTAAAGCGAATATTGAGCCTTTCTGTACAGAGATGGCAGGTGATATTCGAAGAGCGTAGCCGCATAGCGGTATCTTCAGCAATAGTGGCCACGTCACATCGTAATTGGTATATGAATCGAGTGCTAGATCTATAGGATTTACGATTGCATTAGATTTTCATTTACGGGGCAGATAGCTGACTTACTGGAAATACTCTTGAGCCATTCCGAACACCAAACAGCAAACTGTAACTCTTGAACCCGTGACTTCAAAGCATCACCATATTATCAGAGAAGGAAATAAGCACAATGTGTGGATCTTACTTGAGAAAGTTTTGCATGTAGTTATCCGCTTTGTGTTTATCTGTTGATGATGCTAATATGGGTCACGGCTAGATGACTGTCTGAATACGGGTTAGGGATGAATCCTGTCTTGCTATGCCTCGCCTATCTCTGTCTAAGGTTCACCCACACATAGTTCGTGTTATGATCAATCGATCAATGAACTACATCTCTATCAATTTCCAGGCAAATATACATGGATGCATTTGGACATTTTGAAAGTAAGTTGAATGCGCAGAGTCAAATTAGATTCAAAATTGTCAACGACATGCATATTAAATAGTAAGACATACAATTCGTACAGCAACGCTTAGTCCATCATAATTATCTGTTTGGCTGGTCGCTGTTGCTGCCATCAGCAGCAACATCATCCAGTCGAATAAGTTTCAAAATATTCAACAGCTTACTTATATGGTCTTCCCGGAATTGATAGCCACGGAGTTCAGCGATCAATCGATCTCAACACGGTAGCAGCGTGGGTGGAGCTTAGCTAGAGATGCGCTCGGAGTAGCTAAAACTGTCATCTCCTGACAATGTACATACCATTCTTGTAAATGTTGGGACTTATTTGCATTCATTTACAATCAATAGTATGTCAGGGACGTAGCCAGACCTACAGTACATCTCAGAAATAACTTATTTCGTTTCCAAAATAAAATATAACGGACATTTGCATATTCTGAACATAATTGGATTTTCTGCGTACGATGTTCAACATATTCAATGGAACATTTCTTGCAAGCTAATTTCTTTCAGGGGTTTCGGAAACGTTTTAACTTATTCTTCAGCTGCACTGTATACCATAATTCATCTGACGTATTTCAACAGTCCTCTCCCCCAGATCACTTGGTGATATATAGGATTCATATACTAATTCAGTCTCGTAAATGCACATGGAATGTACGAGAAAGAATCCCATGGTACAAACATGGACCTTGTTTGCTGGACGACGTTTACGGACAGCGGCGCTGTATTACACATCTTGTATAGTGCATCATTGGAAAGTATGCTGTCTGGCCATCGGTGTCCAGTGATGGTGCGCAGCTGTTTGCGTTGGCTTGCATCAAGTGTGTCTAGAGCTGCCTTTTGCGCTGCCCCGCTGTTAGATGTATACAACATCAAGCATACGCAGGTTGCATTGCATAGACGTCGTCCTTTTGTCAAGGGCGTTTTTGATCTATGAATTAATAGGGCAGTGCTTTTCATATTTCAATATACAACACGCGGTATGCCGTTAGCATTGGGCGACCAAACAATGATCATGTATAACATGATCAGCATGATGTATGTTACACAAATAAGTAATTTCCTGTTCTCGACGTGTAAACCTCTTTGATGAAATTAGGTGGTAAGTTAAACATATATACACAAAGAAGTTACTGGCTTTATATGCAATACAACTGCCAATAGCGGGCACACTCCTTGTCATTAACAATGATTCGTAGCTAACGGCAATGTGTTGATTCAGGTAATATATGTGTGTATTGTAATGCCTAGCGTTAGATGATGGTGATGTCTTTAACTGTCTTGACCCACATATCCGTGCCAGTAACTATTGACAGGCGTTTTGCCATTTTGTATTGGGAATTGTATCCCGTTAAGATGTTATTACATATTGTCAGAACGTAGATGACGGACAGCGGTGATGAAGACGATGCCAGCATGCCCATTCAATTGACGAGTGGTTGTGGGAAGGGGAGGAGAGACAGAATTGATGCAGGAAAGGAAATGATGCGAACAATGACGGTGAGTAAAGGCGAGCTGATGCTGAATTTTCGGGTCGGATGTATGCAATCACAAACGGAATACGGTATTAGTATGAATTATACATTGCATTGGGTTTATCGTAGTCTGGTAATGCATACTATATAATTATACATCTCTTACTCGCTGTGTAAATGGATTACACGGCAATACAACCACGGATAGGCGTGTAAGATCGACATCCACCCGCGTTCCCTCCCACCCACCCACCCGCCTGCCAGCCCGCTCGCCCTTCCACCCAACCTCTCCCCACACGACAAGACAGCCACGGATAGGCGTGTAAGATCGACTTCCACCCGCGTTCCCTCCCACCCACCCACCCGCCTGCCAGCCCGCTCGCCCCTCCACCCAACCTCCCCCCCCCCACGCACGCACGCACGCACGCACGCACCCCACTCACGCCCGCACGCACAGTACCTGGACCATTCCTGAGCACGCTTCTTAATGAAACAACAATACACATATTTCGTTTACATCTTTGTATCAAGAAAACGCTAAGAATACGATTCAGCCTAATGAGGTCAGTCAAAGGGTTTCGGGGCAGGTACATTCACGCCATCTTATACAAGCAATTCGTGTCATATAATGCGCCATATATACATCGTTGTATCTCTACAAATGCTTCCAGGAAAATTGTTTCATTCATTTAAAACCCAAAAACATGTTAGAACATAATAAATAGGAGACAATATGGCGGCGCTCTTAGCTTAAGACAAACGTTATGTTAAAAATAAATATAACGTTACTGGAATTGAATGGCATGGAATTCCCGCGCTATAATCTATCAGTGCAATACAACATTTGAGATGATATTATTATGCATTTCGCCAATATATACCTGGTGTTAGTCGCAATCCAATCGTGAGCTGTGTAATAGTTTAACTTCATAAAGCGATTATTACATTATACTAAGTTATTTAAATGGTAATTTCCATGTGCTATGTATTGGGAATAGAACTATGTGGTGAAGGAATGAGTGGGTTTAACATTATTGAGCATATATATATATATATATATATATATATATATATATATATATATATATATATATATATATATATATATATATATATATATATATATATATATATATATGTGTGTGTGTGTGTGTGTGTGTGTGTGTGTGTGTGTGTGTGTGTGTGTGTGTGTGTGTGTGTGTGTGTGTGTGTGTGTGTGTGTGTGTGTGTGTGTGTGTGAATATATATATATATATATATATATATATATATATATATATATATATATATATATATTATATCTTAGAGGTAAATTCACGAATGAACGAACAAAACGAACGAACGAACGGACGAATGGACGAGCGAACGAATGAATGAACAAGTGAATGAATAGACAGACGTGTGAATAGTCTACATATCCGCCAGTCTATTTATCTATCTATCCATTCATCCATCCCGTTGTAGATATGGGATGGTCTTGTTGGAAGTCATGACCCCACTGGATATCTTATGTTTACGAGTAAGTCCTAAATGAAATTCATATTTGAAAATACCAGGTGAGCTAATGGACCGAGTTACTCTATATGAGTTGTTATTTAGTTATGTATTATAGCACTGGTTGACATCAGCTGATGATGTACAGTTTCAGTTTCGGCGAAACTGATGAGGATTGTTGGACAAATAATTAGCATCCACGTTTAAAGAATAGAATTAAATAGAATAGGACCTCCGGTTCTGAGTTGATGGGCATCTGGAAATAGTTGAGATAAAGGTTGTTGCTGTGGGATCGGCACACACTTGTATAATGTTCAGCAGTTGTTTTAATTAGTAGTTTAGGAAATAATCAATGAATAAGAATAGATGGAATCGTACTTGACAGACTGACATAGTTGATAAAGATAGGCATTCGGATTCTCATACGAGAATAGAACAACACCAGCTGGGAATGAGATCATACAGCTCATGTGCCTATTAACGCTCGTATCACACTGGCTTATTCACGATAGACATAGACATTGTAGCGTCCTGTAGGAATTCATAACAGAATCGAAATTTGTATATCAACTATGTGGCAATCATTCAAACGCATGCTACAGTAACACATTCCATAATGTTGTTAATTAGCTGACAGATCGCATCAAATCAGAACCAGCCAACGCCGCTTTGACTGTGTGCAGCAGTAGCTCCAGAGAAGAATAGCCCAGAGTTTGATTAGTAAGAATGACGTCATGATCAATGAGCGTCGATCAAACTCTGCGGCAGAGAATTGGAAAGAACACGTTTCAAAGTAAGAATCGAAATGTAAATGATCATGGATTGGTCAGAACGACCAGCAGTAATAGGTAGAAGCTTCTAGGAGGGAATACGCAGCTGTTGATTGGCGGACTGATGATCCAGACCAGTCAAGCTGTGCTTATAACCTACCTAGAAGAATCATTGGAACAAAGAATACATATTACGATATGTATATAACTATATATCGTAATATGTTTAGAACTTCAGAGTTGCTGAAGAGAATAAATAAGGCACTTTGCCGTTTATAGACTCAATCAATCCAACATCAGGGTTCCGTAGTCGTCATCGATGCTGCGTTAGCTGAAGTATATCATACTAGAAAAGTATGTTGTCAAAATTATCAAAGTATATTATCATCGAAAGTATCAGTCTTTTATCCGAATTGTACAGTTAGAGTAAGTCGTTAATAAATATATCATCTTGCAAAAGCAAGACAAGAGTTTGGTTGTGTTTGAATACGGACTCCAGAGTGAAGAGCTACACTTCACCGAAGCCGGGAATCTTCCAATCAGTCAGATAGGCCCGATCGTCATTTACAAATATCGTTGAAGTTCATCTAGCAACGAGGCGAGCTGACGATCATCTTCCTACTGCTTCCCTGGTAAGAGGTTGTCGCAGCAACCTATCACATCATAATCTTACCATCAACGTAGTAGGAAAACATCATCACCCGGAGATCCAAAATCTTCAACGTGTGTTTGTTTTTTCGTAAGATTAACGATTATAATATAATATTTACATAGTAAAATCAGACAGAATTAAATGCCGCTATCACACGATCATTGCGAACTGACACAATCAGTGGCAGTTAACATTCCCTGTGTAAAGCGGCCATTCTACCTGGCTCTGAGAAATACAATTACATTAGGTCAGGCATATTTAAAATCAGAACAACATATAATGACAGTGACGATGCTATTAATGAACAGGCTGACAATAGAATTGAAACGTATCGGTTGATTTACTGTTATTTGATCTGGTGGCATTTGCGTTATAGCAGGGCCAGTGTTTGCTAGAACTGGTTCATGGGTAGCGACAGATGCCTAAGGACCACAATAGAATAGTAACCTAACAAATACTACGCACAACATACTCAACGCTGTTCCAATTCCAGAACTTCTTTCGTAGCGCATAGAGGCGGTGATCCTACTGAATGTATCGTTTCCAAATAGAGAGTATCCTGCCAAAATCAATGCCATGAAAGTGTAATATATGTTGATAGAGCCAGACACAGTGATGATGCCTACTGCAAAACGCTGTGGAGCAACATGGGGTGACTGTCTACTTTTATCCACAGTTTTTGTTCTTTGATAAGCATCGGTCACAATTAATGGACCGAAAAAAGGATTAGAGGTAGTATCTTTTGTAGATTAACTTTTTTCTGTCGACAAGCTTTCGCACATGTTGATCTTCACCGGGCCCTGCTTAAGTGCATTTATGTTCGAAAGCGTGCATAAATAAAGACAGTTAGCCTACAATTTAAATGTACCACCTCTAATGTTCCTTACCAATCCTAACACGGCTCTGTTCTCCCACACTCTTGACCATACGTTTGCGATCAGACACAGGTCGGTGTGCGATAGTAGCAGCAACGAGTCGAACACAGCACCATTAGGTAGTTTAGAATTATGTATCTACCTCAGGATGCAGGTTACAAAGTTTGAAATCAGTTCAAACATGTATAAAAAGAGGAAGTTGCATAGGTAGGAATTTGCGGCCCATATCTAGACATCACTCCATTTATTCGACCCTATTATGAACAGTCTAGAATCAAAGATGGGCAACTAATTGCTCTATTATCGTTAGTGCATGTCCGCCAGTAATACATTCCAACCACCGCCCCCACCCCACACCATCCCACCCTACCCTCTCATCAAACTGTGTGGAACGCATTTGCAATGGGCAATGCTGGTCTAATATGGATAACAATAATTATTTCTATATTAAGCCACTTTGTGAGACACATAAGCGATGGCCTATGCAGCGTCTGGTACGGATTGAACTCATACAATTAGCGTATCGCTTTTCTGGGTTTCACATCTTTCTAATTGTGTTAAGAATATCTAATTACACCCTATTATCTAGCAATGTTCTATTTGCGGCAATGTCTCATACACATCTCACTCGTTGTCGAGTAGACAGGTATTTGTTTTATATGGTAGTGATCCAGCGCACACTTTGTAGGAACACCAATATCTCAAATATACCCAGATCCCATCCATTGCATAACTCAATCACGTGATGTGATCAGGAGAGGGACACATTACACTAACACGTTGGTTTAGTGAGGTGTGTTCACTGCTCAGATTGTTTTTGGATAATCGGTGTAACAATAATAGCAACGACTTACTTAAGCAATAAGCACTTATGGAGGGGGGGGGTGGATGGAATTGTGTTAGAATGTATAGCATATGATTGCTATCAATTATGTGATTTAGACAGTAATTCACATGCATTCATTATTTATGTTTAGAGACATCTATTGATTTGGCATCATGTAATACAATACCATTTTGGCAATGGCAGTGTCAGCGCTTAATAAAACGGGGCTATATATACGGGAATAGGGACGATCATAAAATCGCAATAGTACACATAATACGCTGCCAATTAGCAATAAGGCGTAATTCCAGTCGCTGCTTATTATTTCATGGTGGTGGTATGATACTGATAATCGTGTTTCTAATCGAAACTAGACTGCAACAATAATGCCCTGACATTCAATAGTTATTTTGATAGAATGGGGACGCAGTGATGAGGCGTATTGCAGGTACTCGTTATTCGCTCCCATCAACATCATCAGTCAAATAATTTGAGAATATCTTGATGTTCTCGGTATATTGATAGGGATCAAGACCTACGTAGTAAGGGAACACATTCATAAATAGGTATTCTCAATGATGTCTTCCACCACTTCCGAGGGCATTCGTCATCACATGCCAAAATAGGTATGCACAGCATATAGCAAATTAACCAGTTACCAATGAATAAACACATATTGCACTCGGTACGCCTATCGCCTATCACGACTGACACATCCTCCCGACCCCAACACCCTTCCCATACTAATATATGCACCAATGTCTTCTACGCAATTCTGTATATACTTACGTATCATATTATATCTGTCTGTTCTGTCCACCAATTGCATCTATATAATGTGCAGCACAGCATAGGCCCTGCCTTCGATGGGTCTCCCTTTTTGGTTGCATATATTGCACCGTGTATCTTGATATAAAATGACGTTGACTTTGACTTTGACTCTGTTTTACCAATGCGAGTACACCGTTGACTATAAACAATGATATTATATCTAATTCGCAATAGTCAATTCGTATTACTACTATTACTTTCATAACGAGATACCTATTCTCCGTATCGTACGTTGTATGACGCACTCAGGTGATGCATATGTTTGTCAACGCCAATTCGACTGGCGTATATTGTTCGTGTTTAGATTGCAAGATCACCATGTGTGAATGTAGCCGATATTATATTGCTAGCCAACATAGTATATATCCATATGTATTCATAGTTACAACTCGCATTCATGTATATCAACCGATTATCTCGGATAGGTCAGAATCACTTAAATACGTTAAGGTGGTTCAGGAAATTATCAAACACATACATATTATGTTATGGAATGTGTTCCATATGTGCATACTATACACTCCATAAGTAAGGCGTGTCAATCGTACTACATGTTATGAAAGCTCTGTTTGGCTATTACCAAAAATGTATTGGATACGGTGAATAGCTTTTAAAGAAAAAATAGCATCTCCCTATAAGTTGTAAAACAGTTGACACGCATGCCAAATAACAGGCATCCTATGGATTTGTGTCTCCACTATGTTAGCAACATTTAGCTATATATGTCGAACGACAACTAGAATGTAATTGCAATAGATAGTATTTGTTTTTCATATTCACTAGGAGCATGCTTTATTTAAAAGCAGCAGTAGTGTATGATCTTCACACACGCTATGTGCCATTAACCAAATGTGAAAATATGTAGCATAAGCTTCACATAGCGTACCAAGACACGATAACTCAACGTGTTGATAGTGGCTATATTGTGTGCTAGTACTGTCAAGAAAAATAGAAGTACATCTGATTATACTCCAGACACTGTCTGCTCAGACCGATACTTGGCTTAGCCACTGAATGACGAGTGGTTGTTCTCTGCCCTGTTTGACATTCGACATACTATTCTCCGAAGTGGTTAAACAACGATGACTGAATGTCTCGATGTGAAAAAAGTAAATCTGCAATTAATCGTGTCGCAAGGGATTACTTTAATGTAACTCACGAAACGCGATTGGTCTGTTCATGTAGGTCAATCGCTTGAATAGATGACTTTCCTCGCCATAATAGACTGCTCAACAGTGTTTCTGAAATAGGAATCAGGAAGGGCTCGATCGGGACATTAACGATGCGCACGTGTCAATGTTTCCACACCTGATAAGCCGGATGCTAGGAACAGAAATAACACGGATTTGAACACAGAAATTGCATTTAGGACAAGTTGGTCTAACGTATTATTTGTTCCTAAGACACACTTAACGAGAAATGCATTGGCGCTATATTCCCCCATGCTATGGTGGCTTCGATCTTGAAATTCACAAACATGGCTACTAATTTCAGGCACTTTCCTATTATCCTTGCATTTTCTCTATATGGCCATTTTATCTTGGCGGCCTGTCGTAGATTTGTGCATCACACTATTATGTTATCATGTATGGGTCTTTACATCATCAACACTAATGGTACTGTTCTGGTTATTTCCTGGTAGAATGACACCAACCCGTGTCAAAATGTTCAAATGATAGACATCTAATATCAGAATTGCGAAAATAAAGTTGATCTGATGGCTAAACCGGAGTTATATCTTTGATGAGTTTATGAATGGTCGGGAAAGATATTAATTACGTCCCGGTACACTTCCTCAGATTTATATATATTGATGTCCAATTCGGCGGTTGGGTGACTGTATTCATAAGCTGCAAGCCATCTAAAGCTGTTAGCAGTCTTAGCTCTGTTAGCTTTACCAACTGCAAGCAATACTACACTATTTACGCAACAGTTTTTGCCATCGTTATACAAAATCCGCTGAATTTGATCATTTTGCCACCAACCCACCTCCCATCCCCCAACACATCACACAACACTCGTTCTATTGTACACAGCAAGGTAACCTAGCGTCAATCTTCAATGGTTTGACCCTTTATAACGTTCATCTGGTTGGGAAAGGATGCGGAAATGTACTGCTATGTTGCCGCGTACCCATATATGTATAGCTATTGATTAAGCTTGAAGGACGGTACATTATCACATAACATATAAGACCTAGGTTAATCTGACCTGCTTTTGTCATATATGTGTCAAATGTAAATTCTTCCATTGGAATCAATAGAAAATTATGTACTCAGTGGTGTTGCCATCTTTTGAGCTACAGTAAATGGGGTTCTCGGATAAGTGCGGTGTGTGGCGAGTTGTGTTGCTCTTATTGGGCATGCATTCTTATATTAGTGTTAAGTATGGAGATGATTTCTTGAAAATAAACGTCATGCCCTAGGCCTGGTGTTCACAATATCGCATGCACATTTGTTTTATTTCAATATGCCCGAGGTCGCTATAAAATAGCTTCTGCAATGACTTGAGGTCGCTGTAAAATAATAGGAATTTCCTACATACGCAGATTCTTCCTCATCGCCTTCCTCGCCCTCTTCCTCATCACTTTTATCATTGTGTCATTGTCGTCGTTTTCATTATTGTGGTTGTCGTTTTAATTATTTTGTTCTTGTTGTCGTCCTCCTAATTCTCATTATCATCGCTCTTGCTATCATCGCCCGCAGCTGCATCAGCAGCATCTTCGACATCATCATCGCTTTTGGCATCGGTATCGTTGCCGTAGTCGCCGTCGTGGACATCATCGTTGTGGGCGTCGCCGTCGACACCATCGTCGTTGTCGTCATCTTGCTGGTGGTGGTGGTAGTAGTAGCGGGTTTGGTGCTGCTGATGGTGGTGGTAGCAGTAGCGGGTTTGGTGCTGCTGATGGCGGTGGTGGTGGTAGTGGTCGTCGTCGTCGTCTGCAGCATCAGTAGGAGCAACAGAAGCACCATCAGCAGAACAATGTCATCACATACACCTATCATAATGTTCCAGTGTATATAGCGCATTGCATACTCAATCAAGTAGTTTCTTCTGGGATAGTGACCAACTCTTGATGGTGGTGGTGGTTGTGATGATGGTGGTGGTGGAGGTGGTGGCGGCGGTGATGGTGGTGGTGGTGGTGGTGGAGGTGGAGGTGGTGGTGGTGGTGGTCGTCGTCGTCACCGCCTCAGTCGTCGTCGTCGCTGTCGTCGTCTGCAACAACAGAAGCATCATCTGCAGAACAATGCCATCACATACAACTAGTACATTTTTTACCGTTTATATAGCGCATTACACAATCAATCAAGTAGTGTTTTCCGGGATAGTGAAAAAGTAGGATGCTAATTGGTCCCTCACTCAAGTGCTAGATCTATAGGATTTAAGAATGCATTGGATTATGATCTACCGGGCAGTCAGATGGCGTATTGGTTATGCCCTTGAGCCATTCCGAGCACCAGACTGCAAACTGTACATCTTTAAACCGTGAATTCGCAGAATCACCATTTTGTCAGATTAAGAAATACGCACAATGGCGCTGTACGTGAGGATCTTACTCGAGGAAATTGTGCATTATAAATTATAAATTGAGTTCTCCGCTACGTGTTTGCCTGTTGATGACGCTAATATGGGGCGCGGCTAGATGACTGTAAGGTCAACAGCAATGTAGGACACCAGTATTAGCTATGCCCCGCCCATTTCTAGTTAAGTTCCACCCACACCTCGCTCGTGTTGGGATCTATCTATAAACTACTTGCCTATTACTTTTCAGAAAACTATACAGGTAAGCTGTTGACTATTTTGAAAATAATTTGACTGCGCCAAGTCAAATTAGTTTCATTAGTTTCAAAACATTCAACAGCATGTATATTAAATCAATAAATAAATAAATGGTAAAGACATACGATTCGTACAACAACATGTAGTCTGTCATCAATTAAGCAGTAGTGATGTAACTATCTACGTCATTCACAACGATATATAGTATGACGCAATTCTACAACGCCATATGATGGAAGGATAAACAGAAAAGGTTCATTACATTGGCTAGCGTTCACACATAAATATGTGTCGTGCCTAAATAAAATACCAACCGAATGTATATAACGATATTAACACAGGTAAAGCTAAAGCAAAATGTGCATAATATCAAACATAATAGGTCATTCACACTTTCGTTACCCTGCCAAGACGAAAATTCATCTAAAACGCAAGAATCCATATGTTGAATATTGGGAAGCTAATTTGACTAGAAACTGTTACTGACTATGCCAACAGTGTACCTGCATGTGTAGTCTCTTACCTTGAATACGAGATTATGGGATGTCAAGTTGGATAATTGACGGTTGATACACTCCGTGAACCAAACTTCCCACATAGGGCTATTGAAGATACCGGGTATAGCAATGCAATCTCGATTGGAACGAATACAACCTCAACTTAAATCTATACGCACCCCATGCTCGCTGGCATTAGGCATACTCACCGGTGGGCTACCGTCGCAATTAAATACGCCATGAATGCCATATCGACGCCCGCCATAAGCCATTGTAGTCTGTCAAGTTGAATAGTCTACCAAGTGTCACCGTGTATGGATTAATTACTTTAAAAACATTATGTTGAATTTTTATTTTTGAAACTACTCTGACTGGGCATTCGTGTTGCCATAGACAGCAAGATCACTCAGTCAGATTAGTTTCAAAATATACAACATCTTTCCTGTGTAGTTAACTTGAAATTGGAGTCTTGGGAATCAGAATTCAAAATATATAAATCGATCAGAACACGTGAAGCTTATGGGAGGAGCGTATATATAAATGGGCGGTGCATAGCTAGAAATGGATTCCTCTGCCTCGTGATGAGTTGATTGATGTCAGTTGGGTTGCGTCAATCTGTCATAATAAGTGCGTGTGATGGACGCAGAGCTTCTGAATATATGATTCTACCTGGTACAATGGACCTTTCCCTTTTTAGCCATGCCCCGCCCATCGCTAGCTAAGCTCCACTAACACCTCACCGTGTTGGGATTGATCGATCGCCAAATGCCCTAGCTATCAATTTCCTGACAACTATACAGGGATGCTGTTGACTATTTTGTAACTAATTTGACTGGTTGCAGCGCCAAGTCAAATTAGTTTCAAAATAGTCAACATAATACTTATTAAATAGTAAAAGCAAACAATGTGTACAACAGCGCATAGACCGTTTTCAAATATGCGTTCGTGACGTACGTATCGACGCCATTAATGACGTCATTCATTATGATGTCCTTGTACACATCACGCAGTTCATTATGACGTCATATTGATGGGTGGGTACTCTGGAAAAGTGAATTGGATAGTTGGATGCCGCGGACGCGATGCAGCTATGAGAAATAACCCTGGAGAGACTTGGAGCTTCACCGCTAGAGTGAATACTGGCAGAGAAGTTCGTCGCAAATCCAACTGCTAAAACGGTAAAGAAAGAATGGGGGACTAAGCCTGCCAAGTACCCGTCATAAAACCATTGAAGTAAATCCAGTGGGTTTGAGATGGCGCATACTACTACTACTACTACTACTACTACTACTACTACTACTACTACTACTACTACTACTACTACTGCTACTACTACTACTACTACTACTACTACTACTACTACTACGACTACTACTACGACTACTAACACTGCGTTGGTGTCCTTAGCTATAAATGGACGGGCATGGCTACAAATGAACGGGCCATGGCTAGAAATGACTCCCTCAATGGGTTCCCCGCCAATAAGACGAGCGAGCGCTCTTGGGCCGTCGAAACTGTTCCACGCCAGGTGTGAGTTTAAATGCAGACATTTGGCGCGTTAACAATTTGAAAGATAGACTCAATCTTCCACATGTTAAGTGTGATATATATATATATATATATATATATATATATATATATATATATATATATATATATATATATATATATATATATATATATAAATATATACATATATATATATATATATATATATATATATATATATATATATATATATATATATATATATATATATATATATATATATATATATATATATATATTATATCGCCGTTGTTGTTATCATTGCTGCTGTTGCTGCAGTGTTTGAAAGAGGAAGTTATAAGTGAGGATGTAAAACGTTTGTATTGTTCCTGTTCTCATCTTCGTTCTCGTTATTATTATTGCTGTTGTTATTGTTATTGTTATTATTGTTGTTATTCTTACTGTTATTGTTCATTGGTGATGTTGATGCTACTGGCGTTGTCGTCGTTGTTGCCGTCGTTGATGCTAATGGTGCTGTCGTTGGTTGTGAACACGAGCACGAACAGAAAGAATTCATTTTTGTAGCCAAACCAATCATGTTGTCTCAATACAATCATTTCAAAGTAACGCGATCAGCCAGTGACCAGTTCCAGGACGCCATGTTTATGCTGAAAATAGTCATCATGTTGTATTCTACCAGAGCTATGCATGACATGAAGCGAGTGATATCACCAAATTCAGAAGGTAAATAATTGTCGTCGATTCCGATCCTCCTGTAAACTGTACACGATGCCGTGGATTACTTGTGCCAGGTTGTCTTATAACTCAAATATGTATTGACGTGTTCAATGTTGGATATGGAAAACGGTATTAAATATGGCAAGTTCTGACATCATGTGCTACCGCTCTTCTCTCATTGGTTGACATTGACATATTTACGTCATGTTTGTTGTTTCTATCAAAGACTGGAAATGTGCACACACCGACTAAGAGATAAATGCAATAGTTGTGACTTATGTTCATTTGTATTCCAACAGATATGATAAAAGCACCGCTCTCATAATTGGCCGTTCCAGAGTATCCATCTGCCATCTGACGTCATATGATGTCATAATCAGCTGAGATGCATACAATCTTGTACGTGGCCTCTCTTTAATGCGTAATAGTCAGGCACATTGTACGAATTGTATCGCTCTACTATTCAATAAACATGATGTTGAATATTGTGAAACTATTTTTACTGGTCGCTGTTGCTGCCACAGCTCCATGTTGCGTACATTCGGCGAATACCTATGAATTGCACATGCATAGGTTAGCACACACCATTTAGAGGTACCGCATGATATCATCAGATGCAGTCGCTGGCTTAGTGGAAATCATGTAGCGTAAGCAATGCATGTAATGTTCACGATATCGCGATTCATTAAAATGCATTGGCAATGTGTCACCAATCTTGTGAAACATCGGACTTACATACTGAACAGTGTTGCGATCAAATGTTGACAAACATGTTCCGAGTTAAATGTGAATGCGGCTCTTTCCACCTCGCGATTTAACATTGCAGGTACAGTAATGCTCTTCATCTCGCACACTATTTACCGTATATGTTTTCCACATTGAAACAACACACTCATGCATTAATTGAAAATTCACTCCAGCACAATTTTAACTGATGATAAACGAGATCGTGAGTTTGTTGTCCGTGGATCAATTGGACCACACCTACTATTTCAATCCTGCAATGCACATATAATGTACTGGAAAGGGAAATGCATGGTGAACTGACACAAGGTAGACCGTGGCAGTAACCCGGAATGTCTGCTTGTTCATGTTGGTATCTGTCTTAAAAAGATGATAAAGATATGCAAGCTGCTTAAGTCGCCCCACAAAATGTCACAGAAATCAAGATCCAAAACATGAGCGAGATTGGATAACCCGCGTCGGTACCGACTCTCTGGTATGGCCGACTCCTACTGTAAGCGTCATATGTGCTGAGGTAACGCGTATGTGTGGTATGCTGATATGATCATATCATCTTTACTAATAATACGACTGCAATAAGTGCCCACCTCAATACATCATCCAGTTGGCATCAGCCGACTCCATTTTAATGGATGTCTTTCACTATTTCACGACAAAGCCTGCTATTCAATCTACATCTCACTTTGTGAATTGAGTATTTTGAAAGTTTGGAATTTGATGCCATTTCAGAATGCGCAGTTTGGAATTTGATGCCGTTTCAGAATGAGCAGTCAGATATTGAAGACACGTCTAACATAGTTGAACCATATACCGCGTAGATGTACCTGCATCTCATCGAGCTGCTGCTGGCATGGTTAGAAATGATTGCGGTATCGGCATCCATGCCGTGCTTGCAATGTGGGATTCAAGCAGTTCTTTTGACACATGTGCGAGCTGGATTAAAACTAGTCCTTGGCTCGTTGAATAGCCCGCTGGTAATTAAAGCGTCAATCTTGGAATTAGTCGGCTTAACAAAATAATTGTCCAAGGTGCGATGTTGTGTTCAGACGGCTTACTGCGTATTCATCGTGCAGTCAAAGGTATTGAATTACTACGGAACCATCGGTGGTCATTCCCCAATGATTCAGATCCTTGGAAATGCAAGTGTTAGCCAGCAATGGGCACATAGCTAATGAGTTATGGCCGGTGCTGTCGTCCACTGATACGACGTGTTTGTGCAGCATAGGTATTGGCTGAACGTGGACGGTTACTTCCTCCAGTCTTCATAACAACTGCTATTACAGATACACCAATGGACCTTTCCAGTTTAGGTATGCGCCGCCCGTCTCTAGCTACACTCCACCCACGCGTCGCTCGTGTTGAAATCTTCGCTTTGTAACTGGAATGTGTAGGCTGAACGTAAATGGTTACTTCGTCCAGTCTCCATACGATCTGCTATTTTCAAATACACCAATCGCACCTCATTAAATTAAGTCTACCCTAATAGGGCAACTGTAATTAGATAAGTATTGCTGATTATATATCACTGCCGGCGAACCACTTTCAAATCAAATTCTTAAATATTTACGCATGTGTTAATTTGTTGGATATATTGTGCCGAATATTATGGAAATTAAGAGGAAATAAACCATCATGAGGTGGTGGTAAATTGTAGCTAAGACAACAAATGCTTGCATTCTGCATTAGTTCACAATAATCCAGCATGAAGATTAGTTGGATAGTTTGACAAAGTACAGCTGTAGGATAATGCTTGTGCGTATTTACTTAATCCACCTTTCCGGAGTATCCATCTATAAATCTGACGTCATATGCCGGCATAATCAGCTAAGTGGAGTGTAGGATGATGTCATAACCATTAAATCATACATGATTCGAGGTAGCCCGTCGTTAACTCTTAATAGTGCGACATGTTGTACGAATTGTATATCTCTACTATTTAACAAAGATGATGTTCAATATGTTGACACTTATTTGACTTGACGCTGTTGGCATAGGCAGAAGCAGCGTCCAGTTCAATAAGCTCCAAAATATACAATAGCCTACCTGTATAGTTTTCTGGAAATAGATAGTCAGAGAGTTCAGAGATCGATCGATCCCATCACGAGCGAGGTTTGGGTGGATCTTAGCTAGAGTTTGGCGGGTCATATGTAAAACTGGAAAGGTTCATTGTGTATGAATATATCAACTGGATTTATTTACTCGCTCGCTCTCTCTCTCTCTCTCTCTCTCTCTCTCTCTCTCTCTCTCTCTCTCTCTCTCTCTCTCTCTCTCTCTCTCTCTCTCTCTCTCTCTCTCTCTCTCTCTCTCTCTCTCTCTCTCTCTCTCGACACGTATCCACCCGTAGTTTAAGAGCACACATCTGCCACACCAAGATGATAAACAATATGCCGGCTGATTGGGTACTCAATTTCGTCTATTCTTCTTCTTATTCTTTGCGTTCGCTGATCATACCGCAAGTCCTGTAAGTGACTATGGACATGATCATAAGCGTGTATTACACTGTCCGGTTATGCCAACTATTGTATTGCAACATATTACTGGTGTTAAGTTGGATAACAATATGCAATGCACCCCACCCCTAAACCCCACCCCACCCCCGATGCATCACCTCAATGTATGTGAGTGTATCAGTTAGACTAATATAATACACTAATATCGGCTCATTAATGCTTCTTTCAGTGGCAGCCATGCATCAGCGTGTTGGCCATTATCGAACCACACTGAATGCAAATGAACCCAGGGTATTTGAGGGAATATTCTTCCGAATATGAATTACCCAGTTTGCAAACTCATTTGGTATTATTATACTCAGTCGATGCGTTCCAACCACGACTAAATATCAACCATATTCTTATGTTAGAGTTTACATATTTGCTTTGTATTATAATACGGGACACGCACTCCTATTGCTTCCTATGAACGTTAGCTTCCGTAATACTGTTGAAGGATCACGCTCACAGTGGGGATGTGTATATATAACGGGACTAACCCTGTCATGCCAAATACGGCCTCTGCATAAGCCTTGAGGATTGTCCAGCTTTTGCAGGCCAGGATAATTTAAATTTTGGAATATTAACTAGCGGAGTGGGAGGCACGATAACCGAAAAAGTGATTACTGTGGTACATTTTCAAAGATAGTCTTTTCTTGCCTGGCAAATTGACATTCGATAAGCAAATATTTGTTGATCTTCTTAACCGAATTTAACCATTAGACGGTTAAACCGTCCATGACATGATACTTATAACCTCACATATACATGAATAAGTTAAAATGTGAAACGTACGCACGTTTCGTTGCACTGAGTTATGGAAAACGCCGTCCCGTTGAATAGCACTTTCCACTTTAATCAATCCATCAAATGACGTCATAATCAGCTACGCGACGTGTAGAATGACGTCATAATGAATGACGTTATGAATGATGTCGATAAGTACGTACCGAACGCATATTTGAAGACAGGCTATGCGTTGTTGTAAGAATTCTATATCTTTACTATTTAATAAATATTCTGTTGAATATTTTGAAACTAATTTGACTGGGCGCTGTTGCTGCCATAGGCCGCAACCGCACCAAGTCAAATTAGTTACAAAATATTCGCCAGCTTACCTGTACAGTTTTGAGGAAATTGATAGTTAGGGCATTCGGGGATCGATCAATCCCAACACGGCGAAGTGTTGGTGGAGCTCAGTTCGAGATGGGCGCGGCATAGCTAACATGGAAAGGTCCATTGTGGCGTGGATGTACATGGTTTAACACGCTTTCGGAACCCATTGTTACATACAGCAGCATATCACATACGTGTGCAAACGCCAGTTTACGGGCAAGTGCTATCCGAGATGGATATAGCTTTAGAAAATCATTGGAGTAAACTAGCACACAGCATTTCGTCGTGGTGTTTCTTTGGAATTCCTAGTCATAGAATCATTCATACTCATAAACACTGCTTTCCTAAGATGGCATCTAGAATACACCAATCGAATACGGAACATGCATCTAAAGGAGAAATAACAGCTGTGGAAAACGTTCAGCGCATGCAACCAGACTAACACTCAGATTATATGGCAACGGCTATGAAGAAAGGTTTGACATTACAAATCTATCCACAGTAGCACACCATCGACTCATGGAGGGGGCTGGGTGACCTCATTGAACGTCAAAAGGGACTTAGAGGCAGATACGATCAGGAAGCAGGTGACCTCTCTATTCCAATGCCAAATATCAGGCGACCATATGGCAATATCTCAAACTGTACATAGGGCGAGCAGCGCACGAGGTATGACCACATGGAACGGCATGTCCACCAAAGTTGGCATGTGCATCTTGACAAATATTGCAATGACCAACCAATAAAACTTAACTTTGGCGAAGAAATTACAACTCAACCATGCGAACACACCAACTTGCATAATACATAGCAGACAGAAGAGGGTAATTAGCCTTACTGTCAGAAGAGGAACTGTGAGTATACATGTGCGGACGACTTGATTGATGCGGACATCATCTGTTGTGATTATTTGATGGATCAAACTCTACCATCCGATACGAGTCCATAGAGATACCACTCATAAGTTTGCAAATGTAGTTTTTTAAAACATAGCATTTGCTTAACCTTCGAATTCCCCATGAATGTAGGAAGTAAAATGGCCCCAAACCTGAGAACAAGTTCGGCCACAGATAACATGAACGTATATGGTGTGAACATAGGCACTCTCACTAGGATACACTAGTTGTTTCCATAATGCAGTGTTAGCAAATGTCCGCGATTCAACTCACCATATACTGTTAACGTTACCATAAATTAATCCTTCCAGTTTATTCAGCGACCATATTCCGGCATAACCAACTACGTGACGCGTAGGGTGACGTCATAATCATTACGTCATGAATGACTCGATTGAGTCAGCCATAAACGCTTAATAGTCTGCCAGGCGGTATGACTTGTATGTATTTATTATTTAATACACATGCTGTTTAATATTTTGAAACTAATTTGACTGGGCGCTGTTGCTGCCATAGGCAGCAACAGCACCCAGTCAAATTAGTTACACAATAGTCAACAGCATCCCTGTATAGTTCCCAGGAAGTTGATATTCACGGAGTTCGCCAGGTATTGGTACAGCTTAACTGCGGGCGGGCCATAGCTACAAAGGGCAAGCGTCAATGAGCTGGTAGGTTAAAGTGATCTACTCAAAGTAGTCAGTGTTCGTATGTACAATGTCATTGTCTATAACCGGCAAGTGACATTAACAGTTATTGGCCACGAAATTCAGAATTCCGCTTAATGCGATACAATTATTTTAATATACATCTGTTACGGTCAAATACTGGTGGTACATTAAGTCTTTATTCGTACAACCAACCGTCTTAAAAGCACCAGCGCTTTGCGGAATAAAGCAGTTACCCGCACAGAAATCTTCATCAACTTGACATGCAGTTAGGATTTTCCCGAATAATAATAACGACGATAATGCTGATGGCGTTGTTAGTGTGAGGATCAGAATGTCAAGCGATGGCGAAAAGAGCTACGATGATAACGAGGAAACGGGCGTGAACACGAAAGCAGTAGTCAAATGACGATGCCCGCAAGAAGGTTGCCTGGCAGTAGCGTGTTGGTAATCTAGGCCATAATTGGAATCGGATGTATAATAGCATAACTAGCCCAACATATAAGAGAATTGTTAAAAGCAAATACATCCTGGTTATTTGATTATTTGCCGGTTCGAATGCAGATCGCAAAAGGAAACAAGCATGGCATTGTTAACGCTAAGAAACACCGCCACGCATCTGATTAGTGCATGTATTGACGGCGCTCTTTGTATGTCACTAGGTTGAAGCTGATGGTGCAGATAGATACGCATAGAAAATCTCGTAGGCATTCTATCATTCGATGACACGCCATGAATGGTGTGTGTTGGCCATAGATCCGAGCAGATTGCACATTTGCAAAGCAAGGAGGCGGTATTTACACATGTTCAGGTAACCCTAAGGAACGTTACATCACACGTTAAGCTTATGGTAATTACGCCGTTATCGTGGTCGTTTTCATTGTCGTGAGCGTAGTGGTCGTAGTGATGAGCGTCAATGAGGCCACTACTGTATTTGTTATTTTAGCTATGGATGCGCCCACCATGCCCAGTACGAGTTTGCCTTCTCCAATTGCATTACTAGCATCGGTATCAAAATTGCATTAACATGGCAAGGAAATGATGCCTTAATACCATTCATAATTCGAAAGGGCATTAAGGCAACACCAATGCAGACCATCAGCCCCGATGCAGAGTATAGAGATAACATTGGACCGCTCAGACAATCAGGATCGAGACTCACGTATTTCCTCATTGACTTTGTATATTTGTACATCCTTACAATCAGAGGTAGTTCACCGTTGCCCTCAACGCCACCAGATTAATACATATGTACTCTACATACAAATTGGAAACTTTATTTCTAAGCACTACACTCTACATGGGAGCAGCTGCGCCAGTTGTGGCCTTATATATCTAATACATCTGAGGCCATGGGGCGCGGTCATCTACGGCAAGCATCTTAGTTGCCTTCATGTATTGCAAGTTCTGCACAGACCTTGCACGGTAAGCCTGTACGTTTTCTAATCTGGGTGTTGAAGTATATGAGTTGGTCTGGAGCTGGCATTCCCACTGCCTCCGTAGATACAGGCCGTTCCCTTGGGTCAATCCCATCCCCTAGTTCTTCCCTAATCTAAGGCACTGTCTGTTGAAATACTGTAACTCTCAGTATTCAATAGCGATGCCGCCGCCACCGCCGACGACGACGACTAGGACGACGACTGACCGTGTTTACTTAATTATCCTGCAGCGGCGTTAACTCGTTCTTCTTTATTGACAGTCTGATACCACCACCCAGAGTTGTTACCTGATTGATCTAGAAATATATTTCTGATAATCGCATATTGAGAGGTTTCTACGTGTGTATTTGTCTGAATAGATGTAATTGGATGAGGATTTGATTACTTGCTTGACTGAATGCGTGCTTAGGTAAGTGGCTTCGTGGATGAATAAGTGAGGGTGTGTGTGAGTGTGGGCAAGTAGGCTATGAATTGTGTGCATGGCTGAGGGAGTGGCGAAGGATTGGGTGTGATTGGGGCATGCGCGCATTCGTTCGTTTGCTCGTCCATGCGTGCATGTGTTCACGCGTGCGCGTGTATTTGCATGCATGTATGTGAGTGCGTACGTACGCACACGCACGTGTACACGCGAGCGTGCGTGTATGTATGCACGCGCGCGTGCGTGCACCGTTCGACTCATTGTGCACGTTGTTATCGATGCAAGAGAAAAGATAATAACAACACATTTCCCTTTTTATTATAGGAATCATTTGAAGCAATGACACAGCTACATCAAACCGTGGCAACAACATGCATTCAAATCGTCTCCCAAATAGTCAGTATATTTTCAGAATAAACGAGTTTCTGTACTCCTAGAAATACTCGACTAAATTTCATTAATTACTAGAACAATACCATAGACTTTGCCGAGTTACCACAGTTCATCTGAACTGCATTTGCATTGCTATAGATGCGTGCACTGACCACAGCCTCAAAATATATGCGCATCGCCCCTTAACAGGAGAACACGCTGTTAATTAACTAAATTGGTTTGTGTTTTTAAAATTTGCCATTGCTCGATATCCCAATATTCGTCTGGAGAAATGGACAATATTCTCTGTGTCCCAGGATAAACTGAGATGCGCTGTTCGGTTTGTAGTTGGGGGTACATGCCATACGCAGCAAGCTGTCCAATCACGCAAATTGCCTGTAGAAGATGAGGCGAATCAATGAAGAGGCTATTGTTCGAGAAGGGCGAGCAATCAGTCATATTGTATACATCGCCCAGTTGGCACGCCGTCCGCGGATTAACCACTCAACTAACGTATATTGATGGACATATCACTATGCTGTGATCACAATTTGTGGAAAAGTCACGAGTTTATTTATGGATTCCGCGATAAAGCAGACATTTGTAATCAGCACTCTTTAATGAAATTAGTGTGTATGTCTCACTATCACACAAGAAAGTTCGCAGAATGCGTGCAGGAATGTGTTCCACGTGCGACAGCATAAGGAGATTACATGGAATCGAGCAGTCACTGCTGCATTTTACAGTGTCACTTAATGCTGCATGTATGTCTCCGCGTCTTGAAAGAGTAGCGTCTTGAGAGAGATGAAACTCCGTCAATTTGATTATCCGTCCATGGTATTGATGTGACAAGACAGAGCCGATGCCGTCACAATGGATGTTTGACCAGTTCGCTAGGTGCTGTGGCGAAATCATGGTATGCCATTTTAGAGAAGCATCAGCTAGTAACTAGTCAATGATGAAGTAACTAGTCAATGATGAAGAATACGCGTAAATACTATTATTAGGATGTGTAGGTTAGAACCACGCTTCTGATCCAAGTATCGCGTATGCCTTTCCAGATTTAGTCATTCATCATATGACGTAATACTCAGCGTGCAGCATGCAGGCTGCCATCATAATCATGACGTAATGGACGATTCGAAATAGCCCGTCTATAACACTTAATAGTTCGACACGTTGTACGAATTGTATGTAAATTATATTTAATAAACATTCTGTTAGAATTGTTTGAAACGAATTTGTCAGGACGCTGTTGCTGCCGTAGGTCATAGGAAGCAATAGCGCACAGTCAAGATAGTTTAAAAAATGTAACAGCTTACCTGTATAGTTTTCCGGAAATTGATAGTCAGTTAGTTCAGAAATCGATCCCAACCAGAGCGTGGTGTCGGTTAAGCTTAGCTAGTGATCCGCGGGGCATAGCTAAAACTGGTCCATTGGTATTGACTCCGTTGCTAGTTTATGGTATACCTACATTATTCTGAGTGGTTCCGACAACAAAGCGGTTTGTGTGCATGCATGCTATCCCATTAGTGTATATCCAAGATCTAATATACGTCGTTTAAATCTGACGGTCACAGCTATCACCATACCCCTGATCATCTACAGGGGTACACCATGCAATATGTATACACGCATGGCTAACAGATCCACTGTTTCAATTAGACAGAGGTGTGTCAGATGCAGATTCATAGCGCCAATACCTAGACGTGTTGTCCAAATACTGCCACATAGGTCAAAGACACATTGTAACCATACTGTCAGACGACAGTAAGCAGAACGGACAATATGCTACTATTCAACCTCAGCGTCATCTGGAGATAATGGAACGGCATTGCTCCACTGTATTACACATGTTAATTAATCACCTACACATCTTTGATATAATCTCAGGTGGCACATGTACTGTATTACATATGCAGATGGTGAATGTAATTATACGTGAATTGCTCATAGTGCCAGCAATATGGAATCCCAGTAAAGGGTATCCGGCTAGGCGACGTGCTAGGTTTCCGGCACAGTTATCAATATGGCAATATACCAATACCACGAATAGGTGCACGACAGTAATAGTCTTCATTATATTTACTGACAGTGTTTGTCATGAGACACTCGTTAAAGTGCTCCGATAAATCTTCGCTTGGCAATAGACGTACTGGTGTTATATATGCATTGACCGTTACGTTTTTAAGCGGTCAGTCTTATTTCATAGATAGGTCCCCGATCTTGTAATATTTGGGTTCCCTTTATTGTGTATTTCAAAACTCCAAAATTACATTGAGTCCTGTTCGCACAGTGCAACTATTGGATTCTTCTAGTATTTCAATCTTGTAAATGCGTGTATAATGTGCAAGAAAGAAGCCCACTGTTCTAGTGAGAAAAGGGATATTCATAATGCACCGCCACCTGGTAGACCGTGACAGTGACACAGCATGTCTGTCAGTATTCGTTACCATATGTCTACCAGAAGATGACGACAACATGTAGGCTGCTTAGGGTGACACTCAAAGCGTCACAGCAAATATGGATCACCAACAAGAGTGAAATCACATCCACGGCGAAACCCCGGTAATATCCTAAGAGCGATCGTATAACCGGAGTAGGTGGTGCCACTATAGCAAGACCCACTCCAACTGTAAGCACTATATGTGTTACAGTTCCGTGTTTCTGTGGCATAATTAACAATACTACTAATTTACGGATGGTAAATATTCAGTTGCCTGCTTTTAGAGAAGCCCTAATAAGAACACATATACATGGTTATTTTTCTCAGTGAGGGTACAGCTCGGGTGTGGAAATTCCAAAAAATAAAGGTTGCAGTTACTCATTTATTTTTTAGCAACGATAGGCTGATGGCGGAAGAGTATGTAGCGCGAACCGACAGCGAACCGACCGCACGGGTACTGACCAGCCCAGCGAAGCTGGGTATGGAACGGCCACTTCGGATTCGCTCCGAGCACGCCCCCTCCCCCCCCCCCGCCCCACCCGGGGTAGGATAATACACGTACATAAGCCATATCAGAGAGGTTTTCGCTAAAATTGCCCAAGTCCGATACAACGCGTGGTGCGCATGCGCGTGAATCAGAGCTGCCCTGACAACATGTCACGGAATTGGAAGCGAGTGCATGCCTATAGTGTACCGAGTGGGTACTCGAAAAACCCTTTAATTATTCCCTTCTCGTTGTTCTTTGAAGCGATCAGGGCCAGGATTAAACGACCTTTCTAGAACCGTTAACCCTTTTAAAATCGGCCCAGAAATGGCTGAGTTATCCGCGAAAATCCCCTTAAATTATCTTCAAAATATGGCTTTTGACGTCGTAATTGTGTGTACGCATAAATAGATCTAGAATGTTCTGTGAACGTGTAAATACGTCACTGATCTAGCTGCACGCTGATTGGCTACTGCTCGGCCGCGGATTGGCTGAGGTATCTGCCTCTGACGTCAGGAGTTGTATAAAAGGGGTGAAAAATCGAGTCAAGAGCGTCGTCAGCGTGGAGACCGACCCATCTGGAGGACTAGCTGGAAGGGCGGGACTTGACGAGTGCGTCGTCAGCGTGGAGACCGACCCGTCTGGAGGACTAGCTGGAAGGGCGGGACTTGACGAGTGAACCTGAACACCGACGGAAGATACAGAACATCACTGGTTCCAAGCGGGTTTCAGCTCACCCGCACCGGATAGCAGTTCTCAGACATTCCGCATTACAGAATTGTAGATGCTCGCGGACGGCCATCCAGGAGCAAAATAATTACAGTTGAGGTTCCCGCTTCTAAACTTGTCCAAAGGGAACACCTCTGCGGAAAGGGCCGTGTGGGCCCGGGATGTGATTCTACGGAATGTTGAGCTTATGGTGATTCTTGGTGGATGACTCGCCGGATCTGCCAACCACGCTGAAAAGTGGACTCCAATTTCCACACTGCATGTCGTGTGGGTTAATTAACTTTTTTACCACAGTCTGGTGGAAGTTTGCTGGGTGCGCCGCAAGAGCTATGCGACGCAACCCGCACCGAGTGCCAATTTATGTAACTGCCTAATGGTGTATACAGCCCTCTCTGTTAATAGGCAACCTTCAACATTACTACTTCCGTCGCCGGACAGATAACTTTCTCACTTCCGTATACATTGTATACTAATTACCAAGACTATCTAATAGAAATTTCATCACTGCTTTGTTTCACTGTCCTGGGTGTGTACCGTGCCAACCCTGTCTGGAGTAGTCAGTTTGCAGAGACCAGCCTGTAGAAATCAGCTGCGGAAATCTGCCTGCGGAAATCTCTCAAGCTTCAGAGAACGTGTCGACTCGCTCTATGAATATGTTAGCGTCTCGATTTCAGTAACATAGTAGCCTGTTGCGTACCAATGATATGTTAGGTACTCAAGTAGCTATACTATTGTACATTTAATTATCATTTCCGTATATAGTACTGATGACTAATAGGTACCTTACCGGACTTAAGAACGCAATTTATAATGTCTGTCGTACTGTGAATAGTATTCTTGTTTACTGTAGGCCCTTTCAACGAGTCGCGCCGTTTAAGTTTATCGATCTGTGATATCTAGTTACATCATTTAATTATAATCTATGTATTGCATTGGTTAGTTGTATATGGCAGTTAGCCATCCAGTTAATATGTTTTCTTTAATTGTAGAACACTTTGGACCGCAGAACGCTAGAAATACTATACAGCAACACATATATCCGCATCAAGTTATTCCCGATACACCAATTTTACACTGAGGTCGCTGACCGTGCTCTAATTGCTTGAGCCCAGCATGTTACCGACCAAACTTTACTATTCAGCTCGATTGGATAGGTCGAAATGTTTAGGGACAATTTCTTCGTTAGCGACATATAGTGTACGTCTCTTTGCCGGTTGGTGCGGTAATGTAGCCCCGCACTCCGGCAAGGCGGTGTAAACTGGCCAGTTACCTATAGGGCCTCATATATGTTAAGTTGTTGTCTCTTTACACAATCCACCAGCCTGTTTGGCTTATTAATTGTTTGGACTTCCCATCAGCACGTTGATCGGATCCGACCCTGGGAAACTATCAGAGGTTTCTGAGCGGTGATGGTTAAAATGCTGATTTACATACACCTCCCCCATAGCTGTGGATACTCATTAGCTAGATAACCCTGCCAATGAAGGACGCACTGCGAAAACATATAGTTATCACTGTGAATTAGTTAGTTTATTTACCAGCCTGTCGTTCATATTTGGACATATTGGAACTTAATCCCAACGGCAGGTCAACTGTTAGACCCGTAGTATGCGGTGACAGACGGGATGCGGATCTCTATCCAATTCGGTGCAGTGTCTGGATGAAGCATTGGAGGTTGTCACGCCCTCATGGGAAGGATGCTCGTGATGGATATCCATCCCTCCACCCCCACCATAAAGATATGTCAGGAATCAAAACTTGCTCGTGTGAAACGTAGCCAATATCCAGGTGATGTTTTATGTGGTTGCGGGGGCAATGAAGCCGGATTTTCATCGAATTCCGATGCCTTGTGCCGTAACATATGCGCATGCTGTCCTTGGAGGTAAATGCTAACCAGGCGACCTACGGGAAACGAAGCGTCTGGGCCCATTGGACAACTGTATTTAAAGTTAGGCAGGCATCTCTACCACTTGCGGCCAAAACTAGTGTCTGTGTCTAACAACTAAATGGTAGGTTAGACGGTAGCAGAAGGCCCGCATAAATAAAGCGGTATCTACTAATACAGTATCTTTGGAACTACATAAGACGGTGACTTGGGAATTCTTCGGAAATCGTTCGCCCCGTTTTTGCGCACACCAGTATGCATCACATTAATTTTGGTTTGACTAGGATCTTCACTTAGGATTTTTCTGTTGAACAAAATAGTGGCCCTTGTTCAGCTCTTTTCCTCCGCTTCGGCGTTGCAGGCATTTTCCTGTGACGGAGGCCCACGCAAGGCACTTACCTCTCGCAGCAACAATATTTTCTTTGTGTGTGTGTGTGTGTTAGGGGTATACTAGTTTATATTAAACTACCTAGTGACTTCGTTGCGGATGCTTCTCTTGCGGGGATACCGCTTTCAAGAACATGTGTGGTACCTCCGGTGACTCCACGTGGAAAGAGCACTAGATAGCTCAATGTTGTGTATTATTGTGTGCTCATTTACTGTCAAACGATTCACCTATTTGTAAAGTACATACATATTTCTACTGTTTAATTATAAATTGTTCCATATCTCTAAATTATTATGGATAGATATACCGTTGACACTAATAGTTGGGACGACACCGTGTGGTTCAATCTTGGTGGCAATGGTCACTCATCCCCACTGGAACATCAGTGTTCTACCGGCACTAGAAGTCGGTCTTTGTATTTCTCGGAGAGACGCCACATGGGATCCAGAACCCCGAGATCCGCAGCTAAACAGCCATTCAGTTCATCGTGCACTTGCTGTGCGATGGGTGGACACGTCCTAGCAGACCAGTACGTGCCTCCGCGAGCTACAAGTACAACCAACAAGTCAGCATCACTACTGTACTCCAAATTGTTTAAGGCAAGGATCTTAACTTTCGATATTGTTAGAATTCTTTCAACACCGATTTTCCAAAGCATTAAGATTTAATAAAATCTGGCCGTTAATGTTGCCCATGTCTGTTTTGAGAAAAGAATTACATCTTCTATCATGTAATAGACGTTTGTGCAAAATGCGGGCAAATAGGGAACGTAGTTTACATTTTTGGTAACGGAGGTGACGTTTTGATAAAAGCAATGCAGCTACCAGTTGCTCTCTTGAATACCACACGCGATTCTGTGCATACGGTAACTATGTGGAGCTCTGACAACATAATAGAAGTAGCAAAGAAGTTGATGAAAAAGAAAATATCACTGTATGTTGCCAACTGCAGGCAAAATGGTAAAACAGATAAGATGTTCAATAATTGGAGTTGAAGTGTTCGTAACTTCCAGTGGACACCCTGAATTGTGCACCCTCTTCAAATGTTAATACACCTGGGTGGGGTCTGACACAGTAATAGGTGTAACAAAGAAGTTAATGCCCACTAAAATATCATTTTATATTGAAAAATTCAGGCAAAATAGAAACGGTGTTAAGGTAATGTAGTTGAAATATTTGCATAAAATGAATTTTACTCGATCGGTAACTCATTCACCCACACCCGCAACACACACACACACACACACACACACACACACACACACACACACACACACACACACACACACACACACACACACACACACACATACACACACATACACACACACACACACACACACACTCACTCACACAGACACACGCACGCACGCACGCACGCACGCACGCACGCACACACACACACACATCCAACCATCGCACGCCCCCTCCCACTATCGCCCGCTCACTAATTCGATCGCTGGCCGCCCGTCCACTCGCCTGCCCACCCACCCGTCACTGAGCCACCAGTAAACGGGCAATCAATAAGCAAATATTGTTATTTCCTGACCAAATGTTGTCATTAACTGTTAACAAACACAGAGAATACTCTGTCAAAGAAGCAACGCACGTGACAAACGCCACCCTCATTATCACTAAAACGCGACCTGTGTACATATCTAACAGTCTACATGTTGTCATGGCGATCGCCTTCCTATTCATTCAAACCTTCGGCGATTAGACGCATATGTGTGTATTGGACTACAGCGTTACTGATCGTGTGCATACTTCGTAATAAAACACACATCTAGAGAAAATATAGACACATAAGTTCCATGTTATGGATAAATCCTCAGATGGAATCAGGAAAGATTACATTACAATAATACACTAGCTTAATGAGATATGTTCAGATTGTTTTGTGCTGAATGAACTGCTTAAGACAATTATAGCAATAGCATGTGCCGGGAGGTTTTGATTCAGGGGTCGCCAAATATGGCAGCTTCTCAGATGGTTTACGAGACACGCATTGCATAATCACTAATGCTGGAAGAAATACAGGTTGATCGACATAAGGTGTTGCACGGTGCAATGTTAGTACAATGCATTGATCTCAGGAATTGTGCTTATACATTATCGCCTTTAATTCATTCTACGATGTTTACAGCAGGTGACGTCACGTAACATGACGTTGGTTGATGTAGATGCACCGTGGCATCAATTGGTGTGGCATTGATTGATGATCCGTCCATCATACCAATAATCACATGTGGTCTGGTTCACATCATGTACTCGAGAGAGCAGTGCTGTATTTGGTTTCTATAGCATTGCGACTCCACGTTACGTCCGGTGTTAGTTTCATAGACCATTTCGATCAATAAAGCATATTTTATTTCTTCACATGACGGCAGACTGATGAGGACTATGTCGTGGGAGAGAGAGAGAGAGAGAGAGAGAGAGAGAGAGAGAGAGAGAGAGAGAGAGAGAGAGAGAGAGAGAGAGCGAGCGAGCGAGAGAGAGAGAGAGAGAGAGAGAGAGAGAGAGTATTGTGTTATGATGGAAATGGTGATGAGCCTTGCCTGAAAGAACATTTGGAAAAAAACTATGTTCCCTTAGTATCTATGAACATCCGTCTACCTTCAGCCAAAGAGTACTGGGTTAAGGACACATGCTGTTGTCTTCCGATAGCAACACTTTTCGAAGAGCCGGGATGTAGAATATTCAACAGCCTTCCCGCGTCTGGTGTATTATAAACTTTAACGTCATTATCGATGTTGGACGTTGTTAACATAAAGAATACTTTTATCGTTCATCCATTTTTTAATATTAAATATAGGAATTTCGTTCATCACTAGGAAAATATGATTTGCAGTCCACAGCAATACAGGTAGGCCATTAGTGTGTGCGAATGGTCGAAGAGAATATAATTACTAGTCACGATTTGGAGAGACGCAAGCAAATACTCAAAATTGTTCAATGTGGCGTTGGCATGGACATGCTATTTATAATGGTATGAGCCACTTGTTCACAGGTACATCCTCAAAGAACAAGCATGTTCAGGCAAAGCTCGATTTTTGAAAAGGTTGAATAATTAGAATTGGCATCCTGGTTCTGAACTGCTGACGTCTACCATATGTTCACAAGTACAACCATTAGAAATGTTTGGCGAGTGTCCATCTATGATTTCAACCTGACATCCTTATATCATGTTAAAACAGTAGTAACTAAGCGTGTTTCATGCTAGATATGAAGGCCAATGTTAACATGGTGATGAACACATGGATCTGCTTGCGTACGAAGCACTGATTCGTGCCATAGCAAAATTATCAGCGAATTCCTAAAGAATGGGACACATTTGGAGATACAGAATAACAATAAACTGCCATTCTTCTGAATGTTTAGATTGCCAGACCTAAAGCATCCAGTAAAATCGGTGCGTCAGCCCATATGTGATTCACTGGGATCCAGTTTGCCAATGACAAGTAGAATCAACACTGCTGTCAAGGAAATGCTCACACATTACTAACGTATTGTCCATCGAAATGCCTATAACTAGGGCAGCTGGCAGCGAATCTGCCAGCATTTAATATCGCCACCTGTTTCATGTTTGACATTTGTGGTAATTGTATCAATAAAGATAGATGAGAAGTTGATTCAATCTGACCAGGTGGCAGGAGATGTCATTATCATAACATATGAATTGACAGCGTTCAATCCAAAAGAGGGACCAATTTCGAGCTGTGACAAGCCAATTTATATCTAACTCCCGTTCAAGATGTATGTACATTTGATTCGTGTTTAACAATTTGTGTGCTGAATATCAGTATAGATAACTATGCTTGTAAGATCATGAATACTTTGAAAATAAGTTGACTGGAATACCTTGAATCTAATTCGACTATATGCAGTGCCTACTCAAATTAGTTCCACACTATTCAACAGCATGTTTATTAAATACCAAAGACATACGATTCGTACATCGTATTGGACTATTAAGTGGTAAGGACAGACTATTTCTAATTATCCATGACGTCATGGCTATGGTGTCAACATACATGCCACCTAGTTGATTATGACGTCATATGATGTGTGAACAACTGGAAAAAGTGAATATGGGTGAGGCTCGTGTTATGGGTTCACAAGTTTGAAGATGACTGAATTGGAACACCTGCGTGTGACGTTGTAATACTCATTTCAAACATAATATCAGATGAACATTCGTCTCAGAATTATTTTCTCCTAAAAGCAAATGTATTTTTCGGACATCTTAATTTTAAGAAAATCACTGGCATAATATTGATTCACAGACACTCAATTGTTACCAATTCAACTAGCATCTATTTTTCAAACATTCCCAAAGTACATGCGCACATCGCCAGGTTTGTATTTCTTTATCATATGGGGAAAATGGTATCGACCTCGTCGAGATAGCCAATACATTGATACTTCTGGGTAATTTGTCCATATTCAAACTATGCCAGTATTGTCATCAAGTGGCTTTCAGACACGAGATGTCCATGAATGTCTATCATTTATGGATACGAACTTCACGATTCAATTCCAAACTAATCCAGTATTCCAATAAACATCGATTATTTGATTACAACTATTCAAAATGCGAGGGCTGCCGTACAGTTTGACAATGGCGCTAGTTAACGCTGCTATTGTCTCCGAAAGAACCATCATCTAGCGTCTCCATTTTAAATATGTCTCCTAGCTGGCACGCCGACTGAAACATAGCAATACCATATGGTAATTGCACTGTGAATTCATGACCATGTAAGACAGTGCATGCGATACCGTGGTCAAACCACATGTTGTGCGAGATGACTGGTCGTGGCGGTAGCGTGGTCTTATGGTAATCAGCAAAAGGGGAATCAAATCGCACCTTATCTGAGACGCGAGCATCGATGGACTCACTCCCGCGTTATAAATTAGCATACTATATAGACCATTGGTGTATACTTCCAGCCATGCTTCTCAGTGAAGCACTGCCTGTAGAAATCCGGACCAATGTTACAGCGTAGACCCACACAAGCTGCTGTGACAATGCATTGTGTAGATGGGGGTGTATGGTGATACCCTTGAAGATTGGGTTTTCATAACTCTAGTCGAGTGTCCTCCTCCGAACACGTTGAGCTTTTACCTTTTAGAACAGAAAATATCCTTTTTTTAAAAACAATTGTATGTATGTCCGAAAAAGGTGGTCCCGATCCCAGGATGATTCATAATAAGGAAAAATGAGTTACCTCCCCGGGATGTGAGCTTGGACGAGGACGCGATCCGCTTGAATTCCTTTGATGTTAGACCGGTGTTGTATGCTCGGTGGGAAGATGTTACTATGGCGACAGCGGATCGTAAATAGGAGAGGTAACTACTTTTTCCTTATTAAAACTGGTATGTGTGTTTTGGATAGGCTTTTCATTCTTGGATGGTATAGGCAGTGAATGCTGCTGGTAAACATGTATAGAATCCTTACCTTGACATATATCTATTTTCCTTTGTAGGACATTTAAATTGTCGTCGTAATCAGATGCACATGGACAATAGCCTAAATATTAAAAATAATTCTACCTTTTATAGTCACACAACCTCAGCCTGTAAATCTGGTTAAAGACGTTGAAAAAGCACACTAACGTAGCATGGTAAGCCGTCTTCTTCTTCTTCTTCTTCTTCTTATTCTTCTTACCACGTATCACCAACATGGTTAACACATCATTGAAATCCAGTTGTGTACCGGAAACTTTTAAACGTGTGCACATACAACCTATTTTAAAGAAGAACGGCCTAGACAAAAATGTTTTGAAAAACTACAGACCTGTATCAAATCTTCCGTTTGTCCCTAAAGTGCTTGAACAAGTCGTAGACAGTCGTCTTGAAAATCATCTAAAACTTAATGATCTCCACAAACGGTCCAAATCAGCACACCAGAAATTCCATTCTACTGAAACCGCGTTATCGAGGGTACACAACGACATCCGTGAGTCCATGGACTAGGGTAAAGCGGCAGTGCTTGTACTGCTCGACCATTCCGCTGCGTTTGACACCATCGACCACAGTGTGCTGCTGACACGATTCGAACAGTGTTTACAACTAGGTGAAAATGCGCTATAAAACCTTACCTGAGCAACTGGTACCAATCTGTTATAATAAATGACGCATCATCAGAAGCAGTACTGCTGCAATATGGCGTTCCTCAAGGCTCAGTACTAGGTCCTAAAACGTATGCAATGTATACCGAACCACTTGGTGACATTGAACGGCACCATAACCTAGGCCACCAATTATATGCCGACGACACCCAGCTCTATCTTGCTTTCAAAGCTAACGACAGTATGTACCAACAGGCGAACGTTGGCGCGATAGAACTTTGTGTTGCTGATATTCGTAAATGGATGACAGAGAATATGCTCGAACTCAATGGCGATAAGACCAAGGACATTGTTTTTAAATCTACTTATATGCCTCAAACTGTTTACAATGTTTCTATCGCCGTGGACAATGCTAACATAAAACCAGCCGCAACTGCTCGAAACTTAAGTGTCATATTTAACTGTAAGATACTAATGGAAAAGCATGTACATTTCATCTGTAGATCTGCATATGCACACCTACGTAAAATTGGTAAAATTAGAAGTTGTCTCACGGTTGATGCAGCAAAAACATTAGTTAATAGTTTAGTAACCTCACGATTAGACTACTGCAATTTACTACTGTACGGTCTACCACCATCTCTGATTAACACACTCCAACGTGTGCAAAATACAGCAGCTCGCATCATCACAAGCACCGCTCGATGCGATCATATCACACCATTACTTAGTGTAGGAGGCTAAGCAACTTGCCGGAATGCGTAATGTGTGTGTGTGTGTGTGGCAGCAACTCACTGCCTCCAAAGCTATTATCTCAACCTATGCTCGTACGAGCTATGTGCGTTTTAAAATTAGTAAAATATTCATCCTCTCCTTTATTGAGCATGTTCTCAATATTGTTATTTTGGCATGCAAGCGATATTGCCTCAGGCTAAACATCTCATTCTAATGGTCACATTTGATTCCTTGCTGATTTCCTCAAAGCGGAACTCAGTCGACCTTACTCAATAGCTAGACGTGTGCCCCTCGGCATGCTGCGAGCCGATATAATGGCAATGCAGCAGCGTTGACTCAATTTGTATATGCTTTCGTTTCGGCTCTTCCATTTATTAATCAAGAATCCTTCCTATGCCCCTTTTGTATTGCAAACACATTAATGTATTTGATAAGTGTATACTCAGTGAGGACAGGTAGCAATGGACATACATAATGACTTTGGGAATGGAAAAGATATCAGATTTACACTTCTTGCTGCTCGTTTATCTCTAGCAGATTGCTAGACAGTACTACATTGGCTATGCTAGGAGTAAACGAAGTAGATTTATTTATATACACATTTCCTGAGATACCATTAGCTTATCTATGTCGCGATGCCGCCGCCAACCCCACCCCCCACCCCCACCTTGAGATAGTGGATCCAATATGGCCACATGAAACAAGATTACAACTCGCTATGTAATTAAGTTGGTATACTGTCGGACTGGAGCTTGTTGTATATTGCTGAGATACCTGGCTGATACGGACAACGTAGCGATGAATTGACAACGGTCTACTATTAAAAAAATGTAATGATATTATACATAACTGTACATAAATACCATTACACGAAGGTTTCCACCATAAAAGCAAGCTTTCCAACATGAAAGCGAGCAGTCCTCTATACAATCATGCGTCCCTCTATTAAAGCAAGCATTCCTTCATAAAAGCAAGCTTTCCAACTTTAAAACCACGTGTTCCTCAATAAATGCACGCTTTCCTCTATTAACGCAAGCTTTCCTTCATAAAACCAAGCTGTCCCCCATAAAACCAAGCTTTCCACCATAAAAGCAAGCTTCCACCATACAACCAAGCTACCAACCATAAAACCAAGCTTCCAACCATAAAACCAAGCTTCCAACCATAAAACCACGCTTCCAACCATAAAACCAAGCTTCCAACCATAACACCAAGCTTTCCACCATAAACCAATCTTTCAACCATATAACCTAGCTTTCAACCATAAAACCCAGCTTTCAACCATAACACCAAGCCTTCAACCATAAAACCGAGCGTTCAACCATAAAACTCAGCTGTCCACCATAACACCAAGCTTTCCACCATAGAACAACGCTTTCAACCATAACTCCAATCTTTCAACCATAAAACTAAGCTTTCCACCAAAAAACTAAGCTTTCAACCATACAACTAAGCTTTCCACCATAAAACTAAGCTTTTAACCATACAACCACGCTTCCAAGCATAAAACCAAGCTTACAACCATAAAACCCAGCTTCCAGCCATAAAACCAAGCTTTCCACCATAAAACCAAGCTTTCAACCATAACACCTAGCTTTCAACCATAAAACCAAGCTTTCCACCATACAACCGAGCGTTCAACCATAAAACCCAGCTTTCAACCTTAAAATCATGCTTTAAACCATAGACCCCAAGCTTTCAACCATAGAACCAAGCTTTCCACCATAAAACTAAGCTTTCCCCCATAAAATCCAGCTTTCCTCCTTAAAATCAAACTTTCCACCGTACAGTTAACTTATGGCATAGCTCACTATTTGATTATGCCGGTCTAGATGTATGTATCGCCAATCGACAACAATCTCATCTCAAAGGTTGGATTGCACTGATAAATTATCACATGCAGATTCTATTTCACGTAATTCCATGTATGCTCTATTTACTTTTTAACAGCACGTTTAACTTGCACGATGAGTGCCACCATTTGCTCTCTTTTCTTCGCAAGAGAAAGTGCATTACAATAACATTGAATCAACCTGTGCATAGCTATTTCAGTAAGTGATACTCCCCTCCACCGATTCAAGTAGTATATAGGTATCGATCGCGCAAGCCTTGTGAGCTGAGCATAGGCATGCGGCCCATATACACAGCGACTGAGAGATGTCCACTAATATAATAAGCATTACCAGACAAGGATATACTAACTGTACTCTATCATTCATAGTAATACCGCATTGTGTTCGTGATGACAAAAATCCGATCCGAACCGTCGTCATCATCTAAGGGCTACGTGTACTCATCGTCACTATTCGCACCCTTCCTTTTCGGTATGCATTCGTTATTGCCACCGTTCCTTTTCCCACCGTCTGTCAGCTATGTAATAGTCATTCCGGCCATTTCCTCTCCAGCGCTGGAGTCGCCAGAATGGCAAGATGTGAATATATAGCATTGTGCTGAGATTCGCAATGCTGAAAATGGTGTCTATAACTAGCGCGCGCCTCAATTTACAATGACATGGACGTCTAAAGCTCTGTCAGGTTTGCGAATGGCATGCTGTTGATGAATTTACAATATGCTAAACATTGTTTGAATATTTGAAACTATTTTGAGTGGAAACTGTTGCTGCCAAAATATTCAACAGCGTGTATATATATTTACTTTGAAATTAGAAGTCAGGGAATTCAGTGTTTGACGTATATACAGCGACCTCAAGACGCGCAAAACGTGGGCGGAGCTTAAGTAGACATATGGGGAGCATTGCTAGAAGTGAATCCCTATATATGTATTTTAAATGAACCGCATTAAGCTACTGTCTTTAGTTTCACTCACTCGTTTGTGAATCACCATGTGTCCCCGGATAGGCCGGTTCATTGTTTATAATGGCACTAACTCCTTTGAGTACATCACGTTAACTTACCATCTCGTTTCATCAAAGGTTTTTACACCTTGAGAACATGAAATTACTTATTTTCGCAACAGGCGTCATGCTGATCGTGTAATGTACACTCATTGTTCGGTTCGTCACTGCCAGCGGCATACGATGCGGTGTGTATTGATTGGGTATTCGGTCAACACTGCGCTATGGACTAGACTGCAGTATCCATCTTCATGCCATGCTCGGATTTGTCACGAACTCTGTACGATTGGTGCCATACAGTGCAATCTTGACGGGAAATGTTCGTGTACTTTGACCGCAAAGTCAACCTGCTTTTTGAGCTATGAACTGTCGACGTAGTCACTGTTTGAACATTGTCATTAAATGACAGTACGTGTTCCTAAAGTTGTGACTTTGATATTAAAGAGACTCATGGAGTCACTTCTGCTATGCTCATTGAACTGTGCATGCCCACATTCTGTGTTTCTGGCAAAGACAAAAGTGTTATATTTGACCATATGAGGTAACCTTGACATTTTACCGTTGAAAAATAATCAGCGGACATCTTCGGGAGCGAATGATAATGTCCAATCCAAGCATTGTGGTGAACCTATACATCTGTAGGCGCAGTCAGGGTAGAAATAGCCAGAATGCAAATTCATATACATTTCAGGAGTATCTCGAAAACCACTGGGTGTATCCAATTTAAAATTAATAACAAATCACGCAATTAGAGGATCTAAAAGTTGATTCCAGCCATGTATTCACTAAATTTCGAAGCAACTTTCACATACAATTCATTCTATAATTGGGAAGACTTTTTCAATGACAAAGAGCCATGTCAGGTCAGTTTTACACCTAAATGTCTTTAATAAAGGAACTGCTGGGTAATTTATACTGATTCACATAATTGTATACCTTGTCAGCATATTCAAAGTGAGCATGAAAAGTGGGAAATACCCCAAGTTGATGATAATTGCTCACAGTTGAAATGAATATTTCGAGAATGAAGCAATCTCTTCAACATATTGATCGTATTACTGATTGGAAAAGATCTGCTAGAATGTCCTTCCCAGTAGGAAGGCTGGCTAGCAATATTTAGAAGACAGTGCCTTATAACCGACACAACTGAATTTTGCTCAACACATCTAGTTGGTTATGCTATCAATATTCATCCAACTCATATCTGTCAAATTCAATGCCGATCTGTCAGCCATACAGTTAACCTCTGTGTCTGTGTCAGGCTACCATGATGATAGTTCATGTCGTTACGAAATAGATTTATGGAATTGATCGACATGATGGTGCTAACTGTGAATCTTAGTGTGATTATAGAAACTTACAGAAGGAAAGAGAAGGCCTTTTCTTAGTGTATGTGAAGGAACTTAAAGAATCGTGTGTGCAAACTTGCCCTACATACAGCAGCTGCGTCATCAGAAACTTTCCTGTGGAACTCGTCTTTGCCAAGGTGTCACGAGTTTGTATGGTGTGATATTTGTGCATGCCCTAGTTGTATATCGTAGATAATTGTGTAAATAATTGTATCACCAATGATAGCTTTAGCATGCCTATTTATGTTAATATTATTCTGTTAAAAGCACGCGTGTGCGCGTGCAAGGGCATTCGAATAACCCGGCGTGTACTCTTTTGTTATTCTATTTGTTTATGGCATGTTTGCCGCGTGCTTGTAGTTTGCGCGATTAGCGAAGTAAGGGCGTCTCAGAATCCTTTATTATGTTAATTTAATTTTACTACGATGCGCGCATAATACTAGTTCGTAGTATTTTCATTCATAACTTTTGAGCGTGGACACTTTTGCAGCGTCACTCAGGGCACGTGTATTCACTGTCTTGTCTAATAGTCTTGATTTCGTGAATGTGTAGCTGCTGCGGTTTCTTGCTTCCACTTGTTATGTAAATTAGTGTTGCTTTCTATCTGTATATAGTCCTTGAATTGTGGTCATTGGCTATCGTTACTTCACGTTCATTAGTGTTGCTTGTATGCCGTTTTAACGTTGGTTAACGCATGGCTTGGACATCTTGATTGGGCATGCCTCAGGTAAGAGAAAGTGTGTATTTTATGTGACTGCTCATTTCAATCTTGTACCCAGTTGTTGTCTAATATGTGCGTATTTTGTATGATTATTGTGGGTGCAATTTGATTGCAATCTGCTGCTGCCTACGGCACTAGCCATATTCAGTAAAATTATTTTCAAAATATTTATCCCTGATAATTCTAGTTATGGGTCTTTAGGATGTATACATTACTCATTTATGCATGGGGTGTACACAATTCTTTTTCTCTGACGACATTCAGATTGCATCCATTCGTTATACTGTATAGGCTTTACGTTACAATCAAGTAAGCGCCTCGTCTCAGCTTGATTACCACGTGTTAAAAGTGTTATCATGATATAGCGTATATATACGCATTGCTGAATTATGTTTACGATTATCATTGACTTTTTATTAAAGGTGCATTATCACCTGTCATTAACGTGTAGCCCTAGCTAGTTTCTGATGATTGCTATACGTGGATATTGGCTAATGATATATTCACCTCTATGATAGCATGAGCCTTTAGTTTATATTCGTGTGAGTGAGCCAATTTATTATATCTTAATGTATACTTGGCGTGTTTGTTTGCTTGCTGTGCCCTCAGTGTATTGACATACTATTGGTGGCATGAGCCCCGGTGCGGTTGTGCGTTGCAGTAGTTATCTAGAGTCTCCGTACTAGATGTCAGAGTTGCAGCCTTTGAGCAAGCCGTCGCCTATGCATGTGAAGTCGAGATCATCTACAGAGTAGCTACCATTTTCACACTCGGTGCACTGAGGATCTTCATGGGCCCCATCACTCCAGCCATCACGACAGCCATCATGACAGTCATCACACCACTCTTCACGTCAACATATCTTTAGTTAAGTATTTGTTGTATTTATTGTAAATACATTATTCTCATTCATTTAACCAATTCTTTGTGTTTTGATGTTTACTAGAAAGCACGTTCCTCTAGTCATTCCTCTGTTAATTTTAAGTTACCTTGTCATCTGATATCACAATCTAGTCGGTCGTATGACGTCATAATCATATCTTTATTTAACTGTCCGTTTTAGTAGTGGTTTGAGCATCCATCATTGCCTTACCCCTAGACACCCACTTCCTAACTCGTGACACAAGGCGAGGTAGAAAACAGTTGTTGTTGCCACTTGAGCCTGTCGGAGTGCCTTATTCAGGAGTTGAGGCACGTATAAGGAGACTGGTCAAGTGAATAGACGCCGTGGCAGAGTTCGTGAACAATCTGAGCATGGCATCAAGATGGATACTGCAGGCTACTCCAGAGTAAACTGTTGATCAACTACATACTATACAACAGATATGTCGCTGGCAGTGACGGTTCAAATAATGAGTGTGAATTACATGATCAGCATGACGCCTGCTGCGAAAATAAGTAATTTCCTGTTCTTGACGTGTTGAAACGTTTGATAAAACGAGGTAGTAATTTAACGCGGTGTACTCACACGAGTTAGGGCTATTATTTGCAAAGAACCTGTCTATCTGGAACAGTGGCTCACTAACGAGTAAAGGAAACTATAGACAGCCGCTTAATGCACTTCATATTCCATGTAGTGATCCACTTCTGATATTGCCTCGCCCATGTCTAGCTAAGCTCCGCCCATGTGTGCATATAAGCTGGTGCATGTTTTGAAAGTAATCTAAATGGCTGCCTATGGCAGCAACAGCTCCCACTCAAATTAGTTTCACAATATTCAAGAAACCGGTTAATATATTGCAGTTTCCTCAGAAACATAGAATTCGGTGACCACCTATGTCAAACATACCAGCGTCTTGGGCCAAAGGCCAAGATGTGAACAATGATGATAATTACACGCACGCGTACATGATGATGGCTCGGATCGGATGTATGTTATCACGAACCCATTCCGGTATTAACATGCATTATCAGCTACAGTTGTTTTATCGGTGTCTGGCAATGCTTAGTATATTAGTGGACGTCTAGACTCGGCCCACAAGGCTTGCAAGATCGATACATACACACCACTTGAATCACTGGGGTGTGGGTGTGGGGGCATTGCTTAATGAACTAACGATATATGTATTTCTCTCATGTATTTGCATCCAGCACGCGGTAAGAAGACAATTCGACCTAATGATGCCAGTTAAGCCGTTTCGGGTCAGGAAAACGCACACAATCTTCTATGAGCAGATCACCTAATATAATGTGCCATTCATAATTTAAGCATGCTATTTTTGCAAACACCATCCAGTAAAGCACTTACATTCATACACATTCTAAATGTGTCTATTATTACACCATACCATATCATATAGCATATCTGCCTACATAAAATCGCATGCTTTCACTTAGGATGCTAAGAGACTGAATGGTGACGCTCACACTTGAATATAAACATGCTTTTAAAAAGTAAATCGAACGTACATGGAATTCAGTTGCCTGGTATCTGCATATGATAGTCTACCAGAGCAATGCATCATGTGAGAGGAGATTATTATCCATTAGCTGGTGCATACCTCGATACTGTCGCAATCAGATCTTGGGCTATGCCATAATTTAACCTAAGTGTTTAGTAAACGCTAAGCCATGCCTTAACTCGGCAGTATCATGTAGGATCTATTGCTACTTGTGATGGGAGGGGTACAATTTTATTTATTGAGCACGTGGTTGCTTGTATAATTCGTTATATTGATTGCCGATCTGCACCACGTGACCTAGATGTTTAATGCTTTCTCCTGCAACTCATGGAAAATAGCAATCTCAATGGCGTCGTGACCTGGATATTTACGGGTTTGACCTGACGCTAAATGCTGTTTCTAACTAACCACAATATGAATATATGTTGCTGATTTGGTGACTCTATCATCTTGCATTGCAGAGTTATTATTGACGTGTATTCCGGTATGCAATATGTAACCATATGACCTGGAGCTTGTAGTTATTTTACCACAAACTAAATGTTCTCTACACAATAATAATGCGTACGTATGCGCTACACTTAATCATTCGAAATCATAGGATTCCGGCGCTATGCCTTGGCTAAACCTACATACATACAGACAGACAACCAAGCAAACAAATAGGTGTAATTCGGCGACATTGGCAACGACGACGACGAAGACGACGACGACGACGACGGCGGCGGCGGCGGCGACGACGACGACGACAAAGACGAAGAGGAATACGACGACGACTAATACGACAACAACAACAAGAACAACAACACAAACTAAAACAACAACAACGACAACAGCAACAACGACGACGACCACCCCTCAGCATGTATAATGATGCTCCTAATACGTAGAACACATGGTAAGTATAAGCTATTTATGAAGATATCATGGATGACAACAGTGTCTACTAGTAACGTAACTCGCCTACGATACATGATAACTCCATTTGGGACACACGATGCGATGCTTAGCCAAACCTTTTAAACGTTGATCCATTCTAGTATGTATGGCAGGATTTTGCATTTTGCGTAAGATACATTGGCGGTACCATAACCCCATTAGGCTATATGACACACTGGCATATGATATAATAGCCTCTGACCTGATAGCGCGGCCAGCTCATGCGTGCGGCCATATGGTAGTGGTTCTATAAAACAGGTGGTCAAGAAAAACCCATGCTTCATAAAACCAGTATCACTTACCTCGTGACATATCAAATCAACTGACACCTGAGATGTTGTAACGATGGCCCTGCAATTAGTGGCACTATGATGTGGCTTCTGCAGGGGGGTCGCTAACAAGAATTCTGCCTCCACATAATGAAAAGTGACTAGGCCATTCTGTATCGGTAACTCGATTTCTCTGTTCTTTGCGGCGATATGTCGGTGTCTGTCGACACAGATAGGGATGCAGCGCATACTTGAATTGCAATACGGATGTGATTAACACTTTACTGACCAAAGTTTGCCAAGAGAATTAAAATATGTCCTTATGGAATGTCCATTTGCAGGCCCAGCGAAGAGTAGTTTTGAAATGTTACAACTGGAATGGCGGGCCAGGTTACCGACCCAGTCATTGCTGTGGTAAAGTTTCAAAAATGGCCTTGTCTTGGCCTGCAAATGGGCATTCTTCAAGACCACTACACATGCCGGTTTGCGCCGGCTTCGGCAAGATAGGATTAACATTATCGAAACTACACATGTTTTAAAAATACATTAAACCATACCTCGCGAAATGCCAAGTCAAATATTAGCTGAGATGGCATGTGCAATGACATGTCATTAGTGACCTCATGCTGGTGCTGGTGTGAAGGTTGAGCATTAAGCAGACGCTTCGCTCTACATATTGAAACATGACACTGCATTTGTCCATCTGTTGTTGATTGGCGGCAACGCGTATGATGCATGGCTTAGTCGTTACCGGCGGAGTTCTCAATTCTTTTTGCTAATACTCGGAAGCATTGCCGACGTTAGATAACCACGTGGGTTTGCAATTATCGCATGTACCAACGTGATACCAAGTATCAGTATTATTCGGCACATAAACTAGGGTGAATACAGAGCTATGAAAATGTATCCATAGCAGTCAGCTGGTTGGTCAGTCTGACTCATGGCATCGCATATACTAGATCCAGTGACTTAACCGTATACACACATGGACTGCATATTGATCGGTATATTTTGATTTATCTATCATGTGATTTCAGTTATCTTAATGGTTCTGGATTGCAACTTGAGGCATAGAAAAGTGCCTGTTATAAGACATAATTAATAGCAGTCCAAGGAATAGAGCTGTACGTACGGACAATCACCTTATAGTTCAAGCTCTACGACGAGTTCTCCGGCCGACATATATACACTAGGAGCATGGTAATCAAGTGAGGTAAACGTGGCAGGTATCAGCCAAAATCCCAGCAAACGTATACTATAACTACGATGCATACCAAATAGAGTCAGCACTGGGTGAATTCTTGGCGAGAGAGAACGAGAGAGGTGGGCTGGGCGTGGAAGAGAGGGAGAGAGGAATGGAGAGAGATGGCGCGTCGTAAAAACACCCAAATTAGTTCAGTTACCAGGGGAACGAGGTTAGTGTTACGTTCTATACATCACTATGAATTAAAGCACACCGATGGGCCGAGATAAACTGTCACCAGACTGGTCTAGCAATATCAACGATTTCATGCTTCTTTGATAGCATACACCTTGCTACTGGATACGTGTATAATAAATACGTGCAGTCGCCATTGCACGAACAGCATAGAAGCATTTCATTTCCTATTTCAGCAAGAACAATGTATGTATGAGTACTGTATTCTGCGGCTGTAGTAGTAGAAGCATCATATAGCTGCAATCGGTCCTTCTTCGATGTTGCCCACTATGTCCTGTCCTCAGCCAAACTCCTTAGCTTCCTCAGGTCCATTCTTGACTTGAGTGTACCTAATCCTGCTTTCTTGAGGTCACCTCGTAGCATGCTTAGCAGATTTATACAATGACGTCCTCTCCTGGCTCTGTATTTGCTGGCCACGAGTAGCGCGAATTCCAAGGCTCTCTGTGCTGGTGTGTCTTCTGGCATCCTTAGCACATGGCCAAACATGGATCATCTTTGCTGGGCGACCTTTACAGACAGCGGCGGCGTATTACACATCGTGTATAGTGCATCGTTGGAAAGTATGCTCTCTGGCCATCGGTGTCCAGTGATGGTGCGTAGGTGTTTGCGGTGGCAAGCATCAAGTTTGTCTAAAGCTGCCTTTGGAGCTGCCCAGCTGGCGAAGCTATGCATCATCAAGGATACGCAGGTTGCATTGTATACACGTAGTCTTTTTATCAAGGGCATCTTTGATATACGAATCCATACCTTCCAAACGGACTGAACAGCTATGTTCCCCATGATGCAGCGTGCAGCAATGTCAGCAGAACAATGTATAGTGTACTGTATATGGCAATGGCGGAAGCACAAAGAAAAATGCATTATCAGAGCTGATCACAAGTTATTTAGACGGATGCCTGATGTGCTGTATGACTAACGTCAAGGTGATGATAACAACATATTATAGCAGGGGAATCACAAGTGGCAACACATTCCCAGAAATTGACACTCATCAAATAAAAACGACATCTAGAGTAACATTCTAGAGAAGGCGTGGCTAAGAATCAGCCAGTAAATACCATACCTGCCCACTAATCCAGACCATCGTTGTAGTGGATTATGTTGACAATTGCACAGAAACCAACACATTTTGTGAATATAGCACTAATGTTCACTATGGTAAGCATGCAGAGTCTGCAAACTGTTCATATTGTGCTAATATGGTTTACGTCAGTTATAAAAAGAATCGATTTCTAATAGTATACAACATACTGTGTCGAGGTAGCGTGCTGTTGCACATATTGAACAATTCGTTTCCCTGCGGTGTTTAATTTAACTCGACATGCTTCAAATTATACTAACATGTTTATAAGAGCATGACAGAACCACGTGCTGGTCAACCATATAGGCCTATTATTTTCACTGTGCTATATTACACACCAACATTACTTCGAGGACGACATTATGAAGACACATATTGGGTATCTCGTAAGCATGATGTATTGTAAGTTTTCTCACTAAAGAGATGGGCATTTATGATCGATTTAGTATTTCTCTGTGTTTTACTTAAATTCAATATAAGTTCAAAGTTAAATCAAATTATCAGAGCTAACGCTCGAGTGTTTGGCATGATACCAGTCTTCACATATTCATCTACAGATTCAGCGAGTAGACACATATATGTGTTGTCCACACGTGTTACTGATCTCACGGATAATTGGTAGTAAGTCTAATATCTTGAGAGCAAATGGACAAATAAGATCCATTTTATGAATTAATCCCAGGACGGGGTCATTCAAAAAGGCAGTACACTACTAAGTTAGCTTAGCTAAATGTATTCAGATTGCAAAGGCCTTCTCAATACAATAACAGCAATGGCATAAGTCGGGACGTTTGGTTCAGGGGTTACCCCATGGAAGTGTTACCCATGCTTGCCGAGACATGCATTACATAAATAGAGAATCTGGAACGAGGTCACAGTTCATATCACTATTATGGACCGAGTTGAAAATTCTCAATTTGCACGAGCTTTAGCTTTTTTGATAATTTTCAACGAGGTTCATAATAGTGATATGAAAAGTGACCGCGTTTGAGATTATATGTATCATATAAACTGTAAGTTTGAAACATTTGCCAATAGTTGCTGATGCGACTTTTATCGGATTTCTCATTGTTGATTTTCGTGAAATTGTTACCGCCGCCGTGACGCACCACTACGTGATAACATATACTGAATGCGCAGCAAAATATAGTGACAAACATAAAACCAGGCGATGTCAGCCGTAAACTACACTTTTCTTCTAGAACTATCGCAGAGCCACGGCCACCAATCGTTACTTCGCTGCCGACTGATAAACTGTCAAACGATGATATTTTGTGAAGACGCTTCATGACTGGCAAATCGTAGTAAACGAATCGTAGTTAAACAGTACCGCGTAGTAATCCCTTCGCGTCACGCTCACAGCAATCGATGTTTTAATTGGTCGATGTAAATGGGTTGCGCACCCAACAGCCAATGAAACTACTCCGTTGAATATGGCACGTGTGCTCATATCGAAACATATGGAACGGGATAGAAGGCATGTTTATATGATACACGATAATACTTGGTGATGTAAGAGGTGGTTCGATACAATATGTTGCACTATATAACGTTGCTAACATGGATTAAAATCAATTATTTGATTTAGACATTACATATTTTGTATCTAGCTTAAGAGTGGAGTGGAGAGGGGACTGTTTTGCCATAACTTGAGTTAGGCTCAAAACCACTGAAATATACTTGCTCAAATTAGCAAGCTGTGTGTCGTGGGAAGGCAGTGTGGCTGGAGGCAGCCATGCTATATCTTGATTTAAGCCCATCATATAGGTTTAATAATTTAGATTTCCTGAAAGTGTTGTGGGGGATACCCGAGGATGAGAAATTTGTTTTCATTCTTTGTAAGTAAAATAATCGGAAGAAACATATTCAGACACATTTGAAAACATCTATATTTCGCAAAGCATTACTAAATTTGAGAATACTCGTCTGCAACCTCTGATTGCCCTTGGCATAACTGCATTGTTTCTGTAAGAAAGACATTATGGAGACATACATTAGTGAAATATTACGATCTTCATTGTATTGACACATTAGCCAAATCGATGTATAGTTTCCGAGATAACATCAATCCGTAATTTGGCCTGCAGTGAATCCAGTTTTTCTTTATTCGAGCCACCGACTATGCTTTACCTCTAGTATTAAACACTTTCGTGCGCTAAGATCGACGCCATGTCTGATCAATGTATAGAGACGGGCCTGCACACGCACGCGCACACACAAGCAGGCGCGCATGCAAGCACGCGCAACGACGCACGCATCCAGGTTAAAACATGTTCCAAGCAATGATGTAGCTGCGATGACATTGCGCTGGTTAGATATGCGTGACCTACTCCTTTGTTAAGTACAACAGTTAGCACATCCACATTGAATAAAGCAGGAATTTGCTTCTTGCATTTGATAGTATTGAACAGATTAAACAGATGAGAAATAATGGTCTGCTAAGAGTAGCGAATGTGCTCTGCAGCAAGACAAAGTTCATTATACAATTGACAGGTGTGAAGTTCTGAGTTTGGAGAAGCGTTCCCGCTATCAGTAATTGCTGTTTTGTCCAGATGGTTTCTGTTTTAACTTCGCGGAATAATCCATAGTTTTCCGTTGACTTGCATCTGATAATGAGTGACACATTTTCCATTCTCATATTCAACTGGCAGATTCTCATATACTGCATCAGATCGGTGGCATTGGTCTGTCACAGCCATTGAACAAGTTCTATCGACGATCAACCAATCAGCATCGTTGCGTTTCATTCCCATACGCGTATAGAAAGTTAAGACTGTTGTTTACCCGTTATATATTGAAGACAGAGTTTGTTCCCAAATGATTCTCCAGTATGATGTTCGCTTTGTAATTGCCTCTTTATAAAGAGTATCTCCTCATACAGTGAGTGGTCTATCCTGGTTTGCATGCACTTATTCAGCTCTTACGGAGTTCGTTCACTTGAGTGTGCGATGTCCTCAATATATGTCATGGATTCATAAGTTTAAGACGAGATGTATGTGTAATTAATGTCTGTGTGTTACGCTTTGAAACTCGCATTTCAAACATATGATCCAATGACCATTCGTCTCAGAATTATTTGGTCCTAAAAGCCATTTTGTCGTACATCTTAGTCCTGAGAAAAATTGCTGGCATAATTTGTATCAACATACACATTCACTTGCTACCAATTCAACTAGAATCTATTTTCAAAGTATTCTCAAAATATGGGTGAGCCAATTTCCACGTTTGTATTTCGGCGACGTGAATCTAGAAAATATATAGATAATTCGGGATAATTTGTGCATATTCAAACTCTGCCAGTATTGGCGTCACAGTGTTTACAAACTCGCGATATCCAAATATTATTGACATTTTTTGCTGGAAATATCACAGCAATTCAATTCCCGAATCACCCAGTACGCAAATAAGCATCGATTATTTGAATACAAGTTTTCAAAATCTTAGTAAACTGTGTCAGTGACGCTACCTAACACTGCTATTGTCTCGGAAAGAAGCATCGTATTGCATATATGTATCATCTCCCGTAAATGTTGTACTCTTACTGTTGTTGTGGCTTTCGCGGCGGCGGCAGTGGGGGTGGTGGTAATGGTGGCTCTACTAGTTGTAGCGGTCGTGGGATTACTAGTAGTAGTAGTAGTAGTAGTAGTAGTAGTAGCAGTAGTAGTGGTAGTAGCAGTAGCAGTAGTAGTAGTAGTAGCAGCAGCAGTAGTAGTAGCAGCAGTACCGATAGCAGCAGCAGCAGCAGTAGTAGTAGTGGTAGTAGTAGTAGTAGTAGTAGTAGTAGTAGTAGTAGTAGTAGTAGTAGTAGTAGTAGTAGTAGTAGTAGCAGTAGTAGTAGTAGTAGCATTAGCAGCACGAGTCCGAATTTGTGAATTTCAAACAACTTACTACCAACCGCAACACCGGCCTTTATCAGCGTGAATAACTAGAATTTGTAACGCCAGTTTTCACGATCAGCTTAATCTGATCAGGTCCGTAGAATTCGATAAAATTTGACCGGGTGAACAAAAAATCAATAGTCTGATGTCTCACTTCTGATATCTGACGTCCACTGTGAAGAATTGGGCAAATTCAATTTCCTCAAATTTTGTCAGAATGTGTGCTTTAAAACTCGTTTTGCGTGCGTTGGGATCGATGTTTTTACTTTTAACCCTGGCTGTTGCGGTCTATGGAAGCAGCAGTAACCAATTACATTTATTTCAAAATATTCAACAGCATGTTTATTAACTTATACATTCACGAAAGACATACAATTCGTGCATTTGACGGACAATGTCTGCTTCACGGTTGTACCTTACACACACACACACACAATCCTACCGACCCACCCCCGTCTTACGCGTAGCGGGATTCTTAGGTTTTCTTTCCGTAAGTGCGTTCGTACGTACGCACGTACGTGCGTGCGTGCGTGCGTAAGTAGATGCGCCACGAAAATGTTGGAAAGATAATTTTTTGAAACTGGACACGATGATTGTATATCACCTAAACATGGGCCTAATCTTGCAATTTTTGGAATTGATCCTCTATGTACATAGGTCCGTCCGTCCCATATATCTAAAAAAGCTCGTCGTTGAAACTCTTCTTACGGATTGAGAGAGAATAGGAGGAAAGGATATCACGCCCGCCTACCCGCTACGCGTAGCGGTATGTGCCTACTCTAATATATTATCCAAACAAATCACGCGTTTACTCATCGTTCTAACATACACCCACTCACATAGCTTCGCTATTCGATACGGCAGAGGAGCGGGCGTGCGAGACCCGTGCAATAGGACGATGGCATTTACTTGACTGTATTGTAAAAAATCATGTTGATGATATACGCATGTCGGGCCGCAAGCGTGAGGTGGGTGTGGGGACATTTTAACATCTAGCTGGTTTTCTCTTGTTGATTATGACGTCATATACCTGACTAACCGTTCTGGTCCCACCTTTGCCTCCCCCATATATACGTCTCCTTCAACAAGGGCTAGACGTTACATGAACGTCTGCTCGTCATTTCGCAGATAGGATACTGCTTATACGTGCCTGGATCATATATCACTTATCCTGAGATGGATGAAAAAGGATACAGTTGATCGGTTCTCAGTTAACGATTTATCAAAATCTTTCGTCTATTCTCTTGTTCCCGACACAAGTAATCGTGATTTTTGCAGCAGAAGGTTTTCTTTTATCTGTCATCTAATTAACCTGATCGTTTAAACGCTCCTCAGATTAGCGCACCGGCGTCAGATTAATCTAATCGTGAAAACCGGCCTTTAGCAATGCACTTAATAACGTCATGACCGTCCTGCCTCGTTGATCTATTGACCTTAAACTTAGTATAACAAATTGTCGTAATATGAAGGCTTGAACTAAATCTGGTGAGTCTAACCTTCTTGCACGCCAGAGGTATGGCCAAAATGTGTATTCTTGTTTGTACCTTTTAACCCCGTGACCTAGATATTTTGTTGCTTTGAGCTCAATCTCATAGAATTTCTAGGCACCAATAATGTGGCTGCTCATCATTTTTGAAATGGATGTGCCAAATTTGGTGAGTCTATATACTTGCGTTCCAGATGTATAGTTATTTAAATGTATTTTCCGGGATGCACTTAGTCACTCAATAACCTAGATATTTGACCGTTTGACATCAAACTTATTTTTTGCCTGCCATCTACCATGTGAATAGATATGCAACATTTATGATTCTGCATTCTCGGGCTCCGATATCTGCGCGCAGATACTCAGACAAACAAACAAACAAACAAACAAACAAACAAACAAACAAACAAACAAACAAACAAACAAACAAACAAACAAACAAACAAACAAACACACACACACTCACACACACACAGACATACACACACACACACACACATACGCACGCACGCACGCACGCACGCACGCACGCACGCACGCACGCACGCACGCACGCACGCACGCACGCACGCACGCACGCACGCACGCACGCACGCACGCACGCACGCACGCACGCACGCACGCACGCACGCACGCACGCACGCACGCACGCACGCACGCACGCACGCACGCACGCACGCACGCACGCACGCACGACGCACGCACGCACGCACACACACACACACACACACAAACAAACAAACAAACAAGCAAAGCAGACAAACAGAAGACACCAGCCGCCTTACTCACACTGGCCTCTGGCGGCGTGAGAATTGACGAGTAGGACAGTTCTTTAAAACGCATACTTGCTGTAACAAGCAGTGTTTAACTGACGGACGGACATGCTACCTTATACAATGCATCATTAAACCAAGTAAAATCTCACAGGGATTGCACAAATGAAATATCTGATCTGGAGTCTACATGTATATTTTACACAAAATATCAATGAGACATGTATTATTACTCTCAGGCGTGAGCGCGTGTGCGTGTGTGCGTTCGTGCGTGTGCACGCGTGCGTGTACGCCTGTGTGTGTGCGCGTATTCGCGCCCGTGCGTACGTGTGAGCGCACGTGCGTGAACCTACCCTGCCTTCAAACTCAGGGCGGGGAGGCGTGAATCTTTTGACGAAGAATCGACGCAAGGGTAATTGGTTCCCAAGCCGGACTGAGCAACGGTGTGTGAGCAGGCGTCACCCTCTCATATACGATGGTAGCGGTCTCTCTACCTCCGATATTTTACAATCTTATTCTGACTCCATCTCCTGCACTTCTGGAAGTAAATATACATGATAGATTTGTTTGAAATTATCTTATTTTGCCGGCTATTCCTGATAAAGAATATATATAACGTATCACTCTGAATGGAAATCTTTTGAAATTTTCCAATATTTCGTCGTAAATTATGCGAAAATACCGTGGTTCTAGTTGCAGGCATTAGTACTGCTGCTTAATTAAACAACAAGGGAAGTGTTCACTCCGTGATAAAAAGCACGGGATGTTGCATATAGATACCTGTGTAAGTCGTAGTAAGACTGTATCAGATTAGGAGCACAAACCCAATAAAATTCGTCTTACAAGCGTGCTAATTTGCATAAATCCAAAATGGCCGCTACAATAAAGGATAGTTGCCTATATTTTCACATATTTTCCGAGTTTGAGCTTTGTTACTCTTTGTAGAAATCCGTGTCGCATTGAGATTGCTTATCTTACATATTTTGTCATTAGATAATGCCTTAGTTTGCATATTTCCAATATGACCACTAGTTCCACTCAGATATCACTATGTTTTTAGGAACATTATGACAGCAAAAGTACAGAACCTGTTTTCCCTCAACGTTTGTGCTGTGCACATTGAGAGAGCATACTAATGCTCGTTATGCCAGTCTTGAAGTGAAATATCGAAATCGTTGTGTGCCCAAAAGCACTGATTTGTTAGCGTTTACTCTTGATGTAAGTTAGAATAATCTCATTGTAAAGGCATACAAGCACCCTGGCAGATGCCCAACTCTGTACATTTACGCTCAGTTGATGACTTCCGGTAATGCTGTCCACTGTCGTTTTCTTTCCAGCTCATGGTACGGTAGGTGCATGTGCAAGGCATTGCCCCATACGTAGCTACCTCGATACAACACTCGCTTACAATGCGCAAACAAGGAGGTTTCAGTTGGCGGGATATTCTCACGGTTTCCCGGCGTCGTTCACTGCCAACAGTTCATAAGTCCTGCTATACATAAGTACAACAAACGTTTGGACCTTCTAAAAAAAAATGTGTGGAATTTCTGCTGGATAGTTGGCTACGGCTCGAAGGATGTTTGTGAGTTGTTCGAAGACATTCCAAATCCCACAGCATGTTTTCCTCTCACGCCCTGTAACGAACGAGATATTATCACAACCAGTTAGGCTAAGAAACATGGGAAGAGTAGTCGAATCTTCAGGGCCAATATTCGCAATGATACTCTGGACAGCAATATATCCGAATGCCTTTCCAGTCCCAAAGGCCACCCATAAGTATGCGATATTCATCTGTGTGGCGACATACATACACACACACACACACACTCACACACACCCACCCACCCACCCACCCACCCACCCACCCACACACACACACACACACACACACACACACACACACACACGCACACACACACACACACACACACACACACACACACACACACAGCTAGAACAACAACATCTATATCCAATGTGCGAATGCTTACTTTTGAGTGCCCATTCTACACACAGTCTTTAACATGTAGGAATATCCTGCTACCAGTTTCCTCGTGGCTACACGGTTGTAGGTTACTCATGTCCTTGCCACAATACGTAGACAATATGTGTGTGCTGAATGTCGTGACAATTTATGTTCCCTCTGGCGGTGACGATTTGGTCACGCCCTCTGCCAAGTAGAGAAAATGCTCAACCTGAAGGTATGTTGACCATTCGGCAGGCAGCAGGGTTATATCGAAACACGCCGACGTTTCCCTGCCCTGCTTTTTTCTCAGACAGTTTGTTTGGGACTTGTTGGCAACTACCAACTCTCTTGACAGATTGCAAGCATATGTGTATGTTAGGAACGAATATGGGCATAGCATAGCCATTAACATGTGCACAGCAGCGGCATCCTCTAGGATTTCGGCATCTACACCTGGTTTATTTTCAGAGATCATTGCATTAGACTTGTCGATTGGAGACAAACCAGTAAGTCTCACTTTGTCCTTGCCTCATTTTACCCATGCTGGTGAATGGTGGTGGATATGTGTGATTCTCGTGTTTGAAGAATGCAGCTAGATTCCCACCACGTGAGTGAAGAGCCAAGTAAAGTCTGGAGAGGTGTGCACAGTTTTGTTTCAAAGACAATATCTAACATTCAGTATTTGACTTTGAAATGTTGGACGATGTTCCGAACAGTGAAACTTTGTTCTTAGGTATGGTGTCAGTGAGTGGCACACGACAGCTAACCAAACGCTGTAGAACAAATTCCTCATACCGAGTTTGTCCAATAGATTCAATTGACTTGACTGCATCTAGTGTCCCTATGACTTGCCTGCATCTAGTGTCACTATGCCCATGATACTGTTGGTGTCAATGTGATATAACGCGACCCTGTCGTCAAGGAAACATTTCTCCTCTCTACAAAGATCTTGTTCAGCTCTTGGGTGCTTGTCACAAACTCGTTCTGGGTTGCTTCAAGTTGATCATGGTGTTTCGTTTCATTTTGAGCTGGTGTATCTTTGAATTCTTCGGCCAGTCTGGCCCCCTCTGGCCCACCTAGCTTCCAGCTTAAGAGCACACTAGGATTTTGTGTCAGGCCGATAGCACCCCATCTCCTTTCACCAGTTTATTCAGCTGTTCATCACACTAGTCAAGGGCCATAGACGAGAACTGGTGAGAGCGGTGGTATTCATTTTCAATGTGTAACCAATCATTAGTACATAATGACCCTCTCCGTATTTATCTGGCCATGTCCATTGTGCCTGTTTTGGCAAGGCATACAGTCGTCGGTTAGCAGTGGCAACACAAGTCTGTGATTAAGATGTTGCACAGCGTGACTGAACATTCCCATGGAATGCCAAACCATTGCGCGGTTTTGGGCGCCATTTTAGTTATAGATACATTTCCAAGCAGTTCTTCAGTATTGTTCAAAGCCATAGCTACAAATGATTTATAAACTGCGGAGCCTGGGTGTAGTATGTCCTGAACTGCAGGAGCATTGGATTCACGGTCTGCAATACTAGCAGGGGGCCGCAGAATAATAATCTGGTAAGAGACGTATTGCTAAGCTGTGCGTGCTTGTAAGTGGTGGCAGTTCAATACACCTATCTTCCCTAGACTGATGGATACTGGCAAGGTGGGGCGGCTGTCCCATGACAACCGTCTTTGGATGAACGTGAACTGTGTTGCGATCAATATTATCGAAAGCACCAGTAGTGAACAACATTGTCTTTATGGTTGGGGGACACGCAGGTTCATGGTCATGATAATACTTGCACACCCTGTTAGCTATATATGTCGATAGGCTCAATAGTCTATCATATGAAATCCAAATCCCGTATGAAGGAAGATCCTGTGTTAGCTCTCTGCTGGGTGTGCTAGTATTTATATGTAGGCCAAGGTATATGGCAACTGGGGTCATATATTACTTACTCTGTCTAATATGCTCCTGGCTTCCTCGGATGCTTAACACTGTTGAAAATCAGTAATTGGGATATATTGAGACCTAATGACCGTCGCTGGTTTTCTCCCGTATCTTGGGTGCCACCATACTCATATTTGCCAGTGCTCCTAGCTGGTGTGCCACTTGCTTGCTATGGCACTGTGCATCAAACGAGCCAGCGAATGTATACCGAAAACATTCAGTGATCATATCACATCGGACTATTTCAGCTGCCTTAGCAAGTATCATGCACCTGTTTAAAGGTTTTGCTTGCAAGCTGTGCGTATGCTAAATCCAATCTTCATCAACCATGAGCAACAACGTCTCCCCCTTCCCTTTCGAATGAGCTTTTAGATTTGGAACACTTTTGAAAAGGTCCTCTTTTAGTCGAGTGCTATTCACACGACCTTGTGCATTTACCTCTAATTGTTCCTGTCGTCTGTTATACATCGGGACTAACTCAGGTAAGGGAGACACTGGACATACGTCTGGATCTCTTGTGTCTTCAATGCAAGAAACCAACTCTAAAAATGCCAACGCTTTCAATTCAGCTTCTATATCTAGACTGGAAGATGCAATGGGAGCAGTTCTCGCATGGCTAAATAGACGACTCAGGCATGATCTGTGGCAGGCGCTTCTTGTTCTACCATTTCAGAATGTTTTACTTTTGCAAGCAGCGGTCTATCATTCAGGAGAGTTGATGCATTTCGAGCATGTTCATCAATGTGCTTGGTAACAGCTGTGTGAAGTGTTTCGTGTTCTCTCTCTCTCGCTCTCTCTCTCTCTCTGTCTCTCTCTCTCTCTCTCTCTCTCTCTCTCTCTCTCTCTCGCTCTCTCTCTCTCTCGCGCTCTCTCTCTCTCTCCACAGAAGAAACACACTTGAATGCCAGATGACCTGAGGAGACCAGTGCGACAATTCTGGTCTTAATAGGGCTGCACTCGGTCTCAATGTCCCCAGAGTTTCGATGTGTTTTTGGCACGAGTGAGATGGTGCGAGTGAAACTGATTGCAACACGTCTTATGCCAGCATGGTTGATATTTCTCAAGTGTCCATTGGATGCCACTGTCATCTACTATATAGTCAAAACACCGTTCCGTATATATAATATCTCTATGCCTATGAATACTATGAATAGTATCATACCATGTCTCAACACACTACATATATGAATATTAAATCGCTGCTGTGTAAATTCATATGCTGCACTTAAATACTTTACCAGATTATTCTGGTGGAAAGTCTGTAATAAATATTTGAGAAATCTGTTTTACATTCAATAGCTGATTATGTAAGGTGGCATAATGTAGTTTATGTGACGATGTAGTGACCATAGGTGTGAAGTTCGAAGTTGACACTTTTTAAAACATGCACTCAGCATTACACAGGGACCCTGATAACGCAGGAAACTGATATTCTATGCCGTCATAGCTGCCATCTTGGAGTTATGCAAATAAGGCTGTTGCCATGACAAATTCGTTGGCAGTCTCATTTTTCGAGTGCTTGCAACGGGTCATTGTTCATGTGTCCCTGAGAGAATCTGTAACATTGAAGTGATACTTGCATCAAATGAGTAAATTCACACCCATATCTATAATATATATACTCCCACGAGTCTTGTTAAGATATATGTAGATAGTCACTTAATATATGCGTGGTGTGCGTGCGTGCGTGCGTGCGTATCCCTGCCCACCCACCCCCCAAAACCACACCCTTCAAGCGCTTTGATCAGTACTGTGTTATTAAGTCTGCTATTCCAGTGGCACAACTACATAACAAGGAGATATTTGTCTGGGAGTTCAGTCATCAGTTGTTGTTTATTATCTAGGGCTCGTCCCCTGGAAAGATAGGAAAAGTTGACTTTTGGATAAGTGATTTCTTCGAATAAATGAGAAAATTCTACTTAAATATAGTTCCCTTACATGGCCATAGTTCGACGCGTGGGAGACACCTCCTCTTGTTCTCCCAAATTAAGCGCGTATTATATGGTTAACCGTATTGGGAATTTAATATCACTTTCCAAGAATTACCCTTTTTTCTCACCGACGATTGAGCAAACCAGATACATCCGTGGCTCTGATATCGGGCTATTCTCTCTACAATATGCATGATGTAAATTCGCTGGGTAGCATTTAATAAGTATTTTAAATTATTCAATAAATTGTTGACACCAATACTGCACCTGGTTGCGATGAATGTCGCTTCCACATAGGTTATGAAGATGAGAAATGTCGCATGCGTTTACAAGCAACGGTTAACAGTAAGAAGGACCCCCGAATTCTATATTTATGGCGAGTACAGAAGAGCACGCTTTGTTTGACGAATGAAACAAGACTTATAACGTATTCGTTTAGTAATAGAACAATAACATGTATTTACAATACCCTGCACAATAAATGTGACATGAATAATACATGAAAGAAGTAGGTTGATAGGATTAGAGATATATTGTATGGAAGGGTGTTTAATTACGTATGGTAATAGCAATGTGAACATGTTGATAGGATGTGTTTTATGTTCATATCCAAGCAAATGCTTGGCATAGTTCTCTCCAGCAATAGAAACTAGTAGTACATGTTGCCTATATAAATTTATTTTTCCAGATTGGAATTCTATTTAGACGAGATCAAGATTGTCAAATATAGACACGCGTTGTATCAAGTTCGTATTGCAGCACACAGGTTATAAATAAAACGGAGCAGAAGCCAATATCTATGCCTCTGACTTAGACCTTCACGAAAATATAACACAACTTGGTAGAAATGATAATTCCAACACATGGGTCAGTGTAAATGAATTAGAAACTGGCCATGCAGTTTCATCTACAATACACTTCAGAAGGGCAAATAGGCCATAGAATGAACATTTTCACCTCAAATCTAGTTGGTAACGGGTGAGTGGGTCTTGGCGGTTGATCCGTGAAATAAGAATGTTGTCAAGACTTGTGGTGGGAGGGTAGAAAAGCTCGTCGAAGCGGTAATCTTCAAAAACGTTCGCTACAAGTGTGTTAAGCTTAGTTTATTTAAACATAGTTTAATTTAATATGTATGCCTATTTATTGTGATCAAGTGGAACCCGATACAATTTAAGGCCGTGTATTATTACAAAGCTATAAGGAGTCAAGTGATATCGTAAATGTTAATGATGTAGAAACCGATGGCATTACTGTTTTTAGAGAAGTTCATTTAATTGATGCAACATGTGTTTTAGAAATAGAGTAAGACAGGGAGAGAGCGGATGATTTTGAGAGAGAGGGAGAGGTGTGGAGGGAGGAAAGGGGAGAGGAAGAGATATGGAGGGAGAGCGAGACCTCAGAGAGAGAGAGAGAAAGAGAGAGAGAGAGAGAGCTAGAGAGAGAGAGAGAGAGAAAGAGAGAGAGAGAGGGAGGGAGAGAGAGAGGGAGGGAGGGAGGGAGGGAGGGAGGAGGGAGGGAGAGAGAGAGAAAGAGAGGGAGAGAGAGCGAGTGGGAAGCGAGAGAGGGGATTGGGAGGGGGAAAGAAGCTGAGAATATTTTTAAGAGATGGTAGTAGGGTTACTCATGCCTGTATCCTTGATGTGGTGTTAGTTTAATGGCGGGAGAAATATGCTGTTAAAGAACAGTTCGTTAAGAGTTGGGGGTTTGGGATGGGGGCAGTTATAGAGATGACACCAGAAGAGAGGATGTTCAGCTTGTTCCTCAACGTGGTCACGTTGACACGTGGGGGCATCAAATAGGTTGTTGTTGAAGAGGTCTATATTGAGACCGCTACAACCGTTGCGAAGGCTGTACCAATTTATGTCGGCTGGTCTAATACCAGCATAGAACCACAAAGTTGGTGAATTGGTAGGAGATATAGCTTTGAGTTTGCTTTTAAATTCATTTAAAGAGGCTGATGAAGTAAAGAGGATGATGCAGTTATAGGGTTGAAGTTATATGGGCGCGCCAAGGAACGAACATTTGCTGGGAAAAGGAAGTTTTGACGGCAACAGAAAAGTGTAACTGTGCTAGCATGACGTAAGTTCTACGGGTTTCTGTTTTGGGTGAGCTGTGGGAGTTGGTCTGACAGAGTCACAGAAGTCATTCTATTAATAATCGTGTATAATCTTATTAGCCTATAGGTTGCGCGTCTTCTGGAAAGCGGTGTGAATCATGTGTAGGTATACACGCCATCGTTGCGCTTAATACGTGGCAAGCCACGTATCGCTCTAAGCGTGTATTTGTACATGTTTCCTAGTCTACGCACCAGACATTCGGATATGTTGTCCCAGATAATGTCGGCGTTTTCCCAAGGATGGTCTGCACTGCGGTATTGTTTGAAGTCGTTGTCGATCGCTGCTGTGTGTGTTATTAAGTTGTCTGATGATACATACAGGCATGTGTCGCCAGCAGACAATGTTATATTGCATACGATGGGACCACATATACAACTACTCGTTGGTGACGATTTGTTAAATACATCTCAGATTAGCAGGCTTTCATTAATGCTATTTTTTTAATATTTGAAGCAAACCAGTGTGCCCAGCCTGGTCGAACGCTTTGAAGTTGTCGAAAATGGAATATGCCTTCCGTGTGGTTGTCAAGAACAATAATTATTTCATTATAAATGTCTAAATGATGGCTGACTGTAGACATAGATAGAAATGAGGTAGGGTATACTGCCACTTCTAATTGTATCTTTATGCATATGTCCGTGCGTGTGTACGTTGGTGTATGTGTGCGTGTTACGTGATTCTGTGTATAAGTGACACAACGTAACAGTAATACCTCTTTTATATTTCCAATGTGCCGGCTCCTCATTAAGGGCCTGGTGCACCATGGGAGCGGTTGTTGTTCGTTCGCGACGCTGGCCATATTGCAGTCACCTGATAGACAGATTCTGTGTTACCGCTTTAGAACCAGGATGACCAATTGTAGAAAATAATTTATAATGTAGACCTTTAGGTATGGACTATTCCATTTTTCCCGACTGTGTTAGACCTAATAATGAGTATGGCATTAGACCTCTAATAATATAATTTATTATGACATCAAATACCTGAGTGACAGATCGGATCCCTCCATTAGTAACTGTGCCTATTTGTTAGACAGGTGCTATTCTGACCACCTGTCTTGGAGAAGCGTCGTTCTCTTGCTACACGAGCTATGTTGCTCGTCGCATAGGACTGATATAGTATGCAATTTCTTGTTCAAAGTATGCCTGCGTTCGTTTATAAATTCTAGTCAAACTGTTATACTATGCCAGCTTTCTATGTTACATTTGTTGATCTTTGTATGGTCAAAATGTGTAATTTCGTTCGGTACCAATACTTTTCATTTTATTTCTTTTTAGGAAATCGTACTGTTGACTACTTGGGGTAGGGCCAATTTGACCGGAAGCCGGTGCTGTCGAATTAATTTCAAGATATATTTTGAGGACAATTTTACTTGGAGCTGCTCCGGTCTGTTTGATTTCAAAATATTCAACAACCTATTTGCACGATTTCTAACAATTTTAGTGTATGGTACTTCGGGGTGCATATGCCTAAGGCTATTAGATATGGTTTTCATAGCCATACGTCATACGAGGAGATCACAAGGGGTGTGACACTAAGACCCAGGTGTCCGCCCAGTGGTCATTAGGCATTTTTCCTCTCTCTCTCTCTCTCTCTCTCTCTCCCTCTCACTCTCCTCCTCCTCCTCCCTACCTCCCACCTCACACTCCCTCCCTCCCCTCCTCCACCCACACTCCCTCCCCTCCTCCACCCACTCTCTCTCTCTCTCTCCTCCTCCTCCTCCTCCTCCTCCCTACCTCCCACCTCACACCCCCTCCCTCCCCTCCTCCACCCGCCCTCCCGCCCCTCCTCCATTCTCTCTCTCTCTCTCTATCTCTCTCTATCTCTCTCTCTCTCTCTCTCTCTCTCTCTCTCTCTCTCTCTCTTTCTTTATCGTTCTCTTTCTCTCTGTTCATCTTTCTTTATCGTTCTCTTTCTCGCTGTTATTGTCTTGGCGGGAGAGGGCTTCGTTCTCTTTCTTTGTTTTATTATCTTGTTGGGAGGGGGCAATACTAAGTTGTTAGAACGTGTTGCCGCATCCAATTGTACTAATGCTACAATAAAATATGTTTTAAATATGGAATATCACGAAATAATGCGAATGTCGTCGACGCTCTGGCGTCAGTTGCCTATTCTGGACATATTATTGATTGGCCAATAATCCATTATATACCTTTAAATATGCCGAAATACGTATAAGTGAACATTATTAAAAGTTACACACAATTGGTTAATCTGAAACAAACTCGGGCCTAATTTGCAGTTTAATTCTGCACCAGCTTAGCTATTACATTAGTTTCATTATATGCACAATGTTAGGTCTAACATCGTAATGTGTAATGTGCGTATTAGCCTAGGCGGTTAACTGGTTACTTTCATCGATCGGCATGCCCCTTATGTTATTGCCTCATATGCCTTGTTAAAAAGGCCCAACTGTATATACAGTGAACTTGTAAGTCTTGAACATTTAAATATGTGCGCCAGTCAGAAAAGTACGATAGCTTTGTTTACGGTTCAGACACCTTGCCCGGGCGTGTGGGCACTTGTAAAGACTTACTGGCCTTAATTGATGGAATTATGCAACGTGCACCTTTATCGCGGCAGGTTTACAAGATATTCCACGGCTCTGTTTACGTCTCGTTAGATTTTCAATTTTCAATTTGATAATCGTGGAAGGGAAATCAATATTAAGAAACCATTCCCTATCTATTGAGAAGTGCCGATGAGACCCGAGCGGCTGTAATACAACTTACAGTTACACACTGGTAATCATTTTCCCAATGCGGTCGAGAAATCGGCCAAATCGCCCACAATATGTTTGCCACGCACAGGCGACTCTAGAATCATCGGGAATCCTTGAATCGCCAGCTATCACCGGAGTCGCCTCGTTGAAATCGCCCAAACATCCACACACGGCCGAGTTCGGCCGATTTGCCCCTCTCTCTCCCTCTCTCTCTCTCCCTCCTCTCTCTCTCTCTCCTCTCTATCCCTCCTCTCTCCCTCCCCTCTCCCCACTCTCCCTCCCCATCGCCCACTATCCCTCCCTCCCTCTCTCCCTCCCTCCCTCCCAACCCTCCCTCCCTCCCCCTCCCTAGACTAGATTCAAAATGATACCTTGGTCTAATCTAACAACATGCAATTCTAATATTACTGATTCCCTAATTATTTTCTACAAATTAGTTCTTATATGACGATGCCTCAGCTTTAACTACATGGATTATTATTTCGTTGCTAGGTCGCATGTGCTCTATTCCGAACCAGAATATTTTCTGTCCGGAAAGATCGCTACACCGAGTGATCGGTTTTTCCACATCCCGCCGTTCAGCGTTCCGCATACCGCTAACCGCGTGCAGGTACATGTATGAAGGAAAATAGTAAAGAGCGATCTGAAGTATATACCGCGTTCCGTTTCCGCAACCCCCTTCCCGCATTCCGCGTACCAGGTAAATGCAGCATAACGCATGCCGCAGAAAGTGTAAATATATGTTCTGAGAAAACATGATAATATTGCCGGAACCACAGAAACGATTGTAATAATTCCGATACCTGCCTGTAGCTGCAAATTCGAAGATATATCCAATGCTAGGGATGTTAGAATCGCCCAGGTGGTTCAAAAGACACTGTATGCGGAATAAACTAAGCCAGCACAATTGGCAAACACACAGTTTAGGATGCGTTCTATCTATCATCCCATGTTAAAATAAGTATTACAGCTACAATAACACAATTTGCCGTGTCGGCGCTTTATCGTGTTATCCCATAACTGGGACAGCTTCGTCAAAATATCTTAATTATTGAAATTACTACAGCTTGTCGAGCAAAATTGATCGGCCGCGGAAAATTCCCAAATTTTATGTCAAAACGTTATTTCATTTGATGATATCTCCACTTGAGCAAAATTATAATTGGTCAGGCGAATAGCCATTTCTTTCAGCTTTAAGCACACTCCGATTTAATGCCAATACGCAAAGTATTTCCAAAGATAGAGCCTGTGAGATAACGGCAATAGCATACTGAATTTGACCAAAAAAGGATAACATATTCTCACATAGTATTTTATATGATTACTCTTTGTATATTCCATTCTTTTGAGCCCCTTGCCCAATTTTAACATCCATTATAGCATATTCATACCAAAGTCGGCACCTTGATCTTGGAATCATTGGAATTGCTTCAGCGGGTCCGTTGCTATTATCATGTATGTACACTTCCTAAAATATGGACCAGCATCTATAGGCATTGCGCCTCCATTACTCCCTAGTGGTGGTGCAGGGATGTTCAAAATAACATGATTGGTCGATATGCTTTGCGGCCATCTTGGATGAATAATGTTCCCCAAACGTATTTCTTCCGAACCTCTGAATGCAATTTGGTAAATATTACTAGCAACTGAGGGGCATTCAACACTTTGTGATTATTATTATTATTATTATTATTATTATTATTATTTTTATTATTATTATTAGTATTATTATTATTATTATTATTATTATCCACATTTACGAAAGAAATTCCTTTAAGCAACCGATAACACGTGCATTTTCAGTCAGCCCTCGATCCTCTTGTTTGTATTATTTTACACTTGCACTGCAACAAAGCTGTATCGTCAGCCCAGTGGTCGGTAGTTAGTTGCGACATGTCTGACTGTCTGCTCGCCCATCACGCACGATCGCCCGCCCACCCGCGTACACGCTCATCCACCTGCCAGACACTTACCGACCACCTACCCCACCACACACACACCGCCCCATTGGGCGCCCAGCTACCCACCCGCCCACGCGCTGTCTGCCAGTCTGCCAGCGCGCCGTCCAGACTGCCAGCCCACCCACCCATCACCCAGTCAAGTCGCGCTGCATTTTTGGCTGAGCCTATAATTAGAAGTGCTTAAAATGCTAATAATAGCTAAGTAATAAAGGCCTACAACGTATAGATACGAAGCGCTGTGCTTGTGATGACCATAACTTCAATAATATAGCGTCTATAGACATTCACAAATGAAAACTGTTACTGCCTACACAAGTGCTGGACTGGTTTTATATAAAGCACAAACGTTTGAGGAAAATCAAAGATGTTGTGCTGGAGACCCGTGCTTCAGTTACCTTTTAATGACCGCATAACACATAAGCACATACTGCATATCATTTACACTATCGATGTCACAATACGGAGATCGCGGCGCCATAATAGAAAATATAGTTTTTGGAACCTGGCAGTGTTCGTTGTTTAAAAATGGTTACGTTATTTATAAATGCTCGTATAAATAATTGTTTCTTTTTATAAGATTTCTGTGTTTGCCTTATAGGCATAATCCCTTCTTAACGTTTGGTAATTAAAGACTTCCTCCTAATTGACTGTTATAGATATATTCCCCACACCAAATTGTTTTTGTAAACTGGTGTAGAAGATAAGGCATATGTCCGGCCAATATGCCCTTATTTTGTTTTCAAAGAGAATACCTAACGATACAATTACATCGTTTATCTCCATATACATCCAATCTGCTTTGCAACGGAAACATAGTTCTGTCAGACATATTGTAGATATGGGATTGTCTTGAGGGAGTCATGACCCCACCGAATGTCTTATATTTTCGAGAAAGTCCCAAGAGAAATTTATGGTTTGAAAATACCAGGTGCGCTAATGGACCGGTTGACTTTATACTTTTAATATGTAACTTATTATTACATCAGCCAGTTCTGATGATATTCGTTTTCTGATAAATGGATGATGTGCGGATATGGCACATTCGAACTTATTAGATAAAGTGTTATCATCAAAATTGAAAATAGCCAAATTGATTAGAGTAGACCCTACGGTTCTGAATTGATGTGTATTTGGAAATAGTTTGGATGAAAGTTGTTGCTGTTCAGTCGGCATACACTTGTATGATATTCGGCAGTTGTTTGAATCAATAGTTTAGAAACTAATCGAGGTATAAGAATCATTGGTATCGAACGTGACGAACAGAGTTAGTTGATGACGTTAGGCATTCTTGGTTCTCATACAAGAATAGAACAACACCAGCTCATGTGCCTATTAACTCTACCATCCTACAGGCTTATCTATCGATAGGCAATGGACAGGACACGGACATTGTAGCGTCCTGTAGGAATTAATAACATAATCGAAATTTGTATATCAACTATTTGTCACTCATACAACGGCATGCAACAACAACACATTCTGTAATGTTGTTAGTTAGCTGACAGATCGCATCAAATCAGAACCAGTTACCACCACGTTGTCTATGCGAGGCAGCATCTCCATAGACGAATAGCACGGAGTTTGATTGGTCAGGATGACGTCATAATCAATGAGCGTTGATCAAACTCTGTAGCAAAGAATGATATAGAACAGATTGTGTAGTTAACATTGAAATGCAGGGATCTCTGATTGGTCAGAAAGACCAACATTTATTAGGTAGGAACTTCTAGGAAGGAATAAGTATAAGTTGATTGCGGGATTAATTGTCCGGGCCAATCAAGCTGTGCCTATGACGTACCTAGAATACTCATCAGAACAGATTCTGGTAGAATCTACATATTTAGATATGTATAGAACCTCAGAATCAGGGATTCTGAGGACTATAAAATATACACTTTCAGATATGGAATCAATCAATCCACCATCTCGATTCACTGAACATCTCATTGATGTTCAGTTAAGTAGGATAGAAGTAAAGTAGCAGTAGAACGTACTTGTTTTGTACCAGTAAGGTACTAGGTTGTTATCTGAGCGATGTTGCTCTAATCTGAAATCACTTTGTAAAACTTATGTACAGTTAGCTTAATAAAACATATCATCTTACGTATTTGTGAGACAACGGTTCGATGTACGCTTTACGTTAGCAGTTAGCATTTAGGAATCTGATCAGTGAGTCGGAAGCAACATCCGATCCTTACCCGATCTTCTTTAGTCAGAATAAGGCGCAGTGGTCTTACAATAAATATTGTCATCACAATCTTATTGACGAGGCGAGACAGACTGTCCTGTATCCTTCTCCGCCAACGGCTAGCAGGTTGTCGCAGCAACCATTACATCATAAGCTTACCGATAGCGAAGCGGGACCACTCGAAGTCATCTTAATCAGAACCCGGAGGTCCGAAATCTTCAGTGGCGAGCCTGCCAGGATTTTGTAATCAGATTCATCATCAGTATCAGTATTCATCAGATACATTCGAACGGGAGTCAAATCAGTGAAATATGTGAGTACCTAGATGATGTCGTCCACGCCGACGCGACCAGTCATTGCTGTTCTCGACGATGTATGAGATAGAGTTAAAGCATTTGTTGACGTAGCTAAATTGTCAGAGCATTCCCGGGTAGTTCAGCACCGGGAATACAAAGAGAATACCATAGTAAAAATTACTACAGATATTGTGTGTGAGGAGCAGCCACGGCTGAAGAGAGTTGCGATTCAGCCCTATTATCAATAAACATTGTACGTTAAATCATCAATCAATCATGGCGACAGCACACAAGGTGGACGCTACATTACTGCCAGTAAGAGATCCAATTCCAACAGTGTGTACCCACGAACTTCCACAGCAAACTGTCGAAGCCATGCAGCACTTGGGAACAGCGATGGCTACCACCATCACCCAAGAGGAAGACAGGCGGGAAAGAAACAGAGTGTTCCGGGGAGAAGTGCGGGAGCTGCCCCAGATGGTCAAACCCTGCTATGGCCTCCTTCCGGAGAAGGTAAGGCAGTTTCTGAACGAGACTCGCGGGGTGTGGGAAGCCACCAAGGGCAACCTCGACGGCACACCCGTCTATATAGTAACACGGGCATCAAGGGTCAGCTTTCAAAAGCCAGAGACCAATATGTACATGGACAGGTGCGCGATGCGGTGACTTATGAGGAGCTTAAGGAGTGCATTACTGTGATCTTTGTATCTGCAAACGAACAAGAGAGGGTCAAATACGACCTTGAGTCTGTCAGGCAGCATAGAAGTGAGACGGTGATCTCATTTAATCGCCGATATACTGAACTGGTAGCGAGGGCGTACCCTGAGGAGAACGCAGATAGCAAGAGAGTAGTGCTCTCATCTTATGTAAGGGCGCTTAGCGACCAAGGTATGGAGCAACGCATAGTGCGCAGACAAATCAAGGATATAAAGGGGGCTATGGAGCTCACTGAGGATGAGGAAGGCTGCAACGACCTGTTGCAGCCTATGCATATTTCACCTCGGAGGGAGGAAAGCATGGAGGTAAATATGCTGAACGAAGAAGGACAGGGGGTATGGTCTTTCATAAACTCTATGAAGAGACAGATGGCACAACAAACAAAGCATATCAAACGGTTGTGTCTGGTGATAGAGAATCTTCAGAGTGGACCAGTGTTCTCACCACCACCAACCCGAGCTGCCCCGCAACAGCAAGCACAGTCCAAGCTGCAGCCACGTACGGCAAAAGTCACCCCTAAAGCAGCACCAAAGAAGCAGGTTACATGTTTCTATTGCGGTCGTCAAGGCCATTATAAAAATGAGTGTCAGCAACCTGTACAACCACCGCAGAATCGGGCAGCACCGAAGACGCGTCAAACGCAGCCTCAACGGCCCCCGATAACATGCTTTATGTGCAGACAGTTAGGCCACATGGCCTATGAGTGCTTTTCGATGCCAGCGACACAATCACCACCCAGACGCCAAATTGTTTGCTATGGATGCAATCAAGTGGGACATTATCAGTCCGACTGTCCATCCCGACAACAGATGCCACAGAGACGCATGGTGAAACGTCCTCGATCATCAGAACACCAAGATGAGCTTATGCAGGTTGATCAGATCGATGATCATCGTAATAATTCTAGTGAAATGTATCCCGGACGTGAGCCCACTCTGTGGGCATATTTGCGAAATACCCGAAAGGATCTTGCGAATAGAGCAAGAATGTGTGAAGTGTATGAAACCGAGAGGGATTCGTGCTCACAGATTTGCAAATGGACAGGTATGACCGTTATTCTTACGGCGACGGAGGAGCCCTGTCCATAGGAAGTAGCCGGCAACCGTATGCTGAAGCAGTTGGTAATGGATGATGGAGTCTGTTAAACGGAGTCAGAGGGAATCAGAAACGACTGAGCAATTCCTTATCCGGCTTGAGATCGAACCAAGCAGTCATGGAAACAGGGGTGAGTATGTAGATGCATTAATCGATACTGGTGCTAGTACTTCCATTGTTAGAAAGGATATATGGCGGAGCATTCTAAATGCTCGGCCATTGAAAAAGGCTAAAACGTTGTTAGCTGTAAATGGTTCACCAATAGACATTTTGGGGGGAACTCAAATTAGATTCAAGAATGCCCGGCCTATTCCAAGTGTGATTGTGAGTAGTATGAGGCATGAATGTCTGATTGGTGCCGACACCTTGTACTTAGGAAATGCAAGGATTTATTACAAGACCAAAGCAGTAGTATGGTTTGGTCAAGTATACCCATTTAGAATTCGGTTTAGAAGTCAGAATGACAATGTATACGCCAGTTGCAAAGAAACGACCGGATATGCAGTTATTGACAAAGTACTGAATGACTTTGCCACTAATTTCGATATGGCTCATCCCACTACCTTAGGATGCGTACCCAAGGTGAAATGTACAATTCCGACAGGAGATTACCCTCCTATTAGGCAGAAGGCTTATCGTTTACCGTTGGCTAAGCAATACTTGGTTAAGAACCAGGTGAAAGAAATGCTAGCGGCGGGCATCATAAGACCATCGTCATCACCCTGGGCATCGCCCATAACTCTTCTACCGAAAAAGGACGGTGACACCAGATTTTGCGTTGACTTTAGGAAATTGAATTCAGTGTGCCATAACGATAGTTATCCATTACCAAACATATCCAATATATTTGATTCCATGAGAGGCGCAACGATATTTTCTACGATGGACTTGAAGGCAGGCTATTGGCAGATACCCATGGCCAGCCCAGACATCCAGAAAACAGCGTTCGTTTGAATGGATGTGGATGCCTTTTGGTTTTTGCAACTCAAGTGCCGTATTTCAGAGGGCAATGAACGATATTTTCCGTGAATTTGTAGGAGAATATGTGCATGTTTTCGTCGATGATATAGTCATATATTCACGAAATCCGATGGAACATGCACATCATTTGCGCTTGGTCATGCGCAAGATTCAGGAATATCATTTACAGTTAAAGAAAAGGAAATGTGATTTTGCCAGTAAGTCTGTTGACTTGTTAGGGTACCACATTTCTGCACACGGTGTAGCTTCTCAGAGTCAGAAGGGCAAAGTCATACGAGAAATGTCACTACCCCGTGATGTGGTTGAGTTTCGTAGTTTTCTCGGAGCCACAGGTTATTATCAAGCTTGAGTAAAAGGTCATGCCGAAATTGCAAAGCCTTTGATAGAATTAACAAAGAAATATAAGAGATTTGAATGGGGTAAGCATGAACAGCAAGCGTTCGAGAAATTAAAGAACTTGCTGTGTAGTGAGACTGTGCTCACTTATCCGAATTTGAATGCCCGTATAGGTTGTATACTGATGCGTCTAGTTATACAATAGGTGCGATACTGGTACAGGTTGATGATAAGGGTATGGATCATGTCATACAGTATGTTAGCTCTACTCTTAAAGACAGTCAGTTGAATTGGCCCGTAATAGAGAAGGAAGCTTATGCTGTGACACATGCATTGAAAAAGCTTAGGCCTTATCTATTTCGTCGCGCAGTTTACCGTGTATACTAACCACAAACCCCTAAAGAGTTTGTTTGTGGGAGAAGTTAAGAACACGAAAGTGCAGCGCTGGGCAGTACTAATTGCCGAATATGGATGAAAGATAGAATACATCCAAGGCTCGAAGAATATTCGAGCGGACATGTTGTCTAGGTTACGTCGTCCAGTAGAAGTCGCCACATTAGACACTGCCGATTATGTCATACTTGAGGTAGACGAAGGCGCTTTACCTCATGTTCCTTTGGAGGTATATGACATACCGTACGAGGGGCTATGTGCCAAACAAACCAAGGAATACCTGGAATTTTTTAAGAATATACTGCAGGAGTACATGGTGAATAATGGCATATTATACTCGGTGATTCCACCTTCAGCATTAGACGCTGAGTACCCCAGAATCTTACTACCGACCCTGTTCCATGAGCAAGTGCTCCAGAGAGCTCATGCACGAGCTGGTCACGAAGGTCTGCAGAAGACCATCGGTATGGTAAGAGATTCTTTTGTCTGGACATCTTTGAGAAAGGATGTGGTACGCATGCTGGAAACGTGTACGACGTGGCAGGTTAACCGACCTGTCACTACTCGACCTAATTATAGTGAGATGCCAATGGCCAGTTATCCTAGTCAGATAAGTGGTATGGATTTAATTGGTCCACTTTTAGAGTCGAGCAAAGGTAATATTTACATTATGGCGGTAATCGAGCACTGCTCTGCATGGGCATATCCGATAGCAGCTAAGACATCTCAGAATGTTGAAGATAAGTTCTTCAATGAGTACGTCACTCGCCACGGTGTCCCTGAGATTCTGATTACTGATCACGGTAAAGAATTATGTTCCAATTCTTTGGAGCAGCGATTCCATGAACAAGGGATTGATCATAGACGATCGAGTCTGTATCATCCACAAACTAACGGACGTACCGAGAGATTCAATCATACGCTTAACGAATTGATCCAGAAGGGTGTGAACAATGAGTCTCGTGCATGGGAAGATGAGTTGGGCGCCGCTTTAACAGCGTAGCGCAACACTCGTCACTCCACGACCGGATATACGCCATTCTATCTGACGTATGGTCGACGTGCAAGACTTCCGTTTGCTATCCCACTCGATGCTTCACATGATCTTGGCGAAAGGCTAACCTGTCTCAATAATGCCTTGCTGCGTGCTCGAGGAGAAACGGCCAAGTCTCGAGAAATACACCGAGAACAGATTGGCAAGCGTGCGAACGCTGGTGAATTTAAGGTTGGTGATTCAGTGGTCGTAAAGGCTGAAGAGAGGATGAAGTTAACTTCTCGCAGTAACCCTGAGTATGAGATCTTTAAGATCAATGGACCTGTGGCCCATGTCCGCCATCAAAGGTCTGGGAGGGTACGCATGCTCAACATATCCAAGTTACGTGTAGTCGACTCAGAGATGTGCTGGGACAAGGTAAGACCACGCCCTATTCGTAACCCTGCTAAAGGTACGAAAGCCAGCCATCATCCACGAATTGTACCATTACCCGAGTCCGTGCCTCTGCTGGTACCCGACTCCAATTCAACACATTGTAAGGTAGCTCGTTGGAAGCGACCAGCTTTTACTTGGGAGCCAAAGGTGCGTAAGGTGGGTAAGGTTGTCGACATGGATGTAGATCGACCGGGTACAAGTAACAATCCAAAGTATGAGTCCCCGATGGATACGTCAGAGACTCCTAGTAATGTATTGATAGACACCTCGGAGGATGTACCCGAGCCTTCCAACGAGCCAATGGAAACGATTCCATCACACTCATATAATCTGCGCAAGCGCAGTCATGCTCCTGAGTTCAGCTCAGACAGTAAGCATGTTAGGATTGGTGCGTTTGGCTGGTCTGCATACGATGACTTTGTCAGTCGTATCGAAGCCGTTATAAAGTGGCATAGCATGAGATAATTTTAATCTCTGCTTGATTGCTGACACTAGTAACATCGCGCTTGTCTAGACAAATCATGTATACGTTACAGTTTTGCATAGCAGTAGTACTAGTTAGTTTAATTTGTGGACTATGTCAAAACTCTAGTATCCACAAATTACAAAACGGCGTAATGATAACGAACCACCAGAAGATTTCAGTGATACGTGCTGAGTGGACTGTTGTGGCATCTATTGACCATCCATATTTACCTGTTGACTTCATCGAGCGATTATCAAGATTTCGGGTGCTTGTTGCTGACGTTGGTCGCAAGACCTCGCTACGTGGCAATGACATTTTCGGACTACAACATCGATAAGTATTATTAAGAAGATTGCCAGTAGGACGCAACAAACGATGCTAAGTCGTGCCAAGGGTCGACAAAAACGTGAACTATTTACTATTGTAGGTGATATAGCTTCATCTTTGTTTGGAACGGCATCAGCGGGTGACCTTGAAACCATCAAGAATGTTGTTAAATCCACTATGAAGAACATGAACCAATTAGTACATTTCTCTAATAAATTAGCGTCCCATGTAAAACTGGCTTTCAAAGGAATTAACACCAATGTTGGGCGTATTAATGAGATCACTGATAGTTTGGTCGATTTGACCAAAAATGTAAGTAAGCCATTAAAAATTCACGCTGCACGACAGGCTGACCTATATGCATTAGTGCGTTTGAGTCACGTTATAATTTCGGCCGAGAATGTAGTATATAGCTACCAGAAATTGGCCGCCCAGTTTCATAGGCAGACTGCTTCTCTGGAATTGGGGAGGTTGATGGAAGAGCTGTTTAGCCTGTCTGTTTTGGCCGAAGTCACTAAACAAGTCAGTGTTGGAAACCGATTAATTCGTCCTTACCAGTGGTATTACAGAAACGTTGTCGTATATCCATTATGGAATGACGATTCGCAGTTACATTATATTGCAACTTTGCCGTTGATTGATGGTGGCAACTATATTGAATACGGATTACACTCGTGGCCAGAACCTTTGGCTATGGTCGTGATACCAAGACTGGATGGTATTTTACCCCATCCGAATGCCAAGGCAGTGAGCCTCGGGTATGTCACGGACAACTGAGAGTCGATAAGACTCACGTACCATTCATAGTTAGTCTGTTGACCAACACTACCCACCGTTCGTGTAATATCCAGTTATTTGAGTCCAATGAGACATCTAGTAAATTGTTTGCCGGTAAGAAAGTAGGCGTTGTTTTGCAAACCTTCGGCGAGACTATCGAGGTACATTGTGGAGGACGACTGACGGACCGGTGTGTTGTGAAGAGTGGTCCGTATGCCTTGATGTCGAGTGGGTTCGATTATAGTGGGAATGGATGGCGATTCGAACCTATACAGTCTTACAGTCGGACTTATAGTCGGGTCGGTCGTGCCGTAGATGTTCCTAGATTGGATGTGGCCAGGGTGTTAAACAATCTCTAATCATTAACCATCTAAAGACTCAAAAGTGTGGCCATTTGCGTAAGACTAAATATGTGCCACTAGCACCATTATCGGAAGTCGACCCAGTGATGGTTGACAGCATCGGCATACGATCTGTGTTTTCTTACTCGACGGCCTCCGTCGTCGCATTAATCGTGTCTGTTTTTATATCATATAAGTGTGGAATCATGCACCGCATGTGGATGTGTCTTTCACGAAAGCCACGTGCGGCAAGGATTCCGGAAGCCAGGTCTACTCAGTCTCGACGGTCGCAGCCGCTGACAGTGCTGTATGGTCCATCAAACGCACCTAACCGGGGGTTGTCGCCTAGCACCAATACCAGGACTATGATGGACCACACGGCGGATGACTGGGTGGACGTGGAACTCGACAATACTCATGTGGAATATGAGGACGTATAGTTCTATTATTTTATCACCGTTATTCACTTAAATATCTCGTTCTGTTTATTTTGTTTCACTGTTTATTTGGCCATTTGATATTTAGTTAATGATCATAGTCTATTGTTTATTTGATATTATGTACTGTTTAATTGCCGTTATACTGTTTATTTAACCAGTTAAGTAGTTAAATAGTTGGTTACCATACTAATCGTATAGTATAGAAATGTTGTGAACTGTTTGTTTTAGTTTATGTTGGTCTTGATAGCCCTGGTATAGTGCGGTTTTGTTGTTGATGCTACACAATGAGTTAGTAACACTCTCTTAAGGCCTTAAGAGACGGTTAACTAACTTTGGTCGGTGGGCATGTGTAGATACGGGATTGTCTTGTGGGAGTCATGACCCCACCGGATGTCTTATATTTTCGAGTAAGTCCCAAGAGGAATTTATGGTTTGAAAATACCAGGTGAGCTAATGGACTGGTTGACATTATACTTTTAATATTAAACTTATTATTACATCAGCCAGTGCTGATGATATTCGGTTTCTGATAAATGGATGATGTGCGGATATGGCACATTCGAACTTATTAGATAAAGTGCTCTCATCAACATAGAAATAGCCAACTTGATTAGAATAGATACCATGGTTCTGAATTGATGTGTATTTGGAAATAGTTTGGATGAAAGTTGTTGCTGTTCGGTCGGCATACACTTTTATGATGTTCGGCAGTTGTTTGAATCAATAGTTTAGAAAATAATCGAGGTATACTAATCATTGGTATCGAACGTGACGAACGGACTTAGTTGATGACGTTAGGCAGTCTAGGTTCTCATACGAGAATAGAACAACCCCAGCTGGCAATGAGATCATACAGTTCATGCGCCTATTAACTCTAGCATCCTACAGGCTTATCCATCGATGGGCAATGAATAGGCCACGGACATTGTAGCGTCCTGTAGGTATTAATAACATAATCGACATTTGTATATCAACTATATGTCAGTCATACAATGGCATGCAACAACAACACATTCCGTAATGTTGTTAGTTAGCTGACAGATCGCATCAAATCAGAACCAGTTACCACCACTTTGTCTTTGCGAGGCAGCAGCTCCATAGAAGAATAGCACAGAGTTTGATTGGTCAGGATGACGTCATAATCAATGCCCGTCGATCAAACTCTGTAGCAAAGAATGATATAGAACAGATTGTGTAGTTAACATTGAAATGCAGGGATCGCTGAATGGTCAGAACGACCAACATTTATTAGGTAGGAACTTCTAGGAAGGAATAAGTAGAAGTTGATTTGGGGACTGATTGTCCGGGCCAATCAAGCTGTGCTTATGACGTACCTAGAAGAATCATCAGAACAGATTCTGGTAGAATCTGCATATTTAGATATGTATAGAACCTCAGAATCAGGGATTCCGAGGACTATAAAATATACACTTTCAGATATAGAATCAATCAATCCACCATCTCGATGCACTGAACATCTCATTGATGTTCAGTTAAGTAGGATAGAAGTAAAGTAGCAGTAGAACGTACTTGTTTTGTACCAGTACGGTACTAGGTTGTTATCTGAGCGATTTTGCTCTAATCTGAAATCACGTTGTAAAACTTCTGTACAGTTAGCGTAATAAAACATATCATCTTACATATATATGAGACAACAGTTCGATTTACTCTTCACGTTGGCAGTTAGCATTTAGGAATCTGATCAGTGAGTCGGAAGCAACATCCGATCATTACCCGATCTGCTTTAGTCAGAATAAGGACCAGCAGTCTTACAATAAACGTCATCACCATCTTATTGACGAGGCGAGCCAGACTGTCCTGTATCCCTCTCCGCCATCGACTAGCAGGTTGTCGCAGCAACCATTACATCATAAGCTTACCAATAGCGAAGCGGGACCACTCCAAGTCATCTTAATCAGAACCCGGAGGTCCGAAATCTGCAATATGTCTTTACCTCCAACGCACCTCTGTGTTATAGTTGATGTCTGTGTTTGCTATGGAAGCATACTTCCTTAACATTTGGTAATTAAAGGAAAGGAACAGAAAATTAACAAACTTATGCTCTTGAATGATAGATTTAGATAATAATCACCCCATAGCCGCCAGTAAAAACACAAATAAATCGGAATAATTTGAAAAAAGCAAATATATACCATTTATGTCACTCTGACAATTGGAACCAATTAGTGGCGCATGTGGTGATGTGCGCTCTAGTGTACGCCGAGTTAATAAATAATAAATAATAAAAATAATACGTCGGTCATATAATCTCAGTTATATTCGCGTTAAACTGATGAGCCAATACTTCCTACAGATAAAATACTGTCCAACATTAAAACAATTGACACGAATTTCTATATATTCAGTAGGCATCATGTTGCGACCTTGGAAACCAGCAGTGTATTTTGAAAAAATTTTGACCGAAACTCGTTGATTCCAACAGAAACCGGCTACGTCCCTAATTGGTTCCGAGGCAAACACTCCTAGATTTAGTAAATGGTTTTTTTCTCAAATAATCCCGATTCATTTCCATGTTTTACTTCATGCTACTGGCAGATTATAGTTTAATGGTTGAATCCACTCTAGATAGGCTCCACTCATACTATGCCTGTGCTGGGATCGATCGAACCCTGAACATTCCCTGAACCTCAATTTCCAGAAAACTGTGTAAGGGGAGCTGCTGAAAGCTTTGACACTGGTTTGACTGGGTGCAGCTGTTGTTGCATATGGCAGCAACGATGCCCAGTCGAATTAGTTTCGAAGTATTTAACGGAATGGTTATTAAGTAGTAAAGACGTGCAATTCGTACAACTAACGAACTATCAAGCGTTCACGACGGACCTTGCCATGCATTAGTATTTCCATTGTGACGTCAGCCTACCTGTGACGTAATGTCTTATGACGTCATATACTTGAGTGCCAGATTGGATTCCTCTATTAACGTTGCGCTCCTCTGCAGGAATCAATACATTGCAAGACAACGACAAGCACGTGAATGCAGATGAAAATAATAATGCAGTGCATCTCGGGAATGGAGACTTAGCGTGTTTCCAAAGAGTACAATTTCGAATGCAATGTCAGAAATATTATGTTGACTAGTTTGGGCCTTGTTTCATCGAAGGCAATGGACCTTTGTTCGGAAATAAAATAAAATAAGATAAAAAAAAGTAAAATACAAAAAATAAAAAATAAAATAAGAGTACTAAATTAAGCATCAAAAAGCTATTTTTCGCTATAGACCGGTTTAGCGCTGTTTTCAATCTTTCAACCAGAAACTTATATTGAGACTCACTAGCCAGATGTAAGCCCAATCGTTTAATGGAGGAATTTGCAATCTCAATTCTCTCATCATAGAAAATGATAATTTGCAGAGCAAGATAACATTATTTTGGAAAAGTTATCACGGGAATGACTGTCTTACTATATCAAGCCAGTCATATCAGTGGTCAATTGTCAAACGTCTCTTCCCATGGTCAGTAAATGGACATTTCTCAGGACCATTGAATAGGATGGTTTGTACCAGCGTAGACATCAAAGGGCTACCGGCGTTACAATCGAAACATTAAAAAATGTATAGAACACGAATCCCATTTCGATATTGCATTCACCGCGTTTTCTGTCCAATTTCTTATGACCACATATCTCCTATACAACAACTCTCCTTTTGAAATCCTGCTACGCTCATGTTTAGGCCCACATAACCATAAGTAGGTGCATACGCACAAACACACACACACATGCAATACTATCTCTCTCCCCCGTCCCTCCCTTCCTACCCTACATCTCTCTTTCCCTTTCCCTCCTCCCCACCCCCACCCCACTCATACCACCTTCCCACTTCCTGTCCTCCCTCCCCCGCCTTCCACCTCTCTCTCTCTCTCTCCTTCTCTCACTCCCTCCCTCTCTCTCTCCCTCCCACCCCCCTCCTCCCACTCCCTCCCTCTCTCCCTCACTCCCTCCCTCCCCGTCCTCCATCCCTCACCCGCTCTCTCTCCTTCCCTCCATCCCTCCCTGCCTCCCTCCTTTCCTCATCGTCCCCTTCCCCTCCCTCCCTTCCTCTCCCTCTCTCTCCCCCTCTCTCTCTCTCTCTCCCTCTCCCTCTCTCTCTTTCTCTCTCTCGCGCGCTCTCCCCCCCCCCCGAATCTTGATTTAGTCGGCCCACCCGGCGTATATAGGCGTTGACGCTATGTAAGCATATCTTTGAGCCCAAAACCCAATTCACGACAACTCGCTTTAAAATAATATACATGATGTTGCATATTTTGAGGTCAATTGCTAAGTGTACTGTCACTAATAATTTAGATGTATATCTCTGCAATAGTTTAGATTTATATCAAACTCTTCCTTGTGACTAGGTCTGTCACGTCGCACTTACTTAGTTTCAAAATATCCAGCAGCTTGGACTATTTGTATCAGCCACAAGGTTGCCCTGAAATCTGGAGTCTAGGCTTTGATGTTTTAAAGGCTTAAAGGTTTTGGCCAGGGCTACAGTAGGCGTGCTGATGGCAATGACCCTTGAGCCGCGCGACGGCTCTACACAGATTGTATAACTTGACTGAAGTGAGCCACTTTGGTATCGTACTCGTTAGACTCAGGCGTATAGAAGAATAGTGTCAACCAGAGGCAGGTTGGTTGTACACAGAGATGATCTTTTATACAAATAGCACTGCTTGTATATATATATATATATATATATATATATATATATATATATATATATATATATATATATATATATATATATATATATATATATATGTCGTCATCCCACGGCCATTATGGGCGGATATATATCGTCCTGCCTCCGACAGCGTTTACGGGCAGATACATCTGTGAGTATGTATCGTCTTCCAACAGCGCTTACGGGCACATGCTTTATATATAAGGCAATCTGCCTGCAACTTTAAAGGTAAAAAAACCAGCAACGGTCAACTGCCCGCAATTCAGAGAAAAAGAGTAACTTGCTTTAAAAATGCTATATATGAACATTAAAGCATATATAGGTAGAGGACATCAACAGCAACTTTTGTATATAACTTTTTATTTTCTCAAGTTATTAGAAAGGCGACGTCCCACAAGGGTGGTCGGAGGACAACTGCCTACAAGTCATGGAACATATACATTTAAATTCCTCTCAACGAGCATGCCAACGAGAACGTAGCAAAGCCATCTGGTAATTGAACAGTGAATTCCGTATCATCTAAGATAGTGCATCAGAGGAACTATTCAAACAGGTTGTGCGAAACGATTGACGACTGGTAATCAGCAGACGGGAGATCAAATTGTAAATTATCTGAAACGCCAGCATCGATGGTCTCACCTCTACGCCGGTAGGCCGGTAAGGTCGCATACTATTTGTACCGTTTGTGCAGACAGCCAAGAACGCTTCTCACTGAAGTCCAGACTGCACTCATCTGTAACATGCGGTAAGAACCGCAGGTAGGTTTGAGACATGTTAACGCTTTGCTCACTGCATTCTCATAATCTCCATTTTAATGTAACTATGTAGGTGACTGGTTGACAACAGTGCATCTAATTTGACTGAGTAATTGCTGCAGTTTAAACATGCGTATTCTGTTCTGCATTTATCAAATGTCTACACTTCAGACAATTACAGTTGGAGCCGTACGACGTTCATAGCTGCATCAATTGATTGCGAAATCAGATAAGATGTGATGCATTGTGAGTATCCCGTCGGATACCTGAGTGACAGAGCCATTGCCTCTATCGATTACCTTGTTCAGAGAAGACTTTCCTAAAATTATGTCGGTACATTTGGTAATGGTATGTTAATCTATTAGCGATAGGAAAGGTGTCCATTGCAGCAGATGTAAATGATCCGACCCAAAACAAAATTAATATGATTCTTTTTTGCGTAATGCAATACCAAGTGGTGTGTATATATTACATTATTACAGTATTAATTGTCTAATTAATTCAGGTCAGGGGCATGCCATGTACTGTTTCAGTATAACTGGACATATAATGCCAACTCAAATGCGACACAAACCTGGATCACATATGTGATTTCTACCATACCATCAAAGGGCACTTAATCAATTCATTGATGCATTATTTGTCATGCACACACAATAATAAATGCGTTGCGACGCGGATGCATAATACAATAGCAAACACATAGAATATAATTTATATTGCTGGTACTACGACGTCCATTAATACACCCGGTACTGAGATTTGATGTACTGTTGAGATAACTGTCTGTCCGAAATACTGTGTCAGTTGCATTCTACCATAAACCTGAATTTGTAATATGCTGCTAACCTAAATAAAGTTATCAAAGGAGTATGTTCTATGTCAAATATATGTTCGTTCCCTATTGTGAACAGCAATGTGTATTTGGCGCCAACTGATTCGCAAACCACTGATTGTATAGTGTCAGGTGATAAATCGCTGCTATTCCCAATTCTAGAAGAGCGTGTGTTGTTGGCCCTCATAAGAATCATCCACGTATGTTATATTGTAGTTGGCAACATGCGAACGACCAGTCCAAATGGCGCCACATACCCTATTTGATACACGGACGTGTGTTTATCATTGTTACCTCGTACATCACTATTATGAAGAAACGTACACGCAGTGTAGCACGTTTCATCAATGTGCCGGAATGCAGTGATAACTATCCTCAAGAGGTGCTTTGTCTCTATCTGAGCAATGTTTACAGGGAAGAATTCATGTCCGGAAATTGATCTTATGTGGCAAGGATCGTAATCATATCCACTGGACGAGACAGACTTAATTGCATAGTCAAATGTGATCAAGTGTGCCACTTCTGAGCAATACATTCAGAATTATCCGTCTTATTATTAGCCGAAATCCAAAGCCTAGCTGCAATACACGGTGGCAGACAATGATGGTTACTGATTGAAAGGGCGATCACTATGGGCAAGCGGGCATGCGTATTTCAGGAGAATTATATATGCATGCAGTACACTACATAGGCAGAGCTTAAATGCATACTCATGAACATTATTTGAGTCACACAGTGATGGGGAGGCAGTTGGATGGCAGCGCATGGTATACACAAATACGGTGGTTATTAACTGTAACTTAGACCTATCAGTCTAATGCCTTTATTATCTCTTATCGGTTAATCATGAACAGATATGTAGTCAAGAAATATACGGGTGAACGTACAAAACGTTACTTGTTAGAATCACACCTGTGGCGTAGACATTGCATTTTGTGGGGACTGTTGTAATGCTGGTCGGCCACACGATAGAGGTGAGGTATGCCATAACACCAGGCGAGTGCATTTGTCAGCACCACTCGCCCCCCCCCCCCATCCCTCTGCTGGTAAATATGTTTGAAATCTAAATGCTCTCATATTCCATCACTTGCCTTTTGAAAGATAAAATATCCATGTTTTTGCCTGGATAAGTATGTGTATGCTTTAGAAAGACTGTTCATTGTTATATGGTATGATGATTGATTGGTGCTAGGACAATATTTATGAAATACATGCCTTGGTATAGGGCATTTAAACTCACGTCGTAATAGTATGCAAATTACCACAAGACTCAACAGGAAAGGAACAGTACCTATTATATGCACAACCATTCAGCCTGCACATCTGTTCCGTGGCCTCGAAGAACAGCAATACAGTGCAAGGCATGTTGCTTCTTCCTCGACCCCCACTTCCCCATCCCCAGCCTCCTCCTTCCTCATCCTCCTCCTCATCCTCACCCTCCTCCACCTCCTCATCCTCACCCTCCTCCACCTCCTCCTCCTCCTCCTCCCCCGCCATCTTCCTTCGCTCCTGCTTCTTCTTGTTTTTCAGCATCACCAATCACCATCGGCAGCATCATCACCATCATCATCATCGCTATACCCTTCATCCTGCTCTTCTTCGTATTGTTTGCTGTTGTTAATCTCCAGCCCTGTTGAAAGTGTAAATGCAATTCAAAAGCGGCTAATTAACTTTGTATTGGCTAGAATGGTTAAAGAATTACTGGTATTGCCTTTAGCAACTGGTGGAGAAGGATTGATGCGTCTGCAAGCTCATGCATAAGTATTTCGCCTTGAATATGTACAATCAGTTTTCAATAGTTGCGCTTCTATATTCATAGGCTTTTTGCAATGCCGTTTTAATAAGATCTTGCTTTTTATTCAAAGTTTCGAGATTAGCACACCCTGTTCGTAAATATGATGTTCTGAAAGAACAACCTTCTGCTAAAACCCTTCCTAAAGAACTCTGTGACAGAACTCCAATGCTTCATGCATGATTTTATACATTGTAATGTTACTACTGTGGCGACATTGCAGTTAATGAGGAAAAGGTTGCAATTGATGAAATATCCCTGAAACAGTATGATTGTTTGAAAACGAATACTCCAAAATCATGTCAACCTATAGTCGAATAGCTTTCCACTAGAATGGAATACTATACTGCACCCTCATGATTGCATTCGTAGGTCTGTGTACCACATTGAGCTTGCTTGTACGAGTGATGGTATTAAATGGGGTCTGCCGCTGCCCTCTAATTGTCAAAAAAGGATTATAAACTGTCATTACTGCATTACTATTCAAATAGCTTTCGTATCCTGCGGAATACTATATGGCTGGACGCTTTAACATTAGATATCACTTCGCGTGTTATCCGTGGACACTACATCATTGGAGAATTGCTACTCTTTTTATGAATTTTTTTGGTCGAGCATTACTATAGAAATTTAATTGAAAATGTCAAGTTATTTCCTGACAAATTTACTACTAACTATTGAGTAAGGCACCGTGATTTATGGTTTGATCAACTCAACAACAAATCACACGCATCCTAAAGAATGACAGCTTTATCATGAGGGTCCGTGTTCACGTAGAGCCTATGTACCCAAGCACATGCGGCACTGGGGCTTAAACTCCCACGTGCCTAAATTGCGGCATTCTGATTGGTATGTTTCTAATTCACGGCAGTGTGTAAGGTGTACTCCCTTCGTGAATACGGGATGAGGTGACTAACGTGCATGCATGTCGTAATGACAATATCGAGAAAATGCGCAATATAGAAGAGAGGGGGGGGGGGATGTTTGACTAATTTATAAATATTCATAGCTCCATCAAGCGTAAGCTACCCTCGAACTATCTGATTTAACTATGGGCAGGTTTCCACTCATTATAAAGATAAGTTTTGAGTGGCGTCACACAAATCACGCACGTTGCCATACACGTTTAGTGTTACATAATGGTGCTCCTTAGACCATGTGAGTACACGACCAACTACGGGTGTGCCACCCCCCCCCCCCACCAATGAATCTATGAAGCGGAGATAGCCATCATGCTGTAACTAAGTTACAGTTTGCATTTAACTGATGGCTTCACTCGAATTACTATATACAGTTCGTTGAATGGGTGGGGGGCGCAGGTTTAATTAATTTGTAAAACCAGCATTGCAAAGTGTTATACAGATACCTTATAAAGACAGTACTGACTTTACTGAGCACATGTGTCCCTCTTTAACTGCGTATTTATTGTTATGAGCAGACTATCCGTAATCATTGCATTTGCAGGCTGCACGTCTCTCTTCAAGTGTATTTATGTAAATTCTCTACGACCCATTGCGTGTCGAGTTTAGCAGCTCAAATGATATCGCCATCAACTTCAACTTCAACTATGATGTAGTCTCCCTGGTTATCAGGGTAATGCTAAATTGGTTAGCCGCACCGCACCGACACCAAAATTAGTAGATTTTGCGTTTGCTATGTACAGTTATGTTAGTAGACTCAGCATAAAAGTTCAATTGTACTATTCTATTCACACTACTCTTGCAATGACTATTTTCGTCTTTTGTGGAGGCAGTTAAGTTCGCGGGCTCTGTAGTGATGGGCTGTAGTAACAGAGCCAGCGAGACATTACTTCCATCGTTTCCGAAATTGATGTACTGATGTTGTAGGTACTTCCATCAGGGGTTGTTAGTGGATTTAGGTTCTGAGAATCGAGGGTCAGTGTTAGAAGCTGCTGTTCACTAAGTGTTGATTGGAGAAGGCTGTCCATATATTTCTTATAGCAGATTGCGCTTGGGTAGACATTTTTGCACCGAACGAGAAAGTGGTTCAACTTGACATATAGGACAGCTATCTGATTCACGCCCGCCAGTGAATCTGTGTCTTGTGCTCTGTAGAGTATAGCATCCAGTGAGAATATTTGCTTTAATCGTAGCTCTTTGTACATCTCTTACATCTGATGAATTAGTCCACATATGGTGTGAAATACCAATCTGACACTTCGCTATACATAGGTGCCGCAGAGTGCTCTTACTATGGGCTTCGTCGTGTAGTGAATTGGTCCAGAACGAGTTGACATTACTATGAACTTTGGTACTCCATGTTAATTTCTCTACAGGCTTCTCTAGAAGGCGGAGTGGACTGCCCAAATTGTACTTCTTGAATAAGGCAGCAACCATTGAAAACCAGCTCCTTTCTTTTGGTTGAGTCATGATGAGCTGACGATATGCTAGTTTTGCAATAGTAGTCTCGTTGACGCGCTATTGCTCCAAATAGAGGTAACCGCCTAGCATCAATTTCTGCATCTATGGGTCCAGCTCCTACTAGAAGATATATGGCTGCTTTCGTACAGGTTTTCGGGAGATGCTGTATGTATCTGAGAGTACTCCTGTGGAATAGTTCTAGGGCATCCATCTCCTTCTGCTTTATCCATATTGATTCGAGCCCATGTCTATAGCAAGGTAGGATGTAAGTGGTGTACAGTTTGTGGAAGACCATTAAGTCCGTGTACACCGATTCCCATGAGCATGTATAGCGTACGCCGCCCTTTACTAATTCTATCACTGATGAATGATGACAGCTGAGAAGAAAGATTGATATTTCTGGTCAGACCTAAATGTGTGAACTCTTCGCAGACAGTAACTTGGGTTCCATTAAGATGCCAGTAGTGGCTGCTGCTCCAAGTATATGATGGGATGCTGGTGTTGAAGACAGAAATAGTCGTTTTAGTAGGATGAATCTTATATCTTTCGTAATTAGCATATGACTGGACTATATACAGACTGAGTTGAAGATCATTGGTCGTGTCAGAGATAAGCACCAGGTCGTCAGCACAGGCCACTCTGTCAATGTATATTGTACCAATCGTTAGGCCTGAGTTTTGTTGGCCAAGATCTAAGAGCAGGCCATTGATGCGGACTTTATAGCCATAGGCACTGGCCACGCCTCCCTGTCTAATGCCCTGACAGATCGCAAAGGTACCACTTATTAGATTCTCATATTTAATCTTTGCAGTTAGGTTCTTGTATGATAGCATTTTCAGTTGTAGCCAATGCCCGCAAAGGCCGTAGTTATGATATTTTCTAATTAACGAGTCATGGTTTATGACATCGAATGCTGTTTGTGCATCAACACTTGCCACATAGAGCGCTGAATGTCGATTCTTGGCGTGGAGGATTGCTTCGGTGATGGTAACTGCTGCCATAGCTGGTGATGCATTTGCAGTGAACCCATACTGAAGATCATCTTGTACACTGTCTATACAGCTTTTGGAATGTGCAAGCATCATGTGATCTATACTCTTTGAGATAATAGGGGAGACTGTAATTCCATGATACTGTCCAGATATTGAGCTGGTTTGCCTTTCTTATGTATAGCCGAGAGATGACCAGATTTGAGTGACTCAGGAATGCGAGCGTGGTTCACAATTACTGTTCAGATCTGGGCTAGAAATGGTGCTACTGCATTGACAGCATTCTTCAGATGTTCAGAAGTGATACCAAATTCATCTGCTGATTTTCCATTCTTTAATTTTGAGATGTACTCTTTTACTTCACTAGTTGTTATTGGAATTATAGATTGCTGGTTTGATGCGTGGAGAAATTAGCGTACACGGCCCTCATGATATCCTCTTGGGTCGTGACATGGACGTCGCCGATCACAAGCTCAGCAATCCTGCCAACTTCTTTCTTTCGTTGAGCTGCTAGTAGGCGATAGAAGAGACGAGAACCTGTGGTAGATGCTGTTGATATCTGGCTATATAGCTTTTCTCTGGTAGTCGCTGCTGCCTTATTCTGTGTGCGGCATACATTTGCCTTGGTTTCTTTCTGGGAGATACTAGTGGCATGCGAACTGTCTGGTCTTCCAGCTTTCTTCCAGAGGTAATGTGCTTCATTGTATCGATGATGTGCTGGACTGCCCCAACAATGTCACCAGTGCTACTAGGAGACTGGGCATTATCCAGTTTTTCCTTTACCTCGTCTGTGTATGCATTGTTGTTATCTAGCCAGCAGGTTCTGGAAATTATGGTTGGTTTAGTAGCAGTACATTGTTTGGTGATGTATACACCTTGTATAATAGCATTGACCTCAACATGGGTAGATCAATTAGTTGGAGAATCATCATGATGCCCTATAGTAAGGTCTGTCAGGTAATTTGAGTCTGTTGTAACGATGTAGTCAATTTGTAAGCTGTATCGGCCACATCCTGAGTAAACGGTTTCTTGTCCACCTGGATCTCCACCTTGGCTAAGATTGTGTTCACTGACACAGTTTCTGAACCTGCAACTAAAAGCATCTGTCCTATGATCGAGCAATGAAGCATTGCCATGTCCACCCAAGATGATAATATGACTGTTATGGTAGGTAGTATGTAGTTCGTGGAGCACATCGAGGAGTTCGCAGTACTCATGCACTGTTTGAGAGCCTCTACATGGGCAATACACAGATACAACACACAGAGGAACATTGCTGTTTACTGTAATAAGGCATACTCTGCCACTGCCCTCCTCTATGGAATCAACTAAATGATCTACCTCTTTTTTCCAGAAAATGGCTGTACCACTATGACCACGTGAGCGATATTTAGGAGGAACTTGTTCTTTTTTATCACATCACTTTGCAATGACATTGTAGTCCGGATGACTGTTTCTCAGACTATCACTTTCAAATTGATATAGGTGGTGCTCCTGGACAAGTAATATATATGTGCTTCTTAGACGCTCCTCAAGGTATATCCGATTGCCTACTGCGCCTTCAATATTAATGGTGGCGATTCGGATGGGTTCATGCCTACGACTAAAAATGATGTTGGTCTTTGGGCTGGCCAGATGACGGTCCTGAGTGTGACTGTTTCAGAGCAGATAATGAGGTTGACCAAGGCTGATGTGGTGTCGGTAATGATCCTGAGTGAGACAGGTGTGAAGGTAATGATACTGAATGCCGTGGCTGAGGATTAGGTAATGATACTAACTGAGACGACTGTGGAGGTAAGAATACTTCCTGTGGCTAGGATAATGACACTCTGGCTGGGATAATTTTGTCTGTGGCTTAGAAAATGGTACTGGCTGAGACGGCTGTGATGTAGATAATACTACTGGCTGAGAAATGGTTTCAGCGTAGATAATGACACTACTGGCCGAGATGGTTTGGGTGTAGATAGAGCTACTGTCTGCAACGGCTGTGTAACTACACTACTGGCTGAGACAGTTGAGGTTTATATACTATTGCAGGTTGAGACGATTGTGGTGCGGATAATGCTACTGGCTGAGCTGGCTGTGGTGTACATACTGCTGCTGGCTGAGGTGGTTGTGGAGTAGGTAGTATTATTAGGTACATCATTGAATAGAGTTATGTCAACATAACGAGGCGTGTGCAATGTGCTACTCTCCCGTCTACCCTGGACCAATACATAATGAATTTTGTGTTCAGTATGAGAGGGAGATGATATGTGATCATTTTCTTCACATCATCAACACACATTCCACATATGACTAATTCTAGCTCACATGCCCTTTCGATGGTATTGGCATTCTATCTATTGCCGTATGCCCTTCCGCATACACCATGGCCGCTATGCAGGACTCCAATGGCAACCTTTAGCAAAGGCTGAAGATACATTCAATAAAGCTCGAGATAGTGTTTGACGCATGATGGTAACAGTGACCTCATGACTTCTGAACTTTTGCCCCAATAACAATTGCTGTTTTCCGGATCAGCTGTGTAAGTACCCCACACATGTTTGCCGAAAATGCATTGAGTATTATAAGAATGAGAGACTGACCGACCAACCGACCGATCGACTGACCAAGTGACAAAACGACTCACTGGCAGACTGACCCACTGTCTAGCTGGCTGGCTGGCTGCCTGGCCGGCTAGCTGCATGACTGACCGAATGACTTATTGACTGTCCAAGCAACGACCAAACTGAACGCTTGACGGACTGACTGACTGCCCAGCCCACTGCCTGATATACCGAATGAATGACTTGCTGACCGACCGACTGACCAACCGACCGACCGACCGACCAGCCGACCGACTTCCCGATCGATCGACCGACCTGCCGATTGACCGAGAAACTGAACAAAATACAAAACAAATGAACAACCCAACGAATGATTGCATGCACGAACAGCCAGAAGAATGGCCGACAAGAGCAATATTTCACAAAGTTAGGATTTGGATATTATAAGGTGATATGTGATATATTCCAATATCTCAATTATCCAACTGAAATCTTTAGGAGTAAATATATGCTAAGCACTATCTCTGATTTTTTTTTTTTAACTCCAGAATGGACAAACCTTTTCGAAAAGCAAATACTGTTTGCTATCAGATACATTTTCTAGACGTTGTATCACTTTTGCCATGGTGAAGTGAGTATTTCGGAAACCTGTGTGTAGCACCCAATGGTTAATACAAGTTGAGCATAGTAAAACCTGGGAAGATAACACACATTGGAGGAGATCGATAGCAATAAGTCTTACTGGGAATACGACGAGGAGAAAGAAGGATAATCCTGAGGAGGTATACTATATGTGCTTGCACGCAGAGAGATACCATTTAGCACATGGCCAGGTCTATTTACCCAAGCTAATAGTTCAACTGACAATATTTGGTCAGCACATGTAGTCATTGATGCACTCAATCTTCATCCAAAAAACAGCTGTGCCATAACAGCCACACTGCTAACTGTCTGCGTCCACCGGGCTACTGTCGCAGATCATTACTTTACAGTTTTGAGTTGTGGAGTAAATATGTGATGTTGTGAAGAAGGCTGTATACTGATACACATATTTCTGATTGAAGACACACGCGACGTAATTCCCTTTCCAACAATAAACGTACAGCTAACTGAAGACATATGGACGGTTCTGCACCCATGTATTGAGTGTTGATATCCCTTTACATAGGCACCACTCATATATACACACGTAAGCCATGCACCTAGTGTGAATTGTGCTGTGGTAATTAAAATGCCTGCATTATCGAAGTATCCATAAATAGAGTCGCTATTGGGCCACGTATAGTTAATCTATGCATACTGATCTGTAATGCGATCGATACCAGTCCTGCGTGCCAATTGTACAATGTGTGCAAGCTGCCATCTACACGTAGTGTGAATTGTTCTGCGCTAATACTAATTTCATCAAAGGTCTTTACACGTTGAGAACATGACGCTGTTTATGTTCGCCATAGGTTCAAGAAAAGCACCCTAATTGTTAGACCTGCTATTGTCAACTGCATATGCAGTGTTGAATATTGGGTATTCGATGAACACTGCCCTATGGATAGACTGTAGGATCCATTGTCATTCCATGCTCGGATTGAGTTACGGGTAGGTGTCACGCCTAGGGTTGGCACAACCATGCGTGTCGGTCCACTCATCTCTTAAGGTCCCCACACGATCCTGGGTGTTGGATGGTTGGAATGGCTGAGCTGTTACCGGATATCCCAAGCAGGGTCATTGTGATTCCATCTTAGAGTCTCAAATGTCCACTCCGTATGCATAATACACACCCTTTCTAATGAAATAGTGATATATTAACCATGATATGACAGGACAAACGGGTTGGGTGGAAGTTTGGCACTATATCTCACATTAGTCTGAGAGGCATTCTGTAGGGAGAAGAGCTATGTATGGCCCCACGCCCTAATGCGGCCAACACCATGGCTGAACCTCCACAATAACGGTCATGTTCCACTCTGTTGACATGAGTAGTGGAGAGGCAATAGGGGCCCACGTCAATAATTGTGTTCCATTGCTATTTAAATGACGGGCGGGGTGTGTGGCCACGCCCCCACCAATTATGTTTCCCTGTGTTATATATGTATTAAAAAAACGGGTGCCCCTATCGCCCCTGCCTTCATAGATATAGAGGGCGTGACCACAAGTACCGCCCATCATCTGATCACGTGACTCCTCTCATCCAATAAGCCTCTGGGTCTATATTTTTGTTGGGATATATTGTGGGATTCAAAAAATCAGGTGAGCTTAATGGTAATTAGTGTCCTATCGCATACTGATGATTGGCAGGGCTTAATGAGGGTAATTAAGCGACTTTAAAAGCTTTGATCCCTTCAGGACAATGGATGCGGTATGGTCTATTGTATAAGGAGGATTGGCAGGATTAATGAGGGATCAATCCTATAAAAGAGGTTAACACAATCTGCTTGGTTACCGGCTTATCTTTTTGATTTTGTTTAAATGGTTTGTTCAACTTTCATTATACTTATGAATTCTGCATATTTTTTGGGTTGTGAATTGCCCGTCGCATTCGGTAACAATGTGTACGTGCTAGTCATGAAACATAATGACACATTTGTAGTGGACATTCGCAAGCTTAGTGTTGGTAGTGTATACCCAATCAAACGTGGGGTGTTTATGTATGGCAATACATTTCGAAAGTTTGCCCCGCGATTACAGCATGTGAAGAACCTGTGCTAGGGCTAGGTGTTCTGATAGAGTAGAGCAGATCAATTACCTATATTAAATAGAGCCTCAATTAAAAATTACTATCAGCACTAAATATCCGTACCTCAAGCTAATGTGGTATTTTACTCCACGGGGTCAAACTGAGATGAAACCATCGTTCAGAAGCGTGCCATTACCGTGTGACTCATGGGGAATCCTGAAAGAGAACGTGCATGAAAGTATCAGTGCTGTAATGAACTCTGCACTCGTGTAAGTGTGTTATACTCGAAAAACAATGTTTCCCAAAACATGTTAATATATCTTGGCCAGTTGAACATTTCCGCAGCTGCTCAACAATATATAGATACGAAAACTCCCAATGGTTGAAGCTATAATCTCCACACATTCCAGAGATCAGCTATTAAGTATTAGATTCATGGCTGATTCAGTAGTGAGTGGAGTCGCTGGACGCTATTGTTATGCAATGAACTCCTGACCTATTTAAATACTGCGTTCTGATTGGTTGTTCTAAACGAGTGTGTAGTTACTATTGTTCTAAATTGGTGGGTAGACGCTAGTGTTCTAAATGAGCAGGTGCATGCTATTGTTCTAAATGGCCAGCTGCACACTATTGTTCTAAATGTCAGGCTACACGCTATTGTTCTAAATGTGTGTTCGCTATCTAAATGCCACATGCGTGTTAATGCATAATTAGATTAATGTGGGTTTTTTAAAAATAGGCTTTGGAATGTGTAACTCTGTGTAACAGTGAGCGTGAGCTGAATGATGAACGTGTACCAACTGATCATGTTTAATTAAAAAATATATTTTGTAACTAAGTGGATTCCTATGTCAAATTGTCGTATTGAACATGGCATTTGAATAAAGAACATATGCATTGCAGGTGACCAGCTGTACCCACAGTTTAACGTAGTAATTAGGTGGGCGGCTACCCCACCCACCCACCCCCCTCCCCCGCCATGGTGGTTAAAACTAAATATTTTGTGAATTGTGGGTTTCCTATGCCAAATTGTGGAACAGCACTTTTTGAAGAATAGCGCCGATCAATGCCTGCATGAACAATAGTACGTTGACTTATGAATTGTTCATGCAGGTGGTCGCTAGTATTTGTTGAATATTTTGAAACTAGCATGAATTGTAGCTTCTTATGCAAATTAATATAAAACATAGTCATTCCTTAGTTGTATATCTGTTGACTGTTTTGAAACTAGCACGAATTGTAACTTCCTATGTTAAATTAGTATAACAAATATTCGCTTTGCCTACCATTGCACCACACTTTAGGTTTGAAAAAAAAGAGTTAACATATAGTTCATTCCTTAGTTGTATATCTGATGAATATTTTGGACGTGGCACGAATTGTAGCTTCCTATGTCAACTTAGTATAGCACAATATGTGCTTAAACTACCATTGTACCGCAATTTAGATTTTGAAAAAATCAAAAAATGTAAAAATATTGTTAATGTGTAATTGTTCCCGCAGGTGTGATTCGAGTGTTAATGAATCGGTCAGCACATGCTATTGAACGTTTTATCCTGCCCCTTTTTAAGAATAGCGTTTATCCACATGAATGATGGCACCTGCATGAAAAATAGCATGCAGCAACCGCTTATGAACAATCGCATGCAGCGCCCACTTGTGAACAATAGTGCACAGCCGGCACTAGTTCTGATTTGCACCGGTTGTGATGAACAATAGCGGCCACCTGCATGCATAATAGCATCGATCGTCCACCTGCCTGAACAAAATTGTCACGTTCTATAATTATATTAATTTTATTTAATACTTTTTAATTTGTGCCGAAGTTAATTGTGCTCAATTGGGTAAAATCAGCTGCGAAGTATGCACACGTACCAATACTCGAAGTCGGAGTGGTAGACAGATGGACACATGGCAACATGTTTAAAACACTTTTGATCAAAGCGATATTATTATTTGTAGTATAGAAAAATGAATTTGTTGCATGACTTTGCATACATCGTATGTTACCACTCAGAATTCCAGCATTGGCAGAAATCCTACACTTCATTCACTCCATGTTAATACATTATATTACTCGCATTATAAGATTCATTTAGAATCATTAACACCTGAACATCGTAATCGTATACACATGTAATGTTAAAATGTATAACCTATATTTCAGCATGGTGGACGAACTACGACAACACATTATTTCGATTATAAGGGCATTTCGGATACCAAGACCAATGCCTCCAGTTATCCTTAAACCTATACCGAGGTACATACCTAGACCACCGGGGTATGTACCTGCGTGGTGCTTGTCACCGATCCAGTGATGTAGCTGTGGCTGATAATTGACATTAGGTGACATACATGCAGACCGCATGACAGACTGACGGACATGGGCCGCATTGATAACCGGTTCTGATCTCAAAATGGGGCAACCATCTCTCGTAGAATGGCTAAGCGTTATCAAGACATGGCTTTGACCTTCACATTAAACATGTTTGTGAACAGGTGAGATGAGATCTATTTTATATATAAATAAATGTAGTCAGAATATTGTATATATATAGTGTATATAGGAGTATACACGATACCACATGTAGTCAGCATAAACCTCCCACCTCCTAGGCACATATCAAATTTACACACCCTCCCATTGCACATGACAGAATGTTTAAAACACTTTTTGATGTCGTTATTATTATTTGTAGTATAGAAAAATGGATTTGTTGCGTGACTTAGCATATGCCTTTATGTTACCACTCATAATTCCACCATCAGAACTTGGCAGAAATCCCACACATCATTCTCTATATTTATATTTGTTCTGTAAATCCATGACAGGTAGATCTTACACAGATGCTAGTTTTCCATATTTGTATTCACTATCATTACCACCCGTTTCAGTATCATTATCATCTAGATTGGTATGTATGTACTCATGTAGCATGTGCTATGGTACTATACTATGCAAAACCCACTGGCAGTGATATTGTTGGTATAGGACCATGTACCAAATTATCAAAAATGACCAGTATTTCGGTTCTAAAATGCCACGCATCTTAGATATGCATATGAGCACATTTTGTATTCCATGCCATCACTGATCGTGAACTCACACATACTCAATTATGTCTTATCGCCTATATGTAAATAATTGCATTACGAAATGTATCACATGTAATGGCGACTGCATAATTTACTAGAATCTACTGCAGCAGGCGACGTTTACACATGCATTTTTCCTCAAATATATATTACACAGATTATGAGCGAGACATTTTCTAAAATATTGTATGTACCCCTACGCCCAAAGTGTTTGGTGTTTCTCATCTGTATTTCTGCGTTACATCGGAGTAGAAATACTGACACATCTACCGTACGAGTGCAAGCATTGTGAATCAATTACGTGTTTGTATTATGAATGAAAAACTATTCATATTGCTACATCTGGTTAAAAACAAGTCGTCATAAGGTGTGCGCCACACATTACTTGTGCACGCATTGTGTACACCGATTCGTGGGATCTTGTACTTTTGCAATCTACTTATATTTTCCTTCGAGGGACAAATGATTTCAAGTGCTATGCCATCACAGAACCGAGTCATATTACATTGTATCTTTATGTGTAGGGGGAATTTTCCTAGTTCGGTATAGATCATAATATTTGCTGTATTATTTTTCATGTGCAAAGGAATTTTTGTAATTTTATTGGCAGGTCTGAGGCGGATCAGTTTTCTCAAACCCCAAATTTCAGATGCATATAATAGCACTAGTCAGATAATATAGTAAAACGTGCATACGCCTATTGTAAGTCAATGGACCTTTCCAGTTTCAGCTATGCCCCACCCGTCTGTAAGCTAAGCTCCACCCATGCTTCGCACATGTTAGGATCGATCGAACCCTCACTAACTAGCGATTTCGAGAAATACAGGCACGCCTTTGAATATGTTAAACCTAATTTGACTGGGTGCTGATGCTACCTATAGGCAGCAATAGCTCCCAGTCAAAGGAGTATCTAAATGTTCAACATAATGTGTATTAAATAGTAAAGACATACAATTCGTACAACAGCACTTTGATTATGAGGAGTATGCGTCAGGTTTTAAGTGACGGTATAATTAAATATGGGAGGATTTTGATCCTGACTCAAATTAGTGCATTATTATTAACGGAAAATGGAATTGACATTGTCCAATGACTGCGAGTATTAACATTACAAAACCTCATTAGAAACCTTATTAGTTGACAATTTCTAATATTTGTGAAATCATCTTCAACATGTACTACTGAACCATGGTCACTATCATCAACATGGATGACATTTCCAGACACGTGAGAACGTAGGTACGCATCTGCAATGTTCATGCAGGTGCACGCTATTGTTCATAAGTATATGCTGTGCGCTATTGTCCATGCAGGTGTCCACTGGGAGCTATTGTTCATGCAGGTGACCGCTATTGGTCATAAGTGTACGCTGTGTGCTATTGTTCATGGATGCTGTGGCTATTGTTCATGGACACTGTGCGCTATTGTTAATGGCCACTGTGCGCTATTGTTCATGCAGGTGGCCACGGATGCTACTGCTTCCAATGCGATATAAATGATGTTGCCTCACATTTCGCATCTATCATTTTCAATCATTCATAATGTCGACTGATCAATGTTTGAAGGATTTGAAACAATCAGCCCATTGGTGCGATCTCGGAAATTTGCGTAAAGCGAGAACGATTCAATTTGGCGTAAAGTGGTGTATCGATATGTGACAGTTTACTCCTGATGGCTGTCCTATTAAACATGGTGTATATATAAGCATAACAGCATTTAGACAACTGGTGCATATCATTCCAGATCTTGAAGAGAAAGTGTGTCGTGCACGCAAAATGGAGGGCATACAATTTACATATTCGCTGGACTTTTCTATTCGCATATCTATCAGCGACGATTTCCCCTGCATTAACATACTTTACATTTTCTGCTCTGATGTAGTGCCATAAGCTATGCATAATGGAATGTACCTGTCAGATACTGAGTGGGAACTTTTGAAACTGAACGCTGACTCGTTGTTATCTGCATTGCCTAACTTTCATGTTAACCAAGAACAGAACTGTGCAGAGGTGTGTTCAGCATTACCTCTGAGCTGTTATGGTATACAGTATTCTGAACATGTGTGCACTTCTACCTACTATGCCAACTAGCGGTACTGATGATCGAGTATTGTCAATGGATGTTTCACCGGATACTATAGATGCTATATACCTCGATGCCATGTGTGTCGGTGATGAACTAAATCCCAATGCCATTGATACTGATGATGAACTAAATCCCAATGATATGAAATTATGCCAGTATTGTAAGAATATGTATCACGCATGGCATTATTGCCCTTCGCCCAATGAGCGTGAGAACAACCGGCGATTATTCACATATATGTTGTGTACAAAGATACAAAAGCTAGTGGAACACAATTGTTATGGCTGCAGCGTGAATCATCTCAGTCACCATAATCTATATGAACATAGTTCTGGTTTGTACCATTTGTGTATGATGTCACGGTTAAGGTATATCGTCGATGTAATACACGGTAAACAACTGTTAATGCCATAATATTGATACCTGTAATTAATATATCATGCTTAACCCTGTACTCGCGACACCGTCCATAGCCTCCCTCCTTAGAAGTCTGTCAACTATATATCTGTGCTGCTGAATATTACATAACTAACATGAATGCGAGTTTCTAGCTTTCTATGTTAATGCCAGGCAAATTAGTTTCAAACTATTCATCAGACTTAAATAACCACTGCGCCACGAGTTAGACACCTTTATCAGTCATTCTGGTGATGAATTTTGAAAATTAGTCTTCTCACGGAGCGCAAATTTGTCTTCCTCTAGCCTGCTAAGGAGGACGGCTATGTACGTTTTCACCATTAAAGTGTTAAGCCCGATATATTAATTTTCAGGAACACATTTAGTCACTAAAGAGTAAAGTACTGATTTGGTCTGGTTGTGTATGACGTCATGGTTTAGACGCATCACCGATGTAATATATGTTAAACAACTGATACTACCAGAATATCTGTGCCTTTAATTAACACATTGTCTTAATATTGCAGTATTAGTAAACATATCACAGCTTGATGTTGTGTACTAGAATCATATCTATGTAATAATATGTTGTGTTGGTTTGCGATATCAGCATTAATAAAAATGGTAAAATGATTTAATTTGTTTACTCGTTGGCGAGCATAACTTTAAATGGTACACACTCACCCCTCACACTCTATTGGCAATGTGCATCAGTATGCTAATGCCGTATTTCAAAAACACATCTGCACGCATTGTACTCACCAAACACACAATGGAATAGAGCACTGTGGCTGCGATCACGTCAACACATAGCTGAAGCATGCAGTACTTTACAGCACACGCCATCGACATTTTGAGCGTGACCACATACTGACTGGGTAGCATGCATTATTGATGCAGTAATGGTTCAAAGATTAGTGAGCATTATGCGTGCATTTGTGTATTTCAGTCAGTCCTGTTAATAAATGCGACCATGCTTCATTACATCGCATCATGACATTGTGCTACTATTAGGCTCACCACTGATATATAATGTTTGTGTTAAATACGCATATGAAATGACTTCTTTCATAATAATATTTCCTAATACTCTTCACCTAACCATAAATGTTCTTGAGATAAATACAGGTTGAGTGAAAACATATTTTATATGTAGAAATTTCTTTTTGAAAATTTGCATATGAGTTTTTGAAAATTCACATAAGAAATGACTGCCTTCATAATAATAGCATCAGGATTATATAGTGAAAAAGCTCGTGAATAGCATTTGTATATTTTTAATGAAAAAGTCATAATTATTTTATTTTGGCGGTTTAAAATGGTTTACATACCACTGAAGGAAATATTTTCGAGGATAGGAAAGCTTATTTTTTTTAAAAACCTCTTACAACTGGAATGACTTGGTCGATAATTTCTCTTGATATGAAAATGAAAATTGTTTTAGCCATTAAAGGGTGGCTTTTGAAAATTCACATGTGAAATGACTTCCTTCATAATAATCTTCACTGATACAATTCACCTAACCATAAATGTTCTTAGAGATAAAACAGGTTGAGTGAAAACATATTTTATATGTAGAAAATGTTTTTGTAAATTCACATATGAAATGACTGCCTTCATAATAACAGTATCATGATTATATACTGTAAAACTAGTTCTTGAATAGCGAATGTATATTTTTACTGAAAATGCCATAATTATTTTATGTTGATGGTTTAAAATGGTTTGTATAACATTGAGGGAACTATTTTTAAGTATAGGGAAAATAAGTATTTTAAAAACCGTTCAACTGGAATGACTGGCTAAAACATATTTTATATGCTTAACTGTGTCTTGTTAAAATTCATTACTTTTAACGAGCCACCCGCCTCCCACCCATGCCACAAATACAGATCCGCGCGTATTATCGTAGCACGCAGCTAGACACGCGCCATCCAGAATATTGGAATGGCTGTCGCCAAGCATGTGTTTACGCTTTGCCGCTCCCCGCAGTAAAATCCAGCTCATAAATAACTTAACACATTTTCAAAGCCAAGTAAAATGTTCTGTTACAAATTTGAATATAATTGGAATGGCAAAATTATTATTGTCTAAGTCATAAAGATTATGCTCAAATTTGAAGCAGTAAATTGTATTATGTTTTGGAAATATGAGGTTATATCTGCGGTGGGCAGTATGATTCTACACGTGTACACCTATAAATAACTAAGACGTTTGCAACAATCAAAATATAATGTTGAACATTTTAAAGAATTGGTCTAGAAGCAATTTACGTCATACAACTTAACAGACTATTAAGAATTTATGACATACTAAATCACACCATTAATGACAAAATTGAGTCTACACATGCCGTTTTCAAAGCGTTACTCCGTGTTGAAGCTTACGACCCTGTACTACTGAACTAACACATAGCATACCGCCTAATAATGAATTCTGATAACACTTGGTACCTCACCTACTAGAAGTAATGTACAATATATGAGTAAAGAGTCGACCATTAAATGCATATACGTAGTGGGTGGGTGTCTAATTAATATGTATATTATTGTTGTTATATCAAAATTGAGGTAAACAATTCATATTGGGCTTCAAACTACTATACAGTATAACATAATATAAAAAATATTATTAGTAACCGTATTATTAACAAATAACGAAAACATGATGACCAAATCCCTGTATATGCGAATAGAAAATGCATAGAACTACTAATCTACCAGGGAGTCCAAAAAATAAAAATGGGTCTCATGTTATTTGTTCCACAGAATGTGTTTATGTATGCGAGTGCACTCAAATAGTCAAGTGCTAAGACATGACTGCACTCCAACGTGACAAGCGCTCACACCGCTACTATCCCTCCTCGCCATGCACCCACACCATTAACCCCATATACTAACCCATTGCAATTAAACGACACCCTCTTCATATGATGCAGTATTATAATGTCATGCAGTCATGTCGTGGTAACCCTTAGCCATTCAGATGAACATAACCAGCCTCAGTTGAATCTAATATGTATCACTGAACCGGTTACTGGGTTTCCAATGTATGTATGTCTGTCGCTCTGTTTGTCCTATTGCTGATGAGTACACGTCATTACCATCAGCTTCGTTGCTAACTCCTACGTCAGCCGACTCTCTATGATATTCCATGCATAACCTTGTGACGAATACCGTACCAGCTTGAGTCACAGTATATGCGTATTTGGTTACACCAGAGCCTAGATGCGTGTGTACAAACATACTCGACGATATATGTATATATATATATATATATATGTTAGGAAATACAGATTAAAACACGGCCACTGAAAGATTTTTCTATAAAAGTATAAGTCATTACGCATAATAGATTTCATATAATGGTATAAAACAATAAAATGTAACTACCCAGTATTGACACCATCTGCTGAAATGGCCGATTCTACCATCAATTGATTGTCATATGCATACATGCTTATATGGCAAATGCATTTGTATGCACATATGTACCAACCGTATTGAAACATTTGCGGTATCAAACAATTAAATGCGACTGCCATGTATTGTCAACATCTGTTGGAAGGACAGATTCTATTATCAACTACTCGACATACGCATGCATTCGTATATCAATAGTCATGCGTGCATGTGTCTGCTATAAAAATCAAACAACCAAACTGTTTTGAAAACATTTGGCGCGCGTGTCTAATTTATTCTGTATGTACAATTAATAACTGTTTAAAAAAAAACATTAGACGCATGCGTTTACTTTATTCGTTTTGTGCAATTAACAAAACAAATTTGTACTAGGTGAAGTTATGCAAGTCGAATGTGTAATTCGCTCCATCGAGTGGTTGCAATGCGTATGCATGGTCATGCAAAAAAACATTAACCGTCATTTGACAGCTATAGAGTAACACTAGACAAAACTGTTTGAAAATGTTGGCGCATGTTGTCTGGTATGTTAAGTTATAAAAGGAGAATCTTAAAAATGAAATCCATCAGTCATTCTATGCATTAGAATGAGCTCTCAAATGTGTGATCGTTGGCGCACGGCAAATTCCACTCCGAAACATTGTTGGTGTATTGAATGGAACCTGTATCGTGCTGTAGCAATACACCCACCTACACACCTACACACGTTGTAATGCATGAGATTAAGAACGGCCAGGCAGAATACATCTCGGATCCGAATCTAAGGAGTTTTAACAAATTAGTACATACGTAATACCAACTGAAAAACAAATGTTGCATATGTATTTTGTGTGCGAGAACGGAAAACACAGTTGAGATTCACAAATGCACTAAAACCAATATCAGCATGTCCTTTTATAAAGGACCTAATCTTAAAATTATGCTTTATACAAACAACCACATGTATTATGCGCATACCCGCATACATACCAAAACACATGTAATACACTCATGAAAAGTATATACGCATGCACATATATGTGTAATACACTCATGAAACGACTGTGCGTATGTATGCGCCTACGTATGCATGCATTCACACGCACATATGAATTCACATACTTTAAAAACGTGCATTCATCAAAATCGCATACACTTATGTACACGTAATACGAAATCACGTTTATTACAAGCGCATACTCGTATATATCAATGTGTCATCACATTTGTTTTCAATCTGTGGATCATTATTGTTAAGTGCGTTGCAGAGACGTGTATAATTTTGTATTTTTGAAATCAGCTGACTGATTAATGAGCTTGTATGCTTTAAGAAAAAACGGCATCTTTTATTTTATGGTGACTGACTTGTATGGAGGGAACCGATCGATCCCTCAAGTATCTGATGTATTAACCAATTACCTCACTAATGAGGTGACCTCACAATCAGTATGAGGTATAACCTTATCATGGCAACAGTAAATGAACTGCATGAATTGTATGTCTTTGATGAATTCATATTTTAATATGAAAATAATGTGTGTGCCATTACACCACCCAGTCAAATTAGTTTCAAAATATTCAACTGGCTAGCTGTGTAGTTACCAACAAGTCATCGACAATTTAGCCTTAAACATGCATTGGGTATCATTAATATTCATCTTCAATTCCTTTTCATGACCTGACTATGGTCATTGTATTTGGGATATCAGTTAACTGATTAATGAGCATGTATGTCTTAGGAAAAGAATCTGTCACACAAGTATCTGACGTCATAACCAATTACCGCACTAGTAAGGTAACATCAAAATCAGCATGAGGTATAACTCCATCATGAAGATAGTAAATAATCTGCACGAATTGTATGTCTTTGATGAATTTATATTTTAAAATGGAAATAATTTGACTGAGATCTGCTGCTCCACCCAGTCAAGCTAGTTTCAAACTATTCAACTGGCTAGCTGTGTAGTTACCAACAAGTCATCGATAATTTAGCTTTAAACATACATTGGATATCATTAATATTCATCTTAAATTCCTGTTCATAACATGACTATGGTCACAATGTACCTATCCATCTATCATATGTCATCATAATTAGTTACCTGAAGTGTAGAATGAATGGCGTAGATACGTATGTCGCGAATGCATAATTGAAGATGGACTATATATTGTTGTATGAATCGTATGTCTTTACTAGTTAATACAGATTATGTTGAATATTTTGTAACTAACCAGATAACATGTAGACGACAGCCAAAAAATGTATTGCCTACCGTGTGCCAACGTTGGGCCGATGAACAAAACTACGATGGCCATATCCCTTTTTCCCCTTTCTAATATGTGTATGCATGTAAACATCGTATGCATGCATACCTCATATGCACGCGCAGGGCACACATGCAGGTGAACGCACGCACATGCACACAATCCTAAAATTATGTTTTATACATCATCATAGCATATAAAACATGCGCACATGCGCATGCGTAAGCCTATACATATGAACAGACACACGCACGTAATACACTCATGAAAGGACATACCCAGAGCTACAACATGTCAGTACACATCGCTATTCCTTCACCTTGTGCATGCATGGGTGCTATTGTTATTAAACAGCATTCAGTTCATTTAACAGGAGCTACAATATATCTGTACACAGATGAACACCATAATTTCTGTAAACATTTTTGAAAAAAACCATTTAATGGCTGATACCATCTATCTTTAAAGACATATATCTCCTTAAATGCGCTAAATACATGACTATTATCTATAATAATGTACATACAACATCACTAAGTTTACCTATATATTGGATGCGTAACACTGTACTTCGCTCTGGACGACGGTTTGAAAATCACATGGCCCACCGCGTACACATACCGAGGCACACACGCACGCATGCACCCATGCACGCGTGCATACCGCGTATGTACGCACAGGGGTACCCGCACAAGGACACACACACACATGTATACCACCTATTTACGTGCACCGGGGCGCACATATGGTTATACACACACGCACGTATACCTCGTATGTAGGGGTATGGGTGCGCACATATGTGTGTGTGTGTGTGCGTGCGTGCGTGCGTGCGTGCGTGCGTGCGTGCGTGCGTGCGTGCGTGCATGCGCGTGTGCGTGTGTGTGCGTGCGCGCGCGCGTGGGCGCGCGCGTGAGCGTGTGCGTGTGCGTGTGCGTGTGCGTGCGTGTGTGTGTGTGTGTGTGTGTGTGTGGTGTGTGAGTGTGGTGAAAGTGTGTGTGTGTGTGTGTGTGTGTGTGTGCGAGTGTGGGAAGAGTACTGAATGACTGTACAACTAAACAGGAGGATTTACATCCACCTGCGTAGTTGCATCTACAACCATTTCTACCACATACTCGGCAGTGAGCCGAATTATGGTCTGTTTGCCATGGAAACCCTGTGTAAACTCATCACACAAGAATCCTTCTCCCCCGTATACATTACAAATTATATGTGCAAATTCGCATGAATTATCAACCAAGCACGTGGCTGATGCCATTGTAGTGTTGCTAGTCATGGTGAGTGCAAGCATGTATTATCAAAAATGACAATGTAGAATCGTTAGCTAATGTATTCATACAGAAGTATGAACACTTTCATCTGATACATGATAAACACATCTTGAAGACAACAATTACATCTGCATCTGATATAGTAATCAACTTAGGAAAAAGTCAGTGATTTGCATAACACCTTGTGTGTCCACGTATGTGCGATAAATAGTAACTCTTTGATATGCATGGTGTGCTTAAGCAAAAGTGCATGCTTTGCCACTGAAGCTTACTCAGACGATGTCAATGTTGACGAATTGACTGCAAATGAATACATAATTGCGGATGTGTGTAATGTCCACGTGACAAATAATACAGCACTGCAGGTAAAGTGAGCATTCGCAGTTAATCAATTACATTCTGCACCAGATTTGTCATGCTAACGCCCTTAAGAGACAATTCCAAAAAGGCACTCAACTAAACATGAGGTATTACGGCATGTATTTGAAATGATACTACTCCGCTTAAATAGAGGAGTGCTACATTAATTAAGAGTCATGCATTAGAGTAGCGTCTGAGGGTAACTCAGTTACGCTGGTTTACTGATAGAATTTATAACGATTACCTTTAAAAACATATATCTCCTTTAATATACGGTCCACGCATATATTATTTATATACTGATATATATTGTATGGTATCGAGTTTTCTATTATTTAGCACTATTTTGCCGTGTTTAGCTGAGTTTCACTATTTGAATTCTATAGCATATAACTTTCAAAAATTCATAAAATGTCATGGAGGGATATTTGAATATTACACCTGGAACAACTGATACGTATTTTTATCATTTTTATTTGGTTTTAAATAGTATAGTATTATATTATTAAATACAATATTTATTGAAACTAATTTGACTGGAAGTTGGTGATGCCTTATACATTTAATTTAATTAAATATAAATAAATAAATATAAATTAATAAATATAAATTAAATATATTGATATAAGTTGATGAAACTAATTTGACTGACAGATGTTGATGCCTCATAAATTAAATACAATACAAAATAAATATAAAAATATTCATATAAGTTATTGAATATTTTGAAACTGGTTGGTTGGAAGTGGATGATGCTTTATAAATTAAATTATATTAAATACAAATGTATATAATTATAGAACGCGACAATTTTGTTCCGGCAGGTGAACGACGGTCGCCATTGTTCATGCTGGTGACCGCTATTGTTCATCACAACTGGCACATATCAGGACTAGAGCTGGATACAAGCTATTTTTCTAAATGGTTGTCTGTGCGCTATTGTTTATAAGTGAGCACTGCGCGCTATTGTTCATGCAGGTGCCATTGCTCATGTGGATAAATTATATTCTTCAAAAAGCGTGTCTCAGTTTAACTGAGTTACGCTGGTATACTGATAGAATTGATTGCATTTAAGTATAAACGCCTATATCTCCTTACATATATGGCCTACGCAAATATTATTTATATACTGATATATATTGTAAGTTCCAATTCGTGCTAGTTTCAAAATATCCAACAGATTTACGACTAAGGTATGTTGTTTTGTGATTTTGTCAAACATCAATCGTGGTGCAGTGGTAGGTTAGTCGAATATATTTAATAACTACATTTACATATGAAGCTACAATTCACGCCAGTTTCAAAATATTCACCAGATACCAAGCAGCTGTGTGCTATTGTTCATAAGTGAGTGCTGCACGCTATTGTTTTAAATGACCAGCTGTGCGCTATTGTTCATACAGGTGGTCTCTGGACACTATTTTCTAAATCCTGATTGATCGAGATAGGGTCAAATGTCCCATTAAAACCCATTACTCATGTTGACAGGAGAACAATAGCGCCCAGCTGGTCAACTGCGAGTCATATGTGACCACTGGGGGCTATTGTTCGTGCAGTATGCCATTATTCAAAAGTCGTGTTCAATGCGACAATTTGACATAGGAAGCCACTTAGTTTCAAAACATCTTTTTAGCCACGAGGGTGTGGGTGTTGATGGGGGTTGGGTGTGTGTGCCACCCACCTAATTAATACGTTAAACACGATCAGTTGGTATGCATCCATTATCCAGTCAGCACACGCTCATCATTACGCAGAGTTACACATGTCAAAAAGTATTTTTTTTAAACCACCTTCATCCAATTATGCATTACCATGCATGTGTCATTTACATATCGAACGGACATTTAGAACAATAGCGTGTAGCCGGACATTTAGAACAATAGCATGCAGCCAGCCAGTTAGAACAATAGCGTCTACCCACTCATTTAGATCAATAGCGTCTACCCACTCATTTGGAACAATGGCGTCTACTCGCTCATTTGGAACAACCACTCAGAACGGGGTATTTAAATATGTCAAGAGCTCATTTGCATGACAGCAACGTCCAGCAACTCCCTTCACTACTTGAATCATGTCGTTCCCATAATGGGCAAATTCAAGTAGGCGTATGCAGTAGCATGCCTCTTCTCTGTGGCTCTAGAGTCAGCTTAAAGGTAATGGTTAACGGAGACTCTTGGTTTGAAATAGTCAGAACTCTAAGCAGCTGCTCAAACGTTAACTCAAAGTTAGTATCTGCATCACAGTAATACTACAGCTGAAGAGCTTACACTAATAACAGTGTTAGCAGGGTATGACCTGCTTACTGGGTGTACTGCCTAAGCTGGACGGCAATGTTAACAACCTCACTACAGCTGATTCTGAAATAGACAGAGTCATTCAGAACATCATAGATCACGTATCCCCAGACGACTGCGGGGCCTTAAATCTCGCTGGTCAACAGGTATCTGCATATGTAGAAGTAGAAATGCCTTCCGGATTCGAACCGCTGCCAGATACGTTGAGCTCTGATTACCTACCAGATTCTGAAGACGAGGTTTTTACATCAAGAGATTCCGCTGTCAATGGTGAAATTTACCCCCAACTGAACACTACACAGGTTTGATAATTTCCATCCAGATATTGATGAACGCGAATATCCGAGTTTTGATTCTTAAAACAATCCCACATTTTACAGAGACAATGCTACCACTATGTTCGCTAACTTATTGAATTTAGCCACCTGTAACCTTGCAGTCAGTGAATGCTATGTGTGTCAATACAACAGACATTCTCAGAGGGAACGCCACTGCATGGGTATCGATTATTTCTTAAGATCTATCGACAATGCCGAGATACATTACTTAAATGTCTAAAATCAAGTTCTTTCATGCATTTCCTACCGAAACAAATTTATATTGGAAACGCTATGAACTATGCGACATCTGAAAGACAGAGTGGCTAAATGATGTACTGAGTACAGTGTATAAGCTGCGTGAATAATATCCTACATTAAAAGAAATTATAGATATAATTATAACCTAGAATTATTGTCATAATTATAACCTACTATTACTGATTTCGTGTTCACAATCCATTTCAAATGTATTACCAATATTAAAACTTGATATATGCTCTGTCTAAACACGTGTTTCTCTATTTCACACCCGGTATTAAGAATAAGACTCATGCCCCCGCTCAGTGCAGGGTTGGGATGGAGCATATTCAGCGGTATCGATATACACAGGATCAATCTAATCTCCAAAAACCTCGACTTTCTTACACAAATGTAATTTGGCTTACCATTAGCCAGGTGTGTCAGGGGGTGGGCGCGTGGAGGGAGGGGGAGATGGTGTTGGGCTGTACAGCTCGAGGCTATAACAAAATATATCTCTGGAAATGAAAGAAAGCTTTGAAGATAGTTTAAGCTGCATATGCTAAAACGACATCTAAGCCATATTATTCAACTTTAACATCTTAAAACTGCTCAGAGGTGTTGGGCTGGGTGGGCTGGGGGTATAGTTAATCAAATGAAAATACAATTTTACGTGAACCAAGTTTATTACAACTTCCCGTGTTGAATAGCTATAAGGCTATGATCTTATACTTTATTTGCTAAGCTTTTGACAATTCTATCATTTTATATTAAATCAGCCAATGCCGATATAATTGAAATACTCGACATACCACGGCCGCATGTGTGGATTTGTGGCCGCACGTGTGACCGCGCATTTGCACATGCAGCCGAGTGTGGTGGTCGTATATGCATACACGCCTATATCCGCATGTGCGGCAGCAAATCTGCACATGCGGCCACACATGTATACATGCAGCCGCACATGTATACATGCGACCGTGTGTGGTGTTCGCGCATACAGACAATCCTATACAATATCTCAAATCCAAACCGCTTTTTCACTACAGTTTAAACAGCCCAAAGGGTCGGACATGTATTTTATCTGCATATTAGTTAAGAGAGCCCTAGACAGTAAGCAGATTTCTCCAACTATAACACAATACACCTATACCAATAGATTTAGATTAAAATAATAGGTGTATCCTATAATGAATATGCCAAGACGTAAATGCTTTGCATGTAATTCAACTTTTGCCAGGTCGAATGACCTGTAGTAACACAAGAGGAGATTCCATGGCAAAGAAGATAGTGAAAATCTAAACAGTGAAGATGAAGAAATAACACAGATGAAGAGCGAAGATAATGAATCAATGGAGTCGGAGAGTGAAGCTGGTTATGTCTCAACGGAGTCTGGGAGCGATGACGAAGAGGAAGATGAATAAGAAGCTATAGACAATCAGGAGCTATTCGCCAAAATACAAACTATTAAGCGGGGCAGGGATGCTGAACAATCACATTTGGAAGATGAAGGGTGGTGAAGTGAACATAGATGCCAATGGTGTAGACAGCAAGTCTATTTCCGTATATGTTGATGCTTTGGTTACAAGGTGTGCCGCCATAATGCTCCAGTCGATAAGATTACAGAACTCTACGCTCATTAAAATAATTGGTCGGGAACAGATTTTATCAGCGAGGGGTACGCATATGGTGAAGCAGTCTTCTCAGCTTTTCGCAAAAGAGAGTTTGATCACGGAGTACGTAAGCAACAATCTAGATGCCGACGTTGATGTTGACGGTGATGCTGATGATTCCAGGGGTGATGATGATGGATCTGATGCTGTAAAGGATTGATATGACTGAAGGTGTAACGCATCAGTCTACCCATACTCGTGTGGATCTCCAGAACATTAATTATTTGTTTATGTTAGTAAAAGAATCTATATGTTTGTCTTATGTGATATGCTAACGTCAAAAACATTATAACAAGTGTTGACGGCGATCGTAACGTCACCTCGACCCTCGGACTACTAACACACGCACGCACGCACGCACGCACGCACGCACGCACGCACGCACGCACGCACGCACGCACGCACGCACGCACGCACGCACGCACGCACGCACGCACGCACGCACACACACACACACACACACATACCCACACACACGCGCGCGCGCACACACACACACATACACACGCACGCGCGCACGCACGCACGCACGCACGCACGCGCGAACGCGCGAACGCGCGAACGAACACACGCACACACACACACGCGCACACACACGCGCACACACACATATACACATGCACGCACGCACGCACGCACGCACGCACGCACGCACGCACGCACGCACGCACGCACGCACGTACGCACGTACGCACGGACGCACGCACGCACGCACGCACGTACGCACGCACGCACGCACGAACACACACACACATACCCACACACACGCGCGCGCGCACACACACACACATACACACGCACGCACGCACGCACGCACGCACGCGCGAACGCGCGAACGCGCGAACGAACACACGCACGCACGCACGAACACACACACACGCGCACACACACGCGCACACACACATATACACATGCACGCACGCACGCACGCACGCACGCACGCACGCACGCACGCACGCACGCACGCACGCACGCACGCACGCACGCACGCACGCACGCACGCACGCACGCACGCACGCACGCACGCACGCACGCACGCACGCACGCACGCACGCACGCACGCACGCACGCGAGTATAAATGCCTATCCCTCAACTATATCCAAAACTTACATAACACTCGACCTCTCCAACCTAACCTATAATTGTGCTTTTAAAAACACTGCAAATAATTCGGATACTTAGTATACTTTTAACTGTATAAAACAATAGGTTACCTAATACGAAATCTATGCTATTCTAATTTCTAACTTTCTACTTATATATCAAGTGCTGATGGTAAGTCATGTTGAGAAAGGTGATGTCTCTAGAAGAGCTCAATCGGAAGATTAAATAAGTTCTGTCATGCACGTCCTGATATACAATAAAAGTCGATCTGTGCATGACGTCGTTCTGATGACGTTTCAGAGGGCTTCCTTGATGATGTTTTCCAAAAATTAACTACCTTGATTGGTTAACACTCTTCTTCCCACACACAAAAAGACGGTCGGACTCAACTGTCCATAACCAGTATGCAAGTTATGCCACTTGATAGACTATGTACACAGTTCTGTTTTGACAAGACACATCAAGCATAAATTCCTTGCACACTTTAAGCGTCTACATGTGTATTCTGGTGTGACAATAGCGTTAACATGTCAAGTGTTAACTCATCAGGATTATTTTACTACAGGGGGATTACATTTGGATTCACTAACTAATGGTTATGAGTCGTCATGACTTATGTATAGGTGGCCTCTGACCTGACATATACATTCTGGGTAATTACCAGAATTATGCATACATCATGGGATTTCTATAGGTGCTGACTCACATAACCAGATCCGTATACTCTATTCACGCTATCTGACTAATTTATTTGAATCATGGAATATCCTTTCTTAGTTAACCATCTTGTAAGACCTTGTTGTATTAAATACCAAGAAGTCACCTAAAACTCTATCTTGAACCTAATCCAACAGCGTCTTACCGGCATGTTATGTATAACTTGTACCAAAGTGGCAGAACCAGTTTTTAGCATTCCAAAGGCTTAAAGCTTCAGTTACATTTCTCATAACAGATTCTGATTATGACTATAACTTTGTGTGGGTTGAATATTTGTCTAAATTATTTGCTCTAAATCCTGACTGTGAAAATGACAAAACTATATTGATTGCAGCAGCCATTCGTAATCAAACGGAAATATAATATGGCTAATCCAATTTATCCATCACTAGTGAGTATACTTTTCCATTTAGAATCCCTCAAAACATTCAGATAACATATATCATGTATACCTTCAGCATTCAACATGCATAACTTATAATAATAGCAGTGGCGGTAATCGGATATCCATATATAATATACATAATCATTACATAAATGTTGCACCACTCTATTATGCAATAGCGACCTATAAAAACGGTCTTACTACGCACTGCCAATATTGACCTAAACACATATATGGCCTTATTGCTAACGATGTATACACACTGACTAATTGTCCAAATCGACCTAAATAATTGGTCCTACTTTCAGTGAAGTATCATGATGACGATGTTATGAATAGTCAAGACTGATGATGTGACCCAACACATACGTGACCCGCACAGTGTCAAGAGGTCATCTGCAAATATTTACCCTGGTACCAAAACGGTAGCCGTGTGGTTCGTGGGTATCTAGTCCACACATCCCACACTTACAACAGGATCTAATGAGGGGCTGGACTTGTGGCTACGCACTCTATATCTAAAACGGCGGAGGCAATAGCGGTGGTCGTTAAAACAACATGAAGCAAATGCGGTGATATGGGCCTCCGTTAGAACAACAAGAAACCTGTTAAGTAACGTTTTCGTTAACACAACACGAAACTACTAAGGCAATAGAGGTCCCCGGCAAGACAACATGAAACTTGGTATGTACTGTTTCGGCTGAGACACTAGTGGGAGTTGGTAAAAAATGATACTAATAAGGATGTAGTAAGAGGCCTGCGTCACTTATGTTTACCCTTTGTTATGTTAATGAGGTGCCTAGCCATGTGACCACGCCTGTGGCCACGCCCACACACCCACCCCCACCCCCATTAACATAACAAAGGACAAACAGATTGTAGTGGGCCGCTATCACCTCTCTACTGACATGAACAAATGTAAATACAAATATCAACACACATCAACAGAAAGGATTTCAGTTGATGCTCTCTACTCCATGCCAGTCTTCATTAATGGTGCTTCTGGTCTAAGAGTATAATTACAGCAGGTCTGCATGCCGCCAAATGCCAGAATGTCATTGTTCTAATATGAGTGGATATCACTAAGCACGTCGTTGGTCTAAAATGGTTTTGTAATACTATAGCATTGGTTGCTCGATTTAAGTAGGCGGAGCTGTCAGGGAACCTCTCCTCTTGTTGTGCAGTATCCATCGCATTTTCTGCACGATGCTGTTCACTCAGCCGGTCTCTTAATACCAGTTGCATGCCTTGGAGATATGACTCTGACTGAGTTCCAGGGCAACAGCCACTCTTTGGTGTTTCCAGACGCGATATGGTATGAGAAATTCCCTGATTTCTCAGATGACGTCTGTGGGGCATTACTATAAAAGACGCATCATCAAATTCCTCTAAATGCAATGACAAAAAGTATCGAATTGACTTCTGTTTGCACATATGCACTTCACCAGGTGTTGACCTTCCGCGAAGACCCTTATCTATATATATATATATATATATATATATATATATATATATATATATATATATATATATATATATATATATATATATATATATATATATATATATATATATATATATATATATATATATATATATATATATATATATATATATAAAACAGGAGTTGGGGTTGGTTACAGGGTTGGGCTCATTCCTATATGTTCTATCAATTTATATTAAGTTGCCTATTATTTATCAAATGTTAATTGTTTGGCATATCCATTGAACACAGACATTATTATGTGTCCATAAAAATCCTTATATAAATCATTATGCCATTTTTCGTATATAATTATAATGCCATTCAATCGCTTTGCACACCCTCCTAACTTAATTTTCCCATATCTAGAAATAATAATGCTGGAATTCAAAGGCACACTTTCAACATTCTTTCCTTCTGACAATGTTTAACAGCCCAGTGGCTCGGTTAACTGTTTAATGGGGAAGCCGGCCAGAAAAGGCTTTGCACTGGCCATGTGAAAAATCCATTTGCAGGCCAACAAAATACTATTTTTGACAATTTACCAATGGAATCCCTGCAACTGGACACTCACCAAGAAAAATGTGTTAAATTTTCGTGTACAATCCTAACAACCAACATGAGGAAAAGGTTACTACTGTAATAGCTTTAAAACTCTTGAGCTTGAAATCGTGCATTGTTCTTGTTTCCCCACATCTGCGATCGTGTCTTTTGGGTGAGAATGTTCGTATGGCGAAACATTACATTGATCTGGCCTACGCATTAATAATGATACATATATAGTCATGCGTTGAGCCCCTACAACGTCTGCACAGCTGCGTCCGCGTTTGAAGCCACTTTGACAGGATCCAGTGAAGTAATCGATCGTCTCGGATGAGGCATAGAGTAGCATTGGATAGGATTTTCCATATGCTGTTGAGGAGCACAATGGGCCGCAGATTGGCTGGGGGTCCAGGTGGCTTCTTGGGATTGGGTAGTGCGATAAGGGTGCCTTGGCCTACAGCGTCGATGGGAAGGTGATAACTAAAAGCTGAATTGATTAGGCGCGTGGTCGGTTTTTAGATAATGTCACTTGCATATTTGAATAGTTCATTGCTCATGCCATCAGGTACAGCTGCACGTCCATTCTTCAGGGCTTTAAGCGCCTCCTCAATTTCTGCTGTTTTAATTGGTGTTAGTAATGGCCTGGGGTATCCTGAGAATGGGCTCATCGTCGTTGTCAGTGAACTGTCCCTTGAACCATTATCGGATCGCCTAAGCTTTTCCATGGTCAGTCCCGATAATGTGTCCTTCAGAGTTGTGTACAGTGAATGTGGTGGGCAATCAGTAACTCTCAGGGATCGGACTGCCCGAAACATTGTGTGACAGTCATCCGTGGCAGTGGTTCCATCTGCTAGCGAGTCTGCCTGTTGAATAGCTGGATCTTTTAAGCTGTGGCTAATATGGCGCAGAATATTACGCTCCCGGCGTAGTTTGGCGTGGTCTTCACTTTGGCCACTTTGATAGATGCGCAGCCGTAATGCGTTCTGCTCTGCTGACAGTCTTATTACTAGAGGGTCGTCAGTATATCTAGTTTGGTGTTTTTTAATAACACCTATGGTGCTGGTAGCGGATGATTCCATAGAGTTAAGTATTTTGGCTATGGCTTTGTTTTGATCGGAGCTAACATCGATGTTAGCTATCTGCTCTCCGAGGGCATTTTTCTATGACATTTGAGTGGCAGTGTCGCTGATGAGCTTGGGTAGGTGTAGGTGACTCTACCATCATGCCTGGTATGGTGTGTATATATTAGGTAGAGCGTGATCATCTGAAGGCGTGTTATGACTAGCTTATGGCGAGAATTGAGGTCTGTGCCTCCATACGAAAGAGCGTTCCAGAGTGAGGGTTTTGCTTTTGTCTTGCATAGTATGAATTCTCTTTGGTTGACGAAAGCTGTTGCAGCCTTAGAACCTTTTGGGGCTTTGTGATCAGTAATGTGTCCAGTCCATGTTGTCCGGTGACGGCATGGGTGTTTGAAAGCGTATTTGTGGCAAATCGGCCATTGGAACTAAGGAATTCTACCAGTGCATATCCATTGCTGCTGCGTGTTCCCTCTCCATAGGATCCCATGCATAAGACAAGTCCTAAGGTTGTGTCCGCAATTCCGGGTTTACCCGCCTTGGAGTTGAAATCTCCTTACATGAACAGTTGCCATCTAGCTGGGATTGTAATGGCGGAGCCCAGTTCTGCAGAGAAGGAATCTAATTGTTCTGGATTCTCTTTGGCTTTTTCGATGCGTTGAAAATTCGATGTTGTTGTGGTGTGTTTTCGCGTAGGTATAGCCAGGTCGATGAATGCAACGTGATCATTGACGCATCTAAAACTAATGGCATGATCTAAGACCCTTGGCCCGATTACGAAGCCCAAGCCCCGGAATGTGGCCTGATTTGCTCCATGAGACTATGGTCTGTCTGTAGTTGCTCCTCTGGGTGTTTAGCTACTTTAGTCTCTTGAATACAAGCAATATCGATGGTATAGTGTTCACAGTCTGCACCCAAGATTTGCCTCTTTGATGCTGCACTCAGACCACGTACATTCCATGTAGCTATCTTAAGCTCCTGGGAGTATTGCGTCGTCAGAGGATGTCGAGCACAGTTTCTTGTTTGAAGAATGGTAGTCATGTCCAAACACTGGGACTTCCATAAAATGGGCATTGACATGTCACGAGCCTTCAATACAATTAAACGCTCAACGATCCTAGATGTACTACATCAGGCCAGTTGCTATGAAGATGAGCTACGACTAGTGAGACTACTGCTTGCAGACACCAAGCTGCGAGTACGAGTCAGTGACGTCGGTAGAGTTTGAGATATCAATCGGATCCCAACAGGGAGATGGTCTATCCCCGGTGCTTTTCACCTGCTACCTGGCTGCTGCATTGAAATCTGTGCCGGAAGGTTCCACAAGACCAAACCCTCGAGTTACACTACTGGGCATGCCGCTAGAGATGGACTGTGCCGACGATGTGGACTGCATAGACGAGGAAAAGCAACCCCTTGACGAACTTCTCCCAATAGCCGCAAGCAAACTAAACATTGAGAATCACTGTATGAATGAATCCAAAACTGAGTTGGCCTACATGTACCTATCGACAAAGCATGAACCTATAGAAAATGACGACACACTTCATGGCGGCGAACCATGGGGGAACAGTACAATCCTGGGATCACTGCTTTGCAGTACTGCTGAGATGTCTGCGTGCTGCGTCATGGGGAACATAGCATTCCAGTCCTTCTGGAAGCTATGGATTCGTAGATCAAATATTCCCTTGATAATGATACTAGGTTTATACAATGCAACCTGCGTATCCGTGATGCTGTATAACTGTAACAGCTGGGCAGCTCCAAAGGGAGCTCTAGGCAAACTCGATGAATGCCACCGCAAACGTCTATGCACCATCCCTGGACACAGATGGCCAGACAGCATAATTTCCAACAATCCACTATATAAGATGTATAATACGTCGCCGTTGTTTCTAGAAGTCTCCCAGCAAAGATGGTCTATGTTTGGCCATCTGCTAAGGATGCCAGAAGAGACACCAGCGCAGAGAGCCTTGGAATTCGCCCTACTCGGAGCCAGCAAATAAACAGCCAGGAGAGGACGCCATTGCATAACTCTACTTAAGCGTACTACGAGGTGACCTCAAGAAAGCAAGTCTGGGTACACTCACGTCAAGAATGGACCTGAGGAAACTAACGATTTCGGTGAGATCAAAACATAGTGGGCAAAGGCGAAGAAGGACTGATTGCAGCCGTATGATATGTCTACTACTACAGCCGCAGAATACAGTAATCATATATATATATATATATATATATATATATATATATATATATATATATATATATATATATATATATATATATATATATATATAGGGCATGATGATAAACCATGGCGAGCACATCCCACATCCCAAACCCTCCCTCCCCGAACAATGTTTTATCGCAAACAGTACATGCTAATTGCTTCATATATGTATTTTATGTATTTGTAAGTTACGTGAATGCTTATTTATTTCTTGTCATTGTGTGTGTTTCCTGTTTGTAATGTACTGTGATGTATTTTTGTAAGGGGTCCATCACCGTAGAGGCATTAACTTAGACGGGCTGCCTGTACTATCTGTGCACATGTACATAAATCACGAATGGATAATACTGAACTTGATCTTGAACTCGATGTTGTGGCATAGTTGCGTTCTTGTATTAATTTGACTAGCATAATTAGACATGATTGTCAGATTTTCCGTTTTCTTAAACTGTCTAAATAATGCTCAAAAGCAGTTTTAGCTACCTTTCGTGCCATGCGCTCGTGTGCATTCTTCTTCTGTAACGATGTACTGTTTTGCTGCTCTGGCATTCAGATGATTGCTGCTTTGCGAATATACGTCTATGGCAAAGTTTTAATTCCATGTGATGTCAAAATAATCCTTATACAGTAATTCAATACAATATAAATGTCCATTAATAGGAGCATATTTCACGATATACTGTCTAATTTTAATGGTATCACTAACTATCTACTGTTCCAATGCGCGTGGTACCACAGTTCCTTCGTGTACTGATGGTAAATACATTATTATCCAAGCTATTAATATTTAAATTAATTTCTTATGTTTCTTAATTAATCATATACCTTTTTGAATATTTTTCAAAATTCTCAACTATCTACTCAATAAGTGCATGCCTATTCGTATTAAGGTGATCTGCTAGTTTCTGATCTTTCCAAAACATGATGCTCGTTTTGCTACGACCATCGAAATGCTCATTTGTAATAAATACTACCTGCATATGCTGTTTACACTCCATACGTTTTGCAAATTTTCAAATAAACTAAATGTTGAAATGTAGTTTAGAATATGATATACTTCTTACCTTGAGGACCTTACTGATTATCTTTCAATACTGTTAAAGTGTCTCCTCAATTATGACGATATATTGTTATTAAGTTGCTCTGCTTGGTCACGATAATACCACGTATGATGCTGTTTTGGATGGCCATCGTCTACATGTTTATCTGTAATCATCACTACTTGACTACATTGTTTACACTCATTTTTGTTTAGAAAATATTCTTGAAAGTCATCACATACTTCTTGTTAGTGCCACTCATCTTAAAACATACACCTATCATGATAGGTACAAGCAAAGGACTACAATTACAAGAGGTAGGTTAAGCAATTTAATGGACTACTGGTGTCAGCTTATGGCAACCACAGCATAATTAATATGCTTACTTGAAAGGGGGCGGTGGGATCTGCCCCCTAAATACCCGAACGTCATGTTATATTTTGGTCAGAAACGTATGGCCTGCCAAACCAGCAGGGCAATGATATCTACCTGAAGGACAGAATGCCCTAATTGGCTATACATGAAATCTGTTGAAATAATCTTGGATCAACCAATTTTCGCACATATATGACATAATGTCACAGATCAGGGCTGAATTAGGTCAGAACACAGTACACTTTCAATCAAACCTAGTGGCACGTCGTACAACTGGCAATAAGATAAGAAACAACTACTACATTGCTCACCTCTATGACAAGGTGCACGCATGCGCCCTGCTGTGTAAGGTCTAGCTATTTCAGATGCAATTGCACTTCTATAAATTCTTTCTCAATTCTCATGTTGTCGACTTTGAACAACTAATAGTGACTCATGGTGAACTGAGTTCCATGGTTTGAAGATGGCATAACCAATAAATATTAAGCAAGCATCACTTGGGGTTTTGCTCTCCCTGAATGATGTTGGAATCTGTCCGGCTTAAGCGTATACTACAACAGAGGGGTGAATTTGGGATCGTCGGCAGTATGGAGTGCTTGAGAGAGTGCAGAAACAGTGAGATCATCACGGCAGTGCCTATAATTTTGCGGCTGAAGGAACACGGAGTTCACATCACGTCTGCCAGGCCAACAGATGGCAATCTCTCTGAAGACCAGAATGAGACTGCTGATGAGAGAGATACTTTGAAGTATACACACGAAAGACATAATACATTACTCCAGGGGCTAGCAAACTATCAGCATCTCCGTGCAATGATTATTTTACAGTGGTGGGCTGGCCGACATGTGGCCCATGAAGTGGTTACAACTTTGCAATCAGATCATTGGGTTGCCTTAGCCCATAATCTAGGTGGTATGGCTGATGATTACTGGGCCAACATTAGAATTCCTAAAATATTGCATCACGTCCGGGACAAGCCTGACCTGGATCTCACAGGCAGTCGGGAGTGTCGTGCGTATCTGCATGAGAAGCCATAATCGGGCCTGCTATTCAGAACACTGATAACCCTCTCATAAATATCCTTTGATTTCAAGATTAACCAATTTTCCATAGAGAGTGGTTTCTAGTTGTTTCTAATCAGAAAATGATCTGATCAATTCTATATAAGTGAGGGAAGTGTAGCATGTATCAGAATAGCCCATACCAGCATGTTCTCCAAGATCTTCCTAATACAACCAGTATGGTCTATACCCATTTGCTTGTGTGTTGTGACATGCGCAAACATGATAGAGTCTGTAAGATCATCTACCGCACATGTGTGATGAGCCAGATAGGCCACGCATGCTGGACTGTAGGTATGGATTGGGCATCTTGTGTGGAAATATTTCACAGGTTCTATAAATAAACGCCAAAGAAGGAATTCAGTGCAAAATAACTAATCGATTGTATCGGCCATAGACGTGAATCGTGGCCATTTCATTTATAACCCTAACACATACTTATACGTTAGATCTCAGGAATCAGGTATATACGGCTTGATTTTGGCACTTCGGCTCATGGCAAAAGATGCGCTTAGCAGACTAAGTCTCTGGTGACTTAGAAGGGACCAGTGGGCCCTCCATGCCTTCTAGGTGTAAAAGTCACCAATGCTTGCTAACTATGTCTTCGACCGAGCCTTACACAGTAATGTGCAGTGCTATTCAACTGCTATTGGCTTTTCCTGTCTTGTGTTGTCTTGTTGTGGTTGCTCTAGTGGACACCGCCTGGGAGTCACTCTTCAACTTGGTCTGTGTTTTAAAAAAACCCATCAGTTTAGGATCCTTTAAATGATTGCATATTACACCGGATTCCACATAGCTTAATTAGTTTGAAGATTCGGCCTGCCCACCCATTTCTCATAATACAGCAAACATCTAACATATATAAATGCACGCAGTCGCTGCCCAATACACTTCGTTAAGCCCAACCATGGGTGATCTTATACTGACAATTTGCCCACGCGAGGCATTTCCTCTCTCAACGGCGACATCTTCGGTAAGGAGGAGGTCCTTTTTATATCATATATATTAGGTTTATATTAAGCCATAGGAAACCTTGCTGACCCTCCATCTTTACATTTTCACTTAGGTATTTTTAAGATAAGTCGTTCTCTGGTGAGGTATAGATCAGCTAGAGATTGTAATACTCATATCTAACCAAACAAGTCGGCTTAAATGGACGTAAAACAGCATTTCGTCCAACACCAGCAGTCGAACCGAGTATACGTCTTATAAAGCAATCCATATTAGTGGACACCATGTATTCACGCCACACAGGATTAACACATAGTATGGATGGCACCATGGTATGGAATAGATGTGTACACAGTAAAGCCTGCCCGGCCTCACTGCAATGGTATCGCTCCTCTGATCTATGAGATCAGCTGTTGCATTCTTCAGAGCATCTGACTCGCATCTCAATAGAAAGTGAAACTCCGAGATCTAGCCAGTACATCTGTCGGGCCATCATATGGATCAGACCCCTACTACGAGGAACTACACGGATGCGCCAACACTACAAGTGGCACCCGATATGTTTCCGAAACATTTTTCGTCCGCACGACAACTATTTTCTCCACCGTTAACGGAGAGGGATAGGCTCCTTAGAGGGTGGATGGTAACAGGCAGAAGTGGGCCTGTGACGAACCGGGGACATGTTAAGATGCAGAGGAGGGACTGAAGGTCTTCGTGTCTAACGAAGGATGAATTCACATCTTATTGTCGTATCGTCAATTCGGCGCTGTTCAGGCTACTGATGTGTTCGTGCTCCCAAGAGTTGTTGGGTCACCATATCTTAGCAAATGGACATGCGTGGTACGTACGTGGGCGACAGTACACACCCAGGACATCTCTTTTTTGTGGTTGGGTTGTTAGATGTGCCCTGCAGGCAAAGCCATGGAACACGGGCAAGGTCGCCTGGGTCACTGGTCGGTTGGCTTGATCATGTCAGCACATCAACCGTTCCTGGCTATGTATGGTCAAGACGGCGTAATGTAAAGTCGTGCCCCGACCAACGTTTGTATTCCGGGGCATGCCGTCTGTGATCAGGGCATCATAAAAGGTGGGTAGACTCTTTTGCTTTACCGGGACAAGAGGTAGCCACCATGCCAGATATCCTTGCATGCACTGTCTTCTGGCGTTTTGGTATGCCCCAGGAGATACACTCCGACCAAGGTGCCAACTTTGAGAGCTGACTCATCGCTAGCTCTGCAAATTATTCCGTATCGTTAAAACGCTCACAATACCCTATCATTCACACAGCGACGTGATGGTAGAACCGTGTAATTGTACATTGGCCATAGTGTTAACAAACGAAACACACTTTGATTATCAGGGGTGGGATCTTCGGCTCCCATACGTACTCCTGGCATACCGAACCTCTGTCTACTCCAGCACCGATTTTACCCTTGCTAAATTAATGTTAGGCCACTAGTTAGCCTTACAGCCCTGGACCGTCTCATACCTAGCATCCCAGCCAATATAAACTCACGGTCCCTACATCAGCAGTTGGGCCGAATTCACTTCCTATAACCGAATCTATATTAGTGGACAGCATGTATTCACTCCACCTATAGTAACAAATAGTACGGATGCCACCGTGGTATGGAATAGAGATGTACGCAGGAATGCATGCGAAGCCTCACTGGAACGCTATCGGTCCGCCGATCGACTTTTGTATTCCGTGGAGCATCTGCCTCCCACCTCTATAACACAGGAAACCCCGGGAACTACACAGCAAATCTGTCGGGCCGATTTGTACCCATCATACACTCGGACCACCATTACGAGGAACACCGTAGATGTGCAGACGATACAGAAGGCGAGAAATCACACCTAACTATTGATCATATATTGGCAATTTTCCCCTGAGTTTGGATTGCGTTTAACCACTTGACATATGTTACCTTCAATTAGTGTTACACACTATATGCAATATGTAACACCTGATGGAAACTGGTATCGCACATTATGGAACATTCTGAGAGCCCATCGAATGAATCTCCAGTGACACAAGTGAAAGACTGAAATTCCAATCATAAGTCACGACAATATATTTTGCTCTGATTTACTTGTTTGCTTTATTTACTGGAATACATAGAGGTGATTAACTTATTCATTCTACATCGACGGTAAATAGGTACATATCTACATTATTCAGCTTATACACTTCTCTGGACTGTATATATATATACGTATTCTGAACTACGTGACAATTTCCGGATTATTATGCATATGACAAATGTATAGTACCATAGATATATATGTATATATATATATATATATATATATATATATATATATATATATATATATATATATATATATATATATATATATATATATATATATATATATATATATATATATATATATATATATATAAATATATATATATAATGGATCATGTTCCGCACACTAATACAACTGAATAGAGGGGTCCAATTCTAGCTATAGCCCGCCCATTTCACGTTTGACTCCACCTACTTTGTACGTGTGTTGGAATCGATTTATATGCGTTAACCTCTGTATTCTCAGGATCTCAATTGTATAAAGGTAAGTTGTTGAACATTTTGAAACTAATTCGACGAGGCAGCGTTGCCACCTATGACAGCAACAGCACCCGATCAAATTCGTTTCAAAATATTCAAGAGAAATAATGGAGACATGTTAGCTACCTATCCGGGATGTAGACATCTTTAGAGGGTCACTTTCGTGACCATCTCGGTCACTTCTTCAGCACTAACTGACAGCGGCAAGTTCTACATCCCGTGGACGTAACTAATATGTCTTCATTGTGAACCATCCTGTGATCGGGACGAACATTTTCGGACATATTCAAAAGAAAGTTTATAGAATAGTAAATTCATAAAAGACATAATTACAACTCGCTCATTTGACAGACTATCCACTGCTCATGGCGAAGCTGTGATGGTGACCTCAGCCTACATGTGATGTAATTGATTATGGCGTCATATAATTGAGAGCCAGATCAGCTCTCTCCGCTGCATCTTCTCATACATATGACATATTAAAAGCAATATGTCTATCTAACATTGCACTGAGCTTTCTCTAAGCCGTTGTTCGACTCGTAGGTTATAGGGTATTGTGTTGCGCAGTGGAGCTGGCATCACCTCCTTATCTGACCGTAGGCACCGATGCGCTAGCGCATTGATCCCATGACTAAATGCTAATGGAGATTGTAAAAATGGCAGCCAGTTCTATTAGTATTCAAGGAATATGTCACTCATTCTGTGGCTACCACATCTTCATATAATCATAATGCAGTGCTAACTCTCTAGGAGGACATAAGTTGGATTTCAAATTGTTATTGGAATCCATAATGAGTCATTCTGACCTTACACCAGCAACATATGTTATTCTTCTCACAAATACCAGACATCCTGGCCATCAATACCAGCTATATAAGTCAATACCTAGGATAAAGGGTCAAGGAGTACTTTGTCTCGGCTATGACAAGTGTAAAGTTAACCTGCACAAGCGCGGTTAATATTCCGTGTACTGTTAAGCCTGTCCGAACAAATATCGATCCCACAATATCGTAACGTCGATAACTTAATTTGCTTAGCTTTATTTTGATATACAGCATACTATGGGTAGCTGTAATTCAACTCACACGCTCTTTGACATGCTATATACAAAGTGTGTTGATTTAGTCACTCATGTCAGGCTTTTTTTCTCTGGACTATACATTGACTGTATGAAGTGAAACGATTGAAAATGGAATATGCAATGTTAATTGAACTCCTTGATTTAAATGTATCATTATCTCGCATAGCTCACTCTTTGTGACCATTCATCTATGATACTGCATGTATGGGGTTAACCTATATTTCCTGGCATTATCTCAAATGAATTAATCAACCATTTCCAATTACGACTACACACACTATGAATACTATGGATGTCCTAGTGACATTTTGATTCAGGTTAGAATTAGCAAATGTGGGATTGTTATGATGATTGTCTATGCTCCATTACTTAAGCATGTATCACCCAGCCAAGATATTCTTTGATTTCAGCATTTCCTTATTTCCAAGAGAGAACGGCGTATAGTTGTATGTGTTCCTAAAACCTGAGGTCATAACTCAGAATCATTTTCAAGATCGGTATACTCCCGATAATCCCTTTGGGTAATTTCACGGGAACTGATATGAACAATTATGTATGAGGGGTGTGGCGATCAGAGAACTGCCTCATAACATATCAGCAACTTTCCTGTGAGGTCGAATTGCGTTTCATCTGACAATACGTTCAATTTCTGACCCACAATATATGCAATCATTAAGTATCTGCTCGAAGGTGAATTGTTTGCGAGGGTTCCCAGAATATATGAGAACGATTAACTTAATTATTCTATATCGAATGCAAGTAGGTACATATCTACATAGATAATCATATTCACATCTGTGGACCCTATATATAATTATTCTGAACAGCGTGACACATTCTGGATTATTATGCACATGCCAAATGTATGGTAGCATAGATATACACACAATATACCACGTTCCACACAGTACTACTGCTGCGTAGAGGGATCCAATTCAGCTTTCTAGAGTATCCATCTATCATCTGACCTCGTATGACGTCATAATCAGCTCAGCGGGTGTATTATGACGTCACAATCATTACGTCACACAGGGTTTCATATCGACCGTCATCAAGTCTCAAACACTCTGACACGTTGTATGAATTGTATGTCTTTGTAATTCTTTGCTATTTAATAAACATGCTGTTGAATATTTTGAAACTAATTTTACTAGGCGCTGCTGCTGCCTTAGGCAGGAACAGCACCCAATCAAATTGGTTTCGAAATATTCAACAGCTTAAATGTGTAGTTTTTTGGAAATTGATAGTCAGGGTGTTCAGAGATCGATCGCTACCAACACGAGCGAGGTGTGGGTGGAACTTAGCTAGAGATGGGCCGGACATAGCTAAAACCGGAAAGGTCCATTCTAGCTAATCCCCGCCCATTTCACGTTAAACTTCGCACACGGTGTACATGTGTTGGGATCGGTGTATATGCTTTGAGCAGTACATTTCCAGAATCCCGATTTCAACCTAACCATATAGGTAAGGTTTTTTTTAATATTTTGAATATTTTGAACCCAATTTGTCTGGGAATAGAATAGTAAATTAATAAAAGACGTAATTACAATTGCTCATTTGCCAGACTATTTACAGTTTAGCTAGACACGCCATTCATTATGTATTATGATTCTGATGTCAGCTTATCTGTGACGTGATTGATTATGATGTCATACACTTGCGTGACATATCTGATCTCTCCGTTGCATCTCCTCATGCATATGACATATCATAAAGGAATATGTCTATCTAACATTGCACTGATATTTTCTAAAGCCTGTGTTCGACTCGTAGGCCGTAGGGTATTGTTCTACGCAGTGGAGCTGGAATCACCTCCTTATCTGACCACTTGTCAGTATTCTGAACATTAGAAAAGCTGAACTGCTGCAACATGTTGGCGAAAAACAAAAACATCTCCATTTTGGCCAATGTTTCCCCCAGGCATGTCCTGGGACCTGAAGATAAAAATTGTTTAAAATCACTTAAGATAGCAACATCAGATTGCGGGACATGGCTACAGAAAAGAACACATATATGCTTTTAGTATGCGTAATCAGAATACATTTAACACGGCGTATAGCTAAATTTTATCAGGAAAATCAAAATATTTGCTTATTAAATGCTCATTTGCAGGCCAAGAGGATGCTGTTTTTGAAAGTTTACCACGCAAATCTTAGAAAACAGTATTTTCTTTGCCTTCCTTTTTGCAGAGGAAAGACCCATTAAACCTGAATCACCTGATATAAAACATGGACTAATGATCAGAGAGATATGATTGGAAAAACACAACAGAGCAAAACTACTGGGTATTGTTACAGTACATATCTTATTTACCTGCACTAAAAGGGATAAATGCATTTGGTGTCTTGACATTTCCCTTTTCATCTAAAAATCTATCTGGCCAAAATCTGTCTGCCTCCTTCCAATAACGAGGGTCCCGCAGGGCAGAGTAAATATGTGCAAATAATACACAGTCTTTAGGAATATGATAACCGCCAATCCAGAAATCCTCCGTTGCACGATGCGGTACTGAAGCCGCCACTGTGGACCAATAATAAACATATATGACGCATTTTAGTAGCGATCAAACTGAATTCAAAACTATCATATTCAATTGAATGTTCGTTTTAGGAGCAACCTTAGATTTATGTTAGCTTTAGATTGCATTACAATAGCTGGCAAATAGCATATTGTCACAGTATTCCGGTATACAGGTGGAGGCCCCTCAGAATGCGGGTGTATTTGTTAAATGAACTGGAGCTCACCAGATAGTAGTTAGCAATACATCCTTTGCACGATGGCGAAGGTTATGTATTAACTTAAATTGCAGATGGTTGTTAACACGAAACTAATGTTGTTTTTGTATTTCTTTTTAACATTGAAGATGCCACCTGGAAATGCAAGTGCCCCCACCAGCGGTGCAATGGCAACCAACTGGTTAATACTGTTGAGAACACATAACAAACAAATACCAAATATGGCAATGGTCAATACTTTGCCAAATTCCCTAACAGTTGTCCATTAACTTTCCCAAAATGCAGGTATGCTGACCCTCAACAGCATACCAATACTATACATATTTCTTTACATATTATATATAGTGGCAGGAATATTCTGGAATATTTTGAAACTAATGAACCTTTCCATTTCTAGCAATGCCCCATCCGTCTCTAGCTGAGCTCCACCACACTTCGCTCGTGTTGGGATCCGTGGATCTCTGAACTGCCTGACTACCAATTTTTTCCGAAACTGTACAAATAAGCTGTTTAATATTTTGGAACTAATTTGACTAGGTGCCGTTGCTGCGTCCGGTCAAATTAGTTTCGGACCATTACACGCTTAAGACAGGCCAAATCGAGCTATTCATTATGTAATTAATTATGACGTCATCCTACAGGTCACACAGTTGATTATGACGTCACATGATGGATTGATAAACTGGAAAGGTCTATTCGATGAGGAACAACATGTCAATGTAAAACTAGTTTCAGGATAAGCCACGATTTTCTTATTATATGGCTTGACACTGAGATCCTGAGGTTTAATTGAGAACAAACACGGTCGACTTGAAATGACGGCATCAAATTCATAACACGACTATAGTGTATCCAGTACTCTGTAGTATGCTATGGAGGACTGTGCACACCGACAAAAATGCCTTGAATGCACCTATCAGATCCGGAGTAGGCCTATTTGGAGCCCAGGCCCAATTAACCATTACCTCTTGGGTCAAGGAGGCTGTGCCTCCTATTGTTGCTACTACTGCCGCTGCCGCTACCCACACATATAATAGATTCGTTACGCATGTGTACCAAATACTATTGAACTCATTTGACCGAAGCTGGCACCATCTAAATATCCAACAGCTTACGTATATCAAGACAGTTAAAGTGAGATAATGGGATCAGAGTTTCAAATGGGTAAAATGCGATACTTGTTTTTTATTTTGGTGCAGATTAATTTATGTGCCTCAGGTGCTGTAGCTCCGCTAGACCTTTCCTCAATCCGCCGCTGAACCTAATGCGTGAGCTAGTCAGCGCAGAGCCTAATGAGTGAGCTAGTCATCGCAGGCCTAATGAGTGAGCTAGTCAGCGCAGAGCACACCTGATATCGGAATACGACTAAAGTGGTGATCGCTAATTTCATCTGAAGAAGAGTTTATCAATACTTTCCATGACAAGGTTGGTCGAGGTGTCAACTCGATATCATTATAATTAAACCATATGTCACATGAACGCCCAGGATCTCAATAGTAATGTAATCGTACAGGTAAGTCGGTGACTGTTTTAAAACTAACTTGACAGGACACTAGACTGTTGCTGTAATAGGCTGCAACAGCGCCCGGGTTTATTGGTGTCAAAATGGTTTTGCATTGTCAATGGATTTTCGTATTTCGCTTTTCAATTTCAGAGGCGTTGTTGGCCAAGGATAGCGCTGATACTGTAGAGCTCAGAAATAACATAACGCATATCGTTGAATATTGTGAACGTAAGTGTATGGGAAAACAATGGTGTATAAACTTAAAGCTGCGTGTTCAAAACAGAATGCTTTAAAACACAATTATTAAAATTGTATACTTTTAGAGGCTCAAATGTTGTGACTAGATGTAATGAAACGAAATACATCTTCACATATGATCTCGTTACGTATAACTTAATATAACTGTTTAAGTTGTGACATTGAGTCCTACATTTTGAGCTCCAACATTATATTGAGTTATACATAATGAAATCGTCGACTCAGTGACGTAGTGAGGGTGTCTGGCTCCCGGGGCAGACCAGCCTTGTGACGCCCCTCTCATGCTCAAATTATGGCGCCCGGGGATAAACGCAGCCCATATGGGCCTTGTGACGCACATTCCCCAAACACCAACAGTACGCTAAACTTGGCGCCCGGGTGTATTGTAACCCTCTGACCCACATCACTGCGCCACATTCGTCGTATGTTAAGATTGATTTCGCTTCATTAAATCTAGGCAGACGTGTTAAGCCTCTACAAGTATACAGTGTTTGCAATTATTTTCTCATGCATGCTGGTGTTAATATATAAGCATCTTTAAATCTCCAAACCCATGTCACTGCATGTGGCGACGCATACACCTGGCGTTACGTTATGCTGTGTTTGTCATATCACACTCATCAGAAACTGTGCTTCATTAATTGTCCAATATACAATTCACCTTTCCAGAGTACCCACCCATCACATGATGTCATAATGAACTGCGTGCTGTGTACAATGGCCTCATAATGAATGACGTCATGAACGACGTCGATAAGTACGTCACGGACGCATATTTGAAGACGGTCTATGCTTTGTTGTACAAATTGTTTGCTTTTATTTTTTAATAAATAGTATGTTGAATATTTTGAAACTAATTTGACTGGGCGCTGTAGCTGCCATAGGCAGCAACAGCACCCATTCAAATTAGTTTAAAAATAGTCAACAGCTTCCCTGTATAGGTTTCAGGAAATTGATAGCTAGGGCATTGGGGATCGATCAATTCCAACACGGCGAGGTGTGGGTGGAGCTTAGCTAGTGATGGGCGGGGCATAGCTAAAAATGGAAAGGGACATTACGAACACCCTCATAAAGCAGCTATATCTCCCAACACAATGGACCTTTTCACTGTATCCATCCATCATGTGACGTCATAATCAACTACGTGGCGTGTAGAATTACATCACACTCTTGAATGACAGAGATGCGTACGTCAGGAACGCATTGTTAAAAACGGACTATACGTTGTTGTACGAATTGTATGTCTTTACCATTTACTAATTATCCTGTTGAATATTTTGAAACTAATTTGACTGAGCGCGGCTGTTACGGCCACAGTCAAATTATTTACAAATATTCAACAACCTAACTGTATTGTTTTAAGGAAATGGATAGTTATGTCATTCGGGGATCGATCAATCCCGGCACGGCGTGTGTGTGGAGCTTAGCTAGTAATGGCCGGGGCATAGCTAACACTGGAAAGGTCCTCAACGACGTATTTCTTACATCGTGTTCAAAATTGTACTAACTAACATATTTATGTTTGTGTTTTTGGAAACAAGTTAACGCCTTCATGATATCAACTGTAGCTCACATATTGCTGAATGACGCATGACCTCCATTATTGTACTGTCTGTATAAGGTAATTGTAACCTATCTGACATGCGCACCTGACGATTCTTCCCAACTACCTGCCAAAGCAATAATACGCGGTATTAAATACTTAGTATAAAGCCGTTTTCTCACCAGAGACTTAACCCGGAATAGGGCCATACATCACCACGGCGGTACACCAGTTAAGTATCTAGTGAGAGCACGACCTATGTCTTTTAATGACTCATCATTCCATCCTGTACTCGATGGTAACAAATAACCATTACATTATCAATGTGACTTTATGGCAGCAACAGCGCCCAGTGAAATGGGTTTCAAAATATTCAAATGAATATTTATTAAATAGTAAAGACAATTCGTAATCGTGACGGAAGATTCACTGTTAATGATGGCCCTAAATACATCATTCATTACATATTTGGATTGTGACGTCAGCCTAAACTGATAATAACGCCGTGTACCTGAGCGACAGATCGGGTTCCTCTATTCATGAATCCATTACATAAGTCAATCACATGACGTCATAATAAACCAAGTGACGTGTAGTGAGACGTCATGATTATTGCATCATGACTGGCACTATTTAGTCCGTCTTAAACTCGTAATATTCCAATACGACTTTACTATTTAATACACATTCTGCCGAATATGTTGAAACTAAATTGTCTATAGGCAGCGACAGCACCCAGTCAAATTAGTTTCAAATTATTCAAAAACTGACCTGTATATATTTCTGGAAATCAGTCAGGGAGTGTAGGGATCGATCGATCCCAACACGAGTGAGGCGTTAGTGGAGCTTAGCTAGTGATGGACAAGGTATAGCTAACGCTGCAAGGGTCCATTAACGATACCTGGTCAATCTCGAACTGACATCGCCGCTGTATCTCAGGTAGTTCAATCATATAGAGCAGAGCCCAGTTAAGTGTGTTGGAGGACGTCTCTGTACCAGCCAAGAACATGTCCACAATACCATGAAACATGGATTGTTCTATAAAATAGAGACACAGTGTTACCCCTATCATGACGAAGACAACCAAATCCGGCATCTGCGGTAGTATTTAGGAAGGTCCATTTGCAGGCCAAATAGAAGACTATTCCAGGAACAGCGCCCGGTCAAATTAGTGTCAACATAGGGAACAGAAAATGTATTACTTAGTAAATCTATCAGAGACATACAATTCGTACACTTGGCGAACTACTCAAGTTTTATGACGGAACATTATCTGCCAATTGTGATTGTGACAGCCTTGGTAATGGTTGGAGGAGATAGACGCGCATTTGTCTACAAACAGGCCCAACAGCGTATATATATATATATATATATATATATATATATATATATATATATATATATATATATATATATATATATATATATATATATATATATATATATATATATATATATATATATATATATATATATATATATATATATACATATATATATATATATATATATATATATATATATATATATATATATATATATATATATATATATATATATATATATATATCATCATCATCATCAGCACCAGCTGTCAATCAAAACAGCCTGTTATCGATTACCCATCTGCCGATGGACGTGCAACCTGATTGGATGCGCGTTGGATGTTCAATTATCGATTAGGGGTGTGGCGATAGACGAGCATAACCGATAACCATACCTGTCAAGTAAAGTATCGATTACCATTGTAGTGATGGACGTGCAATTTGATTGGCTGAGCGATGGACGCAGTATTATTGATTAGGAATGTAGCAATAGATGTTCATGAACTATCCAGTAGCTCTGTAGAGACGAGCATAAAATAGGCAATACCCCTGTAGCGATGGACGCGCAATCAGATTGGCTGAACGACGGGCACGCATTGGTAAACTTATAGAGATGCATACATCATCGAGTATTAATTAAGTAAAGAAGGAACATGTGTATTTGTGTATGGCCCATGCTTAACGCTTCAGGCAACAATTCAGCAAGAATCGAGTGCCACTCAATGTTGAACTATTTGCGCCAATAACCAAAATCAAAGTAAGAGCTGTTTATGCACGTCTATGGCTACATCCTAAATTGATAATTGTTCATCCATCATTCAGTCAATCAGATTGCACATCCATCGTATTAGGGGTAATCGATAATTGATGTGCGTTTATAATTTCACCAATGTGCGTCTACAATTTCACCAATGTTCGTCGATCGCTCAGTCCATCAGATTGCACACCAATCGCTACAGGGGTAATCAATACGTTATGCGGGTCCATATTTTCACTAATGTGCGTCCGTGTACAAATAAGTGCACATGTACTTGCCAGTTATCTTCTCGCGTCCTTCTGTTGTCACTTTTAGATATACGTCAACATAATCCCGGATGTTGTCAGGGTCAAATGTGTCGCGATGCTCACGGATTTGGATCTGAACAAATTCCCAGAGATATTCAAATAAGTCCACAGTCTGAAATGTAATGTTGAAATAAGGACAATCATCCATCCATTTTTATTTGCACATATCTATTATATTTGTTGAACGCATCCGCACACGTGCATGTGCATGCTAGCGTATATGCATATGGTTTCACGTGTAGATAGTTATCCGGCGGAGTAACCATAATACCACATGTCTACGTGTATTACATAGGACTATTCAAGGGTGGATCCGGCGTGGTCCAATGGTGTCAGAATACCACCCCACCAACGCCACCCCATTCAAGTGTCCAAGTGCTATTCTAGTGCTTTTAGAATGTACAAATAGTTATAAAGGAGATTTGTGTATTGTATAATTTAATCTAAATATCATTAGTATTTATCGATGCAATGTGTTATGATCACGCCACGCTGACTTACCTTTTTCAAGTTGTGGCGGGTAGTAAAATGTAAGTCTCTGTTAATCCCATGAGCTTGTTTCTCCAAAATAAAATCACATTAAAAACATTGTCGGCTGGAGGAACCTCCCGCCCCCACCCCCACCCCACCAACACGGTTCCGTACAACTACTAGTCCAATATGTTCTCTTTGCATTTGGATCCGTACCACCACTTGAGAGTAGCTCGACGTAGATATGCAATTTAAACATAAGAATAACTAGCATAGGAGACTGATGGTACATGCTCATAATGGAATGAGCAGAATATGTGCTTAATGTCATAGGTAAAAAGAGGCAACGCAATGGCTAGTGGCATGCTGAAGGGGAAGAAATAATTGCGAGATTGGATAAAACGCGTCTAAGTTGACAAAGATACACTAAAAGCTATTATCAATCAATCAGTCACGGTTTCCACGACCAAACATACACTACATTGATTAACGGGGACGGATACATCATGGGAACCTTTTTAGACCCATCATCATCATCATCATCATCATCATCATCATCATCATCATCATCATCGGCATCATCATCCTGAGCTTGTGTTAACATGTTATAAGTGTTAAATTGTTCAGCTAAAATAAGGTAGGCATACGGACACTGAAGCCCGCACACATGGCAGCCAAGATGCACCAAATAATGGAGAGCAAAAATAATACACGTTTTCCTTGCCACACTAATTGTGGAAATGCAAGGTCACACATCCACACACAGGCACACATGCGCACATAGATGCACGCATGCACATACGCTTGCACGCGCGTACACAAGTGGCTGAGAGAATCAGAGTGGGTGGGAGAGAGAGAGAGAGAGAGAGAGAGAGAGAGAGAGCGAGAGAGAGAGAGAGGAGGGAAGGAGGGAGGGAGGGAAAGAGTTAAAGAAAGAGGGGCAGTGAAGAGAGACAGAGAGGGGATGGAGGGGAGATAACAGTGAGAGGTGGGGTGGGGGGGGGGAGACGGAGAGAGGCACATGCGAGACCATCATCGGTACGACGCTCAGTTGAATGGACGAACGTACTGGCTGTGCAACTACGCTTATCGTCCATCTGGCCATGGCGTTCTAGTCAATACTTAAAGTAAATGCTAAAAGTATCCTTCTTTCAAATTGATTGACAATGATTGCAGCTACTTTATGCTATAAAACACTCTGATTATTTCATCGGCGCATTGTAAACGTTCATCTGCAGTATTGTACAGTGCAGAGCATTGTATGCTCTCACCAACGGCTATACATCATATAGTGATATCATGGTCAGACTACAATATAGTTCAATAGACAACGGAAAGAGAGAGAGAGAGAGAGAGAGAGAGAGAGAGAGAGATAGAGCGAGAGAGAGAGAGAGAGAGAGAGAGAGTGAGCGAGAGAGAGTGAGCGAGAGAGGGGAGGGGCGAGAACGAGAGAGAGAGAGAGAGAGAGAGAGAGAGAGAGAGAGAGAGAGAGCGAACGAGCGAGAGAGCGAGAGAAAGAGAGAGAGAGAGAGAGAGCGAGAGAGAGAGAGAGAGGGGCGAGAGAGAGAGAGCGAGAGGGAGAGAGAGGGAACGAGAGGGAGAGAGAGAGAGAGAGAGAGAGAGAGAGAAAGACAGCGCGAGCGTGCGTACGTGCGTACGTGCGTACGTGCGTACGTGCGTGCGTGCGTGCGTGCGTGCGTGCGTGTGTGCGTGCGTGCATGCGTGCGTGTGTGCGTACGTGCATGTGTGCGTGATTGTGTGCGTATGTGGAATCGGGACCGCTAGTTTCTGTACATCTGGGCACATATACACGTGCGAGCACTTGCTAGACTCCTTTCACAACATGAACAAATGTATCAAAGTTGTTAAACAGAGGTAGTCAGCTCTGGTTCTCCTGGTAACATCCCACCTTGGACACTTTGAGCATTATCGGCAAATGAGTCAACTGTTACATAGTATGATGATAAGGAGGATTCAAAAGCGGATTCCTTTTAAGACGCACTTTATTATTGTCTACCGGCTTTCGCACATTAACGCGCTTCGTCACGTTCTGATGAAGCGGGGTTATGTGTGGAATCTTGTCAACCAATATTAAAGATAATATTAAAATGTATCCGCTTTTGAGTCCTGCTATCATTATCAGCATACTAACAGGACTAGAATACTAATAATAATAATAATAAGTACATTTATAAAGCGCTGAATCCATGACAATGCGTGCTCTAAGCGCTAGTGCGTATAGCTATATCTACTGAGAATATGCTCGTTTGAAAAGGGTGGTTTTCAGTTGTGATTTGAAAATATCTAATGATGCTGAGTTTTTTAGACTAAGTGGTAGATTGTTCCACTCGGTGGGAGCTGCGTAAGCGAAAGTTTTGTGGCCATATGTAGTAGAATTTACTTGTAATCTGTTACACAACAGTGCTTGCTACCTGTATGCAATCAAATTACATAGAACGTCTATATTTTAAATGGCATTATTCCAGTTCTGACCAAATACGAGGTGATATACATAATTTGTCATTATGCATTTGTTAGTAGGGATTAGTTCATCATATTCTACGTCATAATCAATTACGTCATATGTAGGCTGATGCCACACTCAAAATGTGTAATCAATGATTTATCGAGGTGCGTAATGAACATTGTGTATTCCTCTAGCTGCATATGGCAACATCAGCGCCCAGTCAAATTTGTTTCAAAATAGTCAACAAATTACCTGTATATGCACCGTGAAATTGGGATGCTAGGAATTCAGGATTTAAGGTATATAAATCGATCCTAATACGCGTAAAGCATGGGCGATGCTTAGCTAGACATGGGCGGGCGTAGCTAGGAATGGGCGGCGTAGCCATACGTGGGAGGGGTGTAGCTATACAAGGGAGGAGCATGGCTAGAAATGGAGTGTCAATTAACTTCTCCAGGCCTCTACAGTTACCGCTACATGTATGTGAAGAACCAACGGCTTGTTCACCACCTTGCAGGCCAAGCACTAAAATGTAGCTATGCGGCACTTAGGACACGGCACTATAGTAGCTTTTCACGAAAGATGGCCATATCACCAATGTGTTGACGTTGTGATATCTGCATACCCAAAAGTCTCGGTACATTATGCATATCCTAGCACTGCATAGACATACCGATTTGTCATGCTCAGTTGGGTTTTCAATATTGGGGTGAGGGGGTTGGGGTGGGCGTGGGGGTGTTGGTGTAGTGTGGCTTATAGATCCCGATTCTTAGAAAGAACACACTTATTTCCATCAATATGTAATTGCCCATCAACATTAAAAGCAACCTGTTGTCCTTTCAGTTGAGTAGAGTATAGAGAAGAACACAGGATTCGGTACACTTAAATCAAGAATGGACCTGAGGAAGCTAAACATTGTGACTGAGGACAAGACACAGTGGTCACGAGCGAAGAAGGAATGGTTGCAGCAGCTGCTGTTGGATGTCTCTGGATGTTTCTACTACTCGGCCCGCAGAGTACAGGAATCATGCATACAGGTCGGACGATAATGGACTAGCTAAAGCATACACTGAAACTTGTTCTAAAACATTCACTCTTATTACCAGCCAATTGTCATGTTGATCTGGGTGATAAGATGTCGGCCCGCTTGGCACGTGCTTTGAATCCAACTGTTAACGCTATCTTATCATATCTTAGCAGTTTTCTACTGCGCTTCTCATGAGCAAATCTTACTCTACACTAAAGGGCTGTATGTTTCAATGTACTACCTTGGCTTTTCGTATCTGCGGAATGAACCCGAACAACGGTACCAGTCGTCTGTATACAATCAAAGATGTAGAATTGAAGACATCGCTCAGTTTCTCCATCAACTTAAGCATGCTGTTATTCGTGTAGTCAAACCTTTAAAAGGATTGTTTAAATAGTATTACGATTATGTTGCTAGAACGTTGCTTTGTTAGACTAGAACAGAGCTGTTTCTTTGAAACATTCTTACGAAGAATAACTATACTCCCTACGCATTACTGACATGCCAGCAATACTAACACCAGCGCTGGTATCCCATGTTCTATAAACTACCAACACGTATATTGAGAACTATCATGTAGACTTGATGATTGATCAACGGTTCTCGCATACTTGAGATTTGAAGTCACACAATGAATGAGTACGACCTGTCCCTATATTACTTGATATATGCTATAATAAAAAGGGATTAGCGAAAAAGGACACGTTTAGGCCTGAAGTTGAAATTAGTCCACTTCAAATAGCAGAGTCATGATCAGTGCAGGATGTCAGGTCATCATATAAGCCAGTTTATATTGCGTTGTAGCACACTCATTTGATCAGATCATTGATATCGCACTAGTGTAATACACTCATTGGCTAAGTCCACGCCTCGTAAGTATTGTCTTACTACAAGGTATGTTGTTGTCTAACCACAATGGCATAGCAATGCCTCTTGTAGCAGTGCTGTATTATTGGCAGTGTTGTGGAATAAAATAGTTTGAACAAAATAAAGCTCGGAATTTAAAAAAAGTAGATACAAATAATACATTTGTCAACATTGGCAACACGATTACGAGAATCAGTATGAATATTATAAATAATAGTTTAGATCACGAATAAAATCTCAAACTCGTTGCCTTTGGAATCGCATTTATCTCACTGGAACCCTTTAACACGGCTTCTGCAGTGGTCTTTGAAACATGTCCATGTGCATACCAAGAGAAAACTATTTTTGAAAATGTACCACTGAACTGACTGGCTCGATAACCGTGGTAAATGTTCATAAATAGTCTTCTCTTTGGCTACAAGTGGACATTTTCTATAGGAAAATTGAAATTTTCATAAACAAATTTGAGGGTTAAAAGGTTAAGTAACATCTAATTTGAACACCCTTTGTAACGCTACTTCAAAATCAGATTTATCTCATGTGATACATTGTATACAAAATAATAACTCGTGTGAGATCCTCGATTATATCAATAGAGGTATCCGATCTGCCACTCGAATATATGACGTCATAATCAATTACGACATATGTAGGCTAACGTCAAAATGCTCAATGTATGACGTATCTAGCCCCGTCACGAACATTTATAAGTCTGACAAGTCTACGAATTGTATGTCTTTGATGGATTTACTATTTAATAAGCGATAATCAGCAACAGCACGCAGTTAAATTTGTTTCAAAATATGTAACAGGTTATATATATATTTAGTTACCTTGAAATTGCGATTCTGTGTATTACGGATTCGAGGATATACATTGATTACAACATCCGGAATAAAATGGTCGGAGGTTAGCTAGAAATTGGGGAAGCTTAGCGAGAAAGGGGCGGAGCAAAGCTAGACATGGGCGGAGCATAACTAGAAATGGGCGGAGCATAGCTAGAAATGGGCGGGGCCTATATAGTAATGGGCGGAGCATAGCTAGAAATGGGCGGATATAGCTAGAAAGGGGCTGAGCAAAGCAAGAAATGGGTGGAGCGTAGCTACAAATAGCCGGCTCCTAGCTAGACATGCTCAACAATGGAGACACACTCTCAGGGCGCGTGCGCTAGTTTGGCAGCCTGCCTTGTCCAGATATTTACTATGAAATAAAGAGGTACCGTTTATAAAATCGACATTTTGCGGTGGTAGTTATGATTTGTTTAGAATTTAACACATGGGACCAGAAAGTAAAATTGTTTATCTTTCTAATGACGTAAATTATAATAATCTTGCCAAAGTGCAAATTACGTCCTGTTTATGTTTTATATAACATATGTCTTCCCCGTAGGGGAATATATGGGAGGGGGGAACAACTGGGGGGTGTTACCTAACTTTAAATCAAAATGTTTCCCATTAATACATTTTTGCCAACAAATTAATACTTTAGGCTAGAATCTATGTTTAGTGTAGATTCTCACTATATACAAATCTCATTTCTAAGAAAAAAATTGCTGGCGTCCTTTTTCATTTGAGGACAAGAACATAAGCAATTCGTAATTTCCATCAAAATTGTTAAAGTTCGATTGCCAAAATTGATTGTTCTGCTATATTTAGACGGAACTTACATAGCCTTAAACTATATACTAAATTATTTTAAAATATGCCATGAAAACGTTACAAATCAATTTTGCAAAGATGGTCGACTTGTTATAGTAATAATGTATGATAATACGTAAAATCTGTGTTGAAATGACGACATGAAAACAGCGTACAATCAAGCTTCGATTGACGCCGACATACGTATTAGAATCACCCGCCCCATCCCAAGCGTTTGAGTTGTAATCGCCGGAGACGTTATTTCAGACAGAGGCGGAATATCGACAATATATTCGACCTGATAGTCAAGATAACGTATTGATGGTTGTGAAAATAAAATAGAATCCCTCTATTGCATGGAATGATACGATTGTTATAAAGGCATATTGCTCAATTCCATTCTACTTTATACAATAAGTATCGCTGCTTTATCGAAACAATGTGGCTGCCAGCATTTTCACTTATAGACAGTACCAGTTTTAGTACCATTGTTTCCAAGATCCAAGCCTGTCCTTCGTTTTGCTTTATCACTTTAATGGCTACATTTGTTAAAATTAAAACAGTTGCTTATTGACTGCTCATTCACAGGCCACGGCAAGAATATTTTTGAAAATGTGCCACTGGAATAACTGGAGCAGTTATCGAGCCGGTCATTCTAATGGTAAATTCAAGAATCATCTTCTCTTGGCCTGCACATGGGCATTCCTGAAGACCACTGTATACGCCAATTTGGCCATGCCTCGTCTTGAAAGGGTTAACAATGAGCACATTGACGACATTGCAATACGGTTAAAGAAAACAGAGGGACTTATACATCCTATCATTGTTCATGGTAACAGCAGCAGCTTTCAGTCAAAATGTTTGCGAAATACGCTGCTAGTTCCCATGGTCGCAAGATAATACGTGTTGAATTGCCGTCGGCAACAATGGCGCAACTAGTAGGCAGTGACAATAAAACCTGCATTTCTTTCGTTGAATCTGTTACAGTGTCAAAACATTGATACAATCGCCGATAATGCTCAAATTGTGTATATAATAAATGTGTCTTAGTGCTTTTAAACTACTCGTCAGTTTGAGTTTTTCTTATTTAGGGAGGATGTTGACTCTACAAGAGCGAGCAGAAGTTGGTGTATTGATAGGAATCGGCTAATATTATGAACTACAGCCACACCTGTATACAGCGGACAGTTGTTTTGAACCACAATATGGCGATTCTTTGAGACGCGAGGTCGTAAAACACCGAGTCATAATGACTCCGCATTGGGTAACCCAAAAGACACAATTTACTGTGTTACATGACTTGTATTACGAGACCTTGCTTTTACTAATCACTCTTTGCCATGGGAGCAAACAATTCCGCCGCATGTAGGTTTTGTCGCTGGTCTCAGTGTTAATGGTCCTTTATCGATTGATGCATGCACCATGCCATAACCCGAATACAGCAACATCTATGCTTGAAGCGGTATAATGTGGAATATCTTGAATCTAATTAATCGTGAAGCTGGTTGCTGTTTACGGCGGCAACAACTTCCTTTTAGATCATAGTTTCAAAAAATGTAGACTTTCGTGTGTCATAAATACATGTGTGCTTCCTAGAGATGTTGAACAAGTTAGAAACTAGAAAAGTGTCTGTAGGCAGGGGTGTTAGTGATATTTTGGTTCAGATTCTTCCAATCGCATGAAATTTGACCCAGATGTCGTCCGTGAAATATTATTTCGATATCTGATGGCGCCAAGATGGGTGTCCCACGGGAGGCCAATTTGGTGAAATCCAATATGGCCGGCACCCTGGTTAGAGGTCAATTGTAGATACAAAAATAAACAAAAGGGGCATCATCTTGAATAATACCACTTGTTAGAGATCTTCGGGGTTTTGGAATCCGATTCTGAATTTATTCGACGATTTGCGGTCAAGAACACCCGTTAACGTCACGATAAATGTGGTTTTGATGTCAAATTCGACATTTTTAGTGGTTATTCATAAATATATGCACACAGTAACTAATTTTCTCGGTTTCCGGGGTTCCAATAACTACTATTACTACATATGTCCTCTGCTGTGCGCTCTATGATGCCAGCAACACGTAATACCGGCCATCACAACCATCCGTATTCACACACACACACCTTCGCATGTGCCTAGATCCATGCATCGGACACAGGTGCGGTTGCATTTGCATCTTCCTGTAAATGTCTTGTTGGCGCTACAGTGCAAGCGAATGGCACCCGCAACTGAAGCGTCGCTAAGGTGATCCATAGTGGTTGCCATGCATTGGTGCCAACATTGTGCCAGCCCTTCTCACCGGAGTCACAGATTTCCTGCTAGACAGAGGTGGCCTGCCTCCAATAGAAACTCGCCTCTAGTAGCGCTCGTTGCACATGCTGGACCAGCATGGCTTGGATAGGCAGGATGTTTTCCAGTGATCTGCTTCCAGTGGTGAAGACCTGATGCCTACCCTCGTAGACTTCGGTTGCACCACACCCTTTGCTTTAAATGAATATAATGAAGCGTTTGATCAGCTTCATATGCACTGTCTCAAGACCGAAGATGCCAGGACCATGAGTGAGAGCCACTAGTCTTTCGGCGACGTCCGGTATGTTGGTCCAGGCTTCCAGGCTGCCCAAAGCGGTATTCTTTCCACATCCAACAAACTGTGTCGTGTTACACTCTGTTAGGTTATGGAAAAGGGTTAGTGCCAAGAACTTTGACTGACCAAGATCAGAATATATGGTATGGGCTGGAATGTCACAGACCATTTTCTCCTACCGAAGCCCACCCAGAGCTCCGATAGATCGAGGTCTCGATAAATCAGGCTGCCAAAAAAACACGACACCGCTATCCACTGTGCGAACATAGGATCATCAATGGCACTGCTCTGCGGCATGTAGGACCCTGTTGTCTGCTTAGGAATGGCTGCATGGCTGAAGTACTGTCAGGTCAAGTTGCTTGTTGGAGAGCACGACCTCGAAGCAGGTACTCAGGAGGAGCTCTCTAACCATGCATGCCAGTCTTGGAGAATTGTGTGCTGATCGATGAGAAAAGCGCCCTTTTGTTCTCCACTCCTCTCCTTGTGTCCATGTATGCCTCCGGAGTTCAGTGCTGCCACCGCCGATTCTTGCCCATAGGCCATTCCCACATCGTTGCATGCCTGACCGAATTGAGGTGGCTCGCTCTCATTTTTTAATTGAAAGGGGTCTGTCAGGTCGGCATTGGGACGTGACTGGAGTGAGCGGAAAGGTTGCGTGACGTATGCCATATTCTGCATCTGTGCGCCACTGTTCTAACTCCTTTTTTCTAGGGTTAGGTTAGTTAATGCACGTTGTCATGCTGCTCCACGTGATGGTATAGGATACTGATACTGAAGCCTTTTCCAGAGTTTCCATGACGTATGCTCCATGAAGGGATTGGCCAGCTTCACTGATTTAAGATAGAGAGGTAGCGACGACTTGTTCCGTGACATTCTGTGCACTCCTGGCTCGTGGCCTGGAAAGCGTTGCCCAGCTGCTCCACAACCTCCACGAATGGGAGTTCATCCTTTCGAAACCTGACTTGCGAGCTGCGTCCTTCCTCGTGGTGAGCGGTGGGTGGCGATGGTGGTTCACGGATGGTCGACAACTCCCCAACCTTCCACATGCACTCAGGTCGGGACAGCATAAACCGCGTAAGGACCTCAGGATGCATAATGTCCGGACCTGATTTACCCTCAGGGTTCTAATAGCGGTCTGCCATGTCCTAAGAGGCTTTTGTTTCACTGCTCATGGCCGTGTACTTGGCCATCAGACTGCACTTTCTAGCTGATTTCTGCACAACAAAATTCTTCTTCATGACTTCAGCATGTTCTTCAGAGTGTTTCTCGACTAGCTATACTATCTCACGTACATGCACTGGCAGCCAACGCTCGTAAGTTGTGTGGTCCACGGCGTGAAAACAGCTGCAGAGTTCATCACATGTTTGCACATATAGAGCAAAGTCCCCCCTCAGGAATAGTGTTTCTCGGCTAGCTATACTATCTCACGTACATGCACTGGCAGCCAACGCTCGTAGTTTGTGTGGTCCAGGCCGTGAAACCAACTGCAGAGTTCATCACATGTTTGCACATATAGAGCAAAGTTCCCCTCAGGAATAGACCACACAACGCAAGCCATTAACAGTTCCAGCTCGATACTGTTTGACTAGAACTTGCACTGGGATACAGTTCTAACGTTGATTCCACATATCGAATGACTCATGTAGGCCCATTACCGTCTTGCACTATTTAGAGCAGGCTGTCTGCTCGAGCAGGTACAGCGACATGGGGAGACCTGATCGGCCTATCTCGTGTGATCGATGTAGTGCTCATTGAGCGCAGACTGTGTGCAGCGATGTCAGGACCTCTACCCGAGGAAGAATTGTGGCCCACATGTGTCACTTAGCAGCTTGCCTATCATAAGATGCATCTTGTATTCGAGGAGCAGCGCGCCCATCATATCATCCAGCTTGTCTTCACCCAACTCATTGTGGTATTGCATTCGATGCGTCCATGGCGTGTTCCATTCCAGATTCGTATACAGCCTTCTCTTGGAGACGGGATAGAAGTCAATCTCTGCAGGGGCTTCACCGACTCATCGCTTGGTAGCTACGAGTTGGAGCCCGACCAGAGGATGGTGTCACCCTCTGTACATATGCCTTTCTCCAGCGCCATCGACGACATAATCTTGACCTTAACACCCCACATATATCAAGGGGCAGTCTGATATCGCTGTTGCCAAGTCTGGGTGCAAAGACATCCATATGGGTGATTTTGATTGGCGTTTGGCTGACACGAGTGTCTGGTAGCTTGGCAGCCGACGTGTCGGCTGGGTAAACTCGATGGGATCTCTCTTCTCTCCACATCTTCGCCTTGACTAGAGCCTTGAGGCAGTTAAGTGGAAGGAGCCGTCGAAAGGTTCCTGCTCCTGGGAAAGAGCTGTCAAAAGGCTCCTAACTCTGTAGACAAAACTTGTGCATCATTGCGGCAGCCTACATGAACATAAGTGCGTACTTTTGACCAATTTGGGAACTATATGTGTTGCTCGCCAAACACCTTCAATTTGTGAGATATGCACATTTCCTTCCTGCTTTCATTGCCCTATGCACTCTCATTCAGGTACACTGTAGGAGGTTAAGGTGATTGAGTCAAGTGTGGTCCAGATGTTGTACATGCCGATTTAAGTGTTTCTGTGGAGAAGATCTCAAACTTGTGCGACATACAGCTAATGAAGGGAAATGTTTTGGGGGGATCTGGGACGACGCCCCACAAATTGTCGGGTTGACAGCAAAATGATCTTTAGGGTGACATTGAGAGGTGACATTGACCTCAAATCAGCGAAATAAGATCGGAACACGGATTCTCCAACCATGGAAACCCATAGAAATTGGTATTATTCCATAGCGCGGATCACTCAGTCATGTACAAACTGACCCATACTATCCGGCAATGAAACGGCCAGATCTGAGATGCTCTAGCCACATCCCTGTATATAGGTGTGTGCCTGTAGCCAACTGAGAGAACACTCAAATAATTAGAGTCCGCAAAAGGACTCAGTGCGCGCGCACATCATTCGAGATAGCCCACGCACGATGTGTGTATTCACATATAGGGGATAGCTTTATATATATATATATATATATATATATATAGTTGCCCATGTTACCTAATTCCTTAATACGGGCCGACTTATTAGGTCTTGGCAACGATCAAGGCCAGGATTTGTTGTGAAAAACGAATCGGTGAACAGAATTGGTATCGGTCAAAGGGCGGCTGCGATATCAGTATATTAATATTAGCGATACAATTGTTGATAACATGCTAAACGCAGCATCGCGCATGAGCGACGTAGCATGCCGTCATATACACACTATCGTGTTATGCTAGCTTGCTATGGAGTGCAGGCTGATTCAGCCAACTCATAGCGAATCTCATATGGTTTACTCTCATCATGCTTGGTGACGACTAAGGACGCGGTTCGCAGACTAATTCAACGGTGACAGGGAGATGCCGAGTATGATCTCCATGCCTTTCAGGAAGGTCGCCAAAATCTGTTACCCTCTTTCTCAGCTGTCGTGGTAACTAGATACGTTGCTTTCTTATGCTTCTGTGTGTTAGCTGTCCATTTCTGTTATATGTAGTTGTGCTGACACGTGGAGTAGGAGTCGCTCATCAGCTCCCTGGACATGTCGCCCGGCAACATTGTACACGCCATCAGCCTGAGGGAGGTCCTGGAGTCCAGTGTGGACGTGCCAAGAAAGGCTACCCAGGCTATTCCGCCAGGAAGACAACCTGTTTCCAAAGTTAAGTAGGTGATAGACCGTGTGAGGCAATACCTCCCTATGTATTTGGACCAAGTAACTTGACTTAGCTCCTCTGGAAGGACCGCCAAAATAATGCGGTGATGACTAAACCAGTATCTAGAACAAAAGGTGATAGGGTCGGATTCTGTTGAAGCCGCCACTCCACCTGCATGCAATACAGCACTCATCCCTTAAAACAATATAACACTAAGATAATATAATATACATTATGCATTAGTCTGAATGGGGAGTATGGCTTTGGCCATGCTCTCTTCTGCGCTTCAGCAGTGTAGGCATTTTCCTGTGACGGAGGCCCGCATGAGGCATTTTCCTCTCGCAAAACCAACTTGTTGGCCTGGCGGAGGCATTAGTTTATATCGAAGTATTTAGCCTTGTTAGGGTGCCTCCCTTGCAGGGGTACCTAGTGTATAATTACGGATAGGATAGGTATCTTCGGCGAGATATAACTAGAGTCAGTCCATTACGTCTCATTACTTGTTTAGTTAGTTGACGATCTACTATTGTCATCAGTATCAACTTCCCATAAGCCAGTCCGCGACTTGCCAGCAATATGTTTTTAACAACTTGTAGTTAAGTGCCATGCAGCGGCATACTGGCTACACCAACATCCGAGATGATATGGTGGTCTTCACTGTAGGCGGCAATGGTGGCCCGGCCCCACCGGAACAATGTCGATCTCCCAACTCTGTGGGTCGGATTGTGTGGTCTCCAGTGCCGTGATCGTTCCTCCCACAGCAATCCCCGGTGAATCATCGGATTCCGAGGAGCTTGATGGACGATGAGGCACCGGAGCTTAAATTCATGATTCTAACCCTTTTGCTTTTTCAACTATGTTTGACCTCTAGCCCTGGTGGTGGCCATATTGACTTTTGCCAATATGACGGCACCAGTGGCTGCCCGTCTCGGCACCCGTCACAAATCAAAACAGTATTGCATGTGCGACATATGGGCCAACTAAAGAGTGTTTGGAAGAATATGAACCAAAGAGTCCCTATAATGCCCTAGCATCACTAACTACTGTGGAATACTTCGACTTACCCAACATGTCTTGCGATGTTTAGCCCGTTATATATATAGCGTGTTGCACAGCCAACCAATTCATTAAATATATAGGATCGTCTACACCCGTCTACACAACAGATTCTGGTCGTAGGTTCTGGGTAAGAGAGTGGAGACAAAGAAAAGATATACCCTTCCCGAAAAATGTGTGAAAATACCTGTCCACGCGTTGCCACAGTAGACTGGTTTTCCAAAGGCCTCACCGGTTTATCTGAACTCGTACTGGCAAGTCGAAAGTCCATTGTTGGGTATGATTGAGTGGGCGGAGATAGCGAGACATGGGCGGAGCATAGATAGAAATATGCGGAGCAAAGCTAGAAATGGGCGGAGCATAGCTATAGAAATGGGTGGAGCAAAGATAGAAATGAGCGGAGCAAATACAGACATGGGCAGAGCAAACCCAGATATGTGTGGAGCAAATCCAGAAACGGGCGGAGTAAAGCAGACATGGGCGGAGCATAGATAGAAATAAGCGGAGCAAAGCTAGAAGAGTGGAGCAAAGCTAGAAGTGGGCGGAGCAAAGCTAAAAATCGGAGGAGCAACATTAGAAATGGTTCCCTGCTGGTATGTAATGCATACCGAGACCCAAACATGAGAATTGAAATGATGTTTGATGTTGCCATAGGAAACAGTGCCTGGATATTAGTATATCCCGTCCCCACACACTGTTCTATCTCTCTGTTTAGAAAGGAACACTCGTGCAGAATCTTATCTTCAATGGTTTTCTTGCCAAACCCGAGATCGCGCAACGCCGTTAGTGTGAACCGTCTCATTGCCTGCCATTGCTCTCCTTGTGCTAACATTATACCTAAATACAACCACAGATAATAATAATAATAATAATAATAATAATAATAATATTAATAATAATAATAATAATAATAATAATAATAATAATAATAATAATAGTGACGGTGACGCTGCTGCTGCTGCTGCTGCTGCTGCTGCTACTACTGATGCTGCTGCTGCTGCTGCTGCTGTTGTTGTTGCTACTACTACTGCTGCTGCTGCCGCTGCTGCCTCCGCTCCTGCTGCTGCTGCTGCTGCTGCTGCTGCTACTGCTACTGCTACTACTACTACTACTACTAACACTACTATGACTGCTGCTGCTGTTACTACTACTACTACTACTACTACTACTACTACTACTACTACTACTACTACTACTACTACTACTACTACTACTACTACTACTTACTACTACTACTACTACTACTACTACTACTACTACTACTACTACTACCACTACAGCCACTACGACCACCACTACTCCTCCTCCTCCTCCTCCTCCTACTACTACTACTACTACTACTACTACTACTACTACTACTACCACTACTAGACCTCTAGATGGTGGGCAAGTAGGTAGACTACTCGGCTTATATACCCAAATTATAACTAACCCTCCACCAGAATGCAGGAAGACACCCACACTAACTAACCAGCCTAGTAAATTTAGTTTCTGGCTGTTTGGAATTGAAATGGGTAATAAAATACCATGAGCCTGTCCACATAAACAAAGAGTTCTGCTGTTTGGAGCATCCAACTTAAGTAGGATCAATGTGGCCTCTCATCTAGACATAGATGTAGCCTGTTTCCCCGGGGCACAACTAAACCGTGCTAGATGCATTGTAAACCCACTACTATTGCATGTGCATGACCAGATAATACTCCCAGCCAATGCAATTGCACGGATTACAAACATGATTGTGGTTAAAATTAACCAACTAATCATGTCCACATAGTAATGCACAAGACACATATTAAAACATGTTGCTACACTAATAATAAATTATTAACACATGTCTGAATCATAATCAGACAGAATACACCAACACACAGCTCTTGTTAATCACGGCGGGTTTGTAATGGCAAGATTACCATAGTCAAGACATACTAGGTCTCCTCTGCACCATACATTTTCTAAGGTGTCTAACTTCCGACTGTTTATATATTTATAAAATTCACCTCTTATGTTATGCGATAGTAATCCATGAAATACCGCATTCAAAGTCTTCAAATGATCCCCGATGTAGGGCAAATGCGACTGTCATATATACATGTACAGCGGTGCTTCCACATACTCCAAACACCAATGCGTAAACAGCATATGCTGATTGTCTTATTAGTCTTCAAAATACCAATGTTTTCTAATTCACGGAACAGAATTGTGCGAGTGGGTAGATCAGTTCTAGGCAAACAGAGATGTGATAATGTCTTCTCTAAATATGCCCAGAATTGGACTATCACAGGACAATCACTAAATAAATGTACTAACGTTTCCCCCGAATTTGTACAAAATACGCATTTGTTCTCCTCTTCAGTACACACATTTTCCTTACTCATAAGGTGTTTGATCCAAAGTCTCCAGTGAATTAATCTCCAGACTAATTCTCTAGCCTGATTCGGTGTATTGGACACATGTACATTGTTCCATACCAATTTCCAATTTGTAATATGGAATCCATGCCGTTTCCACGACACTATGCATTTTGGATGACGAAGTAATCTCAGTAATGAATACCAATTCCTTGCTGTTGGGTGAACAGAAAATTCTTTATCAGCGTACATTAGGCTTATCATTGTTGATTTGTCCATTTGGCAAAGCTAGCCATTCTTTTGGTATAGCTCGATATAGCTGGCTCAATAAGTGCATTGCATCTATTGGCTGAGTAATGTGCGCAATTTCAACTAAGGATTTTACTTTCCTGGAGCTATGATTGACAATGTCGCCTATATAGTTAATGTCTTTCTTAGCCATAGAGGTGAAATACAACACTTTATTTTCATGACATATATCATTATTGCACCATAGGCTTATTTAAAACATCCTCCCAGTTTTCTGGACGATTTTCCATTTTAACGAAAGCATTAAAAGCAGAGTTTAACTCCAAAAACACCTTAGGTACACATACATAATTAGGCCGCGGACTGGTTTCACAAAAGATACATTTTGCAGGAAATGGCCTTATAAAACGTTCAGTTAATGCCCGAGACACAGATGCCCATTGGACGTCAGAATAAAGTAACATATTTAAAAATTGTACTCGAAGTGGCAGACGTTTTGTCCTGACGTCAACATGATTAAGTCGACCCTCAAGCAAGTCATTCTTGTGAAACTAGATACGTTTTGCCTTCCCACATACATCCTAGAATGAGTTTATTAATTTCATTCTCAATATATTGAGGCATATATATTACAGAAGCAGTATACCACAACGTTGTTAGTATTAATGTATTCATGACCAAGGCTTTTTCAGACACTGTCAAATGTCTGCATTTCCATGAATGTATTGCTTTCTTCGTGTTGGATATTCTATCATCCCAGCGTTTCTCGATCCGTCCTACTGAAATGTATACCTAGGAACTGTATCGAGCCGGTAGTCCATTTTATGTTGAGAGGCTGGCCATCCCTACCCTTCCACTTACCTAGAAACACACCTTCTAATTTATATTTATTAATTTGCAATCCAGAGGCCTTTTGGAAGTCGTCTAAACTATGATCCAATCTTTCAAAATCAGAATTCGATCCAGCAAAAACTGTCATTTCATCATAATAGTGAGACACTTTTATGGGGCTGTTCGCCTCTTTAGTGTCAATGCCTTTGAAAAACCGGTCTTCCTTACTGTGGACCCTAAGGACTCCATCATTATTATGAACAATAAAGGGCACAGTGAGCAGCCTTGCCTCACACCGCATGCTAATATTACTGGTTTGCTAATATAAGTATTAACAAGATATTTACTACTGATATTATCATATAAGATATGAATCCATTTGATGACATTTGGACCTACAACAATGTGACTGCAAGATTTGAAAAGAAAATTCCACTCAAGTCTATCAAGGGCCTTTCGTTATCTAATCCAATAATAGCGTTTGGAATAGTGCCTTTCTCTACCAAGTGCAGGGTGTCTCTAATTAAAAGGGCATTTGTTAAAATCGATCTACCCGGAATAGAGAAGGTTCGGTCTGTGTGGATGACTTCATCCAAGACACTTGAGGGTTTCCTCGCAAGAGATTTTGAAATGGTTCTGTAATCTACACATAGAAGTGAAACGGGTCTGTAATTTGCTAGTATACTGTGATCTCATTAACAAAAATAAGTCTCACATAAGCCTGAGACATTGTGAGAGGGAGCTTTTCTTGTGAACAGATTTCATGCACAACTTTAACAACTTCGGGTCCCAAAAGATACCAAAACGTCTCATAAAAGTCAATACTAAGGCAGGCCATCACCCCCTGGTGCTTTGTCCGGTGTGATGTTTTTAAGCCAACACCAAATTATCTAATGTTAATGTTGCATCACAGAAATTACTGCTCGCTTCCGACAACGCGCCCTTAACAAGAGCTAACATCTCAGATGACTTTCCCTCATCCCTTTTATCCAACGTGTATACGGCCTGATACTATGTCCCAACAGTGCCTATGATTTCATGTTGAGATAGACATTTTTGAATGTTGTTATCATCTAAGCACCTAATTAACTTACCAACGCCTCTTGCCTTCTCGAGATTGAAAAACAATTGTGTGGGTTTTTCGCCTTCAATACACATATGTGCCCTATTTCTAGTTATTGCACCCTTAGCTTTATGTGTCTCTATCTCAGAAAGTGTATATCTTAGGCCATTGAACTGTTCCATAAGGTGAATATCACCGTTTACAGCTTTGCGAGTTCACAATTGTAATAAGTGCTCGAGGGCTGTAGCCTTTTCACGAATTGTCCGCGCTTTTCGGATTGATTATTGTTTGGAGATATCTGCAAAACCCTTTTTAACATCTTCCCACCATGGTATAAAATTGTCGTGGGAATGTTGGTTCCGAAGCTTAAATTCCCAGAAGCTGTTTATCCAACGATGATATTCTGAATCCTCTAAAAGCGAATTGTTCAATTTCCAGAAGCCGAGACCACATGTTATCCAATCTGCATTATCTAAGGCGATGCACACCATATCATGGCCAGAAAATGTGACTGGATGCACCCAGGATGCGGCTTGCCAATATCCTTCATCCAAACCTAAGGTGGCAACTGCATCCACGCAAATGATTACGGTACCAACGCGTTAATTTGCATTAACCATATATTCTTAAAAATTGCATCAATAATACAAACATGATAAGGACGAGTATAAAATCAATACACCATTTATACACTCGTCACACTAATTACATTAGTAATTATCATGGACACATCTTAATGGCGAGGCTGGCAAAAACCGGCCTGTGTAATTGAATTAAAGAATGCCTCTTTGCACACCAAAGGGCGATCTTTTTTTTTAAATTACTGATAGAATGACTGGCTCGACTACCGGGCCGGCCACTCCAGCAGCACCCTATACACAACTATAGCAATGTGTATCTTTAATAACTACACAGTTCCGCATTTAAACCAGATATTCGAAACATGCGTCTCATGTATAAAAGTATCCCAGCACAAACATCAACACTAATATGAATTTCCACTATAGTAGCTGATTCCAATATATAAATTTGTTAAAATTACCCCAGTGCAAATATCCTGACTGTTGCGAATATATATTTACATTAAGTTTTAATCACAGAAATGAAAAAGGCGAGTCAACTTACATCAAACTAACGTTTCCAAAATTACCAAATATAATGGAGAATAAATAACATGCATATAGAATAGATTAAGGAGTTTATGTAGAAGTTAAGCTACTTAGAATGACGAGTTAATTCTTCACATCCGCCGCATAAAAATATCTGTAATTATTCATGGCGACTTCTTTATTACTAATTTGTCATTTTCAATTGATATTAATTCTCCTCGGCACCAGCCATTTGTGTAGAATCCTGTAGTCTTTGGACTTCCAGGGCCTTGTTATATTCCCCCATAGCATTACGTGACAACACAGCATAGAATACCAGCTGCTGTGGTTATGCATGGTCTAATCCAGTACGTATGCTGACATCATGAGCCGGAGAACAGCGGTATTTCCAAATAGTTCACATGCTGACGATTATACAGCATTGGACAATACTCCGATCAGCGTTTAACATGGACATAGTAGTCAATTCATGGAATAAAACTGTCCGAGATGCTATGACAGTTCTAGGTGCATTACAGTGCCACATGATCATCTGCACGCATTGTCAAAGATGGACTACTAGAGGGCATTCAATGAATACGTGCTGCAACGTGTCTCCTCGGCCTATACAGCGCATGCCTTTATTGCCATTGGTAGCACATAATTTAGCTTTGACCATGGATGCTTAACACAGAGTCTCCGATGGATCAGCCTCCTGACAACATCTCTTGCTTGGTTTGGAATGCTCGGCATGTGAACCCTTTTCTATACCATTTCCCATGTGTCTATATGATAGCCATAATCTTCTCAAACTCGGATGCATTTTGGATGATTAATATGTTGATTCCGAAGCAGCGTATACCAATTGTTTGGTGTCATCTTACATGAAATTTCTCATCATCATAAATACATTTTAATTCGGCTTCTTCGTTGGCAATTGCCATATTACACACGGAGCCCCGAGTATGTGGTATAGCGTCGTTGATGCCAATTAACAGGCGGTTAGCATCGATTGGACGTAGTTCGGGAAATGTCTACTAATGGTTTCCGTTTGCGGGTAATATGGTCGACAAGATCACGTATGCATGTAATACCTTTCTCTGCCATCGAGGGATAATACACAGCTTTGTTTTGATAACATAATTGGATATTACCTCCGATATTAACTTTTAGAATGCTCTCCCAATATAATGGGGACCTTTCCAACGTAATAAAACGGTCAATACTGCGTTTCAATTCTAAATACATTTTAGGAACACGCTTATAATTAGGTGGTGGATTGTTTTGCTCAAACGAAACTACTAGTAGCATAATGGTGTTCTATAGCGTGCTAAAAGGCATCGAGACACGTGTGCCCACTAGATATCAGAATATAATAACATGTTCAGAAACATAAACAGTAACGACATGCATTTTATTCTAATATCGACCACATTTAGACCTCCCTAAGAAGTCATTTCTACAAATCTCCTGAGAAACCAGGCATGTTTTGCCCTCCTATAAATACGCTATAATGGTCTTACCACTGCCAAGTGCAACTTGTTGAGACATCTGAACTGCAGAAGCAGTATACCATAACTTTGACAGGATCAATGTATTTTTTACCAAAGCTCTGCCGAAAATTGTTAAATGTCGACGTTTCTAGGCATTAATAGTGTGTTTCATTTGCGCAATGTTATGGTCTCAGTTTACAATTTCTCCATCGACGGCACTAAAACATATGCCTAAAATCATAATAGAGTTATTCGTCCATTGGATATTAAGTGGTTGATCACACTTGCTCTTCCACTGACCCATATATAAGCCCGCTGATTTGTTCTTATTAATTCGCAGACCAAAAAAAAAAGAACATTTGAAACTAGTCTAAAATGCTATCAAGACACTTAAAATCAGAATCAGACCCAACAAAGACAGTTGTGTCAGTTGAGTATTGTGACACCTTTACCGGATTAATGACACCCTGAAAACAAATACCCTGAAATCCTGGATCTTTTCTAAGGGTTGCACCTAAGGTGTCCATAGCTATAATACAAAGCAAGGGAGATAACGCACATCCTTGATGCAAAACACGTTCGTTTTACGGGTTTACTAATATAAGCATTGACTAAATATTTACTACTAATTCCACTGTACAGAATTGTGATCCATTTAGTTAAATTTGAACCCAAACCAAGTTGTCTAAGTGATTTAAATACACAAATGCCAGTTCTCCATCCATAATGCAATTAAGCTCGCCAGCCAAGATACTGTTCTCGCATACCGTAGCATCGCGGTTGGAAAAGATCCTGCATCTCAGTGAATGGGAAGCCGGCGCATATACATAAATTAAAGTGTGCATAAGACCTGCACTGTCAATACTGACTAACTTATCAGCCATTGTCATCAAACGTTGAACTAATAATATGTAAAACTAAATTGCCACACCAGCACAAGGCTCAATGGCAGGTGAGTAAAATGTCTCACCATTTGATAACTGCTTGCATTTTTTTTCTAGGTCTTCTGATTTCCATAATTTCGTTTCTTGTAGCATAATAATATCTATGCCCATATCGTGTATTGCATTCAATAGAGAACGTTGTTTCACTTCATCAGTTAAGCCTCAGCAGTTTAGTGTACCAATTAACATTAAAATTAAAGTTAAAAATGTAAGTATACCCGCCATAACCTAATTAGATGTAATTGTTTTGCTTACATTTGTCTTGGCCCACGTGCCCACCCTTCTCATTAAAATCGTGTGTCGTTAGATCAACAATCGGCAAGTGTTGACAATTTGATATAACAGAATCAGTACGCATATGACGGTAACGGACATCCTTTTTAGTGACATAATATGTTAATACCTGTCCATCTTCACATCAATATATATATATAGTCCAGGAGCTAAAGCTAGGTCAGAATCGTGACGTAGCACACCCAGTATTCGGAAGGTCTGACACTTGCTGTGGCTTGGGGGACATGTCCCACACATTGTAAGCCCTGTTGTGCAAACAAATTGTGGTAGCACTAATTAGTTATCCTGATTTCTTTGCATATGGGGTCTAGGCTTTGGCTGTATCCACAGTGCACAACGATATAAGCATGATCGTGTAATAACTCAAAGTAATATCGTATTAGATTCACCATATATGATATTTAGACGGATATCGACCTAACATATATCCAACATACATTTTGCATGCATATACCAAAGGCGAGGGTGAAATGTGAAGGTTATATTTTATGTATGTATACTAACTCCATCATAGAATCTGTATATCCAGCTGTACCACTGTTGACAAAGCACCCAGGTAATGGTAGTTGGAATGAGACAGATGGATGTGGTGGTAATCGGTGCGGAAAAACAAATTAAAATGAATACTTTCGATGTTCTCATCAGATATAATGACCAATCCCTTTAATATTGCGGAAAACGACGACAGCGAGTGTCTTCCGCTTGTATGCATTGCAACTGGCGTGGTATTGCCTAGTGAAATCGCCAAGACACTTGTTTCTGCCTGTGACATTGGTAAGGAGAGTATGGACAATTTTGTTCAGGAGCGGCTGGACACTAACACGAGAAGGTTTTGGGACACGTTGCCACACTTAAAACTTAAAACATTTGCCAGCCTAGCACAGAAGAAAAAACTCAAAACAAATGATGAACAAATTCACAATGTGAGGTCTGACCGCGAACTATTTGGTCGATTAATTATTGCCGCAAGGTCCAGAGATGTTGATTTCAAACTAGTGATGACGTATGAACTGTCTGCTGTTCCACTATCATTGTCACATACGGATGGGACTCTAAGAAAGAATGTGAAAAGTGTTTTATTAAGTGAACTAGAAAAGGAAGTAAATGTTGATGGACGGCTTCCACCTGTTGACAAGACAGGCGCAACAGTTTATGTAGTAGATGGCATGGCAATTGTGCAAATGGTTAAAACTGGAGGTACGTCTACATTTGGAGAATTGGCTGATAAATACTGGCACATCTTTACAGTTCCACTGAATCAAGACGACTGCAACAGAGTAGATAGTTTTTGACAGATATGATAGACTGGAATCTCTCAAAGCGGAAGAGTGGCTAAAACGTGGGTCATCAACAGCATTGGAAGTAAAGATTGCTGGAGAAAATACTCCCGTTCCAAAGCAATGGGCCAAGTACATCAGCAATCCAAGCAACACAAGTAACCTGGTTGCATTTCTCAGCAGGCGGTGGCGTGATACTGGTCCAACTATGCTATCTGCCGACAATTGCGTCATTCTTGCTGGTGGCTTTAACGATGGAATGGATGTTGTTGTCATTTCAGCGAATAATTCGTCGTATTTGGAAGAACTTCGATCAGATCACGAGGAAGCAGATACGCGTATGATGTTGCACGCACTAGACGCTTCAAAAGACCACATGCGTGTTGTTATACAGTCTCCTGATACAGACGTGGCAGTACTTAGTATATATACGTATCGTTCGCTTCACTGTTCTGAACTATGGTTCCGTACGGGCACAAAGGACAAATTGCGATACATACCAATACACACAGTTGCTCAAGTACTGGGCCCAGCTATCTGGCTGTCTTTGCCTGGGTTTCATTCTCTTACAGGTTGTGATAGCACTAGTGCAATATTTGGAGTGGCTAAGAGAAGATCATTCAATCTCTTAAAGTCATCTGAATGTCATCAGCTTAGCTTAGCCCAACTCGGCGAACATTTGACTTATCACCGAATACTGAAATTCTATGTGAGAAATTTGTCTGTGAGTTGTATACCACCAGGGATATGGGAAAGACAGCTGATGAAACCCGTTATTGGCTCTTTTGTCAAGAGACAAAGAAATGAAAATCTTCCACCTACATCGAATAGTCTAAAGCATCACACCGAAAGGGCCCATTTTCAAGCTCTTGTTTGGAGACGTTCATTGCAAGCTGTTCAGAATCTTCCATCTCCAAATGGACATGGCTGGAGTATAGTGGATAGTCTACTGAAGCATGTTCTAATGTCAAAGGATCCTACTCCATTTGGATTAATTGAACTCACATCATGTAGATGTCAAAAGTCTGCCTGCCAAAGAACAGATCTCTGTCAATACAAGGCTAATAATCTACTCTGCACTGAAGCATGCCTTTGTATGGGAGGTGAAATGTGTGACAATGTTCAGCATACAATTGCCGAAGATGACTCTGACACGGATGAGTAACATTCTCTCATTTGCTCACGTGATAAATATGTCCTGCCAGCTTGTGTAGACATGCACTGCATGTCAGTTAAAAGTGTAATTATGAAAAATGTAGAAAACATGGGCATTGTTGTAGCTAAGGTATTGCTAGTCACAAGAAGACCTAAGTACCCCAATATGTACAAAGCAACATACGGGTGTCTTAAACGAGGTTGATTATGTATACATCTGCGATATACGATCACTCCTTTCCATTTTGGTTAAGATTGTATTGATATAACATGCGCTTAAGTTTGTGAAAAATTTACCATTGTGAAAATTGTCTGAAAACTACATTCAACACCTATTGTAAATGGGCTTCTCACGGGTTAGTGATACCACAATTTTCTTGTACAACACGGCTCAGAATATACCCAAGACATCGGTCTAGCATAATATAGAGACAAACCTTCTGAATACTGGGTGTGCTACGAACCCATTCTTCTAGACCCCTTTTGAAAATTGGCTCCCGGACTAATAGTCATATCCGACTGGCTATTAAGCGTCTAAGCATTAATTTAAATGTCAGAATCAGCGACGGACACGCTATCATCCTAGTCTACGAAAGACATGTTATGCGTATTGTCTTCTACCTCGCTGTCAGAGCTCGAATCGCCCTTTTGTCTTTTCAAACGGCATGGCTTATCTGTGGTGGAGATTACGCTAACATTGACTGATGGTATTTCTCCATCACAAGCAGAGATGCCAGTATTTTTAATAATACCGCCATGAGTGTCAGCCATGGGGTCTAAGGCTAATTCCTCTACGCATTCTGAGGACTGAGATCGGAAACGAGTTTGTCCAGCAGGAATGAGTTCAGGATCAGAAATTAGTTTCTCAACAATATCCACATCAGTACTAGCTTCTGGGACAGACATTTGCATCAAGCCCTCGTTCAGTACCTCAATCTCATCACACAAAACAGCTAAGACAGGATTGGGCAGAACAGCAATGTCAGCCACAGTAACTGATTCCGCCACTTCTGGTCGGCCTGGCTCTGATTCCTCTGCATGTTGCGTATCGACAGCCAGTGGTGTTGCTGCTTGCTTACAACGACATGTAAAATGGTCGCTGCCTCCACATATTGGGCATTTGTTCTTATGTGGGCAGGCACTTGCCAAGTGATCTGAGCTACTACATATGCGACGTGTTTTCTCTTACCCTCTGTACCATAATGGAAGGAAACGTGTATTATCACTAGATAGCATGGTGGGAAGAGTTTTGTCAACACGTTCCACCCAAATACGGCGGATGCCATTCCCTAAAGAACAATCAAATTCACCTTTCCAGAGTACCCACCCACCATATGACGTCATAATGAACTGAGCGATGTGTACACTGGCATCATAATAAATGACGCCATGAATGACGTCGATATTTAAAGACGGCCTATGCGTTATTGTACACATTGTTTGCTTTTACTATTTAATAAATATTATGTTGAATATTTTGAAACTAATGTGGCTGGGCGCTGTTGCTGTCATGGGCAGCAACACAGCCGTAAACATCAATCGCACCCACATCCCATCCCGCAGTAATCAGCCGAAGACCTAACGGCGGCTTATACAAGCCGGACATGCTTAAAGCGTGAGGTCGCCATGCCTCGACATACACTACTGGGAAACAGTGAACGAACAAGCCGCCTATACAAACAAAGGTGCGGCTAACGGGTTAAAGGACGACAAGAAATTCTGAAGTCGGCCAGTACTAAAAGCACGTTCACCGATCAACGTGCTCAATTAACGAGGACAACATACAACTGAATCAGCGCGGCGTACAGTGACGGACAACAATTGCTAGCTCTGAAACAAACAAGCAACACGCTTGACACACTTCGTCGCAAAGAACGACCTCCAACATCTGGATTCCCAAAAATAAATACAACAAAATCAACGTATATACAGTTAGAAAAAACTAAGCAAAAAGTAAATCATACAAGTACACGTATTGATGCAAGGCATCAATGGCAAATAGCGTGGCCGGAGATTATTATAATTCAAGTTGAGTTTAACATTAATTTGTATAGATAATATTTGCAACAGCACGACATGTTGCCCACCAAAGATAGTGACTACATCTAGACCTTGGACCCCTACATAGAGCAACAAATAAATTATACATGTATAATATAGGAAGACGTGAGCTTCAAGTTAAGTTCAAGGTACTGTAAAGATATAGCCATTAGACATGTGATAAATTGACATCATATTTGCAGGACAGAGGGAAATGTATTTATCTTGTTATTTTAACATTCAATATTACATAGGTTCTGATTATCATTTGCAGTTTCTTACCTTTCCCATGTAGTGCTGATGGTGGTTGCGATTGTAATAATGATAGTATCTTTAGGATTGTTGTAATGGCATCCACCTTGGATAGGATTAGCTATGGGCTATAGGAGAAGTAGATTATATTTTGGGGCAGTCCGTCCATCTTTCTGTCCATCTTGTTGACCATTTGCGGAAGTGTTTTGTTTGATAATTTAGATTCTATCTGGAGCTAAATTATAGGATGCATAGAAAGATTTTCACATTAATGCAAGACATATTTAATGAGTTCTAGATGGTATTATGTTTGAAAGCCTGGTTACATACTATTAAACACATTGCTAGTATTTGAACACAGCAGTCACGACTAAATTGCGTATTTCGAAATTACTTCATAGTAGAATTGTGTAAACTCTATACTTTATTAACACATTCATATTGATCTATGTACACATATTGGTGAAATCATGGAGCCACACCTAGTACGAGCAATATACCAGGACCTATCGACATCTATCCGATTGTGGCCAATGTGAACCAACTATCTCCGAATGGGGACATATTCTGCATAAATAACTGCATGGACATACTTGTTAATTATGATAGTATTTGATGGTAGAATCGTGCAATATCTCGTACAGCACTGGCACATAATAATGCATATTGAGTTCTGCATGGCTAGATGTCAGAAAACTGGCTACACACAGAGTACATAGGTATCGGTAAGTAAATTATTGGCATCTGACAACTGTTGGTCGCTACTAAGTTGTGTATCACAAAATTACTTTATGGTGGTATTGTTTTAAATCAATATTATAGTAGCTGTTTTATATATCTACTGACATTTTGGGGCCACACTTATTACAGACAGTAGGCTACCGAAAACCATGGATCTGCCAACACCTGTGCACATTTTTGCCATGGAATTGTGTGCTACCAAATTACTTCACGTTAGATATGTTTAAGCTTGATACTTTATTAACTTATTCATATACCGATCTGACCATATGCATGAATTTCGAACCGAATATGGGCCAAACTTATTGCAGACAGTATTGGACTGAAAATCACTGATCTGCCAAGATTTAAGCCAATTTTCGGTATGGAATTGCAGACTATGGAATTATTTCATTGTAGAATTTGTTTTAATTATGACTATAGCTAGCAATGAAATGATATCATATTGTTTACAGCTGAAAGTAATTTAAGCTAAAGTATACTTTTTAAACTCAATTTTATGTGGGTGAAAATCTGGGGCTGAGCATAACCTACAGCCAATAGCGCAGTGAAGACTGTGAATTGGCTAGCATTTGCACACTATCTCGATTGTGCAGCCCAGTGTTGTATGCTATAATACATAAGGGAAATGAAACAGACACAGCTCCTGGTATTGTCGTCATAATATATTAAACCTTTACGTCTAAATTTGGTGAAGAATGTCAAAATATTTAGATATTGAATGTCTATTTGTAGGCCAAGAGAAGACTTTTTTTGCAGATTTGTCACTGGAATCTGGAATGACTGTCTCGCGATTCCAGTGGTACATTATCAAGAACTGTCTTCTCGTGGCATGCAATTTGGCATGGCTCAAGATCACTGTAGTGGTCGGTGTGGCCAGCTATGCCATGAGGCGGTTAAAATACAATAAGAGATGATGATAGGCCTATGAATATTTTAAAACGAATTTGACTAGATGCTGTCGGTGCTTCTAGCAGCAGCACAGTTACATTCGTTTCCAAATATTCAACAGAATGTTTATTAAATAGCAATGACATACAATTCGCACCGCTTACAGCCTTGTCAGCGTTCATGATAGCCATAGCTACGTCATTCACTATGTATTTTGACTATGACATCAGCCTACATGTGACATAATTGATTATGATGTCAACACTTGCCTGACAGGTTGGATAACGTATACTTTCTTTCCATAAGGGAATCGGCCCATTACGATTGGGTCTACTTGCGTCTGGAAGGGAAATGCTAACTATCTGAATGCTCTTGCTAAAATGTGTGGCCACTTAGTGCAAGTGGGTGGACCACACATTACTAAGTGGTATTGGCCGTTTAATGATCAAATTTGTTCATGCCAATTTCAAAGGGGGCTCCATTTCTAGCTATGCTCTGTCCATTCTTTCGGCCTGTTGGAATCAATTTATATACTTTGATTCACGACTTCCCAAACTCCCAATTTCAAGGTAACTATACAGTTAAGGTGTTGAATATCCTGAAACAAATTTGAATGGATGCTTTTGCTGCCTCTGGCCATAGCAGTGCCCGGTCAAAGTGGCTGGTCAAATTAATTTAAAAGTATTCAACAGAATGTTGATTAAAAAGAGGACATACAATGTGTGCACTTGATGGACTATTCAATATTCACGATGACGCTTGAGACGTCATTCACTAAGTGTGTTAACTATGACGCCTGTGAAGCTTTTATAGGATGCAGTTGATAACGGTAAAAAAACATACAATGCCCAGGAAAATTAGTTTCAAATTTTCAACGAAATGTTGATTACATACTAAGGCCATACAATTCGTACGCTGCCCAGTCAAATTAGTATCAACATATTCAACATAATGTTGAATATTGTCTGTATGTCCACATGTTGGATTTGTCGATACAGATTGTTTGCTTGCTTAGTTTTTTAACACACTGGCAACACGATGACTTCAATTTCTGTGCTAACCTCCCATATGGAATGCACCCGTTAGTTTACTTTGTTGATCACCATTTCCCCGGTCAGGGATCGAACCGTCATCCTGCAATTCCGCATAGCATCAGCAACCCATACCTCTTGCTGCTGGACCACCACACAAAGACAAGAATCGGACATACTGATACACTGCCGAATTCATATGAGACTATCTTTTGAATCCACATGTATAGTGTATTCTATGCCCTCACCAGTTCCCCATCACGACACTGGAAGTAGCTGATTGATTGGTTGATTGCCTGACTGACTGACTGACTGACCGACCGACCGACCGACCGGCCGACCGACCGACCAACCGGCCGACGGACCGACCGACCGACCGACCGACCGACCGACCGACCGACCGGCCGACCGACCGACCGACCGACCGACCGACCGACCGACCGACCGACCGACTGACTGCCTGATTGATTGATTGATTAAATCCAGCCGAATCACGATATTGTAGAGCCTTGCCGTTAAAATGAATTAGTCTAGATTGTGACTCTGAAAATGTTATTTATCTAATTTCATACAAATTGTGCCAAACACAGTATGTCGGCGAAACCAAATGTCCATTAAGATGGCGGGCAACTCGACACCTCTCAGCTATTAGGCTAGAGGAAGACACATATGTTTCCGAACATTTTAATCTTCCTGACCATTTAGTCCCTCGTGACTTTGAAATTATGCCGATTGAACAGCCACCCCGTTCGGATATGGAAGAAGAAACTGATGAACAAAGAAAACTTCGAGAATCGTCTTGGATTAAAGAACTCGAAACACAGTGGCCAAGGGGAATACACTCGGACCCAGGCTTATCTGATCAACGTGACAAAATTCCATTCATTCTGACCTATAATCGGAAAAACGTTGAAATTTCCAAAATCTTGGAAGATGAGTATCAAAACCTACAGGAGAAACTGAAACAACCCTTTAACAAGCGGCCAGTAATTGCGTTTAAGAAAAATCCGAATCTACGTGACATCTTGGTAAAAGCTAAACTCAAATAGTTATCCAGAATATCCATCTCAATCATTCAACATTAACCCTTGCATGATGGTCAGCCAAAAACGGTCAATTTAGTGATCTTGGGCAATGGTCATTTGCGGCAGGGATTGGGGTATTTTTGAAAAGTTACCGCTGTAATGACTGGCTCGGAAGCAGAGACAGTCGTTCCAGTGGCATATTCTCGGGAATGACCTTGTCTGTGCCTGCAAATGTACATTAAATAAGTAAGCGCATATTTGGATTTTACTGAACACATTTAACCAGTAAAGGGTTAACATTAATGCCATATGGCTTTCCTAAAACAAAATGACAAATCTCAGGCAGTAAGATAAACCAAAATACCTTACATTTGTTCAAATATTGAAGATTCTGAGCCACTGCGTTGACAATATTGACTACTACCACTACTACTAGTACTACTACTACTACTACTACTAGTACCACTACTACTACTACAACAACAACAACTACTACTACTACTACTACTACTACTACTACTATTACTAGTACTACTCCTACTACTACTACTACTACTTCTTCTACTACTACTACTACTACTACTGCTACTGCTAATGCTACTACTACTACTACTACTACTACTACTACTACTACTACTACTACTACTACTACCACTACTACTACTACTACTCCCACTACTACTACTACTACTACTACTACTACTACTACTACTACTACTACTACTACTACTACTACTACTACTACTACTACTACTACTAATACTACTAATAATAATAATAATACTAAAGATCAGTATATAGATGGTTTAATCATAATTGGATAGTAATTGAGGAATATGATCTGTCACTCAAGACTGAGTCAAATCAGGCTAAACATATTCAACAGCTTACCTGAATAATTACTGTGAAAATGAGATTCTGAAATAGCATGCGCCCGTTCAAGAGCGCGAACAATGTTCGCCATTACGTAACCGTATTCAGTAATGTGTCGTATAACAGGACACTATTAATACTCACCATACATTTCAGCTTAGTCATCTAGACAACGCATTACTGAACACTGTTACGCAACGGCACATATTGAACGGTTTACATGGTTTCATTGTGTATAAATAGATCTCAACACACGAAACACGTGGGCGGAGCGTAGCTAGAAATGTATCTCTCTATTAGAATGTGCAAAATACTGCTATCCTTGTGCTATTGTGCACAAATTATGAGATTCTATATAATAACGCATTCATCTAGGTTAAACTCATACCTATATACAGCAATATAGTAGCTATATGAAATACCTAACTACTATGAAACCTTTTGATTTTAAATTCTAACCTGCGTTTTCTGTAGCTCTCACAATATTGGATATATGGACATATCTGCCATTCGTAGTGCTGCTGTTCTTGACAAACGCCTCGTGTATCCGATCATATCCACAAAATACCACAGCTTGGAATGCGCCGAGCTTAAAACTGAAGATGTCGCCATATTTCTCTCTCATGTTTTGCATATCTAGATACAGATTGTTGTCACGTTGAAGCCAAGGTAGATTACCAACAATTGGCAGTGCCCAAGGTCCAGGGGGAAGGAAACGACTCCTCCGAGGGAAGATACGTAATGCTACCAGAAACGTCACCAGGAATATCAGCAGCTCAGTCAGGTATTCCATTATGATTTGTGTTAGAGACTCCAGATAATTGTTGATCCTCTCAACACGTTTCAGTTTTAAAAAAATAAACAACAGATAACAAATATTAAATTACACTACTATATAATGTTGTGGGAAACACGGTCTGTGCGTTGTAACAACATATAAGACTGCTATATCACCCAACCACCACCCAACCGACCCACTCCACCCACCCTACATCCACCTACTACATGTTAGAGCGCTAATCTGTGCTCCGCTGTTATACAGATATAGCTGAATTACACGTCTACCATATGGATAATTGGCTTGAAAAGGAGCAAGCTATAAGGGGAAAAGTGTCGACACCGTATGCCACTTTCCCTTTCAGCTCATTACATATCATAAAGATGGCTCGCTGCACGTCCTCACCAGTACATCATTTCTGTTCGGGTAATAGGAACATGCCTCATCTGCCAATGGATAATTTCAGTTTTAGCCATGACCCGGCCAGCTCCAGATAAGCTCCACCCACACCTCGCTCGTGTTGGGAGCGATTGCTCCCTGAACGCTCTGACTATCAATTTCCAAAACACTATACAGGTAAGCTGTTACATATTTTGAAGCAATTTGACTGGGCGCTGTTGCTGCATATTAGCTTGAAAATATTCAACAGCATGTTTATTAAATAGTAAAGACAAACTATTCATACAACAACGCTTAGCCCGTTACCAATTTAACGTCACCCTACACGTCACATAATTGATTATGACGTCATACGATTGACTGACGAAACGGATTACTGAATTCGCATGCGTTCTCGACTATTAATTTAATATTGACGCAGTAATCCACACATTGTCCTGATAGAACAGCAGGATACCCCTAGTGATCTTAAAATGTCACTTTCACGAGTGAGACACATTTTAATGACCAGATTTTGTCAATACAAGCTAACTGATTTAAAGTCCATTTGCAGGCTAGGAAGATACTATATTTGAATATGTACCACTGGAATGACTGGCTCGGTTACCGAGCCAGTCATTCTTGTGGTATATTTTCAAAATAGTATTCTCTTGACCGGCAAATGAGCATTCGTCAAGACCACTGCCGAGGCAGGAGCTCGCTGGCTTTCTCTAAAAATGTTATGGTAATGGTGTCGGGAGTCAGAATTTAATTAAAATTGGCCGTTATGAAGTCCACCTCCCGATAGTGCATCTCATTTACGTAACCATTTAACATCTAAAGTGACTTCGTACTGCTGGCACCATTTTAAATATGTATGCATAGCTTTTCGACAAAAGCAACCCATTAAATGTTTTATGCTAGCTATGCCACCAAAGATAGAGTAAGCACGTGATTCTGATTCTAGTGTACATGATTGTGCCAAGTCCATAATAACCACCACGGCAATGTGTATCCGTTATCAGCGTGTAGCTGTCTAGCGGATATTGGCATTAAAGGAAGTCTCATTTATGAATGGCCTATATCATTGACGCTTTCCACGTGCCATCACAGGATACCGTCGCGAGAGACGACTCTAATTTTGGTATTATAATAATGAGTGGTAATGATGATAATGCCTTTGAGAAACATATTCATTACGCTAATGCATATAGCGATAAGAATAAGAATGCGCCACTGACAACGGTTGGTACATTATCCATAATTAGATAGATTAATCTGTTTGATTAAACAGTAACACTCTATTATGTTGAGATAGTGATGTCAAGCTAAGTCGTTCATCCGAAATATCATGAAAGATGCTGATATATATATATATATATATATATATATATATATATATATATATATATATATATATATATATATATATATATATATATATATATATATATATATATATATATATCTGCAGTATATGATGTATCTCTATAAACTATGTACAGTTCAGAGAATACATCATATCATATCATATCATATATAGTAATGGCAATCGAACTAAAGAAAGAATGGCCACTATAGGAGGTACTAGCCTCACTGCCGTTATGTAGCCGCAGGGGGTGCCCGCTGCTTCGACGCTACTGCTGCCGGGCGCCGCTGCTACCGCAGCTGCCGCTGGTAAGCCGGTCTCTGGCTTGGGGAGCGAGTGGTGCCGCGCATCTGCGGTGCCCACAACGACCGACATCCAGGGCGGGTGGAACGATTACGTTCCCGTGGGCTCGTGCAGCCTATGCGGCGAAAATTGAACACTACGGTGTCGTCCCGATACTCTCACCGTTTGTGTGAGAGAGACTTTATGATGGTGTAAGCACCGTGCCTTCCGGGAGAAGCCGGCTCATAGAGCGTCCCACGATACAAATGCAAAGCAAACATGGGGATGATCTTACCACTCACGTGGGAGGAAATTTACGATGGTGAAAAACACCCTGCCTTGAGTGAGAAGACAGCTTGAAAAGCGTCGACTACAAATATGCATGGCAGAAATGGAGGTGTCCTTACCATGAAGTGGGTGGGAGTGGGAAGAGGTCGGCTGAACAACTTTTCTGTCCTTCCACTTGGACAGCACACATGATAAAGTCTTCAGATAGGACTTTCCAGATCTTGTAGACCCGCGCTGAGGAGTGAGAGGGTGAGTACGTATCCCGTCATTATCCTCAGCATTAGTCAGATGTTCACTGGACTCCTGGATTGGTAGGAGAGCAGTCAAACTGGCACCGCAGTGCACGGAACTAACGTCCGGAATACGTGTTTCCATAGAGACATCTGTCTGGGTTCTGGTGTCAAGTGGTATGCCCAGTCGGAGCTCTGGCATGGGATCGGCGTTGATGGAAGTGTTAAGTCGATCGAAGTGGATGACTGAGGTCAGGCCATCCGAGGCGCGGATGCGGTAGGTGACGTCCGACTTCTTACCTACTGCCACATAGGGGCATTTCCACGTGTAACTCAGATTTCTCGGTACGTTTGCAGAACGTCACGAATCTTGAAGCCAAACCAGTTTCCCCGCCTCATACGGATCCCCACGCATTCGCTGGTCGAGCCACGTTTTCTGACGCCGGGGTGAAGTGGATAAAGTTGCTCTCCCTAGCTCATGGAGCTGTTCTCTCAACTGCCGCATGAGCTCTACATAGAGAGATTGTGAATTTTTCTCTCCTGGGATCCTGGGCATGGCCAGATCCAGAGGTAAGACTAATTCACGGCCTAACATTAACCAAGCAGGGTTATAACCCGTGCTGGAATGTATTGAAGTGCGGTATGCCATGAGCACATATGGGAGTCGTAGCTCCTGATCTCGACAATCAAGGCATGTTTCCTTTGTCAACATTTCTGCGAGACTTCTGTTGAATCTCTCCACCATCACTCCTTGGATGACACGGGGTGGTGCATGGTTTGACGATATGACACAATTTGCAGAGCTCAGAGATCAGCCGGCTCTCAAAATTACTTCCTTGGTCTGTGCGCAGTTCATCCGGCATACCAAACCGACAGAACACATTGCTTATCAAGACCTCTGATATGGTGGATGCCTCTTGGTTCCACATCATAAAACAATCTTGTAATACGAGGATGTACTTGTTTCCTTCATCCATCTTATTCGAGGGTCCGAGCACATCAATAGCCACTCGCTCCCACGGTTCCCTAACACTTGTTACGTGTAGAGGTGTGGATTGGTGCTGGCCAACAGCGCCTCTTTGGCATGGGACACATGTGGCGACCCATGCCTTTACACTATCACATATCCCGATCCAGTGGAATCTTTGTTTTATCCACCTGGTGGATCACTCGATGGCTAGGTGTCCAGCACTATCGTGTAGTTGGTGTAAAATAGTCTCACAATAACGCTCCGGGATCACTATCCAGTTAGTAATGTAGATAATGTTGTTTTGTATGTGGCATTTTCCAAATCGCTGATAGTAGTATTTTGCCATTGCGGAAAGCGGTGTAACAGATTCCTTAGGAGCACGTACCCCCGCCTGGATCCACGCATATATAATCCGTGTTTGCGCTTCTGTTGCATGTTCGTGAGCAACTGGCTCAATGTTCCACTCCACACACCACAATTCGGGGAACATCAGAGATGGCTGTGTAGTATGTGTCATGGTGGTGGCCACTTCTGGTTCATCCTCAAGCCCGATTGCGCTCAAGGCATCAGCATTTCCATGCAGTTTGCCGGGTCTATGAACAACGTTGAATGTAAAGGCCTGCTGTGATTCCTGCCCCCTCGCGACCTGGACCTCCAGATGTTTTAGGTTTCTGAGCCAGTGTAGTGAGGCATGATCTGTACGGAGGGTAAATGAGCATCCATACAGAAAGTGTTTGCAATGCTTGATGAAATAGACCGGTGCTAACAATTCCCTCCTTGTGATCACGCAACATGTCTCCGTTTTAATCAGAGTAGGCGAACCGTAACCTAGTACCTGCTCCGTTCCAGCTTCTGTGACCTGAGCTAGAACTGCGCCAATGGCATAAGCTGACGCATCAGCGTCCACGATGAAAACGTGGTTAGGGTTAGGATGATCAAGAATGGGGGCGGCCATCAATAGATCATTCGGCACCCTGAAGGAACCGTAACACTAACTCGTCCACTCAAATGGTCGAACTTTTTCGGTGATCCTGAATAGGGGTGATGCAATCTCATTAAAGTGATGGATATATCGACGATAGTACTAGCAGACACCGAAGAAACTCAGGGTGTCCATGACCGAAGTCTGTGTCTGCCACTCTGCTACTGCTTTTGTTTTTTTAAAGCTGAGGAGCCACTCCATCGCCGGACATGACATGTCCCAGGAACTCGATGTTTTTTGGTTTGAGCTTTAAATTGGCCATATGAAAATGCATATGTACTTTGTCCAGTGTAGGCAAAGTTTGCACAAATGAGGAGCCAACAACGATTACGTTGTTGATGTAACACAGACATATGTCCCATTGCAGGGTAGATAATACCTGCTCAATGAGTCGCTCGAACGTTCCAGGAGCATTGCACAAGCCACAGGGCATCTTGCAGAACTGGAAAAGACTGTCTCTACATATAAATGCTGTCTTTTCCCTCTCAGCCTCATCAATGGCTACCTGCCAGTATCCGCCAACTAAATCAAGGGTGCAAAACCACTTGGCTCCAGATAAGGAGTCTAAGGCCTGATCTGTCCATAGTAATGGATACGTGTCCTTGATGCTAAGATCATTAAAGCGGCAGTAGTCTATACACAACCGCAAAGATCTGTCCTTTTTGCCTGCTAGTACAATGGGACTGGCCCAGGGGGATACTGATGGCTCTAGTATGCCTGTCCGCAACATGGTGTTTACTTGTTGGTGTGCCTCTGCCTCCTTGTGAATGGGAAGACGTCGAATGGGTTGTCGAATGGATCGGTTATTTCCAGTGTCAATGGAGTCTCGCGAGCAATGAGTTTCCCTGAGGTCCATATCTCCAGCCAAGAAACTATCGTGATATTTGTATAATATTTTCCGTATGCCTTTCTTGTGAGATCGCACCAATCCAACTGTGGCACACAAATATAGGTCATGTGAGTGTTCTGCCAAATCATCAGAAGTTGTTGCTGGTGTAAGTGTGGTAGGGCATGTCTCCAGTGATATCACGTCCACCAGATGGCCACAACGAACTCCCGGTTCAAGAGCTATTCAGTCCGGCGTGCCTTTGAATACTCTAAATGGTATGTGATCCTTTGTGTTGGTGTCCATGAGCATTTGGGGGCTGGCGCATTGTGAAGCGATTATATACTCAGGATCGGGTTCCAGCATGTCTGTGTGGGTGTTGTTTCCGAACTGTGGCACGGTGGCCCATACGATTTTCGCTGTCCTGGCTCAACTGTGGCTGTTGGTGCTAAAATCACTGCCCATAGGTCATACAGCGATGACTCCAGTCCAAGGGGTATACGTCGGCCGTGTTTGTCTAGTTCCTGTTGTCTGCAATGTATGATGGCTTCGCTGGCACTGAGCAAATCAGAGTCAAGCAGGGCATCGTTTTGAATAGAGGTGATAAAAACTCGCTGGATGAATTGCATCCTCTCTATCTGTGTTATGAGGGTTACCACCCCAGCCACAGGGACATCAGCTACCGTAGCTGTTTGCAAAAATATGTTTGTAGGTTTAAGGGGTGGCTTTTTATGAGGCGGGATGCTCTCATACAAGCGCTTGTTAAAAACGGTGATGGAAGCACCAGTTTCAACAGTGGTACTGGTGGAAACACAGCTAAACAGACAGGCACATTTATAGATCACCTTATGGTGGGCCTGCGGAAGAGTTTCCAATGATACCATTTGCAGAAGTGTTTTTGGCGAGGTATCATACTGTATATAGTCGGCTTGTTTCCGGATGGCTTCCGTGAGTGCGGTTGGTGGCTGAGTCTGGAAAGGGCCAACCCTTCATCACTGCCACTGCACTTGCTTATGTGATAACGGAGCTGGGGTAGCAGTGGTGGTGGTGTTGATGTCGTTTCTGTGTATTTTAAGTTAGTGTAAACAACAGTGTGGATAGGATTGTCACGATCATGCATGAGGGCTGCCTGTGTGAGCCACTTTTGACAATGCATCATCAGACGTTTAGCTGATGCGCAGAAGAAGCAATGATGGCATGGAGTGTTCCTGTCCTTTGCGCGATACTTCTTCTTGTGGGTTCATGACGCCAAATGTGTACTTCCATCCGAATCACTGCTACTGCTGCTGATGGATGTAGTAGATGATGCTGTAAGGAATTGTGAATTGCAAACCACCAAGGGGCATCAGGTGTTAAGTGCCATGGCGGTGGGTCATGGTGCTTGTATACACTTTGTTTCAGCGGAGGTATTACAACCTGTCACTTCCGTTTTACATAGAAAAGAAGGTTTATTGGAGGCAGAAATTGTGGGATCACAATTTCAGGCCAGGGAGATGTCACTGGTGTGGGTACTGTGTGCATCGTTGGCACCGAGATATAACAAGGCATGTGCATGTGTATGCCTGATGTGCTAGGAGTTGTAAGAATGGGCATCGAGGTGACTCTGTAATTGTCGCCCTTGTTAGGTTGATGGTGTCATAGGCTGCAGAGTTCGCCGGTCAGCGGTCGGAGTTGTTGAGGAGGGCGATTAGGACATTGCCCTTCCAGTGGCCTGGGTGACCGCATCCAAAACATGTGTTCGGTGGCTGTGCGGAAACTAGTGTGGTTGCTGGTCGTGTGGTGGATTGCATGGCTACCGTTGTGCTGAGGGTGGTGACTAGGTTGGTGAATGCCGAGATTTGTTTAGTGATCTCTTCTAACCTATCGTGCATGTTTTGCCTATTGCTGTTGTTGTGCTTCTGTCCGCATCCCGGAGTGGTCTTGTGGCCCCCGCGATGTGAATGGCCATGCCCCCTTCCTCTAGATGCATGATTCTGACCAGTTGATTTATCTGGTTGTGTTTTCGGGTCTGATGCTGGTGTTTGTGCTGATGCAGTGCTGTTGTGGTGGCGAGATATACATCGTTCGCATCGTTTATAGGGTGCAGTTGACGGCGATTATTCTTTCCCCTTCTAAGAAATTCTCAATACAAACCGCGGTGGCTGTGAGTTTTTGCAGACTACCATGCTCCATAAGGAATAGTTGTTCTCTTAGGGCGGGCTCACCGCTCAACGCATCGATGAAGGTATCTAGATGTAAATGGGTGACACCTTCGAGATTCGTGCTGGGATATGCGTGGGTACCTAGTCGTCGAATACAACTAATTAAGTCCGTGTTTCTCCAGAATGGCGACGCAAGTTCTTTAGTTGCAGCTGACTTGTCTCTGCAAGGGATGCATCACCGAATCTTTCCAACAACTCGCTCTCCAACTCTATGTATGTTCGTGTGTAATCTGTACCTAAGTCTGCCAGAACTTGTAATAATTGGCAGCCAGATATTCTCCCATTTGATGATTTGTCCACCAGTTTGTGTGACTTATTATTTCGAATTGAACTATGTAATTGGCACAATTATTCTCCCTGCTAAATTCGGGGGCAGGGGGGTGGGGCGTAGGGGGGGGGTCCGGAAATGTCCACGTAGCGAAGTGATTGGCGCCAATCCAGATGGTGGTGCTTGGGAGACTGATGAAAACATGGATGCTGGTCTGCGTGCTGTTGGTGGTGGTGGTGCTGGTGGTGTTTCCCGTCGAAGTCCCTGGTGACGATGATGACATCTTGTCCGTGAAGGTGATTCCCATCATTGGTGCTGTGCATGATATGTAGGTTCCCCTGAATACCCCCTGATGCGGGCCCATAGACAGGTGTTGGTCGCTCGACTGGTGGAGGCGTGTTATGGAGATGATGTGGGCGTTCTGCTGGAAGTTGTGATGGATGTGCCTCATATGGTAGCTGTGCAGGTGACTGACGGGAATGCTGTGCGTGATGTGTTGGTCTTCTGACATATTGCTAAAAAGGTGTTGCCACATCCTCCAGCTCATACCACGGCACTGAGGGATAATATGGTGACGACACATGAAGCGGGGGATATGCGGGATAAGGTACATGACCATCCGGCCACTGGTCACCCATTGATGACTTTGGCAAAGAAAATGGTCGTGAAGGATAGTTTTGCCCCCATAGGGGTCTGTATCATGGTCGCCAGCGATCTGGCGTAGATGATGAGTGCCTATCACGGATATCCGACAGGGTTATACATTGAGATCCCGCCTGCGAGGCATCACAGAATGTCCCCTCACTGACCGGCGAAAACTCATGTAAAGGCGGTGCTGGTCATTTCGCACTGGGGAAATTGATTACATTGTCAGTGATCATGCGAGCAGTTCGTCCATATGATGTCACTTCCATGTCGAGGGAGAGCTGACTGACTGATGAAGGAGACCCAAACGTGTGTGTGTTGAGAGTTGGCATGGGTTCGCTACGTGTATGGGCCCCACAATGGGCGCCACTTGTAGCTGGGGGGTGGGGGTGGGGGGGGGGGCGTACATGCTGGTCTGCCATGCCACTCTACTCCATTGCACTGCATACCCATGATGCGTGGGAGGGCTGCTTAGCTGCGGTTCTCGGGGTTGCGGATCCCGTATCGCATCTCTCCGAAATGTACAAAGACCAGCCACTAGAGCCATGTTCCAGTGGGGCCGTGCTACCATTGCTGCTGAGACTAAACCACATGATCTCGTCCCAACTGTTAGTGTCACCGGTATGAGGGTCCATCCCAATTTAGGGACACGGGCGTGATGATAATAATTAAACAGTCACAAAATAATATATACTATACAAACAATATCACTCGTTTGACAGTAATGAGCAAATAATGCAGTACATAGAGCCAACCAGTGTTCCTTCTACGTGGTTTCGCAGAAGGTACCACACAGATCCATAAATCCGCAGATGTATCTCCGCAAGAGAGCATCGCATCGAGGTCACTTGGTAGTTTGATATAAACTAATTACACCCCTAACACACACACGCACGCACGCACGCACGCACGCACGCACGCAGGCACGCACACCCACATGTTGTTGTTGCGAGAGGAAAGTGCCTCACACAGGCCTCTGTCACAGGAAAATGCCTTCAACGCCGACGTCGAGGAAAAGAGATTGCAAAATGGGCCATTCTTTTGTTCAAACAGAAAATGCTAAGTGCCGAAAATCGTAGGTAAGCTATAATTAATGTGATGCACAATGGTTTACATGAAAACTGGACGAATGGTTTCCGAAGAATTCACAGGTCACCGTCTTATGTAAGTCCAAAGTTACTGCATTGGTAGTTGCCGCTTTATTTATGCGAGCCTTCTGCTACATTCTAACCTACAATTTGGTTATTAGAAATGAGTACAAGTTTTGGCTGCAAGTGGCAAGGATTCCTACCTAACTGTATATACATATAACTAGCATTGCATCTACTTCCGAAAAATAGTGTGTGTACAGGTGACGGAGTAATAGCTTCCAAATCAACAAACAACCCAGTCACCGCTGTTCCGCAACCACATAAAACATCACCAGGACAGGTTTACAGTTTACAAACGCAATTTTTAGAAAGCGCCATGCCATTTATGGTGGGGATAAAGAGACGGATATCCACCGCTAGTCTCGTTCGCGTAAGGGCGTGGTGGGTTCCAAGATCTCACCCAGAGACTACAACGAATTGGATGGAGATCCGCATCTCATCCATCACCACGTGCTACGGAATTACCATTTACCTGTCATTAGGGTTAAGTTCCAGAATGCCCAGCGATGCACTGCAGGCCGGTATCACATAATATTATTTCTTTTCGCAGTGCTTCCTACATTGGCGGGGGTATCTAACTAACTAGTATCCGAAGATACAGTGGGAGATGTATGTAAATCAGCACTTTAGTTATCACCGCTCGGAAACACCAATTGCTTCCCAGAGTCGGATCCTGATAACGTGTCAATAGGGAATCCAAACAATTATTAAGCCTTACGGCTTGGCGGATCATGGAAAGAGACAATAACTCGACATTAAAAAAGAGACCCTAAGGTAAGTGGCCACTTTTACTCAACCTAGCCGATGCGTGGTGTTACATATCCACCACATTCGGAAAAGAGGCGTACACTATGCGTCTCTTAGGTGGTAACATGTCAGGTTCAAGCAATTAGAGTAAGATCAGCGACCTCAGTTTGTACACTGATGCTAGGAGAGAAGTGGTGTGGATATATACTGTTACTGTATAGTATTACCTAGCGTACTGGATTCTAGAGGTTTTATAAATAAACACAATATATTAACTAGAGTGGCTACTTACCATACACACAACTAACTAACACAGTGAGAACGATATATATATATCACAGGGCATAGGTCCAGCAGTCTTCCTGACGGGTCGGCTTCCAGGCCGGTGATGCTCCTGATCTTCGATGTTTCGCCCCTTTTATACTACTCGTGACTCACCGGCAGGCACTTCCGCCAATCAGTGGGCGAGCTGTAGCCAATCAGCATGCAGCTAGAAGTGGTGACGTGGCTATCACGTGAACAGTACATTCCTCATTCAGTTAATGCAATATTTTGTAAATAATTTAACAGGAGTGTTGTTGATAACTCGGCCATTTCTGGTCCGATTTTAAAATGATAAAATGTTCTATGATCCCCGTTTAATTCCCTACCAAGAAGGATGAGAATACCACAATTTAAGGAAATGACTAGTACCAACTCGGTACACTATAGGCATACACCTTCTCCCAATTCCGACACGTGGTGTCCGGGAAGCTCTGAAGCGCGTGTATGCGCACTACGCATTCTAACATACTTAGCCATTTTAATGAACACATCTGTGATAGGGCTTATATACGCATACCATCCTACTCAGGGGGCGTGCTTGGAGCAAATCCGGAATGGTCGGTCCACAACCAGCTTGGCTGGGACGGTCCGTAACCACCCGGTTGATCCACGCTACACCGGCTAGTGGAGAGGTGAGCGTGAACCATCCCAGTACTCGACAGGGTGGTCCGTGCCACGCAACCCCTTCCCAGTTCGGCATGTGTGCCGACCGGTACCACATGGCGGATCGCCGACCACAGGGCATATGCTGGGTGAGAAGTATAGACTTCTTGGCTAGGCGCATAGCCAGGAGGAGAAAGAATGACGCGTCAGGCGCGTATTCATGAGAAGTAGGCACATAAAGGGGCCAAAGCGATTTTAGGCAGAGGCATACTTTTAATTAGATTTTTTGCCTGGTTTTTATTAGTCCAGGACGTTTTCTTTTCTTCTTTTTTTTGTTTTGTTTTGATGCGGTCTGTGCACAACTTTATTTTAAAGATTTCCAGCTTAAAACAATGCGCGAGGACGCCCTCTTGATGACGGGTATTATTCCCAGTCAGAGAACGCCCAGGTTCCAGCACACCATATTTTTAACCACATAACATTATAATATGAATAATATATTTTGAAACGGCATATTTGATATGTACATTATTATAGTGTGGCATTATATTGCCGCCATTTATTGAGGGTCCGCACGAGCAGCTCTCAGGACTCCTTGAATCCATACTGTAATACAGGAAGAAAAGTAATATGAACAATATTGTAGTAATAATAGTCATATTATATGCGTGTCAAGCAGTCCCAGCGTTCTGCTGGACCGGCATGACTAAAGTATTGTTCACTTTGTGGTGAGCCAAATCAGTACACCGCATACAGCGTGTTTGCTGCCATACGCACCGTGAAGTTGTATTTTTTAGGCATGGCTATATATATATATATATATATATATATATATAGCCATGCAGGATGACCGTGGTCGTCCTGGGGACTGGGCTTCGATTTTATAAAAATAATAATAAGAATAAAATACGTTCATAAATAGGAAATAACATAATAAGGCCTCTCCGTCATCAGACTTCTTAACGGTACAATTCCTACGTAATACATTTCAGCTGTAGACGTATGTGATTACAGTAAATGTCCAAAATGATCCCAGTAAGTTTCGGACGCATGGTCTATCAAAACCGTTCATTGTTGGTGAACACATGTTACCAAAATGTCATAGCATGTCAGAGCATCTTCATCAGGCACGGGTGCTTGGTGAGCTGCTGGTGACGGCGCGGATGGTACAGCGACTGCAGAACGGGTGACGGCCAGTGCAACGGTGCTGCTGGTCCATGGTGTATCTGGACTGGATTTGGTAACTGGCGCGATCTTAATGCGTTTTGCTGCATTGACTAATTGTCCACCTGGCACTTGTGGAACTTTGAATATTTCCACGGTATGGTCTAGGCCGCGCTTCTTGCCTGCATATATACTACATGGTTTGGTGGGTTTGCGCAACATTGGATTATCATCCTTAACGGTGGAGGTAGTGTGTGCGCATGGTGCCGTAGTGGTCACCAATCTCTCTAGCTGCACTGTAGCGGGTACGGTATCAACGGTTTTAAAAGCTGCTGTCGAAAGGTACGACTGATTTTGGTTATCTGACACATTGTAGACGGTGCAAACGATTTCAATGTTCTGACTACTTTACGGGTGGTATGTTTTACTTGTGCCATGTATCGTTTTTCCATGGACAGTGTTTGTAACGGTGTTCGGTTTCGTAACTTCGGAGTAAGAACAACCCACTCTTCATATTCTTGACCAGGTTCTTATATAACGATAGCCACGTGATGTTTGGCCGCTGACACGTGCGTTACGTGCTGCGGCGCAAAGGTAATACTTACATTGGTGGCAGCACCCACTCTGACGTAAATGGCCCCGTTTAAATTGAAGCAGTAGGTCGGCGTTTCTGGAAAATTCTTTCTGACAAGGAATAGCACCGCTAGGTGCCCAGGTGCACCGACATCGTTTAGTTGCTGATTGCATAGGAGGCGTTAGTTCTTCGTCGGAGCTCTCCAACAACTGTAGCTCATCTTCAAGGGGCACCAGACCATTTTTATAACCACATCGCACGTCTATCTTCTAACTGGCTTTTGCAGCGACTTTTACTTTTCGAACATTTAAAAATTAATAACAATAAGCTGAGAATATAAAAAGCGGAATTTGGTCGTCAAGACTAAAGAGGTCTATCGTCAGTGATCTTACCGTGTGCTGGTTTAATAGGGAAGATGAAGTTACGGTGCGCGATTTCCTCCTTTTATAGCGTTTCGTGATGTCATAGGAGGGCCGATGACCACACCTGATCTTTTTCGAGGGGTGATTCGGCCATTCCACCTGTGAAAGTCTTTATTTCTTCCTAGCATTACTGCACACGTAGTTCTGGTCAGGCCAGGAGAGACGGTATACATCATAAGCCAAGGGGAGCGCTTACTCGATCCTATTATCAAGGGATCATCTGCTTTCAGGCAATACTAACAGTGGACTATATTATTCACGCGCATGCCTCTTTAATTTGAGTGAGGCGGGTTTCTGTTTGGATGCTTGTAAACTTGCCTAATTCTATCTTAGGCTGGGAAGCACGTAGTGGTTGGTGAGAGCCAGATTGCGTCGGCAATCTGTTGGCTCTTCTGCTGGTGTGGTAGAGTAGCAGGGGTGGGGTGTGGGGGATGGTGCGGTGAGGTTGGGTGGTGGGGGGGGGGGGGCGTGGCCATCTCTTTGTTCATAGCGCCCAAAGCATATAGCAGTAAAACAGTACATGTTTGTCACGTGGTATATTGGTACTTTCACTATGTTAGTTAGACCGAAACCTTGAATTTCTCTATAATGTGGACCGTTTATAGTACATTGTCCGATAAGAACATGACGACGTGCCAAGTCGTTATTATATGTGACTGGGGGTCTGTTTTCACCCCTGCATCCTATTCATGCATTGGTACCTTTCGATATAATGTACAAAACATATTATTTTAAACCCTGCTTCCCAAAACTGGAATGCAGTGTATGCGTGTATGAGAATATTTTAGAATTCTCTCGGTATGTTGACTGTTTAAGTTGTGATGCTGCTTTATTCAGCTCGCTATTTTCATGCATAATAATTGCGGTAGAACTTATTTAGTTCTTAATCAAAAGTATGACAATCTTGCTGATCGTACCGTCTTGTCCTATGTTCTTGTCTTTAACACGCTCATGTCGTACAAGTGTCAAGTCACTGACCGTGTTAAGCATGGTTGTTTTAAAGGTGTATGCGGACGGCCAAGCATCCCTCTCCCGTAGGAGGGACTTATCCTATCACACCCGTCCTATCACACACGTGCATGAATGCAAGAGGTACACAACAGCTTACATTAAACGTGCTACAGTTATAATATCAGAGTAGTTTTACCGTCGTTTGGAGATTACGTGAACTCAACCATCCTGAGTGTCCGCATTTCCTGACGTGTTCATGAGCGTTTTAGTATGCCTGGCTGGTTATTTTCTATTAGTCCAGCGCAGTAGTGCGGTATTATGTTTATTGCAACAGGGGTGTTTTTTGCGGTGCCCTCGGTGGCAACTTTTACGGACTTTAATAGTTTTCACTCCGTAATGGCCGAGCCTTATAGAAGGCGAGACGGAGTTACTTAGGGCGGGGATGACTATTCGGTTAGTTGCCAGACTTAAATCAATCCATTATCGAATTTCGCTTTCGGTAGCAAATTCCTTCTCGTTACCGATGGCAGACTGTTGTACATTCTGCACTCTTATCAAAGCGGTCTGATGTTACGTGTATGTGTGGCTATTTACCGTTGCTTGTTTGTTATGTCATTCCCTATGGAGGAATGTTCCAAGGGGCGCGCAATGGAGCTTTTTCATGTAGTTAACGTTCATCAATGTGAAGGCTATCGCATGCTTTTTGGTGAAAGGGGATGTAGGGCGGTATCTGTTGGGACAGTACTTGTAAAGGTCGTTTTTTGGTACAGAGAAAGGCTGTACTGGATGCCTTTGTCGAGTGTGTCGTGCTATGAGCTATGATCAGTTTTCCACGCTGGTCATGCCAATCTGATGCAGCGTTATTTTGGAGGATACGGTGAGCTGGAGGCTCACCATATTATTATAGTGCGGAATGAGGTGGGTTCTGTATAGTATCCATTTCTGTTTGATATGAATAGGCGTCTGATTGTTGAATGGATGCCAGTGTGTACCACACTTATAATATGCGGTATGTATGTTGCCTGTCCTCACCACATGTGGTAAGTATGGCGGGTGCATGAAGACATAGCACGGTACAGATGTTCGGTTTCCTAGCCTATTGGCGAGTGGTGTTGGTAAATTTGGCATTCTGTGTCTAGCGTCTGTTCTGAGTGATCACATGGATTTGGGATATTGAATAGGGACTCGGTGTGGGGTACTGGACAGGAGGAGTAATCTCCCATTACACAATGGGCTGGCGCTTAGTCATTCTTTTCTTGGGCCCGGGGAATACACAAGCCAAAATGTGCGGATCAGGCTGGTCCCGTGAGTACTGTTAGTTGTTTCAACAACTACCGCACTGGGTGTGGGGTGGGGGGCATTCCTCCTGCAACCGTAGATCGTCTCATGTCGGAGGCATGATGGTTCTCTGACGACTGGGGAGTGTGCAAATGGGGTTCGTGATGCCCATTCTCGGTGTAGCTCCATCGGGTATGGTTTGGATTGGACTATAGACTGTCAATGGAATGGGTGCCAACTGTGGGACGTGTGGCGCTGCACTCTGGCAATGAGACTGGGGCCTTTCCATTGGTAACTCAATTTACTTGGCACATATTGTGAACATTATGTGTCGCGAACCCATACCATTTTCCATACCTCATATTTGTGTCCATGTACACGACGGTCATGCCCGGTTTTCTGGCATCTGTATACGGTGGACAGTGTTTCTCTGACCAGGTCATGGGCGTGTTCTATCCGTTGCCGCATGAGTGCTAAGTACAGAGATGGTGAGTTTATTCCCCCAGGGATCTTAGGCATGGCTGGCTCCAAGGGTAAAGCCAACTCACGGCCTAGCATTACTCTAGCAGGGGTATAACCTGTGCTAGAAAGTATTGAAGTGCGGTATGCCATCAACCCTTATGGGAGCCGACAATCAAGGTGGGATTCCTTAGTCAACATTACCACTAGAGTTATATTGAAACTCTCTAACATACCGTCCCCACGTGGGTGATACGGTGTGGTGCAGGTTTTGACTATATGAAACAGTTTGCAGAGCTCGGAGATCAGCCGGCTCTCAAAGTTACTACATTTGTCAGAATGTAGTTCGAGCGGCATACCAAACGGCAGAACACATTGCTTGTCAGTACCTCTGCTACGGGGCTGGCCTCTTGGTCTGGCAAGGCAAATGCTTCCACCCACTTCGTAACAACAATCCTGCAATGCAAGGATGTATTTATTACCTTCATTCGTTGTATTCAGGGGTCCAAGCCCATCTATTTCTACTCGCTCCCACGGTGCACCGACACTCTTTGTTTGAAACGGTGCAAAGTGATGCTGGCCAACAGCACGGCGCTGGCATGGCACACAGTTGGCCACCCATGCCTTTACACTGTCACGTATGCCTATCCAATGGAATATTGACTTTATCTGCTCTACCGTCCTCTCTATGGTGAGGTGACCAACATTGCCATGTAGCTGTCCCAGTATCATGACTCGGTACCGCTTAGGTATTACTATTCAGTTATTGAGGTATAAAACACCGTTATTCATTTGGCATTCTTGATACCTCTGATAGTTATGGTTGGCCGTAGTGAATAAGGGACTAACGGATTCCTTGGAATGGTGTACCGCTTCCTGGACCCAGGTATACACATCTCGTATGTGCATGTCTGTCGCTTGCGCTTTAGCGAGTTTCACCACTTCCCAGTCCGCGCATCGTAGCTCAGGGAATGCGGGGAACGGTGATGTGTCTTGTTTACTATATTGGCCACTTCTGGTTGACCCTCGAGTCCTATTCTACTCAATGCATTGTCATTTCCATGCAGCTTACCTGGTCTATGAACCACATTGAAGTTGCAGGCCTGCAGGGATTCCTGCCATTTCGTCACTTGGCCCTCAGGATTCTTTAGGTTCCTGAGCCAGTGCAGCGAGGCATGCTCTGTACGTAATGTAAAAGGGCATCCATACAGAAAAATGTTTATAATATTTGACAAAATATACCGCTGCCAACAGCTCTCTCTTAGTGGTGGCGTACCTATTTTCAGTTTTGTTTAGACTACGGAAACCATACCCTAGCACTTGTTCCGTTCGATCTTCTGAGATCTGAGATAGCACGACACCTATAGCATAAGCAGACGCTTCAGTATCGAATATGAAATCAAGGTTAGGGTTTGGATGAGCTAGTATGGGTGCGGATGTCAAATGCTCCTTTAATGCCTTAAAGGAAACCTCACACTCCATTGTCCATTCAAATGGTCTATCTCTTTCATTGATTTCGAATAACGGTGCCGCTATCTCACTGGAGTCGTGAATGTACCGTCTATAATACTGGCAAAGCCCGAGGAAGCTCCGAGTGTTAGTCACCGATGTAGGAGTCTTCCATTCGGCTACTGCTCGAGTTTTAGTGGGCTGAATGGCCATTCCATCAGCTGATATTACATGGTCCAGAAACTCAACACTTTTTCTAAAGAGGTGACATTTCTTTGGTTTAAGTTTCAAACTTGCGGTTTGAAAATGCACCAGCACCTTGCCCATATTGGCCAAAGTGTGTTCGAACGAGGGGGGGGGGCGCAGACAATGACGTCATATGTAACATAAACAGAGGTCCCACTGCAGTGTGGTAAGTACTTGTTCAATTCGCCGCTCAAATGTTCCTGGGGCATTACATAGGCCCTAGGGCATTTTGTGAAACAGAAACAGAGCGTCCCTGCAAACAAAGCAGTCTTTTCATGGCCTTGCTCGTCCATGGCTACAGACCAATATCCGCTTGCAAGATCAAGTGTGAAGAACCATTTGGCTCCGCTCAACGAGTCCAATGCCTGATCAATTCTGTGGAGGGGATATGTGTGTTTGATGCTTAAATCATTCGGGCGGCGGTAGTCAATACAAAACTGCAGTGACCCGTCTTTCTTGCCTGCTAGGACTATGGGGCTGGCCCGGGGAGAAGCAGACAGTTCTATAATTCCTGTTCTTAGCATATCGTGTACGTGTTGGTGTGCTTCTGTCTCTTTGCGAATAGTGAGATGGTGTACTGGCTGTCTCAATGGTCTGCTATTACCATTATGAATGGAGTGGCAGACTAGGTGAGTTTCAGGGCATGTAGGTGTTCAGGTATATCCGTGTCGGTTATGGTGGTATTTGTGGGTACGAAGTATTTCCACTGAATCTATATCCACCAAACGGCCACAGCATACCCCATGTACTAGTGTAATGGGATTAGCCATGCCGTTAAACACACAGTATGGTATATGGTCCATACTGGTGGTGGTTATTAGCATTCGTGGACTAACACATCTAGAGGCCAATATATTCAGAATATATATTCAGGGTCAGGTTCCAACAAAGCGGCATGAATATCTGTTCTTAACAGTGGTGCAGTAGCCCACACACTTTCTGCATGACCCGGTTTAATGGTGGCTGAGGAGGCGAATATTAACGCACAAGTATGATATAATAATGAGTCTTGCCCCAGGGGGATATGGCGGCCATGCATTTCTAACTGTTGTTGTGTGCAGCGCATTACTGCTTCACTGGCGCTGAGGGAATCTGAGCCCAGTAGCGCATCATTTTGTATTGACGCTACCACTACCTGCTGGGTATATGTTAATTCGTCAATTTGTATTACTACATTTATACTCCCTGCTACTGGGATATCGGTGCCAGTGGCAGTTTGCAGCTGAAGAGTGGACGGTCTAAGAGGGGGCTTGCGGTGAGTGGGAATGCAGGCGTATAACTGCTCATTAAATACCGTGATAGAGGCACCTGTATCCACGGTAGCAGTTGTAGGCATATTGCCTAACAAACAGGCACATGTGTATATTACTTTATCTGGTACCGGAGACAGTTTCTCTATCCTAGTTACCTGACTATTTGTTGGTGGTGCAGTATAGTCTTGCATATACCCGGTCTGTGTGCCATTAACTGTGGCCAATGCTGTTAAGGGTTGTGTGAAAAACAGAGCTGTTTTACGTTTCTGCTGCCTGATTGTTTTTTGTAGGGATGGTGCTATGGGGTTGGCTTGTTTGGGATCAGTGTACACCGTCGTTTTGGCAGCAGTGAGATTGGTGGCGTGTTTGTAAAAGGCCACCTGGGCGGCCTATTTATGGCAATGGATCATAATATGCTTAGTTGAAGCACATAATAAATACGCCTTACTCCGTAGCTTACTCTTATATCTTCGTTTGGTCTTGTTTGAATCTAAGTCGACGAACGGTGTGACCCAGTGTCCGTTTCACTGAGCGACGAGACCGTCCGTGAGTATGGAGAAGACTATTACATACCACTAGAGGGCACCGTGTATGTGGTGACATAGCGGCTGGCCTAGCAGCTTGAATAAAAGTGGGTTCTGTTGAATTATTAGTACCTACCAGGGCCGTTCTACATACAGAAGGAAGTTTAGTGTGAACGGCTGGGATTGGAGCGCCGTTCATTACAGGGGGTGAGGGTGGGCGGGGTATGTTAGGTATCGCAGACACCAGTCGTGTATGTGGTACCATTGATTGTGGGACGTATTTATAGTATCATAACCTTGTGAAGGTTTAGCGAGAGGGGGCAATGCGCAATCTAGTGAGTCAGTTTTAACAGGCAGGCACTGAATGGACTCTTCCTTCAGTGCTCTAGCTAGTGTGTCTGTTTTTCTTGTCACAGCGCATTTTTCTCTAGCTGTGGCGTAGTGGAGGGAGGATGGTGTGGACACCGTTGCCTCCGAGGTCATATTTGACTGCATCCAAAACAGGTGATGAGCGGTGTAATTGTTGGTGTAGGACGGTTCATGGAAGGCCTATTTGTGTTTTGAGCTACCGTTGTTGACACTGTAGCTAAAAGATTGGGTAGAGAGGCAATTTGTTTAGTAATTTCCTCTAACCGTTCATTGGAATTAGACCCATTGAAATTATGCTGGTTACCGGTACCGGGTGTATTATTGTGGCCTCCACGGTTGGACTCGGCACGGCCTCTGCCTCTTGGTGCATTATACTGCCGAGGCTGTGTATTTTGTATGGTGCCTGCTTCGGTTACCGCGCATGAAGCAGGTGCGGTATCCGCAGTACTATTTGTACTGGGATCTGCTAACTCATTAATAGGGTGCAATTGGTGTCTGGCATTCGTTTCCCGTTCTAGGAAGTTTTCTACTCGAACGGCTGTGGCCGTGTTCTAACATAAAATGTTTCTTTTTCAGAGACGGGTCGCCACTCAGGGCGTCAATAAAAGTATCCAATTGTAAGTGAATGACCCCCTCTGGCTTGGTACTGGGATAAGCCTGTGTGGCCAATCACCTAATGTGGCTTGCCAGCTCAGGGAGATTTTCATTTGTACGCCGTCGTAAGTTCTTTAACTGCAAACGGCTGGTCTCTCCAAGGGATATATCACCACACCGTTCTGACAACACATTCTCTAGTTCACTATAAGTTGGTGTTAATTCATACCACATGTCTGCTAATACCTGTAACGCTTTTCCTGATAGATTTGCGGCTAGGTATTCTCACACTTGATGGTCTGATCATCCGTTTTGTTCTGCTTATTATTTCAAATTGGCACTTTTAGTTGGCCCAGTCACTCTCCCCACTGAATGCAGGCTGAAGAATAACCCGACCGATGCCGTGGTAGGGAATGCTCGGTGAAAACCCTGGTGGTAGTGCAGGCATGATTGGAGTAAAAGCTGAAAAAGGGCGTAAATCATAGTCATGTGGTTGGTGCTGGTATGTTCTAGGCGGTAATTCTGAGCGGTACTGCATAGGCAAATGCACTTGGAGTTGTGAGGATGGATTCACCTGCATACGGTACCATTCACTATAACGAGGTGCTGCTGTATTTCTTAACGGTACCTGCTATGTGTGCCTAGTAGGGTTGGTGGGATGTACAATCAGCCGTTCTCTGTATTGCGGGACACTTGGAGAGGGGCGTGCAGATTACTTATTGGCAATTCATGCTACGTGTGCCATTGTTGGTACCATTGTGTTAAGTTATTATACGTCACTATAGGTGTGGGTGTTCGTTGATGGAACATGGACCCCATAGCCTGTGCGTGTTGCTATTGTTCACTTGCTGGTGCCAAATGTGGGCGGTAAGGGTGTGAGGTATTTACTAGTCTCCTTTAGGGGATGGTTATTATGTTGTTCATCATTGCGCAAGTGTGAAGGAATCTCATTGCGGATGTCAGAGAACGTTAGATATTGGTCACCCGCCTGTGAAGCATCGATGAACGGTACTTCACTTATTGGCAAATATTCGTGTCTTTTGGGTACTAGTGATCTCGCACTGGGGAGCTGTGTATAATGGTTGGTGAGTGTCCCCACCATCCTACCGTCTGTATATTCCACTTCTTCGTCTTAAGTGTACATGTTAACATAAAATAGATGCTGGAACATACATGGATTGAGACCACATGTAGGTTCAATTTCCATTCGAGCCCACATCGGGTGCTAGTTGGAGCCCCCGGGGCCTCGCCAAGGCCGGCGGAACGATCACATTCCAGTGGCCAAAAGCTATTGGTGTGTGAGAGGAAAGTGCCTCGCTCGGGCCTCCATCACAGGAAAATGCGAGAGAGAGCGAGAGAGAGCGAGAGAGAGAGAAAGAGGAAGAGCGATCCAACCATAAAGATGACGGGATAAAATGGAGATACTCTCACCGTGTGGGTGAGAGGGAATGTATGATGTTGCAAGCGCCATGCCTTGTGGGAGAAGACGTCCCATGATAAAGATGCAAGGCAAAAATGGAGATGCTCTTACCACTCAAATGGTGTCCTTACCATTTGAGTGGCAGATTGTATATGACGGTAAGAGTACCCTGCCCTGTGGGAGGTGACAACCAGAAGGCAGTCGACCATTAAAATGCAATGCAAGAATGGAGGTACCCACATCGTTCACGAGGAGACGGACAGAGAGGCGTCCCACGATAAATATGAGGGGGGGGGGGGTGAATACCGCATACGACATGTAATAGGAATATACATGTTTTGCCAGAGGAAAGTGCCTCGCATGGGCCACCATCAACGAAATATACCTGCAACGCCGAAGCGGAGGAGGAGAGTGGTAAAAAGGGCACCCTCATATCCTACAAATTGAAAAAGATTATCATGTGTTTTTATCTTAATATAGCTATTTTAATGTTGTGTGCCTATGGTGTATACGTAAAGATGGGGTGGCTGATTCCCATAGAATTCAGCACCGTTATCTTATGTGAGTTAAAGATATATTTTTGTTGGTGTCGCTTTAATTTCTGTAATGGCCTAGACTAATAATTGTGTTTTAAGTACAAACACATATTTTTAGGCCGCACATGGCGTAGCACCACGTGTCTTTAACGAGTACATCTTCCTGGTGCGGATGCTCAGTACCATTGCCGATACCCCACAGAGCATCTGTCCTCAGACCGACAGCGTGCACTGTGTTGTCTGGTGGCAGTTTCAGAGCCACAGAGCGATCATTCCACATACCGCATCTCAACCACATATAACAACACATGGACCATTCACAGTAACAGAAGCGTGTTGAGAAAGCAGTCTTTAGCTTAGTTACGGTGGGGAGATAGACACGTATTTCCATCTACGGTGGCCATCCCATAGTGCGTGATTAGCTTTAAGACTTCACCCAGTCACCGTTATGAGTTAGATGGCGATCCATGTCCCTCTCCTACACCTAATGTTCCCGGTGCATATCATGTGGGACCCTGCTTTAGTTTTGGAAATAGTTGCCCAAAGACCACTGCTGGGATGGCAATAACTTGCATTATATATATATCTTTGCAGTGTTTCCTACTTTGGCAAATACACGCTTGCGTACTAGATATCCAAAGATACACAGGAAATGTATGTGGTTGACACATTGGTTCTGGGCGTCAGGAAACCGGCTGCAGTTTCTTGATTTGGTGAGAATCATTCTGACGGTGGGAATTCAAACACTTATGTCAGCCAGATGGCCAGGAGTGTACACACACTTGGTGCTGTGTGGGGCGCAGCTGTCCTGAGAGGGAACCTGGCTGTAATACGCTGTGTTGGTGTAGATTGCAGAACGCGAGCTCTACGCAGTAGGCAGATAGTGAAAATGCACCCACTCGGACAGAGTCCGCCTCTCTTCTAACTGAGTTTAAGTTATTGGTTTGATTGGCGTCTATCGAGTCCATGATTTCAGGTCCCATTCACACCATATCTAGGCTGGTTTTATTTCTGTCTTTTATTCGTAGCTTCCTCATGTTTTACACTGGTTCCCATGTATACTCATTGGTGGAGAGAGGCAAGGAACGAAGGAGATTGCCCATGTTTCCAACGATGGTGAGATAGTGCACAGCTCAGGCGTGAACAGAGTTATCCGGTTAAGTAGCCCTGAGTGCTAGCCACTACACAAAGCGGCGACCTCTAACATGAGTTTAGCTTTGTGATCGCCTTTTATACTCGATAAGAGGCTGCGCCAGCATGCTCAGTCAATCAGAGCGTGTGTTGCGCCCCCCACCCACCCCCACCTTAGGCAAGGTAGCTTGAGAAATGGTGCGTAGCTCTCTCTCTCGTTCGGGAACACGCTCTGGCGAGGTCCACCCTTTATGGGGAACTCAAAACAGTCCGTGTTAATGGTGTCATATCTTCGACAAATCTGAACCGATTAAATGTTCAGAGTTTTAAATTCCTCATTCAGTTCTGATGTTAATACATGCCAAAATCTTTGAGGACGGTCCCATATTACGGAATCACCATACTATGAGTAAATATATACATAAGTTGCCGGTCTCCATAGGTTAACGAGTCAGTCTATGTTTACTTCTCACGTAGGGCGATCTCACAGCCTCACAGATTTTTTAATTTTCCTTTTGGAATGACTGTTTATGCGCGAGCATTATGTGGCCAGTGGAGAGGTGAGCGTGGGCCATCCCAGACCGGGCCGTTTCGTACCCAGTCGAACTGGACCGGTAGTACCCGACAGGGTGATCCTCGCTACAGTTACTTCCGCAAATGCAAATGCCATGAGTAGTAGTACCGCTGCAACTCCCACTCCTACCACTGCTACTGCTACTACTACACCTCTACAACAGCTGCCATTGATACCACAGATACTGCTACTAATGCAACTGCTGCTACCGCTGCTACTACTGCAACTGCTACTACCGGTGCCACTACTACACCTGTCACTGCTAATACTGCACATGTTACTGCCACTGTCACTACTACCACTGCCACAGTCACTACTGCAACTGCTACTATCGCTGCCATTGCTACCACTGTCACTGCAACTACTGCAACTGTTACTGCCGCTGTCACTACTGCCACTAATGCAACTGCTACTACCGCTGCCGCTACTACAACTGCCACTGCTACTGCTGCAACCACTACCGCTGCTGTCACTATTACCACCACCACCTCTGCTAACAGTGTTACTGCTACTGCGCCTGTCCCTGAAACTGCTTTGGCTATTACTGCTGCTACGGCAACTACTATTCTTAACACCACTGTTACTACAGGGGCCGCTACTACGACGACTACTGCCACAAGTAATACGGTCTGTCACACAGTTTTGCAAATAGCGTCATGGAACGCAAATGGTTTTATAACATAATAAAACTCCTGTATATTTGAGAATTTAACGGCTAACTATGATATCATATTATTAACCGAAACATTGGCCTTCGAATTATATACTGAGCCAAAAATGTTTAGCAACAGTGAAGTTTGGTTTGTTGTATTAAGGCTATGCGTCCATTTATAACCACATGTACAGGCATGTTTCGTCAATGCAATGTCTCGCTGAGCATGAAGAACTGCAAATCATTTCTTGCGTTTCTCGGCCGCAAGATTACTGCATGTGAAAATGCATTTTTTATGCACTGGCCCACATTGGCGGGTAGCGAAGGCAAAGATTCACCATATTGCAAAAGTAGATAATGAACGTTAGCCGAAAACGCTTAAAAGTGTACCCTACTAAACATGGGCCGCCACCCAGGGCTACCCGAAAATCGGCGCCATGAAGCAATGTGAAGACTCGCTGCTGGGCAGAGCGTTCGCGCTGTTGCTCGACATTTTGATTTTCACACCTCAACCATTTCCCGTCTCCGCCAACGTGAGCAGGAAACGGGACATGTTAATGACCGACCACGATCTGGCAAACCAAGAGCAACAACACCACGAGAAGACCGCTACTTAGTGACGTCATCACGACGTCACAGGTTTGCGACTGCGCCGCGGCTGTCCCGTAATTTGCACACCGCTACCGGCACTACAGTGCATGCACAAACTGTGCGAAACAGACTACATGATACGGGATGGCATGCCCGTCGTCCACTTGTTGCTGTTCCGCTTACAGAGCGTCACATCGAGAATCGGTGTGCATGGGCAAGAATTCATCAGCGATGGCGTGCTCAACAATGGAGCCATGTTTTGTACAGTGATGAGTCGAGGTTTTGTGTGGATGTGGCGGATTGTAGGCAACGGGTTTGGCGGCGTTTAGGAGAACGGTATGATGCCGCCAACATCATTCAGCACGACAGATTCGGTGGCGGCAGTGTCATGGTTTGGGCTGGAATCCATGAAAATGGCAAAACAGATCTTATTGTGATTCGCGGAAATCTAACGGCTCAACGTTACTGTGAAGAAGTTGTCGTCCCTGTTGTCATCCCTTTTATGCAGCAGCATGCAGACTTTATGTTCCGGCAAGACAACGCCCGTCCTCATTCAGCTAGGGTCACCAGTGATTTCCTTGAGGCTAACAACGTTCCGGTGTTGGACTACCCAGCGCGGACCTGTCTCCTATCGAACACGTGATGGACATTCTTGGCCGTATGGTGCGTGGGAACCATCCACATCTTCACAACGTGCGGGAGCTGGAAGCTGCACTGCTCCAGGAATGGGATGCGACTCCTCTTCGTGATATCAGGTGCTTAATTAGAAGCATGAGAAGGCGATGCACGGCGGTGGTTAATGCGTTGAATGATGCCGTGTTAAAGGCGCGATGCTAGCATTACAGTAACAAGAGACTATTGTTCAAATTGGAAAATGACCTATCAATTAAATAATATATTTGAATAACTGTATTGTTTTTGTTAAATAACATGTATACAGTAATATTCTCAGTGTTGCTAAATGTGTTGGTTCAGTGTATAACTGCACTAAAATCGGGGTTACGCGCATTGCATTACACAGGGTAAGGACTAGAAGAGCGAAGCGGGATTCGGGTGGTGTTCTTGTTTACTGGAGGGATGCTATCTCGTCAAGCAGAAGGTGACGACATAACCTGGCTACAATTGCATACAGATTTCTTGGGTTGCAATGATGACATATATCTTGGCATGTGTTACGTATTACCAAACGTGTCACCCAGAGAATGCGAAGTAGAGATTGACGTATATGATAGCCTAGCAGGTTTTTATAACCAAAAAGAAATGTGAACATAATTTGTGTAGGTTTTTAATATACGGAGATTGTAACGCTAGCACTAATACATTGTCTGATGTTATTGCGAACGACAGTTTCGAACATGTACCCGTAAGTGAAGAATATGGCGAATAAGGCAAACGTCCCCGCTTTTCCCCGGGTTTTGCGAAAAACGTTGGTTACGAATATTGAATGGGAGATTGGCCAAAAATAGAGAGGTTGGCGATATAACATGTGTGACTACGAGAGGGACGAGTGTAGTGGAATGCGTCCTATGCACCGCAAATACAATTTACCTCATAAAAGAATCCGAAGTAGAAGAACCAGACGAACTATGCGATCATGCAATGATTAACTGTAGTATGACATACTGCAATGCGCCAAACAGAGAGTACATTGTCAATCATGCAATGGGCCGGTGAGTAATCAGAAATACGTTTCGAAAGCAGAACATATAAGTCACTATAGAGATATCAGCTTGTCAGAAGAGGTTCAAGAGATACTTCTTAACATGACTAGATTATTAGAAGAATCACATATTTTAAACGAAAACAAAGTAGAAGAAGCGGTCAACGTGTTCATCCTGGCGATAAAGAAAGCAGCAGATACATTGTTTCTAAATGCAAATAGAAATAACAGGAAAGCGGTTAGAAGAAATAACGTACCACATAATTCACCAACTACGAAATCAAGAGAAAACTGTTGTTTGTTGCCTTAAACTGGTATCGAAAAGAAAAACCCCGAGTTAGCTCGCATTAATATGGCAGCCGTAAGAACTGTTTTTAAAAACAGCGTTAAGATGTGTAATCCCACAGCACGCGTTACAATGACAGGGTCAATGCTCGCTACATAGAGCAAAAAATGTACTGGAAATTGTTGAAAGCAACGACCAATATGAAACCTGGTAGCATATCCCTAAGTGAATTTGCCAATTTTGTTCAAGTTTTTACAAATCCGGATAATGAATTTTGCCAAGCCGACCCCGATGTTAAAAATTATGTCGTGGATTAAGCTAATGAGACGGATGATGTACACATACTCTTTAAAGCTACAATGTCACACCATGTAGTCTTAAATGAAAAACAATAGCAAACATAGAATAGTCCCGGCATATGTAGCGTATTTGTATGTAATCTAATGGAATATGAAATTAGTGTACATGTTGAGCTCCCTATCATTGACATTGAATTGTGCATAACAACTATGCACCGTGGGTGAGTTTTATTTTGAGTGTGTAGGGTGCGTCTCGTGAAATGGTGGAACAGCCATTCCGTAAGCAGAAGGGCTTCCCAAGTCCCAAAGTATGTCGTAACACATAAACAGATCTCTCGAGACAGCGACAGAGATTGCGAACGTTACGCTACATATTTGTCCCCCTACTCGCGCGTTTAGCGTGTTCTCGTGCAACAACTTCTTTATGACAGCTTGATATTAAATCATATGAAGATATGTGTGTGCTAGAATAAGAACATTCAACAATATCTACGCGATTGGAAGCGGAAAACAATCCCGTGAAGGGCCGTTCGCCTCCGTGCCAATTCGCTGTGTACCATGGTTATTATGGTACAATTGCTGGCGGGTTATTTTAAAGTGCAGGTAATTTCAGCGATTTAACGTGATATTGTAAACACCTACGCCGGTTCCATTAGCCATATTCTACGCATTAGGCATACGAAAATGCAGGATATAGGTCATATATTCACGCTTTGCATTTAGCATACACTTACACGAGTCTTACAACTTCATTCGTCGCTAAGTCAGACATTCACAGAGACAGTTTGTCGGTTGCTCAGCGGGTTAGTTAATCGGCGAGTGGGTGGGTGGTTCGGTATGGCTGTCAGTCAGTCACTCATGCAGTTATTTGAACTGTCACTCATGCAGTCTGTCAGTCTGTCACTCATGCAATTTAGACTGTCAGTCTCTTTATTCCTCATGATGTTATCTGATCTGTCACTCATGCAGTCCGTCGGTCTGTCACTCCTGCAGTCATCTGATGCATCACGCATGCCGTCATTCGAGCTGTCACTCCTGCAGTCATCAGATCTCTCACTTACGCATTCATCCGATCTATCACTCATGCAGTCATCCGTTATGCTACTCATACAGACATTCGATCTATCACTCATGCAATCATTCGATTTGTCACTCATGCAGGCGATCGGGCTGTCACTCGGTCAGTCGATCAGAGGGTTGGTCTGTCGGTGGGTCGGTGGCTTGGTCCGTCAGTCTATCATACATGCAGGCATCCTATCTGACACTCACGCAGTCACCTGATCTGTCGCTCATACAGTCCATCAGTCTGTCACCCATGCAGTCATCCGATATGTCACTCATGTATTCCGTCAACCCATCGCTCATGCAGTCATCCGAGCAATCACTCATGCAGTCACCCAATCTGCCACTTGTGCGGTTGGACAGTCGGTCGGTCGCTCGCTCATGCAGTCATCCGATCTGTCACTCATGCAGTCATTCGATCTGTCACTGGCGCAGTGATCCTATCTGTCACTCACGCAGCCATCCGATCTGTCAGTCATGTAGTCATCTGATGTGTCACTCATACAGCCATTAGATATATCACTCACGCAGACATTCGATCTGTCAATCATGCACTCATTCGATCTGCCACTCATGCAGTCGGTCGGTTTTTCACTCGGTCAGTCGGTCAGTGGGTTAGTCTGTCGGTGAGTCGGTAGTTTGGTCCGCCAGTCCATCACTCAAACAGGCATCCTTTCTGACACTCACGCAGTCATCTGATCTGTCGCTCATAGAGCCCATCAGTCTGCCACTCAGGCAGGCATCCTATCTGTTACTCATGCACTCATCCAATGTGTCACACATGCTGTTCATCAGTCTGTCACTCATGCATTCCGCCAGTCCATCACTCATGCAGTCATCCGATCAATCAACCATGCACTCACCCAATCTGTCACTTGTGCGGTTGGAAAGTCGGTCGGTCTCTCATTCATGCAGTCATCCGATCTGTCACTCATGCAGCCATCCGATCTGTCACTGATGCAGTCGATCGTTTGGTCACTTGGTCGGCCAGTCAGGGGGTTGGTCAGTCGGTGTGTGAGTGGTTTGGTCCGTCACTCATGCAGTCATCCGATCTGACCTCCACACAGTCATCTGATCTGTCACTCATGAAGTCCACCAGTCTGTTACTCACGCAGTCATCATATATGCCACTCATGCCCTCAACCGATATGGCACTCATGCAGTCCATCAGACTGTCATGCATGTAGTCATCCTATCTGTCACGCTTGCAGTCCATCAGTATGCCAGTCATGCAGTCCATCTGATCTGGCACTCATGCAGACACCTGATCTGTCACTCATACAATCGGCCACCCATGCAGTTGCTCGGGTGGGCATCCGGTCGGTTTTTCGTTTGGTCGGTTAAGCAGTGATTTGATCAGCCAGTTGGTGGGTGGTTTGGTCTGTCAGCCCTGTCAGTCAGCCCATTACTCATCCAGTCATCCGATATGTCACCCATGCAGTCATCCGATCTGTCACTCATGCGGTCGGTCGCTCAGTGGGTTGGTCAGTCCGTGGGTGGGTGGTTTGGTCAGGATGTTCGTTACTCAAGCAGTCTCCCGATCTGTCAGTCAGCAGTCCGTTACACATGTAGTCATCCAATGTGTCAGTCATGCAGTCGGTGTCTCATATAGCCAGTCGGTCAGTCCGTCACACATTGCAGTAAGCTGATCTGTCACTCACACAATCGGTCGGGCTGTCCATCGCTCATGTGGTCGATAGGGCGGCTGAAGGTTAGTTTTGTCTGTCAGCGTGTCCACCACGTATGCAGTTATCCGATCCGTCCTTTATGCAGGCATCCGATCTGTCACTCATGTGGTCGGTCCGCCAGTCGGCCACTCATACAGTCATCCGATCTGTCACCCGTGCAATCATCATGCCTGTCACTCATGCGGTCATCCAATATGTCACACAGGCAGTCCTTCACGCTGTCACTGATGCGGTCCTTCAGTCTGTCACCCATGCAGTCAATCAGACCGTCACTCATGTGGTCATCCTAGCTGTCACTCATGTAGTCATCTGATGTGTAAGAAATGCAGTCAGCCATTCTGTCACTCATGCATTCGGTCGGTCAGTTCAATCTGTCACTCATGCAGTCAGTCATTCAGTCTCTCCGCCAGTCTGTCACTTATGCAGCCACCTGCTCTGTCACGCATGTAATCGGTCAGTCATCCGATCGGTCAGGCACGCTGTGAGTCAGTCAGTCGATCTATGAGTCGGCTATTCGGCATGCCCGTCATTCAAGCGATCCATCACTCATGCAGTCCTTCACTCATGCAGTCGATCATCTGATCTGTCACTAATGCAGTCAGTCTGTCATCCGCACTATCACTCATACAGTCGGTCGGTCAGTCGGTTGGATGTTTCATTCGGTCGCTTGGTCGGCCTATCAGCCTATTCATCAGTCGTCTACACATGCGGTCATCAGATCTGTCACTCATGCAGTCTGTCATTCCGTCACTCATGCAGGCGGTCATCTGATCTTTTACTTATACGTCAGTCGCGCATCCGATCTATGGCTCATATAGTCGGTCGGTCGGTCTGCCTGTTCATCAGTCCATCACACATACAGCTATCCACGCATTCATTCGGTCGCGTGGTCGGCCTGTCAGCCTATGCATCAGTCTGCCACACATGCGGTCATCAGATCTGTCACTCATGTAGTCTGTCAGTCCGTCACTCATGCAGTTGCTCATCCGATCAGTCACTCATGCAGTCGGTCGTTCGATCTGTCGGAACGTCTGTCAGTTCGTCACTCATGCAGTCATCCGCTCCATCACTCATGCATCTCATCAGTCACCGCTCACTCATGCAGTCGGTCTTCCAAACTGTCACTCATGCCGTCGGTCAGTCATCCAATATATCACTCATGCTGTCGGTTGGCCGGTATCTCAGTCCGTCATTCAACCAAGCTGCCAATCAAGCAGTCGGTCATCCAATCTCTCACTCATGCATTCAGACAGTCATCTACTCTGTCACTAATGCAGTCATCCGATCTGTCACCCATGAAGTCATCTGATCTGTCACTCATGCGGTCGGTCGCTCAGTGGGTTGGTCAGTCTGTGGGCGGGTGGTTTGGTCAGGATGTCCGGTACTCAAGCAGTCTTCGGATCTGTCAGTCAGCAGTCCGTTACCCATGTAGTCATTTCAATTTGTCAATCATGCAGTCGGTGACTCATATAGCCATTCCGTCAGTCCGTCACACATTCCAGTAAGCTGATATGTCACTCACACAATCGGTCGGTCTGTCCATCGCTCATGTGGTGGATAGGGCGGCTGAAGGTTTGTTCGGTCTGCCCACCACCTATGCAGTCATCCGATCCGTCCCTTATGCAGGCATCCGATATGGCACTCATGTGGTCGGTCCGCCAGTCGGTCACTCATACAGTCACCGATCTGTCACTCATGCAGCCTGTCACCCATGCAGTCATCATGTATGTCACTCATGCGGTCATCCGATATGTCACTCATGTAGTCATCTGATCTGTAAGGAATGCAGTCAGCCATTCTGTCACGCATGCATTCGGTCGGTCAGTTAAATGTGCCACTCATGCAGTCAGTCATTCAGTCTCTCCGCCAGTCTGTCACTTAAGCAGTCACCTGCTCTGTCACGCATGTACTCGGCCAGTCATCCGATCTGTCACTCATGCAGTGAGTCAGTCAGTCGATCTGTGAGTCGGCCATTCGCCATGTCCGTCATTCAAGCGATCTATCACTCATGCAGTCCTTCAGTCATGCAATCGATCATCTGATCTGTCACTCATGCAGTCAGTCTGTCATCCGCACTGTCACTCATACAGTCTGTCGGTTGGTTTTTCATTCGGTTGCTTGGTCGGCCTGTCAGCTTATTCATCAGTCTGCCACACATGCGGTCATCAGATCTGTCACTCATGCAGTCTGTCAGTCCATCACTCATGAAGCCGGTCATCTGATCTTTTACTCATTCGTCAGTCGCTCATCCGATCTATGACGCATATAGGCGGTCGGTCGGTCTGCCTGTTCATCAGTCCATCACTCATACAGCTATCCACTCATTCATTCTGTCGCTTGGTCGACCTGTCAGCCTATTCATCAGTCTGCCACACATGCGGTCATCAAATATGTCACTCATGTAGTCAGTCAGTCCGTCGCTCATGCAGTTGCTCATCCGATCGGTCACTCATGCAGTCGGTCGTTCGGTCTGTCGGCCTGTCCGTCAGTGCGTCACTCATGCAGTCATCCGCTCCATCACTCATGCATCTCATCAGTCACCGCTCACTCATGCAGTCGGTCATCCAATCTGTTACTCATGCCGTCGGTCAGTCATCCAATCTATCACTCATGCTGTCGGTTGGCCGGTCTGTCAGTCCGTCATTCAACCAAGCTGCCACTCATGTAGTCGGTCATCCGATCTCTCACTCATGCATTCAGCCAGTCATCTGCTCTGTCACTCATGCATGCAGTCAGCCGGTCATCCAATCTGGCATTCATACAGTCGGTCGGTCGATCAGTCTGTTGTCCGGTCGGCCTGCCCATCAGTAGTTCACCCATACAGCTATCCGAGCTGTCACTCATGTAGTCTGTCAATCAGTTACTCATGCAGTTGGTCATCCGATCTGTCAATCATGCAGTCATACGTTCAGTCTGTCGGCCTATCTGCCAGTCCGTCACTCATGCAGTCATCCGATTTGTCAGGCATGTGTCCCGTCAGTCTATCACTCATGCAGTCAGACATCTGATCTGTCACACAAGCAATCAGTCGTTCATCTGATCTGTCACCCATGCAGTCGGTCGGTCATCTGATCTGTCACTCATGCGGTTGGTCGAAAATAATCAAATTCACTCCCCTCTCTTTCTCCTCCCATATCCATACCGCATCTATTTGTAATTTCAAGGTAGTCTGAGATGAGTTCACGAAAAGTCAGGATATGATTGCTTTTCCATAACGAAAATACCACAATACTGGTAAGACATACTTATGAATAAACGCGGGCTGCGCTGTCCGTTCTCGTAATAACCGCAATAGCATGCACACTATTGTGAACGTGTTACGAAAACTGATACCGCAAGCCACCTTCGCTCATACGCTGTAAGCTTTACCAGTATTGTTTGCCTGTTGAAAGCTAATTCGCGTATTTTAGTCTAGCCTATCATTTAATGTTGTCGTTAATAGTATTTACTGCTGGTGCATTCAGTTAATAACAATAGCTGATTGACAAACGTTGAAATCGAAAGCGAAACACAAAATATGTCACGGGATAAGAGGGATGTCGCTGTATGAATATCTATGAGAAGCCCACTGAATACAATATAAAGTAGATGGATAAGACCAGTAATGGCTGTAAAAATGCGCTATTTGACGATCGCGGTAACTGTGGAATTACATCGTCTTATTGACGGCATTGTGCAACTATTAACTTCTTCTGACACAATGAGATGATGTATATAGCCTAGAAACTGATTTGCAATAATGAAATACTGTGACATAGCAGCCTTGCCGAATTAAATTCGGAATATCATATGAGGAAATCGTTAAGGCAATAAAGCAGTTAAAAACAACAAAAGTGCAGGACCAGATATGCGTATCAATGAATTCTATATTAATAATAATAATAATAATAATAAACATAATAATAATAATATAATTTTTATAGTGCTCTATAATTCCACGCAAATATTGCGTGCTCTAAGCGCTTACAATAATAACATAAAATGATCATACAGTTGGATATGCCTGACGGAACAAAAACGTTTTAAGATTTGATTTAAATATAGCTAGAGTGGATGACGATTTAAGACTAGCTGGAAGATCATTCCATTCTGTAGAAGCAACAAAAGCAAATGTTCTGTGACCATAGGTTTTTGATTTAACTTTCGGAATTGTAAGCAGGTTTAGATTTGCAGATATACGTGGCCTGCTTGGCGTGTACGTGGCTAGCAGTTCTGAACGGTAGGTTGGTGCTGTAGATATGATACATCGATAGGTTAGGCAGAGGATTTTGAAGCGTTTTGTCTGTTCTATTGGAAGCCAGTGAAGATCTTGGAGAATGGGACTAATATGATCACTCTTACGCTTTAGGGAAACAACTCTAGCGGCTGCATTCTGAATTGCTTGGTGTTTGCGCATAGCATCTTTTGAGGCGCCTATAAACAGACTGTTACAATAGTCTAACCTTGAGATAATTAATGTTAGTACCAGCATAATAGCAGCTTCGCGAGTTATGTATTTTCTGATGTTTGATATATTCCGCAGCTGTATAAAACACACCTTACGCAGATAACGGACATGATGTTCCATACTAAGTTCATTGTCTAACATGACACCCAGGTCCTTAACAGTGTCTACTAAGGGAATTTGAGCTGAGCCGATGGTAATCGCAGATAACTCTGTTGTGGCACGCCGAATTGCTGGCCCAATCAACATCGCTTCGGTGTTATCATCATTCAACATCAACATGTTAGAGGTCATCCATAATTTAATATCGGAGCAACAATGTGTTATTTGATTGGAAGCGATAGTTGCAGTGGATGTGGATGGCGTAAAATTGTCGATTAGTTGAGTATCATCTGCGTAAAGGTGGCGTTTGATATTATGTTTTTCGGTTACTGAACCTAGTTGTCGAGTGTACAGGGTGAATAGAACGGGGCCCAGTATAGACCATTGTGCGATAGATGAATTCATTCTTCATAATGTAGTGTTATTTAATAGTATATTTAGAGTGGAAACGTCCCCAAAATGTGGTCAGAAGGTATACTGACACACCTTCATAAAAAAGGTTCTCTAGATGATGTACATACTATAGGGGGATTACATTACTCAACACGTTGGGTACACTGGTTACCAAGGTTTTAAACTATAGAGTAAATAAATGGGCCGAAATTAATGGGATACACATAGAAGTGCGCCGGGTTTAGAGCGGGATTCAGCACAGTTGTCAGATTTTTGTTTTAAGGGGTCTGCTTTCGCAGGCATTGGATACAAGAACGAATTTATATTGCGTCTTCGTTGACTTTAGTAAAGCTTTTGACTATGTAGTGCGAGATTGCCTGTGGTATAACTTGTTAAAACTGTGGGTTAGGGGCAAGATACTTAACAGTATTATGTCGATGTATAATGGCATACAGCATGTGTAAAAGTGAATTCAGAACTATCCAATACTTTTTAATGTAATAGTGGTGTGCGCCAAGGAGAGAGCCTGTCACCATTTCTGTTTGCAATGCAATTAAATGATTTAAAAGAAGAATATGTTCGGGGAGGGGTGGATGGCGTAGACATAACATTACTTACATTGTTTTTAATTGTATACGCAGATGATATAGTTTTAATGTCAGAAACTATAGTAGGTATACAGAAAGGAGTAGATATGTTGCTTGATTATTGTAAGAGATGGCGGTGAGTAGTGCATTCGGAGAAAACAAAGGCAGTAGTCTTGAAACGAAATTGAAGTGGTCGACAAGATTACATATTTAGGAATAGTATTTACCACAACAGGGTCATTTTATTTAGCGTATAAATGTCTAGCTGATCAAGCACAGAAAGCAATTTTTGCTCCAAAGAATCATTATAATAAACGTGTAGGCTTAACGCCTGGCCATTTATGTAGCCTGTTCGGAAAACTAATTTTGCCGATTCTATGCTATGGTAGTGCAGTGTGGGGTGGAAAACTGCCATTGGAAAGTGTGTAAGCAGCAAATACGTGTGAGACAATGTACATAGAATTGTGTTGTATATGGTGAATTAGGCAGGGTACCTTTAAAGCTAGTTCGGGAAATCAAAACCTTGAAATACTAGTTAGATCTAAAACCAAACAGGTTAGTGAACAATGTATATAGTGTTTTATATAATGACTGGGGGAACAATAACAACTGCAATAATTATAAACAGAGAGCGTATGCCATGTATTTACAAGAGTGGAGAGGCCAGGTGTACACATCTTATCTAGATGATGTAAAGATTAGTAGACATAGGCATGCACTATCTAGGCCTAGAACGGGATCGCACAGATTGCACGTAGAGGCAGGTAGATGGCGGAAGCCAACACCAACTCCAGTTCCTGAAAGAATATGTCCTTTTTATAACGATGATATAGAAGATGAATATAATTACATCTTGTTAGATCCAGTCTGCAGTCGCATGCGCGACACTCTTATTAAGCCATATTATTATAAACGACCTAGCGTGTATAAGCTAACAGAATTGCTCCAACAATTCTAACGCGTCTGTCTTACGAACATTATTAGCTTTTGGTTAACATACATTTGAGTTGCGTAGATACGTTTCTTGAACATTATGTATACAATGCGGAAGTTAAATAATGACTTGCGCTTGGATTGTATAACTTACACCGTCTGATTGGTACTTTTGGGTTTTAGCGTTGTATTGTATGTTTCTAAAATGTAAGATTGGTTGCGAGGGCGGGGGTGTGGGTGGGTGGGAAGGGTGGGAGGGGTGGAGTGGAGGTGTGGTTTGGCAGCAGAACAAAAAAAAACACCGGCAATATAGGCGGACAGCAGTAGTAACCTTGACTACTAATACTACTACTACTACTACTACTACTACTACTACTATTACTACTACTACTACTACTACTACTACCACTATTACTAATACTACTATTTTTTTTTTTTTTTGGTAACACGATCAATGGATCGTGTGGAAATCCATAATACCCAAAAATAAACTGACTGAAAGAACATTAAACATAGAATAAATCAAAGAGAACAACCGATTATATCAGTCATGTGTATAAATAAACAATAAATATACGGTGGTCAAACGATTAATTTAAAAATTCAAAACAGCTAAATATGTCCCTTTAGAAATTCCAAGTAACTTTCTCAACAACATTCCATTACAATTATAAAAGATCACGCGAGCATAGGCTGTGAAACAAACACAGCGATCGGACGTATTTAACACACACAGTCAATCGGGAACAAATTAATCAATAATCAACGCCCCGCAGGATAATCTATAAAAAGTAAACACTAAGATATTACACCGGGCTCAGTGAAGTGACAATGTAACCTACATAGTTGAAGAGGGTTGACACTTAACAAACGATTTCAAACAATACAATTTACCTTGAAAATGAGATTCCATAATTATCCCGGGACAAACACAATTATATGTATACATGCTAAGTATTTCCAATCTATTATTAGGAAGCAGTACATTGAATGTTACATTTATTTTAGTCGAAAGCAATTAACTTTTGGATTCGGATTCTAAAATTACCCCGGAACAAACATTATTAATAACAAATGTTGGATTGTTTATTAACATTGAAAAACCCCAAAACAAGTTAACCTGTTCAAACGACCACCTACATGTAGGGACAAGGTTTAACCCTTTCAGAGCAAACACTCGCAATTTTCATATCACACTGATTAGCAGAGTTTTAGAGTGCATGCGCGTGTTGTAGCTGTTGCTGCGTGAAGTAAATGCTGCTGTTTCACATAGTAACAGTCAGCGCACATGCATGCACACGCACGCACACTCTCAAACCACTAATTTTGCAATTGCTTTAAAATAATAATTTAAAAGTATATAGTTAGCTTTTAAACATAGAAAACATCAAAACAAAGTAGGTTGAAACAAAATCACAGCTCCAAGCGCACAAATACATGTATATTATTTAATAAATCACTCCAGAGGCCAATTACGGTGGATAATAAAAAATCAAATTTGTCGAAACAATGGAAATCAAATCACCAGAGCACCAAATAACTTCAAAAGAAAGAAGTCTATTGTTAGTTACTGCATCATGAAATTCACATTTAAGGCAATACGAGAACAAGGCACGAAAAGCGCACTTCAATTTTTCAAAACTGCTGGAGTTAAACCCTGTATATGAGTCACTAACTTTCGTACAACGATGCTTCCAAATTGCCCAGACCGCCACACCCAAACAAAATAACAAGATCTTCTTTGCATTATTAGTCAGATTATAAGCGTCTAATTCATGAAATAGAATTGCATCTTGGATTATGTTGATATCAACTGTAACAATTTTCCTAAATATCTGTTCAATGTACATCCAAAATTGGGAGACGGGCAAACACTCTGTACACAAATGGATAATGGTTTCCTCAGTGTCTGTACAAAATAGACAGTGGCCATTATTTACTATGCCAACTTTCTTGAGGAGGGGGCCCACCCATAGTTTTCTGTGAAGCAATCGCCAGACAACATCCCTTGCTCGATTAGGTATGTGTGGTTAATGGATATTTTTCCAAACCACATCCCAACTCTGGGGAGAATGTTCAGTCCTTTCCCATGCCGTGACAGCCTTTGGAATAGTAATATTATGCAGCATTAAAATAGTATACCACCCCTTATTCCTTAACGTATATGAAAAACGTCCATCAGTACTTTCCAGGATTAACTTGGGGCAAGCATCATTCACAGACCCATTAGGGAGAAGAAACCATTCCATTGGAATTGCTTCCTGTAACCGTTTTAGAAGGCGCTGCACAACAATTGGGCGTACAGATGTTACTCGTGATATGTCATATAGTGATTTCCATTTTCGAGTTTTCACATCCACAATATCACACACATTTTGAATACCATGCTTAGCAAAAGAAGTGTAATATAAAACTCTGCCTTCATATAGAATATGATCATTCCCCCACAGGTACTGGCTGGAGGCAAGCTCCCAGCAAAGAGGTGAATCTTCTTTGCGAACAAACTTAGCTAAAGCAGCTTTAATGTCCACAAATATCGATGGAATCCGTGTGTAATTCGATGGAGGTTTAGAAGACCAGAAAAAGGATTTAGCTGAACATGGCTCAATACACCTTTCTATAAGGCATCTAGACACATTTGCCCACTGACTATCTGAATGAAGTAAATCATCTAATAATTTCAGCCTTAACGAGACGCATTTAATTCTTAGGTCTGGAATGGAAAGCCCACCATCAAGCATATTATTAGTACAGACACGCTGTGAGACAAGGTGTGTTTTACCATCCCACAAATAATCAAATATCATCTTGGTAATTTCCTTTTCAACATGTTTGGGCATATTAACAACTGCAGCAATATACCAAAGTTGTGACAATATCAAATTATTGATCACTATTGCCCGGCCAAAAATAGTCAGACGTCGATGTTTCCATTGAATACTTTTCTTGCTCATTTTAGAAAGCAAGTTTGCCCAATTAATGGAATCATGGTGTGTTCGACTGAAATGAATGCCTAAGATCTGTATTATGTCAGTAGACCAATTGATGCCTACTGGCTCATCATTTCGATCTTTCCATGAACGCAAAAAACAAACCTACTGATTTTTCTTTATTAATTTTGAGCCCTGACGCTTTTTGGAAATTCTCCAAAATAAGATGTAAACGATTAAAATCACTATTTTGGCCAACAAAAATAGTCGTATCATCGGAATATTGTGATAATTTCACTGGTGTCATACGACCACGAATACACTTTCCATGATAATGTATATCTTCTCTTATTGTCGCTCCCACGGTTTCCATACAAATTACAAATAAAAGTGCTGACAGTGAGCAACCTTGTCGAACCCCTCGTTCTAAGACAACTGGCTGGCTTATACAATTGTTCACAAGGTATCTACTAGTAATGTCATTGTCCACTATTCGGATCCGTTTAATAAAATTGGGCCCAAAGCCGAATCGATTTAATGACATCAACACAAACTTCCACTCCAAACGATCGAAAGCCTTTTCATTATCTAATGCCACAATGGCACCTGGAATGTTATCCTTTTCAACTAACTGAATCAGATCTCTAATGAGCGCAGTGTTGGTTAATATTGATCTACCATGTATTGAACATGTCTCAGCAGGATTAATAACGTCGCCCAGCACCTGACCTAGTTTTAGTGAAAGAGCTCTAGAAATAATCTTGTAATCAACTCCAAGGAGAGAAATTGGCCTATAATTCCGTATATCACTCCGGCAACCCTTTTTAAATAGCAGACGTACATGTGCTTGAGACATTGTCAAAGGAAGTTTTCCCTGATGGAAAATTCCTTTAACAATCTCACAGAATTTCGGACCAATGAGATGCCAGAAAGTAACGTAGAACTCAGCAGGCAGGCCATCTCCCCCTGGCGATTTTCCATTCTTCATTGTTTTAAGCGATTTAGTCAGGTCTTCTAAGGTTAAATATTCATCACATATATCAGCCAACGGAGGAGTCAATGTTTCCTTAACATTAGCACGTAATTCAGCTGCCAACTCTTCATCAATTTCTTCAGACATATATAGATTTTCATAAAATTTCTGAACAGTTTCTAGTAGATCTGTATTTGAATTAACAATTTGCCCATTTATTTCAAGGCCCGTAATTATCTTTTCCACACCTCTAGACTTTTCTAGGCCACAAAAATAGTTTGTTGGCTTTTCACCTTCAGAATAAAATTGGGCTCTTGATCTGACTTTTGCGCCTTCTGCTCTGTAGATTTCTATTTGTGATAATTTTAACCTGGTCTCCTCCAAAACCTCAGTCAAGTGAATATCGCCGCTTGAAACTTTGCGAAAAATTAAGGTTTGTAGACGAATCAACCTTCTCTCCTCTTTGCGCATTTTCCTTGCCTTTTGAATAGAATATTGCCTTGATATATTAGCAAATCCTAGTTTAACATCTTCCCACCAAAAAATCAAACTTTCAAATTCTGATATATTGCGGAGCTTAAAACGCCAGAAACTGTCAATACATCGATGGTACTCACAATCATTCAGCAAGGAAATATTAAGTTTCCAAAAACCTGGACCACGTGTAACCCATTCTGCATTATCTAACACAGTGGAAACTAGACAATGATCAGAAAACGGTACGGGATATATGCCAGTATCCGAAATTAACCCTTTTAGCTCTCTCTGTACATAACTCCTGTCTAACCGAGAGGCTGTCTGACCATTTGCTGTTACTCTTGTATATTCACAGTATTCAGGGTTTACAACTCTATAACTATCCACAAGGTGCTCACTGTCACATATTTCCTGCAAACGCCGATGAGACGTATCAGAGTATATTGATAGCGAACGCCTATCCTTCTCTGGATTTAAAACACAATTACAATCTCCACCAATAATAATATTTTCTGATCTATCATGAATTAATGGGCGAAGAGCTGAATAAAATGCACCTCGTTGAGAATGGGATGCAGGGGCATAAATAGACATCAAATTTAGTGTTGAACCAGACATTTCAACAGTCACCACGACCCATCTGCCATTACTAGCAGCGTCCGTTGAAATGATATTTAATACACTCAAACACCTGGGTAAAAACAAGATCGCCACTCCTGTATTTAAATCAGTGGCATTGGAATACAATATTTCACCCTTAGAGAGGTGTTTGAAGTCTTCTAGTACTTTAACATTATGGAACTTAGTTTCCTGAAGCATGACGATATCAGCTTTTAAATCAGATAATTTCTCTAGCAACATGCGTTGCTTAAATCCATCATTCAAACCACAGCAATTGAGTGAGCAAATTATCATTATGATTAAAAATCTATAAATAATACCCATAATGCCTAGTTTGGTTTTATCTTTTTAGTATTCTTATACCGTTTGGCCCATTTGCCAATCTTCATAATAAACTCTGAATTTGTCAGATCAGTAATGGTCAGATGCTGATACCGGGAAATATCAGAATCACTGCGCAAGTGCCTGTAGCGAACGCCTGCACGTGTTATATATGGAACCAAAACCTCGCCATTCTCAGAGCGATACAACACCATTTCATCAGGCTGCTGAGATTCCTGTGTTTGAGTCGAGGTATCAGACTCTGCAACAGAGATGGCATCGTCAAAATCCTCATCTTCGCCATCCTCGGCCTCAGAACTCAGGTCTTCTATCTCTCTTTTAAGACCACCAGTACTATTATCATGTCCATCCACCTGTGTAGAATCTTTTATTACCAAATCAGATTCAGCTAGTGGTGACAAATCACATGGTACATCAACTTCCATTGACTGAGATGCAAATTGTGTTTGTGTCAGTACTACACGTTTTGTGAGTCATCAACAGCATCAGCATCATCATTTTCCCGGGTTATTTCAGTAACCGTTGCTGGATGGGTAGCAGATATGCCTGTCTCCAGAACCTCAATCTCATCAACATGTTTTGCCAAAACTGGATCCCCAACCTTAGTAACAATGGAACCCCCAATCTTACTAACATTGGAGTCCACAGTCCTACTAGCAATGGGGCATGCAGCCCTACTAACACCATGCGCATAGGTGTGCGGCGCATTGTTACTAGTGGGCACTTCACTGGAATTGAGAGATGCAGCCATTTGCGTCATATAGCTAGCCCTGGCTTCTTCCACATTAAGCCTACTAGCATCATTCAAAGTTGATCTCTTATCACATCGAGATTTTACATACTTGTCCATTGACAATCAGGCCCTCTTCCAAAAACCTTTCTTTAATTCCCTGTGAACTGACGGCTAAATGCCATACATTTCTGCTGATATTAATTAGCCCCTTTAATACATTTGGTCCAGCGCCCACAGTGTCTTTTATGCCATGGTAAACATCAATAGCGCCAACATTTAAACCAGTAGTGGTAAGCTGAGGGCGTAGTAGCTGCTTATAACGGCTTGACATGCTTGCCGCGCGCGTTCACATTGACCTAGATTGAAATATACACCTGTCTGCTCTAGTGAATATAAATGCATGTACGCCGCCCGCTAGCTAGCCAAGTAAGCGAGACGTCTGAATAGAAGACCAAGCCCGCCGAGTTTAAATGTTCTTGGTAATAACGTAGATACGGCGGCCAAGATCTCAACTAAACTTATGTACAAAACAAAACGAGAACTGCCAATGCAAGGCAATGACAGCTTACTCTGCGACTCTAGTTTTCGAAAATTCAAAACAACAGCCGCAGAATATGACAAACATCAACGAAATACACACAAACAGAAAATACCCAAATCAACTAAATACGCTTATGTAGCAAACAAAACAAAAATACAGTGAAAATGAGCAGTGGTAACGAAAATATTCGTCAGAATTAGTAGAGCCAAAATCAGCACAGCTTTCAATGACTACTACTACTACTACTACTACTACTACTACCACTTAAACTACTACTACTACTACTACTACTACTACTACTACTACTACTACTACTACTACTACTACTACTACTACTACTACTACTACTACTACTACTACTACTACTTCAACTACTACTACTACTACTACTACTACTACTACTACTACTACTACTACTACTACTACTACTACTACTACAACTACTACTACTACTACTACTACTACTACTACTACTGCTACTACTACCACTACTACTACTACTACTACTACTACTACTACTACCACTACAACTACTACTACTACTACTACCACTTCAACTACTACTACTACTACTACTACATTTTTTTTCTTTTTCTTTTTAAATCCGACGCTGACGCAGTCGGAGAAACCGCACGGAGGAACTCCTTTAAAAAGACTTTCAAACCCCCAGAGAAAAACCCTGGTGAACTAGTAAGCCCGATTAATAGTACACCAACACAAAAGATAAATAATGAGCATTAATACAATCTATATATACATATGGCTTAAATAGTATAGATACAAAACAATAGGCTGATAAAGATCCGATAGCAAAACAAAACTTAACAAAGGCATTACTATTCAACCCAGGTGTAGTAGTAGACCCGTGTGGCGAGTGCAACTAGCCAATCAATGACAAATAAGTGAATCATTGACGCAAGTGGGCTGATTATTTAAAGATCAGCGGGCGTTGTAGCATTTGGGTAGTATAATACATATAGTCGGCAGAAAAAGTACAGAAAAATAGATGGAAATAGGTGGCGCTCTTGTTTACATTTTCGATTTACTTTATTGTAAGGTTTTGTAAATTACCATTCAATCCATGTGTGGTAGTACGCCCGTGTGGCGAGTGCAACTATTCAACAAATGAAAAGTGACTCGTCAATCAATGACAAATAAGTCAATCATTGATGCCAGCAGGCTGATTCTTTAAATATCAGCGGGCGTACAAGCATGTGGGTAGCATAACATGGTCAGCAGGACAATTACAGAAAAATAGATGGAAATAGATGGCGCTCTTGTTAACATTTTGATTTACTTTGTTGTACGGTTTTGTAAATTACCCGGGAACAAATAACCCTATAAAACCATGTGCAAGTTTATAAAATTAACCAGGACGATTTTATAATTCAATAGCAACTTACTTTATCGATTGATTATTAAATTACCCCAGTCTGTTTATTTGTTAACATGACTTATTAAAGATAACACTATCAAAGTGCAGACTAAAATGAATTCCAGGACACAGATTAATTAAAAGACACCGATAAATCAGCTGTAGTAATTACATGATTTAAGCTAGTGCAGGCTAATGTATGTGTACAGTTCCCAACTCTATTGAAACTATGTTTGTTTTGCACCATATGTCCTTGAATACATTTTCTTTACCATGCTGCTGTAATCTAAAATATTCGCAAGGAATATGATTCAGCAGCAATGAACGAAATATTGCCTATTATTGCTCTATTGTGATTACCCATAGATGGATTTTTCGTCTGTGCACACCGATGTTTGCAAATGGCCCAAACACCTATGGTTAGCATTGTTATTAAAATAGTCCTTTCAGACTTTATGATATTTACACCGCTTGATCGAAATTCTCTAAATAAGACTACATGAGTTTCTAGAACAAAGGGCTTCGCTCCAAATTGTGCCAAGATTTGGCTGATATAGTCCCAAAATTGTGACGATATTGGACATTCCACAAATAAATGCTCGATTGTTTCTTCGTCTGTTTGACATACGTAACACCTATCAGAAGTCATAATATTGCACTTTTATGTCAAGTGTCCCACCCATATCCGTCGATGTAGTAATCGCCACAATAAATCATGAGCCATATTTGGTATGTATGGAGAATGTAAGATTTTCCATACATTTTTCCAACTGGATGGTTTATAGCTTGAGTCATCCCATCTCCTAATTTCTATGGGAGGTGTTACCTGTATTCGTCTCATAATGTGGTACCATTCCTTGGATCGTGTCTTGTATTTTAACATCTCATCATCAATAACTAATGCAGGTTGTGGAGTCACACTATTATTATTTACATTTGGAAGAGGAAACCATTCAATAGGTACAGCATGTTTTATTTTATTTAGCAACCGCTAGACATCTATATGCCTCATAAGTGTTTTTCTAGCCACTACTTGCATTGAAATCCATCTACGTGTTTGAGGGTGTATCATATCAGATACCTGTTAAAAGCCATATTTTGCAAAGGACGGTAGACAAAGTACTGCATTGTTATAACATATATTACCATTTCTCCCCCCCCCCCAATTGATGTTCTAGTACTTCCTTCCAGCACGTAGGTGGAGGCATGTATCTGTCAAATATGTCTAACTCCTTAACTTGATCTTTAAACACAGCTGTATCATTTGGCTATTGGGAGGTGGCTTCTCTGAGGTAAAAACATGCTCCGCCAGAAATGGTTCTACAATTCTCTCCATGAGAGCTCGTGAAACACATGCCCACGTCTCATCTGATGTAATAAGATCATTCAACGATGTTAACATTAAAGAAACACATTTCACTTTAATATCAATTAAATCAAGTCGTCCTTCTAACTTAGCATTATTGAGAACATGATGGGAAACTAAATGATTCTTTTCTTCCCATATGAATGACGATATCAACTCTTCTACATGTGTTGACATGTGTACACCAGATGCTGTATACCATAGCCCAGATAATACCATGTTGTTGACAACAAACACTCTACCAAAAATTGAAAGACGACGACGCTTCCAATTTGCTAATATTCTCTGAAGCTTAGATACTCGTTCATTCCAATGTTGTGTTGTTTCGGTTTCCTGCTAAAATAGATGCCTAAAATCTTAATCGTGTCATTAGACCAATTGATTTCAAGTGGCTGGTCAGTCCGCTCTTTCCATGGCCTCCAAAATAATCTTTTGGATTTTCCTTTATTGATTTTCAAACCAGATGCATTTTGGAACTTTTCTAGTATGTGGTTTAAAATTGCAAAATCATTGTTTGAACTAGCAAACACAGTTGTGTCATCATCATATTGTGACAGCTTAAGTGGTCTTTCTATGCCACGAATACATATGCCTTGAAAGTCATTATTTTGCCTCAATGCTATGTCAAGGGATTCCATCACAATAACAAATACTAATAGCGATAGGGCACACCCCTGTCTAACACCACTTTCTAAGACAATTTCTCTGGATAATTGATTGCTCACTAAACAGCTACTCTTGATATCCGTATATAAAATCTTAACCCATTTAATACAGTTTGAGCTTAACCCAAACGAGTGCAAAGAATTAAAAAGAAAATCCCATTCCAAGGCAATCACAGCTGAAGGGATGCTATCCTTCTCAACCAATTATATAAGGTCTCTTATTAACATGGTATTGGTTAAAAGTGTTCTTTTAGGTACAGCACATGTCTGCTCTGTTCTAATGATGTCTCCTAAAACACTATCTAGTTTCAATGTTAGTGCTCTGGATAGTATTTTGTGGTCTACACATAGTAGAGAAATCGGTCTGTAATTCTGAATTAGACGTCTGCCATTTCGTTTATCTATTAGCCTTACGTATGCCCTAGCCATAGTCGGTGGTAAATGGCCTTTCTCAACAATTTCAGTGGCTAATTCTTCCATTATTGGACCTACAAGGTGCCAAAACGTTTGGTAAAATTCAACTGGAAGGCCATCACACCCCGGTGATTTGTCTAGTTTCAGACATTTAAGGGATTTAGTTAAATCTTCTAGTGTTAAGGGTTGATCACAAAATTCACTGACTGTGTCTGACACCTTTTGGTCTATATTTGCTAAAAAATCCAATTTTGCATTGTTGGTAAAGACGGTTGAACCATCCGGCATGTTTAATGAGCACATCACCTTACCCATTGCCCGTGCTTCTTCTAATGTGCAAAAATATCGGGTTGGCTTTTCCCCTTCTGCGTGCATCTGGGCTCTTGCTCTAATTTGTGCATCCTCAAACTCATATTGCTCTATATCTCTTATTTTACTTTTAATTTTAACCAGTAATTCATAATAATTATCCTCACCATAATTTACCTTAGCATTAATTGTCATCAGTGTTTTCTTGCGTTTGTGTATTTCCCGTGCTTTTCTAATAGCATACTTTCGGGAAACATACTTTAAATCCAGTTTTACATCCTCCCACCATTGCAATGTGCTCATATATGATGCTTTCCTATTAATCCAATGTTGCCAACAACTCTCTATATTATTCTTATAAAAATTCTTCTCCCAACAGTGTTGTGTTTAATTTACAAAACCCAACCCCTGTTGTTACCCAATCAGCATTGGCAAAGGCTACACAAACCATGTTATGATCTGAGAATGCGACAGGCTTAATATTAACATCTCTCCAGTACCCTGTCAACAAACTATTCACATACATTCTGTCGATCCTTGAACCAACTTTACCATCTGCCGAAAAACATGTAAGATCTTTACCATGAGGTTTTGATATTCTATAGGTGTCAACTAAATTTTACCATTATCACATATTTCTTTTAAGAGTCTATGTGATGTATCAGTATAAGTTGAAGTTGCACTCCTGTCATTTTCTTTGTCTATCACATACTTAAATTCACCACCCATTACTAAGTTGTCATAGATGTTATCTAGTGCTGTTGTAGACATCTCAAGAATTACGACGTAGTTGATGAGATGCAGGTGCATATATGCACAGCAACGTGAAACGTGTTTGTTGTATATCTAGTGTGACTCTCACCCAGCGACCATTTGCACCTGATACTGAAGAGGTTATATTTACATAGGCTGAATAACGATGGAGTATAACAATTGCTACGCCTGCACTATTATCTTGAGATAACGAATAGAATATTCTGGATCCAGAAATCTTTTCTAAATTATCGTATGATTCTGACTTCTGAATGTTTGTTTCCTGTATCAAAGCAATGACAATATGCTCATTTTAAAGAGTCTCTAGTACGTGACGTTGCTTTATCTCACTATTTAAGCCTCTACAATTGAGTGTGCAAATTAGCATAAAAGGTAATACAATGATGTGCATAACCGCCATTATTTAGCTAACTAGATTTTGGGTTTTGTTACACTCTCTCAGACCATTTACCTATTTTACTCGCAAACGCTGCACTACTTTGCTCAACGTTTTCCAAATGCTCATATTGTAATATATCTGAATCATGACGCAGATGCCTATATTTAACACCATTTGCCATCACATATGGCACTAACACCTCTCCTGCCTCTGACCTGTACATGGCCATTTCATCGGGTGATTTAGAACTCTGTGTTTGAATGGATATATCGGATTCAGCGACTGACATATTATCGTCTTCTATATCACTTTCCTCTAATTCTGATTCAAAACTCTCTCCATCTTTCTGTCGCTTTGTTCCACTCAATTGATCCGAGACACCAATTACTTTCTCTATAGTATTTAAATCGTCTAGATTAAGTGTACTCAGTGGAAAATCAAAGTTAGTTTCAGTATCTTGCGACCTGAATTTTACTTGTCCTACATTAAGACTCTCTTCCAGAGGGTATTGATCATCATCTTCAACTTGTGTGGAATTAGCCTCTCTGACATCAGACTTGGATTGACTTGTTACTGGAGTAAGACTTATCCCCTCATCTAGAACCTCTATTTCATCGCCTGCAACTACAGCAATTGGATTCTTAGTTTTGTCACCATGCTTCTCATTAACATGGATTTCAGCTACAATTTCAGCAACTACTGGTTCGATGACATTTTCTTTAGCAACATGCTTCCCATTAACATGGATTTCAGCTACAATCTCAGCAGCTACCGGTTCTATAACATTCTCTTTAGAGACAACACAATGTGCTCTGCACTGTCATCAGCACGCTTTTTGACATATTTGTTCTGCGGGCATCGCCACTTAAAATGGGCAGATGATCCACAAACTAGACACTTGTTTTTGTTAGGGCAATCTCTTGCAAGATGTTATGTGTTAGGCAGATTCTACACTCTTTGATTTTCCCCCTGTACCACATTGGCAAGATAAATCGACCATCTATCGAGACCTTACTTGGGAGAGGTTGTTCTACCTTTTTCGAACAACTTCTTCTGATGCGATTTTCTAAGGTTCGATCAAATGGATATGTCGCGTGTTCTACTGTGCCCACTGTGCCATACTCGACCAATTCATTGATAACACGTTCATCTGGGACCTCTAATGGAACCTTCATCTTGACTAATAGACGATCAGAATCTACTTCCTCCACATTACACACCTCACCCTTCACGACAAGGACCTCGTCGAGCAAGCTTTCCTTCACACTTTCATTAACTACGGTGACATTCCATACATATTTGGACACGTTAATGAGACCTTGACGGGCCGTGGCCCTGCCCCAAGTACACCCTTCAACCCATGATACACCTCAATTGCCGAAACACTCCAAGCCTTTGTCGTGATTTTAAGACTCACGGTACGCTTATAGGAGGTTGTCATGGTGTTTTAATAAAAGAGGAAACCCATACTACTACAATATATACGGGGTAATACAAATATATAATACCAAGACGCCAGGGAAAGAGCTAAACACTACATAAATAGTGTCCACTTTTGAAACTCTGACACCTACCAACAAATATACGAATAGATAGTACAGTCTTATATTTGTTAGTTTGAACCACTTTCTAAGTGGTTCACTAACACCTAACCGATTAAAGTGGTTTCCTAATGCATACTAACATATGACAGTCATATATGTGTTAGTCTGTTCGAGTTGACAGGGAACAGCCAACTGACCATAAAGATTTATAAAATCAAAGTACTAGGCTTGCGCTTACAAATGACAAAGGATTTGAATCCACTCACTCAAGCGATCTTGCCAAATATAATGCGCTAGCCAACGAACTATAGAAATAGCATATTGGCGCGGAGAGAAAAGTATTGCATTGACCACAGTAAGAGGATACCTATTAAATGGCTGAAATCGCCAGCTAAGAGGAGTGCTTTTAGCAAATGGAGACACAAAACGCGCTCAGACCAAGACACGAATTTACAAATTAAACATAAAGTTTGAAAGGAAATACTAATACGAAATATATGTGTAAAATTTATTTACAAAATCATGCTAGAAACTAGCAAATTCGGGCAGCAATTGCAGAGCAAAATAAACGCGTGCTTTCACTTCAACTACTACTACTATTACTACTACTACTACTACTACTACTACTACTACTACTACTACTACTACTACTACTACTACTACTACTACTACTACTACTACTACTACTACTACTACTACTATTACTACGACTACTACGACTGCTGCTGCTGCTGTTCCTTCTACTATTACTACTACTACTACTACTACTACTACTACTACTACTACTACTACTACTACTACTACTACTAAGACTGTGTGTGTGTGGGTGTGCATGTGTGCGTGCCCGCGTGCGTGTGTGGGGGGGGGGGGTAGGGTGTGGTGTTGCGCGCACGCGGAGTGTGTCTATGTGCGTGCGTGCGTGCCTGCCTGCCTGCCTGCCCGCGTGCATGCGTGCGTGCGTGCGTGCGTGCGTGCGTGCGTGTGCGCCCGCGCGCGTGTGTGTGGGTGTTGTGTGTGTGTGCGTGTGTACGTGCGTTCGTGCGTGCGCGCGAGAGTGCGGCCGTGCGTGCACGTGTGTGTGTGTTTATGTACAGAAATGATCACACTAATCCCGATCAGATTTGGAGTCCGATTTAAGTTTTTGTATTTAAATTGTTATTTAAATATGTGTCTACATTAATTTTAGATTATGTACAGATAAGATACGCATCATGAATGTATATTGTATTGCATTACTGTACATCTAAGGGCCCATGGCTTATCGTGAATAAAAAAATATATACATACATATCATTACTCTCCCGTCCGTGTGGAAGCTGTGGATTCGCGGCTCAGAATAGACATGAAACCCAAGCGCGCCAGTGCAATGTGTGTCTCAATAATACTATACAGGTATCACAATGCGGGTTTTGTTGTACACGCACAGCGCTAAATAAGGATATGTACGCTTACGCTTAGACTAATCTGCTGCAAAATAAAAAAATGTACATGCATAACACACCAGCCATTAGCTTTGAGCTTACTTATATATAAGGGGGTTGTACACTGCCAATACTGTTCTAAATGACTCGCTCACCAGAACAAACTAGAGCAGAGATTGCAGACCCTCGCCTACCCGTTTTCCCGTTTTGTGTCACAGTGTAAGCAGTTTTCGGATATCTCTCGAATTTGTTCCGATTGCAGGAATGTTTTCGGGGCTCCTGTATTTGTTCGGATTCTTAGGGATTTGTTCGCATAACACCCATGCTTGTAGCCTTCTGGCGTATGGTCACACGCTTTCCTATGTTAAAATGTTAGTCAATGCGGCCCAGCACTCGTGTTCTACTGTGTCCACTTTGCCAGATATCCACACATTCAGAATTTAAATCCGATCTGGATCTGGTGTCTATTATCCTGATCACTTCCAATGTATGGATAGTCGCTCAGCCACATCTGAATTCAGCGCCCTTGCACAAGCAGTCTGCTAGGGACATGGCAATAGTAGCAGCTGCTAGTGGGACATACGTGCGTCACCACTATAGTAGATGTAGGGGCTGAAACTGGTGCAATTATTTTTTACAGAACCATTTCCCCCGGTAACTATAGAGAATTACCGCAAAAATGTAAATTCGTTGTAATTCATATAACTTTCTTATTATTATATCTAGAAACATACTTCGGAGTGTTACATGAACGGGCTGGACATCCTCTACATGATAGTATCCTTTATTCCTATTGTGCCGCTAATTTGCATACAATTATAACACAAACATGAAAATAGTCCTTTCTTTAACTGTTCACCTTTTATATATTCGACGACGACGACGATAATACTAATGATGATACTGATGATGATATTAATAATAATAATAATAATAATAATAATAATAATAATAATAATAATAATAATATTATTATTATTATTATTATTATTATTAGTATTATTATTATTATTATGATTATTAGTATTCCATGTAACTGCCATTGGCTATGCACATATATGTAGTATTGTTCCCGATATGGCGCATGGTGGCATGGGTGTAAGTACATGTAATTGGATTGAATTGAAAACAGTGTCTTGCAAGCGCTTCCTCCTGAGAACAAAGCTGTGTGTGTTTGTCGCAGTCTTTGTTTAGTGATTACTCAATGGACATCTCATGCCAAGCTTCAGTGTAAGGTTGTTCAGTCAGGTAAACTGCCCCTTGACATTCAGCTAGAGCTTAGTGCACTTCGACTTTCTCCACTCTGAGAAGTCCTGCTTCAGCAATGGCAAGACAACACCACAGCCTACAGTTTACATGTCCGCAAAGCAAGTCATTTGGAAGCATCTCCCAAAATGAGTATATTTCTAAAAACGTGTTGTCATAACTCTGGGCCGCAATGTAATCCAGGAGCAGCTGTGAACAGCAAGGTGTTCGCGGAAGACAAATGCGTCTGAACAACTTTGGCCTTTCTTTATAAAGTTCTCGATTAGATAGTGTAGCTTTTGGGCGCAAGCTACAATGTGAAAAGTAAAACTGGCATTGCTTTCTGAGCTACATCACGGACTTCGTCATGTCCATGCTAGAGATCGGCAAATGTTGGTGCAATGCTCACCACTTCCAAGGATCATATTATTCTCAAGCTATACAAGTTGAAGATGTACACAATGGAAGGTGATGTAATGTGATCATGGAAACTAAGACTTAATAACTTTTAGTTAGAACGAAGATACTTATTACTGGTGATTGTGTATGGTTACCAGGGAATCTAGGGTGTACTCACTAACGTATGCACGCTACACATCAAACAATGTATAGTTTTGAAAATCTTACGATATTTGTTATTAGCATTATCGTGCAACAATGCACCAGAACATGGCAGGGAAATGGGAAACGCGATTTTAGAAATTTTAGAAGCTTATTTTTGTGTTTGTGGTGTTATAATTGTCTACGAGTTCGGACCGCAGTAGTAACACAGGGCAGCTATTTAGGGGAGGGTGAGACCTGCCATCCAACATCAGGATTGCGCTTCTATAAGGCGAAGGCAATCGTAGTCAGAAAGAAATTAACAACAAATTGCCCCACTTCCAGACCCTGCATTCACCGTGATGATACCCCGCATAGAGCCCCCTAACCGCTGAAACAATTAACAGTTTTTGCCCGAGCACTTTCACTAACTCCTTAAAGTGATGCTAATCTGATCTCAAATATTATATTGCACCGGTAGATTATGGTTTATAGATTCCATATCCTGTCACATTCCTATTGTCTGTATCACAAGTATCTGCTGTGTAATATCGGATAAATGGTGAACAGTGACCGACACCATTTTGTCTCGTCAAGCGATAGTATGTGATGTCATGTAAGTGCCAATGCATTACATTTGTATTACGTAACACTCATAGGGTTGAATATTTTGGAACTAATTTGACGGTAAGTTGTTGCTGCCTAAGGCAGCAACAACCTCCAGTCAAATTAGTTTCAAAATACTCAACAGCTTACTTAAATGGTTGATTTTACACAACATTGTCAAACTATAAATGGCACCTCTATGACTGAACGTATATACCGAGGCGGACACGCTAGGTTTGTTCTGATTGGTTCACGGGTAAATCACGACAGCCATCATATGGTGTAAACATGTACACACATTTAGCTACTAAGACCTGAATAACTGTTTTTTTAGCGGCATGAAAAAAAACTTAAAATTACCTGCATAGTTTATAAGTGGCATATTAGATCACCTGAATATCTATCAGGTTAGTTATCCTTTAACAGGACATGTGTTCATAGTTGGCTGGTAAATTAGAAATTATCTGGGTGGAAATAGCTCAACTACATTTCAGGATGAGACGGCAGGTGAAGACACTCTAATAAACAATAAGCACGATCATTCTTCAAATGTTACTGATACTAAACTTTTTAAAGTTTCGAAACTTTTTACTTCGAAATATGTCCTGGTGATATTAAATTGTACAAACTCTATTTACCTAGGCTTAATTCTCTCTAGAAATATATCTTTAACTCTATCTCTAGCTCTATCTCTTATTGGTTTATCTCAATCGTTCTATCTTTCTCTCGTCCTATCTGCCATTCTCCACAGTCATGAACATTTTATAGCAAGCGGTACAATTCTAAAAACTTACTATTAATTGCTAAATATATTGATGCATTAAAATTAAATACAGATTATTACCGATTTCATTCTCTATAAATGGTGATAACGTGGCTACTGAAATAAAATGAACACATGATGCTTCTTTTTTGTAACCAGACTGAAAGTTGTTAGGCATTAGGCAGCAATACCTATCAGTCAAATCATTTTGAAAATACCCATCCGGTTGCATGTGATATTCGCCTGACTTTTGGTTAGCGAATTCAGAATGAAAAGGGTCTATCCTGCTTAAGAATCAATGTCAGCAGAGCCAAAAGGATTACGCCTGTGCATCAATCAAAGTGGTCAAAGTGAAGACCGCGCCAAACTACACAGAGAACGCTTAAGAGACCTTTCTATTCAACAAGGTGACTCCCTAGCAGTTGCCATCACTGCCACGGATGGATGTTACACAATGTGTTTGGCAGTCTGCGCCCTGACATTGACTGACTACACACCACCCCTCACTGTGCACAACTCTAAAGGACATACTATCGGGACTGATCAGTTCAAAGCGGACGCAATTCGAGAATGTTTCCAGGAGCAGTTTACCGACCACGATGATGAGCATTTATACACATTTTCAGTTGACTCCAGGCCAATACCAACAGCAATTAAGGCAACACAAGTTGAGGAGGCGCTCTGAAAGCCCTGAAAAATGGGCGTGCATCGCGACACCATGGCACGAGAAATGAACTATTCAAATACGCAAGTGGAATTTTCTCAACACCTATCACGCACCTAATCAATTCAGTATGTATGCCCCACCTTCCCATCGATGATGTAGGCCAAGGCACCTTTATCGGCTACCTAACCTCACGTAACATGGGCACGCATGCATCCGAGACAAGATCGATGACTTCACTGCATCATATCAAAGTGGATTTAAAAGTGGACGCAGCTACGCATACGTTGTATGGGCTCAACGTATACTTGTCTCAGCATGTAATAGGCCTAGTTAATTACCAATTAAATCATAGCCATTGTGTATATGACTCATTATAGCCATTGTGTATAGGACTCATCATAGTCATTGAGTATAGGACTCATTATAGCCATTGTGTCTGGAACTCATTATAGCCATTACGTATAGGATGCATTACAGCCAATGTGTATGAGACTCATTGTAGCCATTTTCAGAACGATGTCCAGTTATCCTGTAAATTTGATAATACAATAATCTGCATCAAATTTGACCAGACGACGATTCTGTTCCGAGCAGTAATATCTTCAAGCATAACGGATTTCAAATGAGTTATCATATTATTTCTTTATTTTCGTACACTTATTTCTTATATCACTATTTCGATATCATCCATGGAACACGACACGCTTATCATTTAATATATCCTTCGTGGATAGTCATACATATTGCATAGTCAAGTGACGAATGACAACCAGTAATCTGTGTCGGGACATAATAGAACAACTAAGGTAATGGGTAATGAAGAGCGATCAGACAATGTCAGTTTCAAGAGTATATGAGGTGATGTTATCTAGAGTATCAGAGCTCAATCTCAAGTATATGGCGTAATAATCATGTAGGCGGGTGTCACAATCTAAGTGCGTAATGCATGCCGTATCTATGTCCGTCGTACAAATTGAATAGCCTGTCAAGTGTACGAATTGTATGTCTCTACTAATCAATATTCTATTGAATGCTTTGAAACTAATTTGGCAGCACCAAGTTAAATTAATATGAAAATGGAATTCTGTGAAAGCAGTGTTCAGTGTATATACATCGATCTGTACACGCGCAACATCGTAGGCGAAGCTTAGCCAGTATGCAGTTCACGTTGCCATATTCACTCTCATGCACATACCAATCCACAGTTTCTTTTTACTATAGGCACCACCTTGCATATGTATGGCCAGCCCCTCCATTCTTTAAGCCAGATGTAAATGATGTTAATTGTATCGATGAAGAAAGGGCATCGGGGTAATTGAACCCAGCTCCAGATCTGGACCAGCCCTCACTTTTGTATGTTTAAAATCATTTGAGAGAATAATGTGTTTTTAGCTGTTTCTCTTGTTTTGCAAACGAAAATTGCTGTCTGGATACGATGGGCAGAATACGATTTTAATTTTTAAAGAGAGAACAGAACCTTGGTAATTTGTTTTTTTCTGTATCATGCCCAGTTTTGAGCAATTAACCAGCTAAAAAAATCGAGCGAGCCAAAAATGAAATTAAATGGCAAAAATTGGAACAATTCAACATCTACTGGAATGCAGACATACCTTCTGAGATACTCTAGCGTCCCCCTGTCACACCCACGCCCTCCCACATCGCTGTCGGATTTGGTTTTCGCTTTGCCCAAGTCCAAAAGTGTTCTTTGTCTTCAGCCTTTCTGCTTTGCCTGGCAAGGAATAGTCCGGCGCATGTTGTGTACGAGCACAGTCAGTAATAGCTGTTAAAGGTCATATTTGGAGAAATCCCTTTTATGTACAATTTTGCAAGTATTTAAGGCATTATTGTATAGTAATTAATAACAAACCAGCTGTGTGTGTGTCTAACATTCACCAAATAGCTAATATTAAGCTGCGAAGTCGGCGTATGATCGAATACACGAACTTACGTGATGACTTACCTCCCTTGATGTTGAGCTCTTCAGCGTCAATACTGACGTAATAGTGGAACAAACTAGTATACCGTAACGTTGAATACATGCAGCTTCGTTTAACTTCAGCAGGAAATAAGTACAGTGTGGTTGCATTTTCCCGATCATGCAAGGACAAAAATAGCTTTTTCAGGTCTTATACCAATACAAATAATAGAAAGTTATATGTTGATTGATTTTAACCCTAAATAAACAACTGACCATGGAGTCTAATGCGCGCTAGCGGAATGACAGTTTTTTGTTGCTGAATTAAATACATGTGCATACATAAAACAGACACACGTATGTCAACTAGATCTTTCTTATATGTCTAAAACAAAAATTATATGAGATCTCAAGGCATTTTCTTTAATTCTGACATTTTTGGCTACATGGTTTAGGCCTAGAGGGTGGGTGTGTTGTTAGAATCACGCAAACACGGCAACAGCTACGAAAAATCAATGCCGTAAATTGTTTCTCGCTTTTATGTTTCCAGGCATGTTTGAGAACACGATTGCTTCAATGGCGATTTTGGCTCGATAGAAATGTGCATGAACAAAATTATCCTGTAAATGATAAGATAATTTAGTGCACGTGTGAGTTTTTAAAGCTTAGCATATACATACTCATCATTTTCGAGACCAACAGTTTGTAGGTTTTATCAGAAACCCTTCTGGTTTTACCTAACATGCATAGAACAATAATTGATATTACATGACCGTAGCAATGGTTGGATGGTGGGGCGGGGTGGGGGAGGGGGGGGGGGGGTGCGGTGGGGGCTGCCAGTTGGGGAATCGACGGCCCTGCATATTTTCACGTTGATGCAAAGCATATTATTTTAAGAAATTACCACCTGACTTATTGAAAATTACCACCGGCCGATAAAACAAGCAGCCTGGACAGGGTGGTTGAAAAGTCAACAGCGCAGTGCCTGTTCTTAGCACATTATCAACGTCAAGGAGTATACGCTTAGTATAATATTATTCAATATCTTTTGCATATTTCCATTTGATGCTTTAGTCAAGTCCTCACAACTAGCTCCAGTCTGAGGAAAATGTCCACCACCATCACCCGAGAAAAAACAAGAAAATGACAATAAAACACTTCCCCATTCTGACGACTAAGAACGTTCAGCATTTTTTGCTCCATATGGTAGCTGGATTGTCTAAAAACCGAAACAGGATACCATCGTTTTTGTTTGTTTTGATGTACGTCATCGCCTAATGGCGCTGTGTTTTGACATTTCGTGTTCGGGGATTTTCTTCTAACTTGGCGCTGGATAAGGGATAAGGTCACTAACAAATTAAGCCAATTTATTTTTAAATATTTATGGTATTTATTAAATTATTTGCAATTTCTGCTTACGCGGCCCGAAACTGGATACTCCACGCTAAATGTGTGCACTGTTAATACACGTAGGCCTATCTAAATATGACAATTCAGTTCATCTTGCCCACCTAAATTAGTATTGTCATCGTTTTTGCGCATCTTCACTCATATATGTGCTTTTTCAGTTTGCACGCGACAATTGTACACACTCAGAGCCAGCATTTGTCTTTAGTACGTACACCTACACATTACTCCAGTAAAAGCGCGGGAGAGCGCGTGTCGTTATGCGTAAATGTATACGTTAGCTACATTACATTCAAAGAAGTGGTATAGATATATACCCAGAATTTACTTCCTCGCCCACATACCCTGCCACCCCCCCCCCCCCCCCCCACCCTGGTCACTCATTGCTGGCATAATGTAAATCCTTATATGATATTGTAATCAATGCTTATTAAAATTGATGTTTTAGATTGTAACACATAGTTTGGCTTAAGTCTACAGGAGATTTAATTATATAGGCCTATACAATGCATCCCATGTGGGCCTAGCTTTCTCCAGTCTTATACTTAAACAAATCAATTGATTCCGATACCTTATGCAGATTCGCAAATTCGGATCTACCGGTGGACGGTGGACTTTGCATTTGGTTTGTGTGTGTGTGTGTGTGCGCGCGCGCATGCTTCTGTGCGTGTGTGCATGTGGTCGTTGGGGTGTGGTGTGGTGGGGGGTGGCCGGGGGTGGGGGTGGGGGGGGGGGGTAGAGATACATCTGGAAATCATAACCGATTCTGCTGAATTATAGGCGCAGTTTGGATACAAAATAGACATGTTTTTTATCAAATGGAATGCAGGAAATGACTTCACATAGCATTAGAATTTTCAGGGAGAAGAGCCAGCCCACCCCTAGCTCCCCAAACGGCCATTTAGAGGGGCCATGCCCTCACTCACAGATCCTCGCCAATATTGAACTAACTCAATAATAAAATCCTAGATCTGCGCTTGACGGCCATCCCACCAATACTAGAGGTAGCAAGCTATAGTGTCATATCAATACAGTATCTATAGAATCATAGATATTTTCTCGAAGCAGATCTCGTCTAAAAAGGGGGTTTTCATGACCGAGATATTCATATTTATATATGGCAACGGCGCTATTATAAACTTCTGACTAATGTCTACCGGGAAAATCATTGAGATCATTGCCTATTTCAAAATTCATTGCTAAATACAATAGAATGAAAAGGTTACCCTGGTTAAACAGTGTTGCCTGTATTATCTTTGCTTAGTGGTTGTTCCTCTGTGACGTCACAGCTGCTTGGAATTCAAGGGAGGTAATTCATGACGCGATATTCTAAAGTTATGTACTTTATCGGCAATAAATATAGACATATGCCATGTATTAGCAAATTGATAACAGCTATATGGTTTGGAAGGACTGAATATATTAAAATGTCTTAAAACACACTCTCCATATATGACCTGTAAACCCTCAAACCTCTTCCCGAATGAAGCTAAAGCCGAGTTCACACATATATACTGGTAGGAGAGAAAGCAGGGACATGGTGAATGTTAGCTGGTCGGCTGACGGGGTGTATGTCTGGTTGGCTGGCTGTTTGGCTGGCTGGCGGGCTGGCTGGCTGACTGGCTAGCGGGCGGACCGAACGATCGACTGATCAACCAATTCATTCATTCATTCGTTCATTCATTCATGCATTGACAGGTTGGCTGATTGGCCAATATACCTTGATGTATTGAGTTATTGATTGTTTGATAATTAATCGAGTAATTAATTCCAAGATTGTTTGACTGTTTAAGTTCGTGTACTGATGTAGCCGTTGTTGCAGACTGGTACTGTCTGTCGGTCTGTAGATCATGTGAGATATCTTACTCAGCACCCAATGTCACAGCAGTATAGCTGTACACCCTACATAGGACGCATTACATCATTGAATACTACATTAATGCTTGTAGGGAACTGGGCCAATATCAGACCATTATCGTATAATAGTTTCAAGCTAGGGCTGTACATCTGAGGCTACGTATACGTATTACTATAGTCGCTGTTTCCTAGCTACGGTTATACAACAATAAATTGTAATGAATAGTCAGGATAGCTTATCAAACTACCCACGTTCGTTTTAAAAGATCACATTTGGAACTTTCTCATGATCGTTCCAACGGAAATCTGATTAATATTGAAGGTATTTTTTTAATTTCGTGTGGAATTCATGCTATAAAGGGTTATAAAAATAGCTGCAGGATGAGATGTTTTTAGGTAATTTAGAGCTCATTAAATAATATGTTTTGGTAGTGCAGCTTATTGCCTAGTTAATTACCAATTAGATCAAGGCATATTGCAATTGTAATTAAGGCTTATTAAAATTCAATGTCGGAAAGGTATGAAGCTTATCAGCATGTCTTTTCATAAATGGAATACATATCTTCATTCCATGTCTCGGAAATAAAAGGAATACCCGTTTTCAAATGTGCGAGGCCCGTTTAGACCTTCAACACATGTATGGTTGTATAGATATCCGGTGTAACTATTGCTCTGTGAAAGGATGAATCAGTTAACAACTGCGTAAAGGCCGACATTGTGTACGTCACTGTAATACAACGAAATACATACGAAATCAAATCACAACATGCTAATAGTTATTTCGTTGTATTACAGTGAGAGACTCGTAGCACAACTACATCTTGGTGTAAGCGGCCAATAAGCCAAATGAACCAACCAAACAACAAATCAACCAAGTCTCTATAGGTGTACACATTTAACCATTTTATTAAAAATCCTAACCGCAAATCATTCATGTCTATATGCGGTCAAAGCATCATTACATATATATTATTATATATATGGACCTCTCCTAACCCAGAGTTCTAACAGGAACGCTTACCTTCCAGTCCATCTGAGAGCTCTGGATTCCCGGCTGAGAATTGACCTTTCCCGTTTATCCATCCATCATATAACGTCATGATCAAGTACGTGGCGTGTATGATGACATCATAACCAGTGACGTCATGAATGTCATAAATGGCATAGATAAGTTCGTCAAGAACGAATAATTGGTGACGGACTACGCGTTGTTGTAGTAAGTGTATGCATTTACTATTTAATAAACATAATATTGAATATTTTGAATCTAATTTGACTGGGCGCTGTTGCTTACATGGCCAGTAACAGCACCCGGTCAAAGTATTTTCAAAATATTGAACAGCTTACCTATATAATTTCATGGAAATTGATAGTCAGGAAGTTCAGATATCGATCGGTCCCAACAAGGGAAAACGTGGGTGAAGCTTATCTTCAGCTGCGTGTCTCTAACTAATAATGTGCAAGTGAGACGGATACATCACAAAGCCGTTATCATAGCACCACGTGACCGGAAGTTGGTGCGTTGTTGTCGTAAACATGATACATATCATGTACGTCACCCTCCTTAATTCAGGGATCCATTTTAGCCATGCCCCACCCATTACTTGATATGCCTACCCATTTCTAGCTATGCCACACCAATTTCTAGCCATGTCCCACACATGTGTAGGTAAGCCGCTGCCATTACGAAGGGGAATCTTAGCGTGTGTAGTGCATGCCATGATCAGCGATGACTGACTGAAATCTGTTTCTGATTATCCAATCAAGTGATACGACCAGTCGCTCAAGAATGTGATGCTAAGCTCAATTACGGCACATGTAGGCTGACGTCACCATCATGATAACGTATTGCAACTCAGTTATGCCATATGCATCTGGAAAAATCCGTCAAATATGTCTTTGGTGAATTTACCATATAATACACATTATGTTGACTATTTTGAAATTAAAATGATTTGGAGATTTAGCTGCTGTAAGGAGCAAATTAACTGACTCCAGTATATTAGATTCAAAATACTCAACAGCTTACCTGTACACTTACCTTGCTACTAGGGCTTTTCGAATTCAATGTTCAGAGTAGCCTATGTACGGTCGATCGATTCCAACAAGCGGACGCCTTCGTTGGAACTTCGCTGGAAATGCATAATTTAACTACAAGTAATAAAGCGTAGGATATATAACAACATTCACGCCAAGCTGAAAGGTCAATATAGCCTTGGCCTATGGCCTAGTAACATCGTTGTGGGTGTGCTGCTTCACCTTGCTATAGGCAGTGATGTGGCCACATTTACTTGTAATTGGGATAACCACTCCTGATATATTGGGCAATATAACAAACTTAGCACAACAACCTAACAATTGCCCTTTGATCTTGTGACATGGCACCCTTCTCACAGCGCCGTTTCCTAATGGTATAGGTAATTATGTGTCCAAATGTATTTGTAGTTGGACTGACCAATCTCGACATATATGGGGCTATAACAAACTTATCACTAAACTTTAATGGGCACGTTCACACCAGAATGTTTGAAAATAAAAGTATTTAAATTATATAGTTTTAGAAGCGTACATTGTGTCTCAAAGTAGTGAAACAAAATAACACTTACTATATAAGGAGTTCATTCTGTAGCAAATAATAGAACAGTTATTACTTGTGAAGTTGAATTAGGGAATCGTGTCTCTAATTCAATCTAACCATTTAAAAAAAATGTATTAATTTATACGTAATGCTCATATGGAATGGGTTTTTTTCGTTGCATTGCATCTAGGCACACAATATACGCCGCCGAAAGACGATTATTTTAACAATGGCGTTTTCAAGCATACTGGTATGAATAAGTACTTTTAATATTAAAAGAACCATGTCAAAGGCCAACTAGTTTTACCTTTGACCTGATTACATGGCTGACACCACCCAGCTTCCTCGGGGGATAGGCAATCGTGTGTGTATATGTAGTTACAATTGAATTGCACACTCCTGAAATATCGGGCAATATAACACGGGTAACACACAAGGTTAAGATTGAAAGAAAATAACATTGACCTTTGGTCTAGTGGCAGACCTATCAGTGGGCTGTTTCAAGTTCGTTGAGGTAGTTATGCGTCCGACTGTGGTTCCGTTTGGATACTCTATTCCAAAGATATATGCCAAGAAGCAAATGCTTAACCAATAATGTGTTAAACACGAAAGTTTAAAGGGGCACACACACCAAGGACGGTCACATTGCGCTAAATCATGCTCTTAGACACCTTAAATAAAATAAAATGTATCATTTGCATATTTTCGAATTCATTAATCGTAAATTTCGCCACAGAAAGTAATTTTCTTCAATATGAAAGGTCCATCAAGTAGTGACGTCATCACATAAATGAGTGTTGTGGTATGACGTCATCGCGTGAATAGTATTTTAATGCTGGTGATTGATAGCTGAGACCAGCTCATTCAGACACCACCATTTTTATCAGATACAGAGGAAATACTACCGTTTGTTAAAATATAACATGTACTCCTCAGGCACCAACTTCCCATGGACAATGTAGGCCAAGGTACCCTTATCGTACTACCCAAGCCCAAGAAGCCACCTGGTCCCCCAACCAATCTGCTGCTCATTGTGCTCCTCAACATCATACGGAAAATCATACCCAATGTTACTCTATGCCGCATCCGAGACAAGACCGATTACTTCACAGGATCATGTCAAAGTGGCTTCAAACAATGGGACGTCCACAAAATGGACATTGCTATGTCACGAGCCTTCGACACAATTACACGCTCAAAGATTCTAGATGTACTACGCCAGACCAGTTGCAATGAAGATGAGCTATGACTAGTGAGGCTACTGCTTGCAGACACCAAGCTGAGAGTATGAGTCAATTCAGTGAAGTCTGTAGAGTTTGAGAGGGAGATGGTATCTTTCCGGTGAGTTTCACTTGCTACCTTGTTGCCGCACTGAAATCTGTGCAGGAAAGTTCCACAAGACCAAACATCCCAATGTCAATAATGGGCATGCCGCTAGAGATGGAATATGCCGACGATGTGGACTTCATAGACGAGGAAAAGAAACCCATTGACGAAGGTCTCCCAATCGCAGCACGCAAACTAAACTTTGGGAATCTCTTTATGAATGAATCCAAAACAGAGTTCACCCACATATACTTATCGACAAAGCATGAAACTATAGAAAATGACGACCCACTTCCTACCGGCGGACCATGGAGGAAAAGTAAAATCCTGGACTCACTGCTTTGCAGTACTGTGACATTTATGCACGCTGCGTCATCGGGAACATAGCTTTCCAGCCCTTCTGGATGCTATGGATTCGTAGATCAAAGATGCCCTTGATAAAGAGGCTACGTTTATACAATGCAACCTGCGTACCCTTGATGCTGTTTAACTGAAAGAGCTGGGCAGCTCCAAAGGCCGGCTAGACAAACTCGATGCCTGCCACCGCACACACCTACGCACCATCACTGGACACTGATGGCCAGGCAGCATAATGTCCAATGATGCACTATACTTGATGTGTAATACGTCGCCACTGTCTGTAAAAGTCGCCCAGCAAAGATGGTCCATGTGTGGCCATGTGCTAAGGATGCCAGAAGAGACACCAGCACAGAGTTTTGGAATTCGCCCTACTCGGAGCCAGCAATTACAAAGTCAGGAGAGGATGCCATTGCATACATCTGCTAAGCGTGCTACGAGGTGACCTCAAGAAAGCAGGACTCGGTACACGTAAGTCAAGAATGGACCTGAGGAAGCTAAGGATTTCGGCTGAGGACAAGACACAGTGGGCAAAAGCGAAGACGCACTGATTGCAGCTGTAGGATAGTTCAACTACTATAGCCGCAGAATACAGTAATCCACCATCATGCATGTAATCCCCAAGCCTAGCCCAATACATCTATGCAGTTCTAGGTCAATTCGGCAAACAGTTATCATCAAGAAAGCGCTTATCAAGATGGCCACCCGTGGCTGACATCCATATTGAATATCAGATCATCGTCAATTTCGAAGGTTTCCTTGGAAGACTTAGTTCAAAGAGTTTGTGAAGTGTCCAATCAATCCAACACATCTTAGTTGAATTATCATAAAACACTCACTACTCTCTTACACGCACTCACACACACACACACACACACACACATACGCACGCACGCACGCACGCACGCACGCACGCACGCACGCACGCACGCACGCACGCACGCACGCACGCACGCACGCACGCACGCACGCACGCACGCACGCACGCACGCACGCACGCACGCACGCACGCACGCACGCACGCACGCACGCACGCACGCACGCACGCACGCACGCTCGCTCGCTCGCACGCACGCACGCACGCACGCACACAGACCCACCCGCACACACACACACAAATTGTACAATAAACTATTGACATGTCAACAGTTTGATTGCTACAGATTAATATATAAAAATTAATACCATCATACACGTGTTTGGGGCAGACCGTGTTTTTGAGTTTTAAAATAATACGTATTTAAAACCAGACGTGCATGCGTGCCTAGCTTCATTGCTATGCGAGACTTACTCAGTGTGCGTGCGTGCGTGCGTGCGTGCGTGCGTGCGTGCGTGCGTACGTGCGTGCGTGCGTGCGTGCGTGCGTGCGTGCGTGCGTGCGTGCGTGCGTGCGTGCTTGCGTGCGTGCGTGCGTGCGTGCGTGCGTGCGTGCGTGCGTGCGTGCGTGCGTGCGTGCGTGCGTGCGTGCGTGCGTGCGTGCGTGCGTGCGTGCGTGCGTGCGTGCGTGCGTGCGTGCGTGCGTGCGTGCGTGCGTGCGTGCGTGCGTGCGTGCGTGCGTGCGTGCGTGCGTGCGTGCGTGCGTGCGTGCGTGCGTGCGTGCGTGCGTGCGTGCGTGCGTGCGTGCGTGCGTGCGTGCGTGCGTGCGTGCGTGCGTGCGTGCGTGCGTGCGTGCGTGCGTGCGTGCGTGCGTGCGTGCGTGCGTGCGTGCGTGCGTGCGTGCGTGCGTGCGTGCGTGCGTGCGTGCGTGCGTGTGGTGTGTGTTTGTCTGTCGAGGCCATGGATGCATGTACAAAGTTAGGTTAATTGTATTTCCACTCATGCTTTAGAAAAGCATATGAAGTTATTATTAGGATTATTGGGATAGAGTATTGTCTGCAGAGATATATTGAAAATATTATCAAATCATTATAAGATCTGTATACCTATAAACTATAAGCATCATCCGTATTCGTCGTAGTAAGAGGTGGCAGTGGCAGCGGCTGTAGTAGCAACAGCAGCAACCGCAGCAGCGGTAGCGCGGCGATGGAGGCAGTGTGGCAGAAGCAGTCCGGATGAGCAAAATGGCTGGACAAATGTGATGATGTGCGCAAGAGATCGGTAGGCGAGATGTTGCTTTAAATCAGTGGAAGGCCATGCAACTACGCGCAAATTCATTTCTTTTCACGAACCGAACGTTGAAATGCACATTAAAAAAAGACGATCCGAATACGCCGAATATCTAAATCTAGGCGCTTTGTTAAAATTCAAGTGGTGCAAATGTTATCTAGTTTCCAGGGTCATCAAATCCCTTGACAGCACGAGCGCGTGATTACGTAACTAACACTTGACATGGTCGCCACTGATTAGTCGCATTCCGGTTGAACTTATGAACATATTTAAAGGGCAATTCCGTGGTTGGGAAACGTGGATTATTATATGACTAACATATTGGATCCTAAATAACAGCAATAGAGAAATAATACGAAGAATTATACCATCGTAAACATGGGAGTATTTCGTGGTGATTGTTGGGGGCGCTTCGACCACTGCCTAGGTGACGGTACCGGATGCTATTGTGATGGATGGAACGTTGCTGACAATTGGACCGAGGTAGATCTTCCCCCTTTTAGGAAGGGGTGTTATCATCGGGAAGCGTGCCAAACGCCTGTTCCATCTGAGCGTAACCTTGTTTGAGTTACTTGTATTTAAGTAATTTAGCCACTGAAATTGATTATAGAGCGGCTCCTGACGTCGGCAAATCTTAAAAGTATATTACGTTCTTCATACGGCTCCAGAGTCATATGTTGTAATATTTCTTTCGTTTCCGTTTTCAGAACCTGTTTTAACTATGTATTGCCGTCCTTTTTGTTTAGATCCTCCCAGCTGGAGTGTGTATTCACGTGGTATAGTTCACAGAACTTATCCGGAACCGGACGGTCTTCCCTGGATCGTATCTCTCGGTACCATGTGTACAAGTGGACGTGTTTTCCATTGGATGCTTCTTCGGAATGAATGTATTACCACTCGGGGTGGTGGGGGGAGCATACATCATATAGCTGAACATTCAGGTTAGAGAGTTTAATCGATAGAAGTTTACAGAATTAGTTGTCTGCTAGCCTTCTGTAATGTGAGACTGCCATTGGGCAGGTCCGTCACTCAAGTAGTGTCGTACAGAACGGCATCTGCTATTGCAACACCGTCCTTAAGGAGCATCTGGCACTCAAGTAATTGCATGCGGATCTCCATCCGGTAAATGTTAATATTATCACATTGGGGTGATCCTTGCCAATGAATGGCCGATTCTGGTTACCATTTCCTTCATATTCACCATCTTCCTATTTTCTTCACCTAGTCATTATTTTGTATGAGATAGAAGAGGTCCCTTACGTTGTGGATTGAGAACGGATTATTTTGTTATTTATCACCATTTATTTGTGGTCTGCTCTTGTCCATGACATCATGCTGTTTTAAACCTAAACCTGACAGAAACCTATCTCACATACATAGCATACGTAACATATCCGGTTACACAGTTTTTCGTAGTCTAGTAAGAATGCCAACCTTCCAATTGTATTTTATACACTCGTCATAGTAACTTATTTATATGGTTCTGCTGACCCATTACGCAGTCAGCGAATGTCTGTGGCCGATCCAGTCCAGCCTCCTTCCCCACCAGATGGAAGGTCCATGAGGTCCCTGGGGTCGTGGATTATGTGCTAGGCGTACGCGTTGCCCTTGACAGATGGGAGCAGCCGCACTGCATGGCCAAAGTGGATGGGGATGGGGTGGGCGGGGGCTAGGCGCATCACAGAATGAATGCCTGAATGAATGACTGAACGAATGAATGAACGAATGAATGAATGAATGAATGAATGAATAAATAAACGAACGAACGAACGAACGAACGAACGCACGAACGAACGAACGAACGAACGAACGAACGAACGAACGAACGAACGAACGAACGAACGAACGAACGAACGAACGAGCGAACGAATGCATGCATGAATGAATGAATGAATGAATGAATGAATGAATGAATGAATGAATGAATTAATTAATTAATTAATTAGTTTATTTATGTATTTATTTATGTATTTATTTATTTATTTATGTATTTATTTATTTATTTATTTATGTATTTATTTATGTATTTATTTATTTATTTATTTATTTATTTATTTATTTATTTATTTATTTATGTATTTATTTATGTATTTATTTATTTATTTATTTATTTATTCATTTATTTATTAATGAAGTAATGAAGAAAGGAAAGGGGGTGGAGAAAGGAAGTCAGGAATGCGGAAGCGAGTTCGTTGACAACCTTGCATATATTTGACCATTTAAAAAAAACTAAGGTTAATTTGCAATTATTTTCATGGCTGTTTAATAATGTAGTAGACTTAGGGGTATACTGGGGGAAAATGTCCAAAGAAAGCGCGTGTGTGTCATTTGTTGCAAAAAAACACATCTAGAATCATATACTAAAATTCCATTTGATCCCATTTTTGGAAAAAAATTTTACTAGGATATGAAATACGCACCTTTTTCAATCAATTACATTGGGAGCAGTCTTACGCACATCAACTGTGTAAATGCTCTTAATTAATGCGTTACCAAGTAAGAGTCCTTCTTGCATTACTAACATACAGACCAAAATATATACACCATTTAAGCTTTAGTGAAATTCACTCCCATTTGTAATGACGTTATGCGCAATTGAAGATTAATTCTTGCTGTTCAGTGCTATAATATTTCACTTGGGATAATTCTATAATTTGTAAATTGTTATTTGCTAAGTCATTTTGAGAATCATGCCCCAGTGCCACTGAGTAAAACGCGTCTAGACACCCTGATTATATACAGGCAATGTCGTGGGGAAAAAATATTGGCTAATTCTACCAGACAATAAGTGTTGTGCTGTATACATGATATACATTGGCGCAGATAACGTGTCCCTGACAAATCTGCGATTATACGTCAAATGCTCTTTGCGACTTATCCGATGTGAGATGTCAATGTCTCTTTTCACGTCTAAAGAATGCTAAATCATCCAGCTCGCTTAGGATAACTGTCATTAAATCACCGTGTAACATGCGACGTCCACCATGCTAATACCACTTGTGGTTTCATTCATTGCCCGTTCAACCCCTATGTCGCCAGCTCGGGAAATTAATACAGAATCGATTCTGGTTGGGCTTGGTTCATTGTCCTGGATGTGTTAAACACTGTGTTGTGGTGCATCTGTACGTGTTAATAACACGCACTGAGACAACAGAATAAGATATCATCGGTTCATCATATTCAAGGAATGTCGATAGGTACTACATTAGTTTGAGTCTCAGATATTGGACTGCAAACGAACTCAAGTTTTGTTTGACCATGATAATTCTACAACGATGCGTGGCATGATCAAAACACCATCGATAGACCATCAACATATACATCGATCCGGCTATTGGATTCGATAACTGCACTGGCACTAACATATATACCACATGGCAATTGCCTTACACGTTATTAGCCTAAACATTGATAGGGTGGGTGCACCCCACCAGCCCCCTTCCCCACCCCACCAACGACTATGCCACCCCATCCAGTCACCCACCCCGTACACACCCTACACAGTGGCTTGGACACATATAGACCATCTCACGTACGTGCGTCCACTGTACGTGTACCTATTCTGCTGCTGTAAGCAGTCGTTCTCCGCTTTTGCACAATGTGTCTTGCCCTCAACCGAAATCCTTAGCTTCCTCAGGTCCATTCTTGACTTGAGTGAACCGAGTCCTGCATTCTTGAGGTTACCTCATAGTATACTTAGCATATGTATGCAATTACGTCCTCTCCTGGCTTTGTATTTGCTGGCTCCGAGTAGGGCGAATACCAGGGTTCTCTGTGCTGGTGTCTCCTCTGACATCCTTGGCACATGACCAAACATGGACCAGATTTGCTGAGCGACTTTTACAGACAGCGGCGACGTATTACACACCCTGTACAGTGCATCGATGATGAGCCCTTGGATATGGAATCATCAGCTACCAGCATCATATGCATTCTTAAACACACCCAAACTAGGTATACTGACGACCTTCTAGTAATATAACTGTCAACAGAGCAGAACGTGTTACGGCTGCGCATCTATCACAGTGGCCAAATTGATGACCGCACCAAACTACACTGGTGGCGCAATAACATTCACCGCCACATAAGTGAATGCTTAAAAGATCTTGCTATTCAATAAGCAGAATCCCTAGCAGTCGAAATCACTGCCATGGATGACTGTCACAAACTGTTTTGGCCAGCCCGAGTCCTGGTAGTTACTGACTATATACCACCACTCACTGCACACTACTCTGAAGGGCACTTTATTGGAACTGACCAGGGACGATCCGAGGCCATTCGAGAATGGTTCAAGGAACAGTTCCCTGACCATGAGCGCAGTTCACGTACGCCCATTCCATCTCATCAATAATGCCTATGTTTAAGGTTTAGGTCACACATCCACGATGCAACACTACACGACACGACGTGGCGCGACCTGTTTGTTATCGCTCACCATGGATGTGCAGTTCATACAAGCGTGTTGGGAAATAAACACGTCGCTGAGACTGGTGTCATTGCCCCTGCGACTAAATCGCCAGTCAGCCAATCACAAACACTTTTCTATATCAATTCACGGTCAGGCCTGCGTACACACTAGTACTAGTACTACTACTACTACTACTACTACTACTACTACTACTACTACTACTACTACTACTACTACTACTACTACTACTACTACTACTACTACTACTACTACTACTACTACTACTACCACTACTACTACTACTACTACTACTACTACTACTACCTCTAATATTACTACTACTACTACTACCACTACTACTACTACTACTACTACTACTACTACTACTACTACTACTACTACTACTACTGTAGCTCGCCGGTAGTGTCGGGCTGTTCCGGTGTATCATGTTGACTCGGCGCACAGCTAGTGCATGACGAGTGATGATGCTGGTTAGCATCCGGCCTTGGGGTTACGGACCTTGCACGAGACTTCCCTGTGGGTAACAAAAACCGGCTCCTAAGGCCGGTGGAACTTAATCGTTCTGGTGGGGCCATGCGACCGTCGTCGCGAACAATACACACAACGGTCTCATCCCAAGAATTTGTGTCACCAGTAAGCCTGTCCATAGCGATTTCGTGATCTATGGACTTACCAGATTTGATTTGGCGTCCTCAAAAATATAAGTCTATACTATGAGTTTACCTACACAATTATAACTATGCTAGATAATACTACAATAAGAGCATACAAAAATACGAGACACATAGACAGGTAGATGAACTTTTAAACATGGGGCTCCCAGAGGTACCACACGGACTCGTAGTTCCGCAGAGGTATCACCCCGCAAGGGAGGTTCCCGTACAAGAGACTTAACTACTTAACTTAATATACGATATTATACCTCTAAGCTGAAAGGAAGAAGGTTATCTCAGACGAACAGTTAGGCGCCTCATGCGGGCATTGCTCCTAGTGCCAGTTTGGGTGAGGAGTATTATCCTGGTGTGGACCGTCATCGCTGAATCCTTTCGGGAGGCAAGTGCCTCACGCGGGCCTCCATCTTGGGAAGGTGTCGCCACTGTTTAAAGCGGGAGAAGAGTAGCAGGCAAAACTGGGCCCACTCTAATATTTCAACCAAAAATGTTTTAGGAATGAAAAGACTAGTGCGATTATGACTAAACGTTTGCGTGCTGTTTTACATGAAGACGGGGCGAGTGATTCTCGATGGATTCTCCCACCACCGTCGTATGTAATTCTTGGTATGTGAATTAGTAGTTGCTGCTTTATGTATGTGGGCATTCTGCTTTTCTTAATTAGCTTTTTAGTTGTTTTCAAAACCAGAACTATTTTTGGCCGCAAATGGCTGGCATCTACCTACCTATTAGACACGGCTGTCACTGAGAACCCATGCCCTAAGACATCGATACTGAAGACAGCGCTCATACATGTTACGTAGTAAGATCTCTGAATTGGATAAGAATCGTAAATAGCATGCCCATACATTCTAATGGAATTCGGTAGCGATACGCATCTCGCCCGTCACCGGGTCCTATGGAACTAACCGTTTAACATGTTTTTAGGTTTATATACAAGTTGCACTGTTGTGCACTGCGGTGCGGGAGGTTTGTTCAGTAAATGAAATAAATAATAATTAATATGTTTTCGCAGTGCTTGCCTACATTGGCTAAAGTGCTAACTACTAAGTATCGAAAGATACACGGAGAATGTATGTGATACCGCACCCTGGCCATCACCGCTCGGAAACCCCAACAGTTTCACAGAGTCGGAGCAGCCCATTTTGTGGATGGAGACATCCAAACAATTAAGAAGCCACACGGCTAAGAGGAATATGAAGAGAGACAAAATCTTGGACTTATGAGTCTTACCGGAGTGCGGGGCGAGATTATCGCACTGCTGGAAAAGAAGAGTACATTACTGAGTAGGTAATGAAGAAAGTGTCTCTAATCATTTTGAACCTATCCTATCGAGCTGAATAAAAAAGGTTTAGTCGGTAGCATACTGGGATAAACAGAGTTATAGCACGGACAGCGACGTCAGTGAAAAATTGTTGGTGGCGAAAGTGCTGTATATATAAGTGTTGCTGCATGGTGTTTCCTACGTGCACTGCAGTCTTATATTTTCTATAAATAAGCAGAACATATGAACGGATGGCCACCGGCCATATATATATATATATATATATATATATATATATATATATATATATATATATATATATATATATATATATATATATACATATATATATATATATATATATATATATATATATATATATATATATATATATATATATATATATATATATAAATATATATATATATATATATATATATACATAATCTAACCAGAATAATCATTACGGTATCAAATGATCAAAGTTATATATATATATATATATATATATATATATATATATATATATATATATATATATATATATATATATATATATATATATATATATATATATATATATATATATATATAAATATATATATATATATATATACATATATATATATTAGTACAGGTTAACGAACCTACTGTAGTGCGGTTAGCAACACATCGAGGAAAATGAGAATAACTATACACAAATACAGAAATTATAACTAGTGGTCCTATGACCATTACGGTTCCTTTTAGTCATCGGGACCGTTCTTACGGTTACAATATAATTAATGAAACACATATAGAGTTGAACTGTGAAGTATAGTTACTTGAATACTCGGTAGTCATTCTTAAGTTAGGCTACCGTGTTACTGAAATTGATATATCATTTCCTAGTTGACGCGCCCCCAGGAAGCTGGAAGTTCCCACAGGTTGGGAGTTACAACATTGTATTAGTGCGGTGGGTTGGGCAACTGCCAGCTACTGGAGAAAAACCCAACACATAGCGAAGTATACGTGTGTTGTTTGTCGTGCTGATAGTAGCTGGTACAGGACCAACCTGTTCGGCCCCTGGCCGAGGATGCTCTCGATCTCTGGATCGCGTCTCCTTTTATACTCCTCGTGACGTCACAGGCGCAGACTCCAACCAATCATCGTTCGAGCAACAGCCAATCAGCGCGTAGCTGATAATACCGCTGTCGAATGTTCTAGAACATTCTAGAAGTCTGCGTCCACGTGGTTATAACGTCACGGTAATACTTTGAAGATAATCAAGATGGGTTTTCCGTGGATAACGCAGCCATTTCTTAACCGACTTTGAAATGGTTTACAGATTTAAAAAGCCCGTCTTGATTCATGCTAGAGTTAACGGGAACAGCAATTAATAAGGATTACAGGGTACCATCTCTGTACACTAAAAGCGCCATCCTATCTAGGTCGTAACCACCTGCTCCATATACACAGCGTCCTGGCGTGCACATGCGCATCATGCGTTTTAACAAACTTAGTCGTTTTCGCAACGCGATCTCCCTCATAGGCTCATATACGCTTATGGCTCTACCCAGGGGGGGGGGGCGTGTTCAGGGAACGAATCCTGGACTGGCGGCGCGTACCCAGCTTAGCTGGTATGGCCGGTACCCATCCGGTCGATCCGAACTACACTACTGCTACCACTACTACTACTACTACTACTACTACTTTTTTGTGGAAAATCCGATGCTGACGCAGTCGAACAAACTTCCCGGAGGAACTCCATTAAAAAGACTTGCACACCCACAGCACAAAGAACTGGTGAACTAGTAAGCCTGCTTAATATTACACCAAAACAAAAGAAAAAATAATGAGCATTAATACAAACTATAAATATATATGGCTTAAATAGTATAGATACAACACAATAGGCTGATAAAGATCCGATAGCAAAACAAAACATAACAAAGGCATTACTATTCAACCCAGGTGTAGTAGAAGACCCGTGTGGCGAGTGCAACTATCCAACAAATGAAAAGAGCCTCGTCAATTAATGACAAATAAGTCAATCATTGACGCCACTGGGCTGATTCATTAAAGAGCAGCGGGCCTAGTAACATTTGGGTAGTATAATACATATAGTCGGCAGAAAAATTACAGAAAAATAGATGGCGGTCTTGTTTACATTTTCGATTTACTTTAGTGTAAGGTTTTGCAAATTACCATTCAATCCATGTGTTGTAGTAGGCCCGTGTGGCGAGTGCAACTATTCAACAAATGAAAAGTGACTCATCAATCAATGACAAATAAGTCAATCATAGACGCCAGTGGGCTTATTCTTTAAAGAGCAGCGGGCGTAGCAGCATTTGGGTAGCCTAACATATATAGTCAGCAGGACAATTACAGAAAGATAGATGGAAATAGATGGCGCTCTTGTCACATTTTTGATTTACTTTGTTGTAAGGTTTTGTAAATTACCCGGGAAGAAATAACCCTAGAAAACACTGTGCAAGTTTCTAAAATTACCCAGGACGATTTTATAATTCAATGGCAACTTACTGTATCGATTGATTATTAAATTACCCCAGTCTGTTTATTTGTTAACATGAATTATTAAACATAACAATATCAAAGTGCAGACTAAAATGAATTACAGGAAACAGATACATTAAAAGACACAGATAAATCAGCTGTAGTAATTAAATGAGTTAAGCTAATGCAGGCTCATTTATTTGTACAGTTCCCAACTCTATTGAAACTATGTTTGTTTTGCACCATATGTCCTTGAATACTTGTTCTTTACCATGCTGCTTTAATCTGAAATATTCGCAAGGAATATGATTCAGCAGCAATGAACGAAATATTGTCTTTATTGCTCTATTGTGATGGCCCATAGTTGGAAATTATCGTCTGTGCACACAGATGTTACCAAATGGCCCAAACACCTATGGTTAGCATTGTTATTAAAATAGTCCTTTCAGACTGTATGATATTTACACTGCTTGATCCAAATTATCTAAATAAGACTACTTGCGTGTCTAGAACAAGGGGCTTCGCTCCACATTGTGACAAGATGTGGCTGATATAGTCCCAACATTGTGACGATATTGGACATTCCACAAATAAATGCTTGATTGTTTCCTCGTTTGTTTGACATAAGTAACACCTATCAGAAGTCGTAATATTGCACTTGTATGTAAAGTGTCCCAACCATAGCCGTCGATGTAGTAATCGCAACAATAAACCATGAGCCATAGTTGGTATGTATGGAGAATATAAGATTTTCCATTCATTTTTCCAACTGGATGATTTATAGCTTGAGTCATCCCATCTCCTAATTGCTATGGGAGGTGTTACTTGTTTTCGTCTCATAATGTGGTACAATTCCTTGGATCTCATCTTGTATTTTAACATCTCATCATCAAGAACTAATGCAGGTTGCGGAGTCAAGCTATTATTATTTACACTTGGCAGACGAAACCATTCAATTGATACAGCATGTTGTATTTTATTTAGCAACCGCTGGACATCTATATGCCTCATATGTGTTTGTCTAGCTACTTCTTGCATTGAAATCCATCTACGTGTTTGAGGGTGTATCATATAAGATACATGTTAATGCCATATTTCAAGTGGCTGGTCATTCCGCTCTTTTCATGGCCCCAAAAATAATCCTTTGGATTTTCCTTTACTGATTTTCAAACCAGATGCATTTTGGAACTTTTCTAGTACGCGGTTTAAAATTGCAAAACTATTGCTTGACCTAGCAAACACATTTGTGTCATCAGCATATTGTGACAGCTTCAGTGGTCTTTCTCTGCCACGAAACCATATGCCTTGAAAGTTAGTATTTTGCCTCAATGCTATGCCAAGGGATTCCATCACAATAACAAATAGTAATGGCGATAGGGAACACCCCTGTCTAACACCACGTTCTAAGATAATTTCACTGGATAATTGATTGTTCACTAAATAGCTACTCTTGATATCCGTACATAAAATCTTAACCCATTTAATAAAGTTTGAGCCTAACCCAACTGATTGCAAAGAATTAAAAAGAAAATCCCATTCCACACGGTCAAATGCCTTTTCGTTGTCCAAGGTAATCTCAGCTGAAGGGATGCTATCCTTCTCAACCAATTGTATAAGGTCTCTTATTAACATGGTATTGGTTAAAATTGTCCTCCTAGGTACAGCACATGTCTGCTCTGTTCCAATGATTTTTCCTAAAACACTACCTAGTCTCAATGTTAGTGCTCCAGATATTATTGTGTAGTCTACCCATAGTAGAGAAATTGGTCTGTAATTCTGAATTAGACGTCTGCCATTTCGTTTATATATTAGCCTTACGTATGCCCTAGCCATAGTTGGTGGTACATGGCCTGTCTAAGAATATCAGTAGCTAATTCTTCCATTATTGGACCTACAAGTTGCCAAAACGTTTGGTAAAATTCAACTGGAAGGCCATCACTCCCCGGTGATTTTTCTAGTTTCATACTTTAAGGGATTTAGTTAAATCTTCTAGTGTTAAGGGTTGATCACAAAATTCACTGCCTGTGTCTGACACCTTTTTGTCTATATTTGCTAACAAATCCAATTTTGCATCTTCATCAATTCCCTCTGACTTGTACAATGACTCATAGTAATTGCATACAATAGTACTCATTTCATTGTTGGTAAAGACGGTTGAACCATCCGGCATGTTTAATGAGCACGTCACCTTATCTATTGCCCATGCTTTTTCTAATGTGCAAACATATCACGTCGGCTTTTCGCATTCTGCGTGCGTCTGGGCTCTTGCTCTAATTGTTGCACCCTCAAACTCATATTGTTCTATATCTCTTATTTTAACCAGTAATTCATTATAATTATCTTCGCCATTATTTACTTTAGCATTAATTTTCCTCAGTGATCGATGAAGTGTTTTCTTGTGTTTGCGTATTTCCCGCGTTTCTCTAATAGCATACCTTCGGGAAACATACTTTAAATCCAGTTTTACATCCTCCCACCATTACAATGTGCTCTTATATGATGCTTTTCTAGTAATCCAATGTTGCCAACAACTCTTTATATTATTCTTATAAGATCCTTCTCCCAACAGTGTTGTGTTTAATTTCTAAAACCCCTTTTGTTACCCAATCAGCATTGGCAAAGGTTACACAAACCATGTTATGATCTGAGAATGCGACTGGCTTAATATTAACATCTATTAAGTACCCTGTCAACAAACTATTCACAAAAAGTATGTCGATCCTTGAACCAACTTTACTATCTGCCGAAAAACATTTAAGATATTTACCATGAGTTTTTGATATTCTATAGGTGTCAACAAAATTTTCATTATCACATATTTCTTTTAAGAGTCTATGTGATGTACCAGTATAAGTTGAAGTTGCATTCCAGTAATTTTCTTTGTCTACGACACAATTAAAATCACCACCCATTGCTAAGTGTTCAGTGATGTTATCTAGTGCTGTTGTAGACATCTCATTACAAAAATTACGACGTAGTTGATGAGATGCAGGTGCATATATACACCGCAACTTGAAACGTGTTTGGTGTATATCTAGCATGACTCTCACCCAGCGAAGATTTGCACCTGACACTGAAGATAGTATATTTACATAAGCTGAACAACGAGGGAGTATAGCAATTGCTACGCCTGCACTATTATCTTGAGATAACGAATACAATATTCTGGATGCAGAAATCTTTTCTAAATTATCGTATGATTCTGACTTCTGAATTTGTGTTTCCTGTATCAAAGCAATGCCAATCTGCTCTTTTTTCAGAGACTCTAGTAACTGGAGTTGCGTTATGTCACTATTTAAGCCTCTACAATTGAGTGTGCAAATTAGCACAAAATGTAATACAATTATGTGCTTAACCGCCATTATTAAGCTAACTAGATTTTGTTTTTTTCGACCCTCACTTAGACCATTTAGCTATTTTACTCGCAAACGCTGCACTACTTAGCTCACCTTTTTCAAATGCTTATATTGTAATATATCTGAATCATGACGCAGATGCCTATATTTAACCCCTTTTGCCATCACATATAGAACTAACACCTCTCCTGCCTCTGACCTGTACATGACCCCTTCATCGGGTGATTTAGAACTCTGTATTTGAATGGATATATCGGATTAAGTGACTGACATATTATCCTCTTCTATATCACTGTCCTCTATTTCTGATTCAGAACTCTATCCATCTTTCTGTCGCTGTGTTCCAATCAATCGATCCGAGACACCAATTACTTTCTCTATATTATGTTAATCATCTCGATTGAGTGTACTCAGTGGACAATCACAATTAGTTTCAGTATCTTGTGACCTGCATTTTACTTGTTCTAAATTAAAACTCTCTTCCAGAGGGTATTGATAATCATCTTCAGCTTGTGTGGAATTAGCCTCTCTGACATCAGACGTGGATTGACTTGTTACTGGAGTAAGACTTAGCCACTATCTAGAACCTCTATTTCACCGCCTGCAACTACAGCACTTTGATTCTTATTTTTTTCACCATGCTTCTCATTAACATGGACTTCAGCTACAATCTCGGCAACAACTGGTTCGATGACATTTTCTTTAGCAACGTGCTTCCCATTAACATGGATTTCAGCTACAATCTCAGCAGCCACCGGTTCTGTGACATTCTCTTTAGCGACAACTTGCTCTGCACTTTTATCAGCACCCTTTTTGACATATTTGTTCTGCAGGCATCGCCACTTAAAATGATCAGATGATCCACAAACTAGACATTTGTTTTTGTTAGGGTAATCTGTTGCAAGATGTTCTGTGCTTAAGAAGATTCTACACTCTTTGATTTGCCTCCTGTACCCTAATGGCAAGATACATCGGCCATCTATTGTGACCTTACTTGGGAGAGGTTGTTCTACCTTTTCGAACCAAATTCTTCTAATGCCATTTTCCAAGGTTCGATCAAATGGACATGTCTCGTGTTCTACTTTGTCCACTTTGCCATACTTGATCAATTCATTGATAACCTGTTCATCTGGGATCTCTAATGGACCCTTCATCTTGACTAATAGACGACCAGAATCTATTTCCTCCACATTACACACATCACCCTTCACGACAAGGACCTCGTCGAGCAACTTTCCCTTCACACTTTCATTAACCACAGTGACACTCCATACAGATTTGGAAACGTTAATGAGTCCTTGAAAGACCCGTGGCCCTGCCCCAACTACATCCTTCAACCCATGATACACCTCAATTGCCGAAACACCCCAAGCCTTTGTCATGATATTAGGAATCAGGGTACGCTTATATGAGGTTGTCATGGTGTTTTAATAAAAGAAGAAACTCATACTACTACAATACATACGGGTAATACAAATATGTAATACCAAGACGTCAGCGAAAGAGCAAAGCACTAAATAAATTATCCACTTTTGAAACCCTGACACCTACCAACAAATATACGAATAGAGAGTACAGTCGAATATGTGTTAGTTTGAAACACTTTCTAAGTGGTTGACTAAAACCTTCCCGATTAAAGTGGTTTCCTAATGCATACTAACCTATTACAGTCATATACTTGTTAGTCTGTTCGAGTTGACCGGAACAGCCAACCGACTATACAGATTTATAAAATCAAAGTACTAGCCGTGCGCTTACAAAGGACAAAGGAATTAAATCTACTCACTCAAGTGATCTTGCCAAATACAATGCGCTAGCCAACGAACTATAGAAATAGCAGCCTGGCGCGTGGAGAAAAGTATTGCATTGACCACAGTAAGAGGCGACCTATTAAATGGCTGAAACCGCCAGCTAAGAGGAGTGCCTTTAGAAAATGGAGACACAAAATGCGCTCCAACAAAGACAAGAATTTACAAATTAAACGTACAGTTTGAAAGGAAATACTAATACGAAATATATGTATAAAATGTATCTACAAAATCGCGCTAGAAACTAGCAAATTCGGGCAGCAATTGCAGAGCTAAGTAAACGCGTGCATTCACTTCAACTACTACTACTACTACTACTACTACTACTACTACTACTACTACTACTACTACTACTACTACTACCACAACTACTACTATTACTACTACAACTACCACTCCTACTACTACTACTACTACTACTACAACTACTACTACTACTACTACTACTACTACTACTACTACTACTACTACTACTACTACTACTACGACTACTACTACTACTAATGCTGATTCTGCTGCTACTGTTACTGCTACTGCTGCTGCTGCTACTGCTGCTACTACTACTACTACTACTACTACTACCACTTCTACTACTTTTTTTTTCTTTTTTTTTTGAAAAACCGACCCTGACGCAGTCGGACACACTTCACGGAGGAACTCCTTTAAAAAGGCTTGCAAACTCCCAGAAAAAAACCTGGTGAACTAGTAATCTTGATTAATATTGCACCAAAACAATGATAAATACTGAGCATTAATACAATCTATAAATACATATGGCTTAAAAAGTATGGATACAAAACAATAGGCTGATAAAGCTCCGATAGCAAAACAAAACTTAACACAGGCATTACTATTCAACCCAGGTGTAGTAGTAGACCTGTGTGGCGAGTGCAACTATCTAACATATGAAAAGTGCCTCGTCAATCTATGACAAATAAGTCAATCATTGACGCTGGTGGGCTGATTCTCTAAAGATCAGCGGGCGTAGTAGCATTTGGGTAGTATAATACATATAGTCGGCAGAAAAATTTCAGAAAAATTGATGGCGCTCTTGTTTACATTTTCAATTTACTTTATTGTAATATTTTGTAAATTACCATTCAATCCATGTGTGGTAGTAGACCAGTGTGGCGAGTGCAACTATTCAACAAATGAAAAGTGACTCGTCAATCAATGACAAATAAGTCAATCATTGACGCCAGTGCGCTGAGTCTTTATAGATCAGCGGGTGTAGTAGCATTTTGGTAGCATAACATATATAGTCAGCAGGAAAATTACAGAAAAATAGATGGAAATAGATGGCGCTCTTGTTTCCATTTTTGATTTACTTTGTTGTAAGGTTTTGTAAATTACCCGGGAACAAATAACCCTATAAAACTCTGTGCAAATTCCTAAAATTACCTGGGACAATTGTATAATTCAATGGCAACTTACTTTATCGATTGATTATTAAATTACCCCAGTCTGTGAATTTGTTAACATGAATTATTAAACATAACAATATCAAAGTGCAGACTAAAATGAATTACATGACACAGATTAATTAAAAGACACAGATAAATCAGCTGTAGTAATTAAATTATTTAAGCTAGTGCAGGCTCATTTATTTATACAGCTCCCAACTCTCTTGAAACTATGTTTGTTTTGCACCATATGTCCTTGAATACTTTTTCTTTACCATGCTGCTTTAATCTAAACTATTCGCAAGGAATATGATTCAGCAGCAATGAACGAAATATTGCCTTTATTGCTCTATTGTGATTGCCCATAGATGGATTTTTCGTCTGTGCACACCGATGTTTCCAAATGGCCCAAACACCTATGGTTAGTATTGTTATTAAAATAGTCCTTTCAGACTTTATGATATTTACACCGCTTGCTCCAAATTCTCTAAATAAGACTACATGCGTGTCTAGAACAATGGGCTTCACTCCAAATTTTGCCAAGATTTGGCTGATATAGTCCCAAAATTGTGACGATATTGGACATTCAGCAAATAAATGCTCGATTGTTTCCTCGTCTGTTTGACATAAGTAACACCTATCAGAAGTCGTAATATTGCACTTGTATATCAAGTGTCCCACCCATAGCCGTCGATGTAGTCATCGCCACAATAAATCATGAGCCATATTTGGTATGTATGGGGAATGTAAGATTTTCCATACATTTTTCCAACTGGATGGTTTATAGCTTGAGTCATCCCATCTCCTAATTGCTATGGGAGGTGTTACTTGTTTTCGTCTCATAATATGGTACCATTCCTTGGATCTCATCTTGTATTTTAACATCTCATCATCAAGAACTAATGCGGGTTGTGGAGTCAAACTATTAGTATTTACATTTGGCAGACGAAACCATTCAATTGGTACAGCATGTTTTATTTTATTTAGCAACCGCTGGACATCTATATGCCTCATATGTGTTTTTCTAGCTACGTCTTGCATTGAAATCCATCTACGTGTTTGAGGGTGTATCATATCCGATAAATGTTGAATGCCATATTTTGCAAAGGACGGTAGATAAAGTACTGCATTGTTATAACATATATTACTATTACCCCACAATTGCTGTTCTAGTACTTCCTTCCAGCACGTAGGTGGAGGCATGTATCTGTCAACTATTTCTAACTCCTTAACTTGATCTTTAAACACATCTGGTATCATTTGGCTATTCGGAGGTGGCTTCTTTGAGGTAAAAACATGCTCCGCCAGAAATGGTTCTACAATTCTCTCCATGAGAGCTCGTGAAACACATGCCCACGTATCATCTGATGTAATAAGATCATCCACACATTTTAACCTTAAAGAAACACATTTCACTTTAATATCAATTAAATCAAGTCCTCCTTCTAACTTAGTCTTATTGAGAACACGATGGGAAACTAAATGATTCTTTTCTTCCCATATGAATGACAATATCAACTCATTAACCTCCTTTTCTACATGTTTTGGCATGTGTACAACAGATGCTGTATACCATAGTCCAGATAATGCCAAGTTGTTGACAACAAACACTCTACCAAAGATTGAAAGACGACGACGCTTCCAATTTGCTAATATTCTCTTAAGCTTAGATACTCGTTCATTCCAATTTTGTATTGTATTCGGTTTCCTGCCAACATAGATGACTAAAATCTTAATGGTATAATTAGACCAATTGATTTCAAGTGGCTGGTCATTCCGCTCTTTCCATGGCCCCAGAAATAATCCTTTGGATTTTCCTTTATTGATTTTCAAACCAGATGCATTTTGGAACTTTTCTGGTACGTGGTTTAAAATTGCAAAATCATTGTTTGAACTGGTAAACACAGTTGTGTCTTCAGCATATTGTGACAGCTTAAGTGGTCTTTCTATGCCACGAATACATATGCCTTGAAAGTTATTATTTTGCCTCAATGCTATGCCAAGTGATTCCATCACAATAACAAAGAATAATGGCGATAGGGAACACCCCTGTCTAACCCCACGTTCTAAGACAATTTCTCTGGATAATTGATTGTTCACTAAATAGCTACTCTTGATATCCGTATATAAAATCTGTACCCATCTAATAAAGTTTGAGCCTAACCCAAACGATTGCAAAGAATTAAAAAGAAAATCCCATTCCACACGGTCAAATGCCTTTTCATTGTCCAAGGCAATCACAGCTGAAGGGATGCTATCCTTCTCAACCAATTGTATAAGATCTCTTATTACCATGGTATTGGTTAGAATTGTCCTCCTGGGTACAGCACATGTCTGCTCTGTTCCAATGATTTCTCCTAAAACACTACCTAGTTTCAATGTTAGTGCTCTGGATATTATTTTGTAGTCTACACATAGTAGAGAAATTGGTCTGTGGTTCTGAATTAGACGTCTGTCATTTCCTTTATATATTAGCCTACCGTATGCCCTAGCCATAGTTGGTGGTAAATGGCCTTTCTCAAAAATGTCAGTGCCTAATTCTTCCATTATTGGACCTACAAGGTGCCAAAACGTTTGGTAAAATTCAACTGGAAGGCCATCACACCCCGGTGATTTTTCTAGTTTCATACCTTTAAGGGATTTAGTTAAATCTTCTAGTGTTAAGGGTTGATCACAAAATTCACTGCCTGTGTCTGACACCTTTTGTCTATATTTGCTATCAAATCCAATTTTGCATCTTCATCAATTCCCTCTGACTTGTACACTGACTCATAGTAATTGCATACAATAGTAATCATTTCATTGTTGGTAAAGACGGTTGAACCATCCGGCATGTTTAATGAGCACATCACCTTATCTATTGCCCATGCTTTTTCTAATGCGCAAAAATATCGGGTTGGCTTTTCCCCTTCTGCGTTCATCTGGGCTCTTGCTCTAATTTTTGCACCCTCAAACTCATATTGTTCTATATCTCTTATTTTACTTTTAATTTTAACCAGTAATTCATAATAATTCTCTTCACCATTATTTACTTTAGCATTAATTTTCATCAGTGATCGATGAAGTGTTTTCTTGCGTTTGCGTATTTCCTGTGCTTTTCTAATAGCATACTTTCGGGAAACATACTTTAAATCCAGTTTAACATCCTCCCACCATTGCAATGTGCTCTTATATGATGCTTTCCTATTACTCCAATGTTGCCAACAACTCTCTATATTATTCTTATAAAATTCTTCTCCCTACAGTGTTGTGTTCAATTTCCAAAACCCGACCCCTTTTGTTACCCAGTCAGCATTGGCAAAGGTTACACAAACCATTTTATGATCGGAGAATGCAACTGGCTTAATATTAATATCTCTCCAGTACCCTGTTAACAAACTATTCACATAAATTCTGTCGATCCTTTAACCAACTTTACCATCTACCGAAAAACATGTAAGATCTTTACCATGAGGTTTTGCTATTCTATAGGTGTCCACTAAATTTTCATTATCACATATTTCTTTTAAGAGTCTATGTGATGTATCAGTATAAGTTGAAGTTGCATTCCTGTCATTTTCTTTGTCTAAGACACAATTAAATTCACCACCCATTACTAAGTTTTCAGTGATGTTATCTAGTGCTGTTTCAGACATCTCCTTAACAAAATGACGACGTAGTTGATGAGATGTAGGTGCATATATACACAGCAACATGATACGTGTTTGTTGTATATCTAGCGTGACTCTCACCCAGCGACCATTTGCACCTGATACTGAAGTGATTATATTTGCATAGGCTGAACAACGAGGGAGTATAACAATTGCTACGCCTGCACTATTATCTTGAGATAACGAATAAAATATTCCGGATCCAGAAATCTTTTCTAAATTATCGTATAATTCTGACTTCTGAATTTGTGTTTCCTGTATCAAAGCAATGTCAATCTGCTCATTTTTCAGAGTCTCTAGTAAGTGACGTTGCTTTATGTCACTATTTAAGCCTCTACAATTGAGTGTGCAAATTAGCATAACAGGTAATAAAATGCTGTGTAAAACCGCCATTATTAAGCTAACTAGATTTTGTTTTTTTCGACCCTCTCTTAGACCATTTACCTATTTTACTCACAAACGCTGCATTACTTAGCTCAACTTTTTCCAAATGCGTATATTTTAATATATCTGAATCATGACGCAGATGCCTATATTTAACACCATTTGCCGTCACATATGGAACTAACACCTCTCCTGCCTCTGACCTGTACATGGCCATTTCATCAGGTGATTTAGAACTCCGTGTTTGAATGGATATATCAGATTCAGCGACTGACATATTATCGTCTTCTATATCACTTTCCTATATTTCTGATTCAGAACTCTCTCCATCTTTCTGTCGCTTTGTTCCACTCAATCGATCCGAGACACCAATTACTTTCTCTATATTATTTAAATCGTCTAGATTGAGTGTACTCAGTGGAAAATCAAAGTTAGTTTCAGTATCTTGCGACCTGAATTTGACTTGTCCTAAATTAAAACTCTCTTCCAGAGGGTATTGATCATCATCTTCAACTTGTGTGGAATTAGCCTCTCTGTCATCCAACTTGGATTGACTTTTTAATGGAGTAAGACCTAGCCCCTCATCTAGAACCTCTATTTCATCGCCTGCAACTACAGCGATTGGATTCTTAGTTGTTTCCCCATGCTTCTAATTAACAAGGACTTCAGCTACAATCTCAGCAACTACTGGTTCGATGACATTTTCCTTAGCAACGTGCTTCGCATTAACATGGATTTCAGCTACAATCTCAGCAGCTACTGGTTCTATGACATTCTCTTTAGAGACAACTTGCTCTGCACTTTTATCAGCACCCTTTTTGACATATTTGTTCTGCGGGCATCGCCACTTAAAATGATCAGATGATCCACAACCTAGACATTTGTATTTGTTAGGGCAATCTGTTGCAAGATGGTCTGTGCTTTAGCAGATGCTACACTCTTTGATTTGCCCCCTGTACCATAATGGCAAGATAAATCGACCATCTATGGTGACCTTGCTTGGGAGAGGTTGTTCTACCTTTTCAAACCAAATTCTTCTGATGCCATTTTCTAAGGTTCGATCAAATGGATAGGTCTCGTGTTCTACTTTGTCCACTTTGCCATACTTGATCAATTCAGTGATAACCTGTTCATCTGTGATCTCTAATGGAACCTTCATCTTGACTAATAGACGATCAGAATCTATTTCCTCCACATTACACACCTCACCCTTCACGACAAGGACCTCGTCGAGCAACTTTTCCTTCACACTTTCATTAACTACGGTGACATTCCATACAGATTTGGAAACATTAACGAGACCTTGAAGGACCCGTGGCCCTGCCCCAACTACATCCTTCAACCCATGATACACCTCAATTGCCGAAACACCCCAAGCCTTTGCCGTGATTTTAAGACTCAGGGTACGCTTATATGAGGTTGTCATGGTGTTTTATAAAAAGAGGAACCCCATACTACTACAATATATAATACAAATAAATAACACCAAGACGTCGGGGAAAGAGCTAAACACTAAATAAATAGTGTCCCCTTTTGAAACCCTGACGTCTACCAACAAATATACGAATAGAGAGTACAGTCGTATATTTGTTAGTTTGAACCACTTTCTAATTGGTTCACTAACACCTAACCGATTAAAGTGGTTTCCTAATGCATACTAACATATTACAGTCATATATACACCTGTGCAAAAGTTAAGCACCAGCAAAAACAATAGAACGTAGAAACATGATGGTACAACTAGGCTGCCATACTTTTTGTCCCCGCGTTAGCTGACATAATTCCAAGTACGAAATGCACATGCATGCATGACTTCACGCCGCTTGATGTCCGTACGTGGCGGGAAACAGCACACGTGTTCAGTTATGTAAAAGTCCAGTTTGAGGTGTAGAACAGTACATACAGATTTAGGCGACAAGATTAGGAATTTTGTGTTCATGACAGTGGTTTATTTGTACAGAGAGAATTAGCTCTTGATTGTGAACCGCTATGGCAAGACGGAGGTTAAGTGATCGTGTGAAATGGCAAATCATAGGCATGCATACCACTGGTATGTCATGCAGAGATATTGGCAGACAGCTAAACATTAACCATACTGTAATCAGTCGTGTGATTGCAAAACATGGGCAAACTAACGAGGTGAAGGACAGGCCTAGATCTGGAAGACCGAAGAAGACTACTGCCCGTGATGATCGAGCCCTAGTACGCCTTGTTAGGAGATCTCCATTCACCAACAGCAGAGTGCTCAGCCAGCAATGGGAAACGCGCAATAGAGTGTCAATGTCTACCGTCAAAAGGAGACTGTATGCTGCTGGCATGAAAGCTAGGAGACCTGTCAGACGTCCTCTCCTCACTGCACACCACAAAGAGGAGCGTCTGAGGTGGTGCAACGAAAGAAGACACTGGAACATGAGATCCTGGAGACAGGTACACTGGTCCGATGAAAGTCGGTTCCTGCTTCATGCCACAGATAGTCGAACTCGTGTATGGAGGTCCACACGCACGCGTACGAAACAACGTAACATCATGGAAGAAGTTCCATTTGGTGGAGGTTCCGTTATGATATGGGGGTGCATCTCATTTGATTTTAAGCTGGATCTGTTGACTGTACCTGGAACACTAAATGGACAAAGATATCAAGATTCCATACTGGATAGAGTTGTGGTCCCACATTTTGTAAATCATACACCTGGAACCCACCCTATATTCATGGATGACAACGCCCGACCACATCGTGCTAGAGCTGTGCATGAATACCTCCGCCAGAATGCCATCGAAACCCTACCATGGCCAACAAGGAGCCCTGACATGACCCCTATTGAGCATATCTGGGACATTCTGGGAAACATGGTGAGAAGGAGGGATCCTCCTGTGCAGAACCTACAGGAATTAACAGATGCACTCCATCCTGAATGGCAACGAATACCACAATGGCGTATCAGTCGGTTGGTGACCAGCATGAGACGTCGTGTCCATGCCGTCATCCAGGCACGAGGTGGATATACCCGGTATTAATAATGACAGTCTCAAACTCGTGCACAGATGTTAAACTTCGTTTTCAGACACCATTAATGACAATCTAGCCACGTGTGTCAACTGTAGGGCAATAGTTGTCAGTTGTGTCAACGTAACCATATTCAGGCCTCGTTTTCAAGTTCAAACAAAAACATACTGTGTTTCCCCACCATCATAATCAGCATTCCTCTAGTTGCATTATTACCTCTTGCACTAAGATGGATGGATACATAAATGTTTATGCTATTGCTTTCTTCATAGCACATGAATATACCCTTGCATGTGCGTAAAAATAGGGTGGTGCTTAACTTTTGCACAGGTGTATATTTGTTAGTCTGTTCGAGTTGACCGGGGACAGCCAACTGACTATAAGGATTTATATAGTTAAAGAACTAGGCTTGTGCTTACACATGACAAAGGAAGTAAATCCACTCACTCAAGCGATCTTGCCAAATATAATGCGCTAGCCTACGAACTATAGAAATAGCAGACTGGCGCAGCGAGAAATGTATTGCATTGACCACAGTAAGAGGAGCCCTACTAAATGGCGGAAACCGCCAACTAAGAGGAATCCCTTTAGAAAATGGAGACACAAAATGCGCTCCAACCAAGACAAGAATGTACAAATTAAACATAAAGTTTGAAAGGAAACACTAATACGAAATATATGTATAAAATGTATCTACAAAATCGCGCTAGAAACTAGCAAATTCGGGCAGCAATTGCAGAGCTAAATAAACGCGTGCGTTCACTTCGACTACTACTACTACTACTACTACTACTACTACTACTACCACTACAACTGCTACTACTACTACTACTACTACTACTACTACTACTACTACTACTACTACTACTACTACTACTACTACTACTACTACTACTACTACTACTGCTACTACTACTACTACTACTACTACTACTACTACTACTACTACTGCTACCACTACTACTACTACTACTACTACTGCTGCTGAACTGCTACTGCTGCTGCTATTGCTATTGCTACTACTGCTGATGCTGCCACTACTACTACTACTACTACTACTACTACTACTACTACTACTACTAATGCTGCTTCTGCTGCTACTGTTACTGCTACTGCTGCAGCTGCTGCTACTGCTGCTACTACTACTACTGCTACTACTACTACAACTACTACTACTACTACTACTACTACTACTACTACTATTAAGACTACGACGACGACGCCGAGGACGACAGCGTGACGTCGACGAGACGACAACCACTGCGACGACGAGGACGACAACGGGACGACGACGAAACGACGACGACTGCGACGACGACGACGGCGGCGGAGGCGACGACGACGATGTCGATCACGACATTGACTACCATTACGATGACGACATAAACAACAATAACACAAAATAGCATCGTAATACGTGTAATTATGTTGTTATTTGGCTGACTGCAACATGCCACCATACAACACTTTCGATGGGAAATACCTCTGGAAAGGCTGCATACCTTGAAAGCAATTTCACTAAATGTTGCTCAAATTGTTTTCAAAATATTCAGTATATCCAGTGTTGAACGTCATGGAAAATGTGGTCTGCATTTCCCAGGCTAATACTCATATCGCATTTTGCGCATACTGTGTTTAAGAAAAAGACGTCTAGCGTCTTAATATCGATGATTGATGTCGGCTTATATTATTTTCTGTCATCGTTACCGGTAAATGTATCGTCTCGGGACCCGCGATGCAATTCACTCGGAACACATTATGCTATGCTTCGCCAAGCCTTTTAAACCATGGTCTATTTCAGTAACGACCGGATCTTGCGTTAGACAGTGTCGAATGGACCTTTCCATTCTTAGCTATGACGCGCCCATCACTAGCTAAACTCCACCCACACCTCGCCGTGTTGGGATCGATCGATCCCCGAATGCGCTAGCTATCAATTTCCTGAAAACTATACAGGGAAAATGTTGAATGTTTTGTGTTACATGCATGGGCGTTGGGGTGTGGTGTTTATTTTCGCCTATAGTCCCGAACTTACGTTACGCCCCCACCCTATCTGATGTCATATATCTCTTTCTCGGTCAACAGAAATGAAATGGGTAACGTCATCAAATTGCGCTACAGTATATGTAACGTGCATGTCGGTTTCCTTGGTAACTCTCTATCACCCGGTATGTGTTAGCTTAGTGTTTTTACACATGGAAGGTTCGCGAGTGGGGTGTAGTAAGATGAGTTTTGACAATACGCATTATGAACTATTTTTACTTTGTTGTTAATTAAGCAATCGTCGGTTTTCCTGGATTAGATGTTAAATAAAATCATAAAATTTATATACGTCTATAATACTAAAAATGCTACCATTTAATGATCTAATGCTGGTCAGGATATGATATGTATTATTCACCCCTGTGGAGCCTTAGTTCGCGCGTAAAAAAGCAAATGCGGTTATTTTTTACATGCCACGGATCAAGTTTGGCGAGTTGGGAGAAACGTTTGTTCGTGGGCTTTTTCTGACGAGATACCAGGATGATAGGACAGCTATATGAAACCTGTATAGCATTGGTTGACGGAAATACGATTTTGAAAGAAAATATCGAAGACAGATAGTGTGCATTTCTTCATAATGGGTCGTCGCCTGGTAGCCCGACAGCAGGGAAGCCGTGATCGTCGTGTTTCATGATCGTCAGTTTATCATCGTATCTGTGACTCTGTTACGGACTGTCGAATGTAGTATGTGAGTACACAAACCTGTGTGTTGCAGCCATGTCTGTCGTCGTCATAGTAATCAATATCAATAGGGAACTAACTTTGTAAGCTCGGGAGGAAACCTAAATTGTCTTCACAGAAATGAACCAATTACGTTTCAACATGAGTGAAAAGATTTCAACTAACACATTTCTTCGCTACGGGTATTCGCGGCAGTTATTATTGTTGCTATGAGAACTGTATGTAGCAAGATGTATGCCACAGCGTATTCTGTATTGAGGATTTTCATAGTAAAGTTTAATTTGGTCCAAGGGAGATAACATTTGACAGGAATAGGGACACTTAGGTGATAACTTCCCTGTATTATCAGTGAAATAATATTGAACATTTATCTATCATATTAGAAGTATTTTACTAGTCTCTTTTCAGATCTATCTATTAGTAGATCATTGTTAACCCTCTTGATAGGATTACCATATGGGGCTGCGTCACAGACGGATTATGTCAAAGCAATGGAGTCATGTTACATCATCAGTATACTATGGACTAATCCTTATTGTCGGAACAGCATCGCTGGAAAACGCCTGTATCTGGGTGCTACATCACCATCTACACGTCGTCTTTGATATTTAGGATTGCGATCAGTCAGTAGATTCAGCAACGTGCAGTGCACCTCGTCACGCGTTTAGGACAGACTTTCATGTATGAATCGAGAACCTTTCGGATTTTTTTCCGACATCAACAAGCAATCTAGTAATTTAAAGTAGTTGCGGAATACTAAAATATATATCACGTTTATAAATTGCTACTATTATCAGAATAATATTTTGATATATTATTATCCCAGTGGAAATTTAGTTTAAAAATGGAAACATATCTTGACTGCAAGATAGAATACTAGACGTCAAACCAATTATTATGTATCATGCACAATTGGTTCCTACCTCAATATGAACCCTTTTATAAAGTACTAAGCTTGTTATCAGTTAGGTTCACAAGATAAATTGATATTTCTAATGGTTATCCTCAAAGTATGCATCATTTACGTTCTTAGATTGAAACTGGAGTAAGATTTAACTTATAAATTCGAATCCAAGACGTCTACTCAATTATTTAATTAGATTCAATTATCATTGTTTTCATAAGGCAATACACTTCCATTTTTATCAAGCCCTCCACTTGATACTATCAAATAGGTTTACAAGATAAATCGATTTATTCTAAAAAGAGTCCTAGCAACAGTTGTGTTTAATAGAATTGTAAGTAGTAAGTAATATTAAACTGTAAATCAAATATGGCGTATGCACAATATTAATTATGTCTGTGATTAATCGCACCCATCTTCATTTTCATCCACTGTGCGAAAGTATATATGTTAATAAATGTTATTCACTTTATTATTATTCGTGTTATTGTCGGAAATGATACTACTCCTACAATGAGGACTTTGACACATTTGGTGACGTATGAACCTTGTGTGATACGATATTGAACTCTTACGATGACTCTACAAATCTGGTAAGAGATATTATTCTTGGAATTGTGTTGCAGATGCTTATCGTCACAATTTCATCGGTAACATATCTTCAGAGTATTTGTCCACATCGAAGTGTAATTTAGCTTCCAGGTCAATCATTTACTGAACACAAAATAGTATATTTACTTCAAGAATATTTTGATTAAATATATTATTTTCTGATCAGATGAACATGAGGTATCTACAGGGATATATTGACTCTTATTGGGGTTTTTTTTAAGATCACAAGTCTCAGGAGGGTTACTCATGCTTGTTTCTATGGCATTGCTGTACCCCTAGACCGGTAATAGGCAACTTCGTAACACAATCGGGGATCGGTTCTAAAACACCTCGCTGATTATCCCCAATAACAAATGTATGCTTACATATCTGGTACCAATGTCCATAGAAATCAATTTAATTGAATGATTCATTTTTTTTAAATACTATAGGCCACGAAACAGAATGGATAATCAGGACAAGTGGGTATAATACATTTTTTAATGCGGATGTAAGCATCTAAATCAGATGAATGGAATTTAAATGTCTAGCATCGGCGAACCTAGGAGAGTATTATTTCGCCCACCTGAGTAGTAGTCCTCTACATGAAAAACGTGAAATTCAAAACCGTCTAATAATCTACAATCAGTGTTTGACTGAATGACTTTTTCCACTGATTCTAAAATTACAGCAGGTGTAATTTTATTCAATAGCCTAAAATCCATGGCTATTGACATTTCCAAAGAAGGGTGAACTCGATTCTCACGTGGTCATTCGGATGTACATTACTATATTCACTATACAAATCAAGCAAAGATTGAAAGTCACCAGACACGAACTCAGAAGAAGTAAGTGGCATATCAGCTATAGGATATATGTTAAAAGATACCTTATAGTCAGTACCTTCGATACAATACTTTTTACAGCGGTATTTACACACAGTCTTCACAGATATATAGGCAGTATAATCAAATACTGAGCCTCCATTGTGAGGGTACTCACAGAAAATGCGTTATAAATCACGATTACGATGGTCTTCGGTAAGCGCTAAATTCTCCAATATACAATGCGTGATTTCAGCAGCAATGAGACAATATTCATCTACCGAAATTGAATATTGTGCATGCGCGTCAATAAGACTTTGTTGAGTAGGAATGATTATATCGTAGCGATAAGCATAATCATTAGCAAGGTGAGCTAAACCCAGAGATAGGTCATTAGGAGAAGACACAACGCCGTCAGGAACTGGCGCCACGCCAAATAGAATTATGTTGTGTGTATGTCCATCATGAACATCGGTTGAAGCAGAATGCATAGGCTCGATTACGTCATACTCATAAACATGAGGATAATTGAAAAATGATGATGATGATGATGGTACGGTACTCATATGAGGAATAGATAGTTCAGTTCTCGTATGAGTGACCAGATCATCGGTAGAAGCAGGTTGAGTAGGTACGATTACGTCATACTCAATAACATTCTGAAGATAATTGCTAAAGAATGACTCGGTACTCCTATCGGGAATAAATAGTTCACGAAGTAAGTCTTCAATGTCATGAGAAGGCAGAGCTACAGCATTATCATCCGTACAATTTCACTTACATACATGTTCTGCTCTGTCAATGGATCCCATATACGACATACATGGGAATACATCTACACCATAATCATAAACATGATATGGATAATTGAATACTGGTGCATCGGTATTCGTATGTGGAATAATCAGTTCAGGAATGACTTCTCGGTAATCAGGAACCAGTACAGAGCTGTCATCGCTATAAGTTGTGTTACGTAATGCAATGGCATTATGCTCATCAGATGGACACCGTTGAGGAATTGTAATGTCGGGATGATAAAACATAGTATCCAAAAATGGAAGGTTATCTTCATGTTCAACAGTTGACTCGGCTAGATCTACTTTTAATCCATCGCCATCAGAATCATGCATCTGATACAAAATCGCATTAACAGCATTTTCACCTTCGTTATCTCCATCGCTTACATTAGCAGCCATTGTGTAAGGGAATAATGCATATCGTCTTTAACGCGCCACATACTTATTTACTTCTTGTTAATAAAATATTTTTTAAATTATTCTTTTAAAATCTACACTCTAAACAAATGTTAATAAAGGTAAAAGAACGAATATTTAACAATTAACAGGCAAATAAAGGCGCGTTTTATTTAAATACGCTCACACACAGGTAAACACATATGCGCCAGGCAGAAGTTCGGCCTTGCTAGCATTCCTCAACCATCTTCCTCCCTCGTGTGACCTCTATATGCTGCCCCCTTATGCGACCCCTTTTCTTAAAGGAACAGCTACAGTAACTCTATTATTTTACCCACGATACCACGGTAGCTAACACAGGGGTTGGGTTGGGGGTGGGGGTCGCGCCACTCGTTTAAAACGTAAACTTCCGAACTTTTATGGGTTACAATTTGTAATTTTTAAATTCATGTTTTAATCAATAAGTTAGTACGAGCAACGCACGTACATAGACCATCAATGTACCCAACCCAACACCACACACAACACGACACCCCATTCGTCAGAATACAGTCTGGCTCTGTATGCCATTGTCATAAACATTCATTCAATTTACTGATCCTCTTCAAGCCAGTGTCTAAACATACATATATCATTCCATAAGTGTACCGCTGTACGCCATTCACAAACAAATGTGTGCTCCTGTACACAATTGTCTAAAATGATACAGACCAATAACGTACAGCCACACACGGAACTAGTATGCCCTGTACGCCATTGTCTAAATTGCTCGAGAACAATAACGTACAGCACAACACAGACATCGTGTGCACATGTACGCCATTGTCTAAAATGATGGAGAACAATAGTGTACACGCCCACTCTACACTATCGTGGCCACCTCTCGGAAAGATAAAACTATAATATTAATATGAGGCGAACTTTTAAATAAGTATAATTGTATAGTAGGTGTACCCACATTGTGGACATATGTCATTGACTCCATGTCGGCAATACCACAATTACATACAGCAATCGTCGAAATTCATATCTAGCCAGAAGCTATAGAACTATTAAAGCAGCAACGCAATTAGTTGGCTAACACTTTAAGGACAACATTTGATGACGAATATCAAAACATTTGCTTAGTGAATGCCAATTTATAGATCAAGAGAGGAATACTTTTGAACATTTAGCACTGCTGAGCCTGAACATGAATATCGAGCCAGTTATACCAGTGATATGTTTTCAAAATTGTATCCACTTGCCCGGTGAATCAACAATCCTCAGGGTCATTGCAGAGGCCGCGTCTGCCCATATTCTCAATGAAAGCATTAACACGACAGTAATAATAGATAGCAATCGTCAAAACGCAATCCTATCATCAAGTTCCAGAATGATTAATGTGCCTCATGGGCTATAGAAACATGTTTTGGATCTTCGACTTATGAATATGCGTGTTAAAATCTGCCATATTGCGACCTTCAAGGCAGTCGTCAGCAATATACACTTTTACTGGATTGTGATAAATATACATTGCTTTTTCAGGCAGTGCCCATTCTCGTGGGGCTCTGTATTACTTTAGTGTTAGCGTATCAGCTATTTGAAATAGAACAGAAATCTAAACACCACACACCCTGATAGCAACAATACCGGATACGTAGCGGGCACCTATTATAGACCTAATTTCACTTGCACTGGTAATAACGGGTACTATATCATATTACCTGTCAAGGCGATGTGAAAATTCCAGGCAAAAATGCCATTTTTTTAGTCTACATTCGGTGTACAGGGAAGCTCAAGAATACAGGCAATGACAGATATATGGGCAATAACAGCTTTAAAAGCAAACTCAGCAATCCAGGAAAAGATAGCAATATAAGCAACACAGGGTGTACAGGCAATGTTAGTGCTATAGGTAACTTCAGTTACACAGGCAATGTCAGCTTTCTAGGTAATGCTAGCTATCCAGGAAGTGTAAGCTTTGGAGGGAATGGCAACTTCATAGGTAAGTTCAACTGCCAAGATAATGTCAGCTGTCCAGGCACCGCCAACTACAAAGGCATCATTAGTTTTCAAGAGACGTTAGTTATTCAGGCAACTTCAGTTCTCCAGGCAAATCCAGCTCTCCAGGCAACACCATCTACACAAGTAACACTAGCTCTCCAGGACACTCTATCACCAGAAAGCGCCAGCTCTGCAGACAACTCCAACTCTCCAGGGAACTCCAGCTCTGCAGGCAATTCCACCTCTCCAGGAAGCCCCAGCTCCCCGGGCAACTCCAGCTACCGAGGAAACTCCAGCTCACCGGAAAGCTCCAGCTCTCCAGGAAACTCTATTTCCAGGAAACTCCAGCTTTGTAGACAACTCCATCTCTCGAGACAACTCCAGCTCTCTAAACACCTCCAGCTTCCTGGGCAACTCCAGCTCTCCAGGCAACTCCAGCTCTCCAGGCAACACCATCTACACAAGTAACGCGAGCTCTTCAGGCAACTACAATCTCCAGGCAAATTTAGCTCTCCAGGCAACTCGAATTATCCAGGGAACTCCAGATCTCCAGGGAATTTCATCTCTTCAGGCAAGTCTAGCTCTCCAGGCAACTCCAGATCTCCAGGCAACTCTAGCTCTCCGGGCAATCCAGATCCTTAGGCAACTCCAGCTACACAGTCCACCCCAGCTATCCAGGCAACTCCAGCTACATAGGCAGCTCAAGCTCTGCAGGCAACTCCAACTACCCAGGGAACTATTGCACTCCATACAACCCCAACTCTCCAGGCAACCCCAGCTCTCCAGATAACTATGGCTCTCCAGCGAACCCCAGCTCTCCATGAAACGATAGCTCTCAAGAGAACTCCATCAACGCAAGTAACTCTAGCTCTCCAGGCAGCTCAATGTTCAGGCAAGACCCGCTCTCCAGACAAGTCCAGCTACCAAAGCAACTCCAACTCTCCAGGCAACTCCAGCTACCCAGGAAATTCCAGCACACCAGGCAACTCCCACTCACGGGCAACTCCAGCTCTCCAAGCAGCTCCAGCTAACTATGTAACTCAAGCTCTCCGGGCAAATCCAGCTACCCAGACCGCACCAGCTATTCAGGAAACACCAGCTCTCCAGGCAACCACAGCTGCACAGGAAACGCCAGCTATCCAGGCAACTACATATCTCCAGGAAACTCCAGATCTCCAGAAAACTCAAACTCTCCAGACAACTCCAGCTCTCCGGGCAACTCCAGCTCGCTTGTCAACTCCAGCTCTATGGGAAACTCCAGCTCTACAGACACCTCCATCTCACCTGGACTCTCCATATATACAAGCAACTCCAGATACCCAGATAACTCTAGCTCTTCAGGTAAATCCAGCGCTCCGGGCATCTCGATCTAACAGGTACCTCCAGCTCCCCAGGCAACTCCAGCTACCAGGATACCTCCAGCTCTCCAGGCAACGGCAGTTATCCAGGAAACTGTAGATCTCCAGACAACTCCAGCTATATGGGCATCCCCAGCTCTACAGACCAATTCCAGCTCCCCAAACAACCCCAGATACCCAGGAAACGCCAGCGCTACAGGAAATTCCCACACCCCAGGTAAATCCAGCTCTCAAGGTACCTCCAGCTACTCAGGAAACTCCAGCTCCCCAGGGACCCTCCGCTACCCATGAAACTCCAGCTCATCAGGCAACCCCAGCTAACCAGGAAGTTCTAGCTATACAGGAAAATCCAGCTCTCTGGGCAAGTCCCACTACCCAGACAACCCAAGCTCTCCAGGCAACTCCGGGTACTCGGGAAACTCCAGCTATCCAGGCAACTCAAGATATCCTGGCAAACACAACTCTCCAGGCAACTTCATCTACCCAGGGAACTCCATCACACCAGGAAACTCCGACTCACAGGCAACTCCAGCTCTCCAGGCAGCTCCAGCTACCAATACAACGCAAGCTCTCTGGGCAAATCCAGCTACTCAGACAACTCAAGCTCTCCAGATAACTCTAGCTCTCCAGGCAACTCCAGCTCGCTTGTCAACTCCAGCTCTCCAGACAACTCCATCTTACCCGGAATCTCCATATATAAAGTAACTCCAGCTACCCAGACAACTTCAGCTCCACAGGCAAATCCAGATATCAGGGCATCTCCAGCGCTCCAGCAACGCCAGCTACCCAGGCAACGGTAGGTCTCCAGACAACTCCAGCTCTCTGGGAAACTCCAGCTATCTTGGCAACTGCAGCTCTACATGCATCTCCAGCTCTCCAAACAACTCCAGCTACCCAGACAATGCCAGCGCAACAGGCAACTCCCACACCCCAGGTAACTCCTGCTCTCAAGGTACCTCCAGTTACCCAGGAACCTCCAGCTCCACAGGGAACCTCCGCTACCCAGGCAACTCCCGCTCACCAATCCACCCCAGCTACCCAGGCAGCTCTAGCCACACATGCAAATCCAGCTCTCTGGGCAAGTCCCACTTCCCAGACAACACAAGCGCTTCAGGTAACTTCGGGTACTCTGGAAACTCCAGCTATTCAGGCAACTCTAGATCTCCTGGCAAAAACAACTCTTAAGGCAACTCCATCTACCCAGGGAACTCCAGCTCTCTGGGCATCCCCAACTCTCTTCCGGGAAACTCCATCTAAAAAGTAAATCCAACTCTCCAGACAATGCCAGCTCTCAAGGCAACTCCAGCCCCAGGGAACTGCAGCTCTCCAGACTCCACAAGCAATTCCCACACCACAGGTAACTCTAGCTCTCCAGGGAACTTCAGCTTCTCAGGAAATTCCATCTCTCCAGGAAACTTCAGATCTCCGAGAAACTCAAGCTCTCCAGGAAAACCCAGCTAAGCAGACAACATACGCTCTCCAGGCAACTCCAGCAAGTCAGGAAACGGCAGCTCTCCAGGTAACTCCAGATACCCAGGAACCTCGAGTTCCCCATTCAACCCCCGCTCCCTAGGCAACTCCAGCTCTCCAGGTAACCCCAGCTACCAGGCCAACTCCAGATACTCAGGAAACTCCAGCTCTCCAGGCATCACCAGCTCTCCAGGCAACTCCAGCTGTCCAGGCAACCCCAGCTACCCAGACAACACAAGCTCTCCAGGCAACTCCGGCTACACAGGAAACTCCAGCTCTCGAGGCAAATCCAGATCTCCGGGCAACTCCAGCTTTTCAGGCAACCCCAGCTACCAAGACAACAAAAGATCTCCAGGCAACTCCGGCTACACAGGAAACTCCAGCTCTCCAGGCAACTATATACATGTGCATGTCTCGACGTATAGCCATCCATGTCTTAAAACACACGTGGCCTTGTCATTTCAATTAACATAGCAACTGAGGCTGTGATGTGCAATTGCTTTTTTATTCGACCGTATCGCACATAAGTAAGCAGCACATTGTCAAGGAGTGTGAGTGAATACAGTTGACGTGGCTCTTCACTCTGAACATGGGACTCTTGCTCGCACGTCGTTGACCGCCTGCTTAATGCGTATCTAGTATTTGGTCACTAACTGCCTGACGATAAATAAAAGATTCGCAAGCTAAGCTTAGTAGTATTACTGTAGCTTCGTAACAACTAGAGGCAACTGGCATACATATACGGCATGCGACCTTTGGCAATCATGCCATTTATATTCCTTTCCCGGTAAAATACAATCGGAAATATCGGCCCAAATAAGGCTTCGGATATTGCATGTTAGGACACGCCTTACATGTGCTCACTTCCTGCTCGGAGTGTACGTGTACAGGCATTGCGAATTGTATTCATTTGATAATAAACTAGTTTGTTGCTGAACTGTGGACGAAGTTGTGTTGTGTGGCTGTGTTACTATGGGGAGCACGTACTATCGCAATACACCCTGCCTAGTATGGACTCTGTGGAGTCCCTGCGTTACTAGTAATACAGGTAAACAAATAGGTGGCCACACTATGCAACTCACTGATCACAAATCGTAAAGAGTCACCATCGTTCGATCCATGAAACAAGTGTGCGCTATAGAGATGGTTGGATGGCTGGCATGATCATGGAGAGAAAAAGTTGTGCGAAAATTCTAAGCAAATATTCAAAAGAAAAACGTGATAGCAATACAAGTATATCAGTCCACCAGTCAGTTGCTAACGCGACATTGAGACAGGTGCAGTACTACAGTAACATCACCGCACCCACCCCTTCTCCTATGGGATTGTGATCTACAATAATACTGGTCATCTCAAGGTCACTGATTAATATATGACTCATTGATTATAAATTTTATAAAAAGTTGAAACAATTTTGCCATTTGGCTAAAGTAGAGTTACTATCTAATTAGCTGTTTGAATGCCTATGCCCACAGAATGGTAATACGTTCTAAGAAACATCCGATATGGCATGGCTATGCTTTGAGGTAATATTTGTCTACTTCGGATTATTGGTTGACAACATATACGATGGTGAGTGCCCCAATCCCCTTTCTGATTCTCACCGCAGCACATTGAAATTAAAAGTAAATTATGTTCATCATTTATAAGTGATATTATTATAACGTGGCATCTAGGTTTATACATTTTAATATACTCTTATTGGTTAATTGGTATTGGCGATGTGCGCTATGATAAATTCGCTAGCAGTTGTACAGCACAAGATCATCTCTGTAATGCTGATTCCTGCACGATCAGCAACAGGATCCTAGGTCTGGGGACATGTGCTCCTGGTGCAACTGTCCTGCGTAAAATGTGAGCGTTTAGTCAAGTCTCACATGGAGTATTTCCCACCATGCCCACTGTATTATCGTCCACATAAAAACGAGCTAAACCATTGTTGTTATATGTGCATGTCTCGACGTATAACCATCCGTGTCTTAAAACACACGTGGCCTTGTCATTTCAATTAACATAGCAAATGAGGCTGTGATTTGTAATCACTGTTTTATTCAACCGTATCGCACACAAGTAAGAAGCACATTGCCAAGGAGTGTGAGTGAATACAGTTGACGTGGCTCTTCACTCTGAGCATGGGACTCTTGCTCGCACATCGTTGATCGCCTGCTTAATGCGTATCTAGTATTAGGTCACTAACTGTCTAGCACTAAATAAAAGATTCGCAAGCCAAGATTATTTTTCATTATTGTAGCTTCGTAACAACTAGAGGCAACTGGCATAACTATACGGCATGCGACCTTTGGAAATCATGCCATTTATATTCCTTTCCAGGGAAAATAAAATCGGAAATATCGGCCCAAATAAGGCTTCGGATAGTGCATGTTAGGACACGCCTTACACGTGGTCACTTCCTGCTCGGAGTGTACGTGTACAGGCATTGCGAATTGTATGCATTTGATAATAAACTAGTTATTTGCTGAACTGTGGACGAAGTTGTGTTGTGTGGCTGTGTTACTATCGAGAACACGTACTAGCACAATACACCCTGCCTAGTAAGGACTCTGTGGAGTCCCTGTGTTAATAGTAATACAGTTAAACGGGTAGGTGGCCACACTATGCAACTCACCGATCACCAATCTTAAAGAGTCACCAATGTTCGGTCCATAAAGCATGTGTGCGTAATAGAGGTGATTGGCTGTCGGGCCTGATCATGGAGAGAAAAAGTTGTGCGAAAAAGCTAAGCAAAGATTCAAAAGAAAAATATGATAGTGATACAGGTATATCAGTCCACCAGTCAGTTGCTAAAGCGACATTGAGACAGGTGCCGCCCTACAGTAAAATGACCGCACCCACTCCTTCTCCTATGGGATTGCGATCTACAATAATACTGGTAATCTCAAGGTCATCGACACATATATGACTCATTGATTATAAATTGTATAATAAAAGGTTGACACAATTTTGCTATTTGGCTTAAAGTAGAGTTCCTAAATAAGTAGCTGTTGGAATGTCTATGCACACAGAATGGTAACACGTTCTAAGAAACATCCGACATGACATGGCTATGCTTTGAGGTAATATTTGTCTACTTCGCAGTATTGGTTGACAACATATACGATGGTGAGTGCCCCAATCCCCATTCTGGACCTCACGCCAGCATATTGAAATTAAAATTAAATTATTTTCATCATTTATAATTGATATTAGTATAAGGTGGCATCTAGGTGTATACATTTTAATTTACTATTATTTATACAGTGCAATTATGGTACCGGTGAATAAGACTGGTGGTCCGGTGGGTGGGTCTTATGGGGATTAGCTATCCACCGTCTCAACCCGTGTACGGACCGGGATCTTCCTTCTAGTGGAGATAGATGGAACGGATGACACAATGCTGTATTCCATTAATGATGGCTCATTTCCTGAACTTTCTTAACCCTATAATTTACACATATAATTCCAAATTCTAGTCACGTGTCGCTTACCTATACTAAACCTATTCTACTTAACTACAATATATTCATAAGAGAGAAGTATTATAATAAAACAAAACAAAGTTAACTTTAAGGTCTTCTCTGTAACTGGCCAGTCAGCTAACTACATAGCTGACAATCTCACTACTCACTAGCTGTTACTAGCGGTCGAAGACCACTGGCAAAGTATGTCCGAGTCCGTTACGGTCATTCTCACAAACTAACTAACTCTAACTGGCTAACTCCCTGTCGTCAACATTCGTCCACTCTTAAATATGATTATGTCGTTATGTCAACAATGTTGTGTGTATTCAGTGATCGCTTGTGTGGACGTGAATGTGACCTAAGAGTATAATTAACTAATTTAACAAATAGTAATTAACGTATATAATACATTCGTATAATAGCATATTATAACGTGGGTGCATTGAATTACAGGAGTTATACTCTGCACCTGTCCATCCGACCAATAACCTATTGTTCCATTATGGGCGTGTCGATTAATAGTCTACGAATGTAGTTGTCCATTTATTGCTGTAAAGTTCACGCCCTATCCAATCAAGTCTGTCACGTGTCTCGGGGTGTGTCAATCATCCAACCGTATCCTATGGTCGTGTAGCCGCGTGCGCGTGTATGGGCGCGTCTATTGTCAAGGGTATGCGTGCGTTCGTGTGTGCGTTCTTGATACAGATGCGGCAGCGTGCACGTGTGTCGCTATGCCTGTCAATTTGTGTTGGTGTGGCCATGTGGCCATGTCCCTGTACCATACCATCTTGTTGCATCAAATTATCTTTCAACACAAATATATGCATGGAAGATTAACAACTTTAGTACAACACATTTTATCTATCCATACACAAGTATGTTAGATGTGCGTACACAAGATATTCACCTTCATACATTATATGCAGCCAAACATGGTAGAGAAACAAATTGAATCTTATTTTATGTTGTTATTTGTCACTGAGGTCAGCTTTCTGAAGAACCACCATCATATTAGTGTGGAAGATCCTTCCTCGGAGGTTATTTTCGAGTATATTATACACACTTCATCCATATCATATACGGAGCCGCATTTTGCTATGTGAGTCAGAAAACACGTGTTTCACGAATCTTTCATATACAGTGGTAGTCATAGACATATTTAATGGGCCGCTATAGAAATTGATTCCACTCAAATTCAAAGACTTAGGCAACTTGCTTTATTATAAGGTGTATGATGGGATTTGTTCTTAAAAGTACCCAACATCGCCTTTCAGATAATATGATATGCACGCGTTTTATGCGTGTGTATATTGACGTGGTGGGTGGAAGGTGGTGGGTGGAAGGTGGTGGGTGGAAGGTGGGCGGGGCTGGAAAGGAAGACCTAGGACCTATATCGTGTAAACTCATAACCTAGAGGCGCCTGTACGTTCTTTGGCACTGGTAGTGGATGGTTTTGGATGATAGTTTTACTCTTCATAATCATTCTCGTCTCTTCAATACTCCACTATCACATTAACATATGCTACCTCTCCTCTCCTCCCCATCATCTTAACAACATCGCTATCGTATCGGATCCCACCTGACCCACCCAACCGTTCCCGCACCCATCCCGCGACACTACATCCAATATCCATGAACCACAGCAACTACGTCTCCACTTCTCACACTCATCTGTTGCACCACATCACTCATTCAAGTTCATCTCATCCTACCTCATTTAATTTTATCTCATCACACCTTATCCACATCATGCATCGTCGATTTGCATCCGGCCTCGAGACATGCAGTCCCATTCGCATCATCCCACTCCACCTCACCTAAACCTTATATTACAGTCAATTTGCTACTATTCCATATCACCCAATCACATCCCATCATCTTGTTTTGCATCTGCGCTCAGCTCATCTCATCTCATTTCACGTCATCCAACCACATCTCATTTCACATCACATCACTTATATGCCATTCTTGTCCAATTTCCCATCTTATCCCAAGATTTCCAATCCATCTTATCCTATCCAAGTTCGTCTCAACCAACTTATCTCATCGCACCGCACCCTGTCACATGCGGCCATTCCCATCTCACCTCAGCATACATACTTAACTCACCTTGCATCAGTGAATTTTGGGATTTTGCAACTATGTTAAACCACACCACACATATATTGCTCTCAACGGCATTCTGGCCATCTCAAACATTACATACAATCTTACTATCTTACTAGAGGAGCCCAGATTTAGCTATTCCCCGCACATCTTTAGTTAGGCTCCACCTACGAGTTGTCTTTATCGCTATCAACTTACCGCTGCACTCTCTGAATCTACATTTTCAGAAAACTATGCAGGTAAGCTGTTGACTATTTTGAAACTAATTTGGCCAGGCACCATTGTTTTCTATTAGCTTAACACTATTTAACAGCATGTGTATTAAATAGTAAAGACACACCATTCGTACAACTTGATGGACTATTAAGCGTTTAAGACACAATGAAACTCGAGCCATCCATGCCGTACTTGAGTATGACGGCGCCGTACGCGTGACGTAGTTGATTATGACGCCGTATGATCGATTGGTAAACGTGATTTACCCTCTAGCCATGTACACTGAATTAAAATCACAGTTTACCAAGGAGTCGTTGTTTTTACAAATGGCTGTGTATACATTATCAAGTTTCTTCGCTGCTTTCGTTGTGTCAGATCGTGTTTTCTTATATTCAAGAATACAACCATGTTGAATATTTCCGTTATTACCGTGGATATGAACGCCATCTCTCAACATATTCCTAAACCCAAGAAACGACACGGACATCTCTCCATGCCGAGGAGATTCATGTCTCGAACGGCAGAAGAAAAATCGCCAACAGTTACCTTATCTCGCGTCCGAGAGAAAATGTACCGATTTACTGGACCTTGACACAGCGGCTTTAAAAGAGGACACAGTTGCACCGATATTCTGTGGGACCAACGTGTGCTGACATCGGTGGTTCTAGTAAAACAGTGGGACTTCGACAAGAGTAATCTACAGGTAAAATGACTCTGGTGCTATCAAGAGATCGCAGATTCTCCGTAATAAAGCTGATTGAGACGACAAGGAACCGGTCATACCCCTCCTGACAAATACAACATTGTCCGTGACAAATCAATATGATCACTACAAGAATACTATTTATCAGCATTGAGCATCATCTATCATCTTGCAGCTGCTCTAAGATTTGTTTGAGAACAGTTGATGCAGCCACGTCCTCAACACACATAACTAAACACGGTGGTGGGTGGGTGTGGTGGGTGTGGTATTGCTGATTCGCTGAGGCAACGGGGAATGCGGTCTGGATCGATCGCGTGGCGAGAGACTTCACTAGTCCTTCAATACACGATGATAATTTTAGTGAATAATAAGGGGAGCGGCGTATGCTGATTTGGTATTGTACCATGTTCGTCTTCGCTCTTTACCTACCCGCTCATGGCTGACTTGGATCATCGAGGGAGGACCAAGTGAGCAGATCTGATTTACGTAATCAGCACATGTAAATTCATCAACTTGCCAATTTCAGTGCAACACACGCTGCCACGAACATTATCGACCGCAGATGTAACTAATTCTATTACCCACATGATCTGTGTTCAATAAACGCACGATAGACGTAGTCAATCTCTGGATATCCTGGCTATTGCACACATTATCTACAGTTTAACGGTTTAACGATCAGCAATCTCGCTTGACAGAGCAAGATGCTGATTAATTAGCAGGCTAGATGGTGTATCTTACACCCTTTCCTTAAAGCTTAGTAACCAATGCATTATGAATTTAATGTTCTAGACCATGGTTATGGGTCATTGCCCTCAAGATCGATGTCTTGGTACTTGAGGACGTGGTCATGCTTCGTGTCGTGACGGTGATCGTTATCACAGTTGTCGCCATCGTATCTCTATGTAATAGGATACCTATTTATAATGTCACGGTTAAAAGTTGTGGGCTGCCTCATTAATTCGGCTATACAAGATGTGCATATCGCCACCATCCCCACTATCATTAAGACCTCCACTACGACCACGGCCACGACCACCACGAACACCACCACCACCAGCACGACCACCACCACCAACACCGCCACTACCGTTGCCGCCACCGCCGCTGCCGCAGCGGCCGCCACCACCACCACCACAATCACCACTACCAACACAACCAGTAGCATAACCGCCACCGCCATCAGCACCGAGACACCCACGACCATCGCATCTCCTACAGCCACCACCACAACCACTAACACCACCACAACAACAAGGACAACCACCACCAAAGACAACGCCACCAAGAACATCACCATACCACCACCGCCACCACCGCACCACCGCCATCATCATCATCATCATCATCATCATCATCATTCCTCACTATCGTCTTTATCACGACTACCGCCACTCATCACAACCAGCATCGGTATCATAGCACACATTCCAACTAGATCTAACTTTATCACCATTTAGTAAATGAATCTTTACAGTGTATCCATCCATCATATGACGTCATAACCAACTACGTAACGTGTACGATGACGTCACAATCAATGACGTTATGAGTGACGTAGATAAGTGCGCCACGAACGCATACTTTGGTGACGGGCTAAGCGTTGTTGTACGAATTGTCTGTATGTATGGTTATTGTATTCTGCGGCTGTAGTAGTAGAAAGATTCAACAGCAGCTGCAATCAGTCCTCTTTTACTTTTTGCCAGGGTGTCTTGTCCTCAGCCACAATCTGTAGCTTCCTCAAGTCCATTCTTGATTGGACTATATCGAGTCCTGGTTTCTTGAGATAACCTCGTAGCACGCATACGCAATTGTATGTCTTTACTATTTAAGAAAGACGTTGTAGAATATGTTGAAACTAATTTGACTGGGCACTGGTGGTACCATATGCAGCAACATCATCAAGTCAAATTAGTTACAAAATGTTCTACACTGTATCTGTATAGTTTTCTGGAAATTGACTGTCAGTCAAGGACATTAGGAATCGATCGATCCAGGCACGAGTGATGTGTAGGTGAAGCTTACCTAGAGATGTGCTGGGCATAGCTACTCTGGAAGGTCATTCCAGAACACGGAGTTGTTCTCTATTACATTGCTGTTGCAATGGTGGTATATCCATCCATGCAACGTGCGAGACTCGTGTCATATGTGTGCACATATTTTCACTTCTATCATAGGTCCTTATTTTAAGAGGTAATCTACATTAATTATACCATAACGATGCCATATATGCATTCCTAACAATGGTTGTGACGATTCTAAGGAGACAAACAGAATGGTGTATTGTCAACACGCAAAACTGTACATAAGATGTTAATGCATGTGTCTGCACCTGGGCTATGATGGTTATCGCGAAGGTTGAGATATCTTTCATACCCACTGATCCAAATGTTATTCACCATCCTGATCAAACAGCAGTAGCCAAAACCAGTTGTGCAGAGTGTGTACACTCCATTATTTGGAAAACGTGAGCAAAATCATCTCTGATAGAAGGTGATGCACTTCTGGTCTTGGGATAAAACGCATCATCCATATTTCAGTAATCCGGACTATTGAGCAGATAGAGCGGCTAGATGAGAAATAGTAGAGGGGATATGTTGAGCATAAGCTCTTGGAAACAACAACGCTGCATGTGTAGCACCCAGAACGGCTCGATGAGAAATGGTAGAGGGAATATGTTGAGCAGAATCTCTTAAAATCTGCCGCCCTCATTGTGTACCATATACCAACGTAGCAACTCACAACCTTCAGCAGCCCGCAGACGAAAGCTCTCTCTGGCTTTCTAATAATGGTGTAACAGATTCCTTTGGAGGGCATACTCCCTCCTGGATCCACGCGTATATATTTCGTGTTTGCACATCTGTTGCTTGTCCGTGAGCGACTGTCTCCGTGTTCCACTCTGTGCACCGCAATTCAGAAAAGTCCGGAGATGGCTGTGTAGTATGTGTTACGGTGGTGGCCACTTCCATAAGATTGGTGACGGATGAGACGTGCATCTCCACCCAACTCATGGTAGTGTCTGGACATGATCTCGGAATCTGCCACGCCCTCACGGGAAGGACATTCGCGGAGGATATTCATCTCTCTACCCCAACCGTAATGATATGTCAGTTATTAAATTTGCTTGTGTAAAATCTAGCCATAGTCCAGTGCTGTTGTATGTGGTTATGAAGCAGGGCATCTAAAGTCTCACCCAGTTCAGATGTTTTGTGAAGTAACATGTATGCTTGCCATCCATGGAGGTAGATGCTTTCCAAACCAACCTCTGGGAGGCAGGGCGTCTGCGCCCGTGAGATAGTCATATATCTAATGATAGGTAGGAATCCCTGCCACTTGCGGCCTAAACTAGTTCTCATCTCTAAAAACTAAATGGGAGGATAGGAATAGCAAAAGGCCCACATAAATAAAAGCGGCTTAATTATCTTAGAATAACATAAGACGGGGACTTGTGAATCTCTCGGGAATCACGTCCTCCGCCTTCACGTACGCCAGTATACATCGCGTTAATTATATTTCATTAGGATGGTCTTTTTACCTAGCATTTGTGTTGAACAGAGTGGATCTTTTTGCGAGCTCTTTTCCTCTGCTTCGGCGTTGAAGGCATGTTCCCGTGACGGAGGCCCACGCGAGGCACTTGCCTCTCGTATAAGCCAGATATCCTGTGATGGAGGCCCGTGCGAGGCTATTACCTCTCGCACCAACAAGTAGCTTCTAGGTGACCGGAGCATGCGTGAGGCATATCCCTCTCGTAACATCAGGAGTGTTTTCCTCTGTATGATGACGGCCTACTAGCTTATATTAAGTTAATCAGTGGCCTCGTTGTGCGGATGCCTCCCGTACGGGGATACGTCTGTGGAGTTACCAATCTGTGTGGTACCTCCGGTGACCCCACGTGCAAAGTACATTAGCTAGCTCTACTTTATGTATTATTGTATATGCTCATACACTGTCAAACGATTTATCTAGTTTGTACTGGTCATACTGTTTATCTTTTATAACGTGCACTCCATAATATAAACGTCCTATGGAAAGACATACCGGTAACACAAATAGCAGGGATGACACCATGGAGTTCAATCTCAGCGGCAATGGTCGCACGGCCCCACTGGAACGATTGAGTTCCACCGGCCTTAGGAGCTGGTCTATTTATTTCGCGGAGTGACGTACCATGGGATCCGTAACCCCCAAGACTTGGAGCTAGCCAGCCACCTCGTTCATCATGCGCGTCTGGTGCAAGGAGCGGGTACTTCGTATCGGAACGATCCGACGAAACCCTGCGAGCTACACTATGAACGACGTTGAAGTTGAAGGCCTGCAGGGATTCCTGCCACCTTGCTACCTGGCCACCCAAGTGTTTAAGGCTTCTGAGCCAGCATAGTGAGGCGTGGTCTGTATGGAGAGTAAATGAGCGCCCATACAGAAAGTGTTTATAATACTTGACGAAGTGTACCACCGCAAGTAATTCTCACTTAGTAGTCGCGTGACGTTTCTCAGTGTTATTAAGCGTATGCGAGCCATAACCCAGTATCTGCTCCATTCCATCTGCCATGACCTGAGATAGAACTGCGCTGCCGGCATATGCCGATGCATCTGTGTCTAAGATGAAATCGAGGTTAGGGTTGGGATGAGCAAGAATAGGAGTGGTCGTCAAGAGTTCCTTCAGCACCCTGCAACTCACACTCACTCGTCCACTCGAATGGTCGATCCTTTTCGGTGATCCTAAATAGGGATGATGCAATCTCACTGAAATGATGGATATAATGGCAATAGTACTGGTAGAGTCCGAGGAAACTCTGGGTGTCCGTGACAGACGTCGCTGTCTGCCACTCTGCCACCGCTTTTGTTTTGATGGTTGAGTAGCCACTCCATCACCTGCTATGACGTGTCCCAGGAACTCGAGGCTCTGTCTGAAGTGATGACATGTCTTGAGTTTGAGCTTTAAGTTAGCTGGGCAGAACCTTGGAAGCATGGTGTCTAAATTGGATAGGGTTTGCTCAAACGAGGGGCCAAAGACGATTACGTCGTCGATGTAACATAGGCAGATTTCCCATTGCAGGGTAGTTAATACCTGCTCAATGAGCCGTTCAAATGTTCCTGGAGCGTTGCACACATCGTAGGACATTTTGCGGAACTGGAAAAGACTGTCTCTGCAGACGAATGCGGTCTTCTCCATGGCAGCCTCATACATGGCAACCTACCAGTATCCACTAGCCAAATCAACAGTACAACACCACTTGGCTCCGGACAAGGTATCTAAGGCCTGATCTATCCAAGGTAACGGATACGTGTCCTTGACGCTTAGGTCATTAAGGTGGCGGTAGTCTATACACGACTGCAATTATCCATCATTTTTGCCTGCTAGTACACATGGACTGGCACAGCGGGATGCTGATGGCTCTATTATGCCCATCCGCAACATGCCATTTACCTGTCGGTATGCCTCTGCCTCCTTATGTATGAGAATACGTCTTACTGGCTGTCGAACGGGTCTGTTGTTTCGTGTGTCAATGGAGTGTCGTACACGATGAGTGTCACCCAGATCGATGTCTCCAGCTGGGAAACTATCGCGGTACTTGTAGAATAATTTCTGTAGTTGATGTTTTTGAGATTGCATCAATCCAACTGTGGCACGCAAATATAAGTCATGTATGTGTTCTGGCAAATCATCAGAAGTTGTTGCTGGTGTGGGTGCGGTGGGTGCTGTTTCCCGTGAGATCACATCCACAAAATGGCCACGGCAGACTCATGGTTCAAGAGTTATTGGGCCCGCAGTGCCATTGAATACCCGAAATGGTATATGATCCCTGTTGGTGGTGTCCACGATCATACGGGGACTGTCACATTGTGAGGCAAGCATGTATTCACTGTCGGATTCAAGCATGGCTGTGTGAGTGTTGTCTCATAACTGTGGTGTGGTGGCCCATAAGATTTGACCCTGTCCCGGCTCAACTGTGGCGGTTGACACCAAACTCACCGCACATGTATCATACAATGAGGCTTCCGGTCTAAGGGGTATTCGTCGGCCGTGTATGTCTAATTCCTTTTGTCTGCAATTCATGATGGCTTCGCTGGCACTGAGGAAATCAGAGCCAAGCAGGGCATCGTTTTGAAGAGAGGCGATAGCAACTTACTGTATGAATTGCATCTCCTCTATTTGTATCACGAGGTTTACTATACCAGCCAATGGGATATCAGCTCCCGTAGCCGTTTGCAAAATTATGTTTGTAGGCTTAAGGGGTGGTTTCTCATACAAGCGCTTGGTAAAAATGGTGATTCAAGCTCCAGTGTCGACAGTGGCGCTGGTGGAAATACCGCTAAATAGTCCTCTTTGCGGCAATTTTAACACTTTATATAGCGAATCTCAAGCACGTGACCTCCAATACATGTAGACTTCTAGGAAGGTAAGCTACCAGCCGAATTAATTTCAATATATTACATTTAATGTTGCTTACATTATCCAGTCACTAAATGCATACGGTTCATAGTTTTAGTCGCCTCATTGTCACATTAATGCCGGCCCTAAGTCATTTAATTGCTATGTCAGTTAACACGTGACGTAATTGTATCTGGAGGAAAGAAACGATCATATAATGGAGTGATCGATATCTAGGAATCTGCTGGTCAGATTTGAGTCAAATTTAACATAGGAAATGTTGTGGCCGTACACTATGAGTCTGTATCGTTGGGGATGGTCCGAAAATCAAGGTCGAGAGAATCCCGGTAGCTAGCGATTCGAATTTTCCAGATTGTTTCATATATTAGTGAGTCGTCGGACCTTGCGGATCACATCCAAAGATGTTGAATCCTAGTATATGGCCACACTCATTTCCTGTCTTAAAATAGTTTCGGAGATCTAAGGATATAAGGATCACCGCCAACATTTGGAAATCATGTTGCAAGTCAGGTTCCTTCGTTGCTTTAATATCTGAGCTACATACGATCAGCAATTTTTTTTAGATACAACTCAGAATAGGCGTTTGACTGACTGACTGATCAACGGACTGACTAACCGACCGACCTAACACAACTGAGGACATGGCGGTGTGTAGAGCTGCAGCACACAACTAAATACAATATCAAGAGGAATCAGAAAAATCATGAACAAATGGCAGCGTTGGGGTTTGCAATCTTCGATTGCTCTTTTTATATGTTAGCTAAAGCAAAGTGTGTGTGTTGTATTGTTCATGCATCACATGCAATTATCCAGTATGTCGACTGTAGCATATAATTCCCACCAATGCCCCTTGGAGCCGACGCTAACACAGAGGAAACAGTGGATGTATCGAGCTTTCTCTTTAAAGTTCCGGAACAAACGTACTGATTGACTAGGATATGATGTCATATTGCACAACGGGAGTCTATCTATCTCGTTCATGACATCTGGCTAGCGTGCGTTTGGTTATGTATGGAGTCGGCATCATCGGCGAGTGTAGCCTAACAGCACGCAACACATCTTTGATATTGTAAGTTACTGTTCCTTCATTCCGTGCCATGTCACGCACCCATTTTCTAACGATTGGTGATATGCCATAATTATGCATCTGCAGTCACATTCTCGGAGTTGCGGTGCACTCGTATTCGTCATGTGATCGATATATGTAAGTCATATGATCACAATACGATTGCGCTTTATAGTATGTGGTCACATGGTCGTGGTTGTGTAAAGACAACTACAATTTACTGACTAGGTTTGGTCAAGAAAATCAAGATAGTTGCTTATTGTATGTTCTGTTGCAGGCCAAGGGAAGACTACATTTGTGAATTTACCACTGGAGTCTTACCAGGGCTAACATCTAAAATAAAAGGTGTTTTCTCTTGACCTAAAATGGACATTGCACACGTCCACTGCAGAGGCCGGTTTTGACCGTCGTGTAAAATGGTTAGGAGATCGCCTGCCGTTAGCATATAGTGTTAGCTTATAGTGTCCGTCGATGGTCATTAATAAGAACAGTCGCGGTTAATTTTAAATGTTGCTTAAATTGCAACACAATTTTGCTAAAGCAGAGGATCCATGGCCAGATTATTATCTGATTACATCGCAAAATAAACTGTATACATTAACATTAGCATAACAATACTAATGCTCTACTTTTAACACACTGTAGTGGTGTGATACGGGTCTTTAGATCACCCTTCTAGTTTAGCATCTAGTGACAGAGCAGATCGTTTTCCGAAGCCTCCAAACCCGCTAAAGTAGCTAATCTTGTCCATTCGCCCGCGCTTTTCTTGTTGGAAATGATCATAGTGAATTCTTTTCAAGATTTCCTCAATCTCCTCAGGTGTCATTTGTTTCAAATAGCTGATTAGCGTTATGAGGGAATCTGCAGGCGTGTCCGGTATGTTCCGTTTTGATCTCAGATTAACGCCCGCCACGCCATCTGCTGCATCTACCTTTGAATATAAAATTAGACATAATTAATAATATTTCCGAAGAAATGGAAGATAAAATAACAAAAGAAACAGCACGAAGAAGATGAACAAAACAGAAATAGAAGGAGGAGGAGGAGGGGTGTAGGAGGGGTGGTGGAAGAGGAACATTAAGACAATGATGAAATTGAGGAGGAGGAGGAGGAGAAGGAGGGGGGGGAGAGGAAGATAACTAGGCACATGCTGGAGGGAGGAATAGTAAGTTGTTGGTAACCCAAACAAATTGTACAGTTCCACAGCATATGCTTATGTGCTCTACTGATGGCATACGTATGCATTCGTATGTCGTATGTATATGCATACGCCCATACTCTCTGGCTCTCACCACTCTCGACCACAATCTCATCCACATATCATGTATAGGCATAGTCATGATGCAGCTCACTTCTTTGTACCACGATCTTCTAAATATGTCATCAGCAATAGTTCACGTCAAATTAATTATTATAATATTCAACATAATATCCCATCAATCATAAATATGCTTTTGTACCGGCATTTGATCTCGCCGGATAATAGGGTTGAGCAATGGCCGGTTGTCAGAGAAGGCATCGGTGTCAACGACGTTACTTGTGGTGCACATATATGTCTGTGTCCTTATAATTCCGTGTGTAATGTCAATAATAAATACCGTATCGAGGCGTTAGTAATAACACCTAGTGCATGCAGAGATATGTGTTACAGTTAATCACAGAATCATATAGTAGTCTAATACCATTTCTGCATACTTAGTTGATCATAATCTGTATACATGAAATCTGACATCAGATGCTCGTAACTGTTCGGTTAGCAACTTGCATATTCATCCCGGTTGTTTAAACCAGTACCAAATGGAATGTGATTTCTATATGGAAACTAATTCCACACTATTTGGAGGGATACTTGTTACCGGTACTTCCTATTTTGGTATTGAAAGAATATACGCCATTAACGGCAACGATCACTGGTTATCATCGATTCAAACCAATAGCTACACGTGAATACAGTCTACGTGGTGCAATATGGCGAAATGTCTATCTGATGCCACGATGCTATGAGTGGCGCCTTAATTTGTATTTAAGCGGGTAGGAATGGGGGCGTGTGGGGGTGGTCAGAGTGTGCTTAGCTTCCTCGCCAGGGCGTATCTGTGCTCATCTGAAAGAATCTATATGGATGAAGATGGGTCAGAAATATGTTAATAGCCATCAATGTCTCCTAGTGCATTATATTGTGACCTTTTAAGCGAGTAATGGGGGCATTGCTGCAACGCCATCAGAGACTTTCTATTTCTATTTCTTGCATTGTTTCCAAAGCATTTCAGCAGAAAAGAAAGGAATTTACTTTACAATGCTGAATATATCAAGTTCCTTGTCTGTACATAGAGGTATAAATTTGTACATATTATATATATATATATATATATATATATATATATATATATATATATATATATATATATATATATATATATATATATATATATATATATATATATATATATATATATATATATATACAAAATCGTCTATATATGTTAATGAGGGCCTCTGCTAGATCAGGCCGTGTACTTGAAGTGCTACCCTCAATACATAACGAGTATTATTAGTATTATTATTATTATTATTAGTATTATTATGTCCATGCACATGCTATCCTCACCGCGGCTAAACCTGCGAACCGGCGTACTCTGTCAGTGCGTGGCCGCTTCTCTGTACAAGCAGCTACTTGGAGCCGCTGGCGGGAGCGGGGGGGTAGTGTGGAGAGCTAGTTACGCGAGTCCATCCAATGGGAAAGGTTGACTATACTACTCACACCCCATTCATACACAGCCGGAAACGCGTCTTGTTACCTTTAACACATTCATGGTCAAGCCGGTAAAATGCGAGCTCTGCAGCTGCATTTAACAATGCCTATTTACTGGGTATCAGAAAGGTATTTTGTAAATTTCAGTAATAAATCTACAAGAATCGTCTTATCTTCAAATGTATATGAGTAACATTGTGAACGCTTCAAGGCGCTGTTGCCATAGAAGGTGTTACACTATCGCCACAGCTGTAATTGTTGGGAGTGTGAGAGACGTCAACTGCACCAACGCGGCATTTCATGACAATGCACCGATGCCATCTTCATGTATCAAGAAATGATGCACTGTCCAGTGGTTAAAGCCGCTAATTATGCTAAGACATGTCAATGCACTGACGTCATTCTCAAGCCCTTTCCAAGATATGTTATTGCATGGGGTATTATCCGGATTGATATAACATCATCAATGCACTAACACATATCATACCTCTGTCGACACATACATTGCATTAATTTGAAGTTGGGTAAAGGAAGGAATGCGAGATCCGTTAAGAGCATCGAACGGTCTGGGAGAAACGGTGTGGGAGAAACTCAGAGATAATTTAAACGGTATGGTTTGGATATCTAATGAAAGGGCAGGTATCTATACGACGGCATTCATCTCTCTACCCCAAACCTCCCTCTCTCTCTCCCCACCCACCCACCCACCCATCTCTCTCTCCCTCTCTCTCTCTCTCTCTCTCTTCCCTCTCTCTCTCTCTCTCTCTCTCTCTCTCTCTATCTCTCTCTCTCTCTCTCTCTCTCTCTCTCTCTCTCTCTCTCTCTCTCTCTCTTCAGTCCGTCAGCTCGCAGACCGACTCCTAGTGAGCTCGTTTGCAAGCCTCCTCCTATCAGCCTCCTTGTGTGGTCATCTGCTTGATGAACAAGATCTGACAGTTATCAAGATGTACATTGATAAATTGTTGTCCCTCCACCTACACATCATAAGCACGTTCTGACGCTTTCTAGTTGCCATTCTCCGCACCAATTATTCCTCTATGCTCTAATATCTCTAGGGATAAACGATACATTGCCCAAATATGTGTTCACTAGTCAAACACAAGCCTACCTCTGTTACCGTTGCCACGCCTGCGCAGCAATCGTGATACCATCAC
>CM067359.1:185511271-185682390 GCA_034401795.1 Chaetoderma sp. LZ-2023a
CTAATTGTTAATTCAAACAAAATTGATCTCGGTCGTGTACGATCAGTGAAATAACAGTTCAGATAAATAATCGTCAATTCTACGTCCATCGCCATTAACCCACTCCAACATATCGAGCAGATAGTATTATACTTCTATCCAATGCAATTCTGTTAAACCTTCGTAAGCCCCATGAATCAGTGATCTGATTAGTAGTTAGCTAACTGGTATATATTATCAATTGAGGAGTCTAGGTTATACATAGGCCTAGTAGTTGCCGTCATACTTAACTATGTGGCGTGTAGGCTGGTGTAATAATCAATTACGTCATGAATGATTTAGCTTAATTAATGAATGACTACACGTTGTTGTACAAACTGACTGTCTTTACTACTTAATAAACACGCGGTTGGATATTGTGAAACCAATTGTAATGGGCGCCGTTGCTGTAAATGGTTGAAATTAGTTTCAACATATTCAGCAGCTCATCTGTATAGTTTGCTGGGAATTGACAGTCAGGAAGCTAAGGGGTCGATCCATCCTGTCATGGGCGAAGTGTGGGTGAAGCTTAGGTAAAGAGGGGCAGGGCATAGATAAAACTGGATTTCTCCGCTGTTGCATGCATCTGCTCAGAGAGGCTCCCTTGTGAACAATGCCTGAATCCCGGGACGTCTTGAAAAAGTGTTGATACATCAGCTGCTCAATTGATTAAAGTAATCAACTTGTAGTTCGGAATCAGGGATAGCTAGTAAGCGATATCATGTGTCACGGTACTTCAGAGTCTGGGCATGCAAGGTATTTGCTTTCTTTTACCAAATTTCACTTCTTGTATCAGAATACGAAAATTCAAATTTGAGCACATCTCAAATAAAAATGTCTTATAAGAAGGCCGATCCCCTCACCCACACGTTTCTGACAGGGAGCACGCATTCGAGGACGTGCAGCAGTACCGATACAAGCCGGCGGAGATATATGTGCCGATCGCAAGGGGCGATGTAAAATGTCCCTTTTCAAAATAATTTCCGCTAAGTAATGCAACGATTTGCGGATTCAAATCAGACAATCGATTTTGAGATGTACATTTACATTTGTCCGTCATTTGGTCTGTCTATACAGGCAATGTTCCTATCGCTATCTACACATTTCACAAGAAAAAAGTATTTTCGCAAGTAATTCTTTCACATTGGATTTCATTATTGTGTTCTGAAGTTTCACCGCCTTTCGCACTTGGAGGTTGCACCGCGTAAGGCTGATGTTCCTCAATATATGTTTTACCCGTGGTTGGTAGGCGAGGCTATGGAATGGTGCAGGCATATTGACTTCCAAGGGAAATGAGCCCAAATGTACGTATTTTGCAAATATATTTGCATTATGCCACACGGAAGGATATCTTCTCACGAACGTACCAATCTTCCGGATATTGATTGGGGTAATTCTCAGGAGTGATCGATTCTGTGAAATTCTTCACCGTGACATATGATACTTTCTCTCACCTAAGCAGCTTTACTAGCAGTGTTAATTCGCATCAACTATGAGAGTGCGCAAGTAGGTCCTATGTGAATAGAATGCACTGGCATGATGGCTGTCCGATAGATAAATGTGTGAATGATACTGAGATTGCAAATGGTCCAATTTATGCTCAGCATGTCATAAATACTGGGCTAAATCGTACAACGACTAGGACCAGACTAATCCATAAAAAGGAAAAATTAGTGCCGATGCGTGGAGTACTCTGTTTAATAGTGTATATGACTGGACGCCGTTGCTGCCTAAGGCATCCAGTCATCTTGACTTTAAAATGGTCAACAGCTTTCTTGTATTATTATCTTGCAATTGAGATATTGGGAATTAGTCGATGAAAGGGTTACAGCGCATGATTGCAAGTTATGATCATAACTCACTCATTGGCTGGTGTATGTTGTAAGTTAAATCGGCAAATCGCTCCTAAATTGGAAACTATCTCACCTTTTTCTTAAAATATTAATGATGCAGCAGGTTTCTCCCAGAAAAAGCAACTGCATTATACTGGATTGACTCTTGCACTACAGCTCATATCTGAGCTCTGATAAATATGAAGATTTATATCCATTGTTCAACTGCACATATGCCAGGTTCACGAACACAGAACGACGCGTTGCCTTAATGAATTAATCACGCAAAAGGTTATTGGATATGATAGCGTGGTGTAGAAAAACTGTGTACACGGTCCATAGTATTCCATACAAGGCTGGGATTCGTAGCCGGGATCTGTTCGTCGGGGCTGGAATAACTGCAGCAGATGGTGAATCGAGTGGGGGGGGGGGAGGGGTGTTGGGGTATGAGTGGGCAGAGACATGGATGGAGTGGTGGCCGTTGGACAGACGAACATAACATGGATGGGGAGTGATGAGAAAGAGGGAGAGAGAGGAAGGGAAGGATGGAGCGAAGGACGGGTGGGCGGGCGGACGGGAGCGGGCGGGCGGGTGGGCGGCCGGATGTATGGTCTGACGCACTGGCGGGCGGACGGACGGACGGACGGACAGACAGCATGATATACAGCATGACAGACAGACAGACAGACAGACAGACATACAGACAGACATACAGCCAGCCAGCCAGCCAGCCAGCCAGCCAGCCAGCCAGCCAGCCAGCCAGCCAGCCAGCCAGCCAGACAGACAGACAGACAAACAAACAAACAGACAGACAGAGAGACAGACATACAGAGAGACAGACATACAGACAGACAGACATACAGACATACAGACAGACAGAGAGACAGACAGACAGACAGACAGACAGACAGACAGACAGACATACAGACAGACAGACAGACAGACAGACAGACAGACAGACATACAGACATACAGACAGACAGACAGACAGACATACAGACAGACAGACAGACATACAGACAGACAGACAGACAGACATACAGACAGACAGACAGACAGACAGACAGACAGACAGACAGACAGACAGACAGACATACATACATACATACATACATACATACATACATACAGACAGACAGACAGACAGACAGACAGACACACACACACACACACACACACACAGACAGACAGACAGACAGACAGACAGACAGACAGACAGACAGACAGACAGACAGACAGACAGACAGACAGACAGACAGACAGACAGACAGACAGACAGACAGACAGACAGACAGACAGACAGACAGACAGACAGACAGACAGACAGACAGACAGACAGACAGACAGAAATTCGTGTGTGTGATTTCTCTATAATGTAGGATCAATCCCAGCCTTTACCTGTTAAAGCGACCTACTGAGTAATTCACTTTATCCCAACTAATCTCAAGGGGGGACCACTCTAATTAAATCTAAACTTGGTCTCGATAGGACAAATTTAGGCAAAGAAATTGTTAATTAAATTCCAGTGCCAATGCAGTTTTTTTCAATGTAAAGACGGACTTGCTTGTGCCAGGCCTCCATATTTGTCCCAAATCAAACAATTTTAAACTGTTTACATGTACAAATACACTGTCGGAATTGGTCTGCTGGTAGCTGATATTTCCTTTGCACGGTCGTCCATACGTGCAATCGTCCATGAGTTCGTTCGTTCGTTCGTTCGTTCGTTCGTTCGTTCGTTCGTTCGTTCGTTCGTTCGTTCGTTCGTTCGTTCGTTCGTTCGTTCGTTCGTTCGTTCGTTCGTTCGTTCGTTCGTTCGTTCGTTCGTTCGTTCGTTCGTTCGTTCGTTCGTTCGTTCGTTCGTTCGTTCGTTCGATCGTTCGTCCGTCCGTCCGTCCGTTCGTTCGTTCGTTCGTTCGTTCGTTCGTCCGGGCGGGCGTCCGTGCGTATGTGCGTGCATGCGTTCATATGTGCGTTTATTCATTCATTCATTCCTTCGTTCATCCACCTATCTGTTCACTCATCCTGTCACCTGTTCTTGGCCTCTCTATTGGTTTACTGGTCTGTACCTCCCAGACATCAATTGATTGTCTATGTGGATGGACTGTTGGATGGATTACTGGGTGGGTGGCCGGGTGGGTGCATTGATTGTTTGGACATATATGTTTGTAAAGGTACAAACCACCTCTCTTCCGCAACCACCTGCCGTACTTTATTCTTATATTTTGAATAAATTAAACCAAATTCGGAAATGAAATTGTAGCTTTCACCCATTTGCCTATTCATTTGTTCAGTCGTCTAGTCACCCACCGGGTGTCTGTCTATCAGTTTACAAATCTGTTCTTCCCTTAATCAAGTATTTGTTTAGGTGGATGGCAGGATGGACTGATGGATGGATTAATATGCTGGTGTCTGGGCGGGTGAATGAGTGCATGGGTTGTTGGACATATAAGCTTACAAAGCTCAAACAACCTGTGACTTACAACCACCTCTCTTTAGAAGGAATCTCACTAGACCAACAACATTCAGTCAATCCACAATGGATCATCCTATGTCAGAAAGACCTGCTCAAAACTATTTGTTTATTCCTATTTTCGAACACAGGGCAACACCAACTTATTACAAAGAAGTAATCAATGCTTTGTAATGACTGAGTGAACCGATTTGCCCAGATCAAAAAACTGTATAACTCCTAACTGTCCAAATTTGTTCCTATTTTCGAACACACGGCAACGCCAACTTATTACAAAGAAGTAATCAATGCTTTGTAATGACTGAGTGAACCGATTTGCCAAGATCAAATAACTGTATAACTTGTCAGAATTTGTTTTAATAATCTTTATTCAGGAAACCTGTCCCTTGCAGTACTCAAACAACAAGTAAATTACTCTCCGCCGCCATGATTAAACATATATCGGCAGCATTTGATCTAATGACTGACCAAATAGCCCTCATTGTTATTCTCACACCTTAATCGCCTGAAACGAACCGGCGTACTAACCCATGCTACAGTTAGATAAGCTCGATATAATTAAGCAATCACGCCTTTTGTATTAGCTGTTTGACTTCAGTAGCGCCAAAGGCGCACATTGATCTAAAGCAGGTCTTCGGGTTTAGTTTGATCTTTTGTGGAGAGACTGAATTAATAGTTAATCAGTAGTCACCATTGTAGTAATTCTCTTATAAATATGAAAGAAGTATCAGTTGCCATTAGACCAGTTTTTTCGCTGCATGACGAAGACCATTACGTCGAAAGCGCTCCAGCAACTGACAGTGTAAGCTTTAATTTTATATATATATATAATAATCTTGTATTAATTGTTCTTATTTTTCAGTTTCTAAATTGTTTCAACACATATCGCTCTAGTTAATATTTGGTAGTTAACTTTTTTTAATCTTTCTGACTAAATTTGACATAAATCCATAGAAATTTTATTACGTTCTAAAAATGGCCAAGAATTTCAACGGCCCAGTGGGTAAAGGACGCAAATCTGGCAACCCAGCGTCCAACCTTTCATCAACCAAAAGTGCTTCTAACCAGTCTGTTCAGGCCGTTCAGAGACTGGTTAAGATGTACTTCCATGTGTTGCAATGCTTGCATCACTATGGTCTTTTACGAGAGCATTTGGCATCAGACTCTCTCCCAAAATCTCTCAGCATGAAAATGGAGGAGATGAACTCGTTTTTCTGCCCTGACTTACGAGATGACGAATTTTTGAAATCGACCAGCATGATAAACCAAATTTGGGCTCATAGCTGCTTAGAAAATGTAATCAACCATTATCGAAGCAAATTGGACAAATTAAAGGCAGAGGTAAAAGTGGCCGAATCTAATGTAATTCTTGATCTACACAGAGCCAAAGGCATAGCATTGAAATGGGGTAGGCACAATTTTGGAAATAAATTGGCCACAACGACAATCACAAATTTTTGGAAATTTTTGGCAGAAATAGCTAGTGATGAGCAAAATAGAGTGATGTCAGTACCAACACCGGCGGCCACACCAAGTGCATGTTCAGGTTCACATTCAACAGTGACTAACAAACGACAACGGTCACCAACCACCTTCACACCCTCGCCTACCACTTCCAAGCGGACGAATCTGTATACATCACCAACACCAGCACCTGGTGTTGATGATGTAACAGAGTCATGGCCGGCTCTACCAAAGACAAATTCTCCTCCTGTGCGCCGTTGTCGGGTTGTTACTCACTGTTCCCCCAATCTACCACCTAGCAACTCTTCCTCATCTCTTCCACTATCTTCTCCTCGCCACCTTCTGACTCGATCTTCTCCTCTTCCTCCTTCTCCTCTCTCAATCCCGACTCCTCCTCTTCCTCCTCAAACTTCTTCTCTTCATGCATCTCCTCTCTCAATCCCGCCTCCTCCTCTTCCTCATCAAATTTCTTCTCTTTATGCATCTCCTCTCTCAATCCCGCCTCTTGCTCCTCATACTCAATCTTCTCCTCTTGCATCTCCTCTCTCCATCCCTCCTCCTCTTCATCCTCCTACGCTTCATCTCTCTTCTCCTCACGCACCTTCTTCTGCTCCTCTTCTTCTGTCTCCACCTCCTCTCCCTCCTATGGAGAATAATAGTAACCTGTCTGACAGGAAGTTTGCTAAGTACCGTCATCAATCGCATAGCAAGGGCCTGTGGAGGATCCCCAGAATCACCAAAAAGATTCTGATGATATGGTCCTCTAATCTAGCCCGAATTGATTTAGATGTCCATCCTGACACCCAGGTTGAGTGCTATCCTGGTGCCGCATTATCACATTTCAGAACAATGGCTATGCGACACCAGGATGGCCCTAGCCCGGAATAGATCATCTTGAATATTGGCATCAACTCCAAAAATGAGCATCCAACCAAAGCCTCAAGCCATTTACGGTTCATGGCTCGTGAATTTAAAAACACCTTCCCTAATGCGGAGTTGCACTTTGCTGAGATTAACTTCTCTGATAGCTTGTCAGACAGGCAAAGGTACTGTCTCAAGCGTATCAACGAATCAGCAAGGTCCAACTGCCACGTTGATAAGGTCATCCCCAAAATTTATCATGCCAATTTTCATGTTGAGAAGGATAGAATCCATTGGACGAAAGAAACAGCTAATTGTATTTATAACCATTGGTTGACGGTACTTAGTTTAAACTAAATGTGGGTCAAGGCAATAGCTCCCCTAACATAGGATTAGGAACAAACCTTGTCAATTTAGCAGCTGACTATGATCTCTCACCATCTGAAAAATCAATTCTCGATCGTGGTCTTACTTTTATACCAACTCCAAAACCAAAAACAGGATTAGATTTGCTTTTAGACACAGGTCTTATTGAAGTATCTAATTTTGGTCATTCAGTAAAAATAGCCCATCATTTTCGAAATTTAAATGGAGAGTCAAAACCATTCACTGGAAAATCCGGTTGGGACCCTCCAGATAGGCTAGTTGATGACAATATTAAAGCAACCATAAAAACGGTTGCTGGTATAGCCAGATCATTGCCAGTTACAAACAATAAGCAAAACCTTTCATTTCTCGAACGACAGGCTATCGACAAATTACGTAGAAATCAAAATATTATTATAAAACCAGCCGATACAGGTTCAGCAACTGTGATTATGTCTAGAGAAAACTACATCCGCGAGGCCGAAAGGCAGTTAACTAACACCAGGCATTACAGAAAACTTGATAATTTAATTTGGCCTCAAAACCGACAAAATTTCATTGAAATACTTAATTCATTGCATACAGATAAGTACATCGATAAGAAACAGCTAAAGTATCTGCTAGGTGAGAATAATCCACAAAATCGGACATTTTATATCTTGCCTAAAATCCATAAACCTATCAGCAACTGGTTAGATCCATTGACACCACCTGGACGACCCATCATTTCAGACTGTGGCAGTGAGTCTTATGTCATTTCAGAATATATTGATTACTATTTAACGCCCATTGCTAATAGACACAAGAGCTTTCTCAAGAACACAGAACACTTTCTTTCAAAGTTATCCAAATTGTCAGTTCCGAAAGATGCATATTTAGTCACATTAGACATAGATGCTATGTATACCAATATAGATATTGATGCTGGAGTCAATGCTATTAAGAATTCTTTTGTCAAATTTCCTGATCCAGATCGACCAGACACGGAAATTCTAAAATTATTAGAGCTAAGTCTTAAAGGAAACGATTTCCAATTTAATGGTGAAAATTACCTTCAAATCTGTGGATGCGCAATGGGTAAACGATTCAGCCCAAATTTTGCCACAATTTATGTTGCGGAGTGGGAAGAGGAGGCACTGAACAAATCAACCAAAAGGCCTCTTCTTTACCTCAGATATCTAGATGACATATTCATAGTTTGGCAACATTCAGAAGAAGACCTTTGGGAATTTTTTCGCATTTTAAATAACCAAGATTCAAACATCAAGCTAAAAGCTACTATTAGTGGAACATCGGTTGACTTTTTAGATGTCACGATCTATAAGGGTCCTCAATTTGATTCCTCTGGAAAATTAGAATATAAAGTATTCTTTAAGCCAACAGACTCACATCAGCTGCTTCACAAAAAATCATTTCATCCTCCACACACATTTAAAGGTTTGATCAAATCGCAAATCATAAGATTTTTTCGAAACTCTAGCAACAGGCAAAATCTGAATAGTGCATGCTCTACTCTGTTTGATGCTTTGAAAGCACGAGGCTATTCAGCCCGTTTTCTTCGAAAAATTAAAGCAGACACCATCAATGAGCTTGAAAATCTAAAACCTCATAGCGGACCCGAGTTTGAACCTGTCCAAATTAAACACAATAAACCAATCATGTGTGATGGATCAGTTTCTAAATGCGACAAAAATAGATGCAAAGTAAACAACTATATTGTAAACCAACAAACATTCCTGAGCTTTCAAACTAAAAATGAATATCATATCCGAACTAATATGCATTGTGATTCTGAGAATGTAGTCTATTTGATCAATTGTGCCCTTTGCCAGAAACAGTATGTTGGTGAAACAAAAAATGCATTTAGAGTGCGTGCTAGATGCCACGTTTCTGATATTAACACCTCAGCAGATACGCCAATCGCTCAACATTTCCAACTTTCTGATCATTCAGTTGAATATCATTTTGAAATCATGGCAATAGAACAGATTCCGACCTTCGATAGTGAGGAAGAAACGAGTTCGTTTCGCAAAATCCGAGAGGGCCATTGGATTAGAACACTCCAAACAAAAGCACCATTTGGAATAAATGTAGATTCGGGAATATCACAAAAGAACACAATTATCCCATTTCAACTCATATACAATAGACGTAATGTTGAATTAGCGAAAACCATGAAAGACGAATATTCACAGTTGCAATCTTAAGTAAAGGAACCGATCAAAGCACGACCAGTAATAGCTTACAATAGAAATCCAAACCTGAAAGATTTGCTAGTACGATCAAAGTTAGACCTTATAGTTCCTGATAACAATGACAAGGTTTCATCCCTCCCTACCTATTCTTAAATAAATCTAATCCCAACCAAAATCAATGGTGGGGCAACATGAAATCATATCCGTAGGACATCTTTTAATTGTGTGTCTGCAAAAGTGTGTGCGTGCGTGCGTGCGTGTGTTCGTTCGTTCGTTCGTTCGTTCGTTCGTTCGTTCGTTCGTTCGTGCGTTCGTGCGTTCGTTCGTTCGTGCGTGCGTGCGTTCGTTCGTTCGTGCGTCCGGGCGTTTGTTCGTATGTGTGTATGGGTGTGTGCTCGTACATCCGTACGTGTGTGCATCTATACTTGCGTGGGTGTATGTGTGCGTGTGTATGTGGGTGTGGGTGCATTAATTCGTGAGTACATTAGTGCCTGGGTGTGTGCGTGCATGCATTCGTGCGTCCGTTCGTGCATGCGTTCATGCATGCATTATTGCGTGCATTCGTGCATGTATTACTGTGTGCATGTATTATTGCATGCATTCGTGCATTCGTGCAGGTGCGTGCGTGCGTGCGTGCGTGCGTGCGTGCGTGCGTGCGTGCGTGCGTGCGTATGTACGTGCGTGCGTATGTACGTGCGTATGTGTATGTGTGTGCATTCGTGTGTGTGATTTCTCTATAATGTAGGATCAATCCCAGCCTTTACCTGTTAAAGCGACCTACTGATTAATTCACTTTACCCCAACTAATCTCAAGGGGGGACCACTCTAAGTAAATCTAAACTTGGTCTCGATAGGACAAATTTAGGCAAAGAAATTTTTAATTAAATTCCTGTGCCAATGCGGTTTTTTTCAATGTATAGACAGACAGACAGACAGACAGCATGACATACATACATAAATTCGTGTGTGTGATTTCTCTATAATGTATGATCAATCCCAGCCTTTACCTGTTAAAGCGACCTACTGATTAATTCACTTTACCCCAACTAATCTCATGGGGGGAACCACTCTAAGTAAATCTAAACTTGGTCTCGATAGGACAAATTTAGGCAAAGAAATTTGTAATTAAATTCCTGTGCCAATGCGGTTTTTTCAATGTACAGACAGACAGACAGACAGACAGACAGACAGACAGACAGACATACATACATACATACATACATACATACAGACAGACAGACATACAGACAGACAGACAGACAGACAGACAGACAGACAGACAGACAGGCAGGCAGGCAGGCAGGCAGGCAGGCAGGCAGGCAGGCAGGCAGCGCTGAACGCTATCATGCTGGTGCGTCAGTAAAGACTCGGTCGCATAGATGACACCAAACTCTGTCCAATAATTAAGTCTACCTAAGACGAATATTTAACATCGGAAAATCGTCACTCAACTGTCTGGCGTGATAGTCACATACGTTACATGCTAACTGCTATCAATATTATGTAGAGCTCCGTCACTTCAAACGAAAACTCCGTAACGACGTGTACGAACAGTATGTATTTGGGGAATGCACAGAGAGTAGTTCGGCATTCCCGTGTGAGAGTGCGTGTGCGTGCGTGCCATAATCTGTGTGTAAAATAACTATGGATCAGAATAGGCTCAAATTTTATAACAACAAAGGACGATACAGCGAAAGAGAAATTTCAGTCTTCGGATGTGATCTGGGTAAAGAACCCGGATGCTGATCAGATTCAATTCTGAATAAATGGATATCTGGAAAGGACTGGTTCGCTTTTAGTTCAATTCGTACGACAGATATGGTGTGGCCGTGCAGTAGAACTCTACAACGCTGGTCGCGATAACAAAAATTAAAATCAGGGAAATGCCCAAAATGCCTAAAATGTTATAAACAGGGATGGCGGGTGTTTGCAATCTCGTATTGCTTTTGTTTTGATATTAAGTGGAGGATCCCCGTGTATCCATCATTCATATGACGTCACTCCACTACGCGAAGTGTATGATGCCGTCATACTCAATTGTGCCACGAATGACGCAGCTGATTTCGTTACGAACGCTTAATTTATAACGTACTAAGCATTGTGTTACGTATTGTGTGTCTTTAATACACATACTGTTGATAATTTAAAAACTAATTTGACTGGGCGCGGTTGCTTCCATGGGCAGCAACAACACTCAGTCAAATTCGTTTTAAAATATTGAACTGCATAGCTGTATGGTTTTCTGGAAATTGAGTGTCAGGGAGTTCAAGGATCGATCGACCCCGATACGGACGAAGTGTGGGTGGGGCTGAGCTGACGATGGGCTGGGCATAGCTAAGACGGGATTCCTCCAGTGTGTATGACTCAGCAAAATGTGTAAATTATAATAAAGCAATATACTTCCTCATTACCTGAGCAAACGACGCACATGCCACGCTGGTGACCACGAGTGAAAGTGCGACTATTTTCACATAGCTACTCCAGTTGAATTCCATGCTCGAAAATATAAGTACAGGTTCCGATAGAGAGATATTTTCAGAGGAAATGCAAGCTTATTATTTGCTATCAAGCACTGCTATATTATGTAGCTCCGATAACGTGAATCTAAAAAGAATACCGCCAATAATTCATAATTTAAACTAACACTTCTTTGTTTGTTAACGTAGTAAATTAATATATTAAATTCAAAACACACGAAATGGAAATTATTATTAGTTATTAGTATTTTATATATCTGTAGATTACGTTCCTACAGTGTTGCGCGTGGTGCGAATCACATCGACGAAAGGTAGTATTTTAGCCACGACTAGCAAAGGCGGTTAGAAAGTTATTGTCGAAATTCCAGCCAATCAGAAGTGTGAAACTAACTTGATTTGTCTCTCGTATCGCTCGCCCAGTAAGCTTGTGAGCGTAATTGAGAGGATCTGATAAACTGGGAGAGGCAAGAATTTATGGTATCGGATCGATGAGAAAATTAGCTGGATATGCCCTCGGGGGAGACATCGTAGATGAGAGATGCCCATGGGTCGTTTCGGATCTAGAGTAGTGGACTCGCTGAGACGTACGCTCGCGGTTTCGTTGGTGAACCTGCCTGGGTGAGCTATGGAGTGGTCAGAACAATACACGTTAATCAAAAGAGACTTAGGACAAGCCCTCTTGGTGCCAATTTCATGACGAAGTCGGCCACCACCGGCCTATGGAGTGGGCGTGATGAATTTCCATTTGCAAAAGGGCTGCTATCTATCTGCCTAAAACTGTTGCTACCTTAACATTTATTTATTTGAACTGCTGGATGTAGTAAATTGTCAGGGGTTCTATGATATTTTCAACATTAATTTGGTGCATATTTAGGAAAACATTGTAAAGGTAACCGCAAACAGAATAACTCCATTCCATACCTCCCTGCCTATCTGCCTACCAGAGTTTCGTCGGCGTGTAATAGGAAACATATATATTATGTTGGCTGATCGTAAACTGGTAAGTATAGCACCGTTAGATCATAGATGAATGTATGATTAAGGTTATATCTATCATTAGTGCATGTAACCAATATCCTAAAACCAGGAGCGGCTAGACTGTCTGAACTATGGTGTAAGAATATCACTATGCTTGTCCGTGCTCATCATCGATGGCAACAGCAACACATGGTGGTCTAGAGAGGAGGTGTTTTTATTCAATTAGAAGCGTAATTGGTTTCTTAAAATGCCCATTATTGGGCTATACGTGTCCATTAATTAAATGCCACGCATGGCACATATAAGATCAGAACTAACACCTCCACTAGGACCCTCCGGGGAGCTAGGCTCGTGAATGTTTGCAAACTGGCAATCGCATACAAGCAATGCCATGCTCATGTCTAATTCTCTTCAAATAAAACACCGCGTAGGAGTGCACTGCCACAACATGGGGCATTAACAGTCCAACCAGCTCATGAATAAAAGAGAAACCTTGAAAAGAGAATGTGATTACGATACCATTGGTGTTTCAACCATCCAAGAAACACAGACTAATGCTACTCGAACAGAAAGAAGCCAATCAGCGATGCTTAGTTTTTGTAATTTGGCCAAGACTGATAGGGCATGTCCTCAGCCTTGCATACATTAGTACATGTATTGCAATTATTGACATACCATGACAATGAGAAATGGTACTACCACAAATGGTTGTGTTCTGAATGCATATGGCCTAATTCCTGAGAGATCACATATCGATCCTTTAATAATCGATTCCTTCTGCGATAAAGTGCACACAACTATCACCATTCCAGCAATATGACAACTCATCCTGCGTAGTAAATTCACCTCCAAACTGGGGAAAACTAAGCAGAACACACAGAAAAACAGGGTTTCATTGGTGTATCGGTTCATATGGCAAGGACAAGTCACACCAGTAACAGATATACACTTGCTAACTCCATCTGCGTCTGATTCACATGCCACACACACAGCCAACCTGTAAACACCCGTGCCATTATTGAACACTGAATAGAACACATAGCCGCAGAGAAAGTTACAACATCCACAGCAATCTCTAATCAGACTGATTACATACTTGGCAAGGGGGAATACAGCGGTGCTACTCCCCGACTCATGGCCCTACAGTGATACATACCTTGGTTCTGACGACAACCCAACGATTATTCGATTACAGATTGATCAAATGTGTCTCAACTAAAAGCACCTCTCAAATTTCCAAGGTCGACCATGGTCTCTCAAAACTAACTAACTGCAATGCAATCCGGGAATACACGAACACGACAATTGAGCAGATGGCCGTGATTGCAATCAACCGCAAACCCAACTAAGCGGAGACACCAGCTGCTAAACATATCAGAGCAACTAGGAAGGCCAACCAAAGGAAATCCTATGTTGATAATCTAATTGTTGCACAGCTGTTTGACCAACAGTGAGACAATCAATATATCAAAGCAGTCGAAGTGAACACCAAAGTGAACAAAGACAAAATCTCAATTGGATTCTGTGCCAAGCCCGTTGCAAAATCTTCAGAGAAAGCGCACCCCTTTAAAGGCAGCACTCCACAACAGCCACTTGTTGTACATAATTATGATGGCCATTTCATCGGCTCCGACACTGGAAAGGCGGAAACAATCAAGGAATTTGTCAAAGATCAGTTGACTGATACAGAAAACGAAACCTTTCACACGTTCTTCGCCAATAACAGAAGCCGAAATTAGAAACGATTTAACATCTCTAACTGATGACTGTGCAGATGATCCTGACAGCATTAATAACGAAGTCTTTAAATATGCAGATCATACCATTCCAACACAAATTGCACACCTCTCTATCGATGCTGTGAGGGACGGTACATTTAACGCACCTGTGCAACCTAAAAAAACACCTGGACATCTGTTAAATACGAGACAATCGTGCTTATTAACAGCATCCGAACAAACTCAACCAGGGCATTATTTCGCATCAGAGATAAGATTGACTAATGTACTGGAAACTAAAGCGTTGTTAATAAAGCATGTTGCTGCGTGTTTTTGATAGCATCAAGAGACCCATTTCGGTTTCTCCATCAAGTGGCATGTGGTGATGAACTATGCTGGAGAGACTCTTATTGGCAAACAGTGAAGTACATGTTCTTGTCAAATCGACACTTTCTACACAGCTTGAAACATCAATGTGGTGACTACAATGCGATGAATTTAAGATGCGGGGTGGGAGGATGATGAGTAAGTATGCCTTATGTTAAGGTTTTGGCCAAATCGGACCAGCAGTTTCTGAGATATCCATAGAATAAGAATTTGATGCGAACTGGATGCAGGTTTTTGATCGGGATTATGCCCGAACCCCGATACACATAGGTGACAGTAAGAGTAAGTTCGTGTGTTGTATTACAATTCCAGCCCAATCGCAACAGCAGTTGTTTAGATATGGCTGTAACGCATGCAAGCACGCACGCATGCACTCGAATTCACTACACCAACCCCGTATACGATGAATGTAAAGTATTGGTGTTCATGGTCACCCGCTCTGCATCATTAGCTTACAACTATTGTAAATATATCCCTGAACTCCCTTTTTCCAAAATCTCTGACTCACCATGCAATAGCGATCACTCTAGCTCTCGCACTCGTAGCCGCGTTCATTTGAAAGGAGATTTAAGGTGCCTACATGCTAAACGCACATTTCCATGTGTGCGTAATCCGTCTCCGTGTTTCGTCTCTGTCACCCATTCATGAATGTCCATGTTCGATAACTCGCCACCATCTGTAATTTGTGTTTTGTCAGTTTTAAAGTGACCCGAGTAATCTCTCATAGCCAAGCATTAGGCCGCGTTCACACTGAGTAGTTAATACAGATCAACGCCATACATCAGTATGTTGCTCCGCCGGATTAACTAGGTGGTGTGGACACGACCTTAGCCTATTTGCTCAATACATCGACCTTCATGTATTCAACTATGACATTGTTGTGTGAGGGCTATGCAGGTAGACAGGACAGAGCAGCAATCACTAACAGATATTGGCTATGGTTGACTATTTTAACACATTACGCCAGCTTTTAAGTGTGCCATATAAAAGATAGAAATACCCATCCGTTTACTATTCCGGTACGATAAAATCGCCCCTTGGCCGATTTTAACAGACGACGGGGACGTACCTCGCGCATGGAATGTGACGACACATCGTAGACGTATACATGGACTTTAATAATCTGTAATACATTGATTCCATTTTATCGTAGACGGAGCTCGATGACGGAAACGGACAGCGGATACATTTATCGCTCACATGGAAAAAAATTAACCGGATCCGGCACATACAGTAATATTATGAGTGCCTCGAATGTGTTTCTACTTTAGACTTACAAGGTAAACCATCGAGGTCACGGGATAACTTAGTCCATACCGCAATACAGATTTTCGTCAATAACTCTACAACAACAGAAGGTGAAATCAGCAAATTGGCAACATACATTCATCCTACATATAGCTAGAAAGAAACTGTTCACTAGGTGCATCCCGAAATACAACCTCTTTAGCCATAAATCGGGAACACAAGCTGGAAGAAATACCTTTCATAGGATAGGCGACTAGAGGTTCTATGAGTTTCAGGACAATGCATCCGATATCTAGGTCTAGGAATACACACCTGTTGCCATAATTCTTGAGTGCAAGAAGGTAGACTCATCAGATTTATCGCACCCCTTCAAATTGTGACAGTTTATGTTTGCTTTAAGTTTGAAGTTAACGGGTTACCTATCTATGTTATGTGGGTCACTAAGTCAAGACAGAGCGCAGAGGCGTGAGTCAGCATCTCCCTCGAGTGCATTCTGGTTATTATTGTTATGGTTATCGGTATCGTTATTGACATACTTGTTCGTCTTTTCCCGTTTTTCTTGATGATATAGTAGTAGTAGTAGTAGTAGTAGTAGTAGTAGTCGTAGTAGTAGTAGTTGTTGTTGTTGTTGTTGTTGTTGTTGGTGGTGGTGGTGGTGTTCTTGCTGTTGATGTTGCTGTTGTTGTTGACTTGCTGTTGTTGATGTTGTTGTTGTTGTGGCTGTTGTTGCTGCTGTTGCAGCGGCTGCTGTTGCTGCTGCTGCTGCTGCCGCCGCTGCTACTGCTACGGTGGCGGCTGCTGATGATGATGGTGGTGGTGGTGGTGATGATGATGATGATGATTATTATGACGATTATGATAAGGACGATGATGACGATGATGATGCCGACGGCGACGATGGCGACGACGACCACGGCAATGTCGACTATGACAACGACACCAACGATGACGACGGCGGCAACGACGACGACGACGATGATGATGACGATGGTGATGGTGATGATGATAATGATGATGGTGATGATGACGATGGCAATGATGATGATGACGATGATGCTGTTGCTATATTGCTGTTGTAGGTGTTGCTGCCGATGCTACTGCTACGGCGGCGGCTGCTGCTGATGATGAGTGTGCTGATGATGAGGATGATGATGGCGACGATGATGATGATGATGATGACGATGATGAAGGAAAAGATGATGATGGTGATGATGATGATGATGATGCTGATGATGGTGATGGTGGCAAGTATTATACGGACGACGATGATGATGATGGTGGTGATGATGATGATGATGATGACGACGATGATGATGATGATGATGATGATGACGCGAATGATGATAATGATGATGATGATGATGACGACGACGATGATGACGACAACGACGACAATGCCGACGATGGCGACAACGACGACGACGACGACGGCGACAACGATGCCGACGACGGCGACGACGATGATGATGATGATGATGATGATGATGATGTTGCAATATTGTTGTTGTAGTTGTTGTTGTTTTTGTGTTCGTGCAACTCCATTTGGTATTGTTCTTGTTTATGTTACGACGACGACGACGACAACGACGGAGAAGAATACGAAGAAGAAGAAGAAGAAGAAGAAGAAAGACGAAGAAGAATAAGAAGAGGAAGAACAAATGAAGAACAACGAGGAGATGATGATGCGCCTTTTGTATAGCCAAACCGATCATATTGTCTTAAACACATTTGTTAGTAATATCGCGATGAACGATTAGCCAGTACTAGGATGTAATATGTCCGCTGAAAACAATCATGTGTTCGTACTGTCAATGATTGTATTTGAAATCGGCTTAGAGTTGTTCGTTCTGAATTTCAAGCTATAGATATCCAGCAGAGCTATATCTGAAATGAAACCATTTTTCGTAAAGATGTTTGACCAATTGTCGTTGCTTTAAAATGTGTATCCCCATATGTACACGATCACTAATTGTAGTCAATAATTTCTCGTTTCTAAACTATACATGATATCGTACATTACTGGTTGCAGAATGATTTATAACACACACACACTTATTGACATGCTTGATATCGGATATGGAAACAAATATTACATATAGGGAGTTGTGAAATCTGGGTTAATGCTAATTCCTTATCATCTTGTATTTATATTTGGCATGCTTGGAATTTCTGTAAAGTACTTGAAATATACACAAACATGATAGGCAATACTTTTTTCCTCAGGCATATATGTTATTACCCAACATCGACATCGATAACTAGTTGCATTCGCATGATGCATGCGCCATTCCCCATAGCATGGTGCAATGGTCGTGACTTTTTTCACCCTGTTGGGGGCAATGCAAGATCCGCTAGTCCTCTCTTATAGCCGACGGCATTAGCATCCTGCGTGCGTGAGTGAGTGCGTGGGTGAGTACGCGGGTGCGTGCGAACGTGCGAGGGCATGTGCGTGTATTCATGGGTGATTATATGTGCGTTGCAGCGCGCTCGTAAGGAGGTGCACGGAATATTGTAATTACCGCCAGACTCAGAATTGACAAAACGCGATATCACTGTTTAATCGAAGTGTTGTTTCTCCATCAAATCTGCATATCCACACCAAAGTGCTTGAAAATAAAATGGTTAATATTATATACTCGGTGTAGAGGCTTAAATTATGTACCTTGATGCGTTGAAACGAAATAAATCTTAACATATGATGATGCCATTCAGAATAAATTAATACGACTTTTGTGTATTGAAGTTGAATTAGGGACTCGTGTCTCTAGTTAAATTCGCAACACAATTATATTTATATTAATATTAATAATATGCCGGTGTAATTTGAGATGCGGCGTTTTAATAGATAGAGTTGCTTGACTACGCGAATGCACGTGTAATATCATCTCCACTCACTCAAATTGTCTGTAGAATATGAGAATAATCAATAACCCATTTTCTGCTCCGTATTGGAGAGCCATCATAGAGATTGAAAAGATCGTGCAGATGACACGCAGTGAGTTGATTAACAAATAAAGCAACGTCTATCGATGAACGGAGCAGTAGGCTGTGATTAACTATATGCGGTTATGCCACGATTCTATTCATGGATTCGGCGATAATGTAGACTTTTGTAAGTAACATGTATCGATGAGATTAGTATAGACGTATCATTATCACACAGCAATTCTCCCAATATAACGCAGCTTACAGGGCTGATGCTGGGCCAATGCCGTCTGCTAATTTCAGTATCGGTCCGTTATCGGCCCAGCATGAGCCCACATTGGAATGACTGACTCTGGTACATTTTCAAAAACGTGTATACTCTTGGCCTACAAATAGGCAATATCTAGGCTGACTCTTTGATTTCCTTAATCAGTAATTCTGTGGTCTGGACCACCAACACCGTCATGTGCAGTGACCATGTGGAATGTCCATTTGCGGGACAACAGAAAATAAATATTTGTGTAGATTTAAGTCTGAAAATTATAATCTTGTTGGAAAAGATCTAACCAGTTATAAAGTTAATTGCTATGAGAAGCACTTTGAACGCGCTGATGTGCTGCTGACACATGAGGTGTCCATATGATGCTAAACATTGATTATTTGTACTGAACGGGTCCACATCGAAATCAAATGTCCATGGCATGTTTGTAGCTGCGCTCACTACTAGCCTCTCCTCCATCGGCGGCCTACTATTTATCTAGCATTATCTGCACACCAACGTGTTCACCCACAAATACCTATCTGCAAAGCATGAAACTAAAGAAAATGACGATCCATGACGAGGAAAAGTATAATCCTGTGCTCACTGCTTTGCAGTACTGCTGACATTGCTACGCGCTGCATCATGGGGAACAGCGCTGTCCAGTCCTTCTGGAAGCTATGGATTCGTAGATCAAAGATGCCCTTGGTAAAAAAGACTACGATTATACAATTTGCAACCTGTGTATCCTTGATGCTGCATAACTGGAACAGCTGGGCAGCTCCAAAGGCAGCTCTAGGCACACTTGACGCCTGCCACGGCAAACACCTACGCACCATCACTGGATACCGATGGCCAGAGAGCATACTTTCCAACGAGGCACTATACAAGATGTGTAATACACCGCGGCTGTCTGTACAATTCGCTCAGCAAAGATGGGCCATGTTTGGCCATGTGCTAAGGATGCCAGAAGAGACACAAGCACAGAGTTTTGGAATTCGTCCTACTCGGAGTCAGCAAATACAAAGCTCGGAGAGGACGTCATTGCATAAATCTGCTAAGCGTGCTACGAGGTGACCTCAAGGAAGCACGACTCGGTACACTCAAGTAACGAATGGACCTGAGGAAGCTAAGGATTTCTGCTGAGGACAAAACACAGTGGGCAAAGCGAAGAAGATCTGCTTGCAGCAGTAGGATGTTTCTACTACTACAGCCGCAGAATACAGTAAGCATACATACATACATACGCACGCACTCATACGCACGCACGCACGCACGCACGCACGCACGCACGCACGCACGCACGCACGCACGCACGCACGCACGCACGCACGCACGCACGCACGCACGCACGCACGCACGCACGCACGCACGCACGCACGCACGCACGCACGCACGCACGCACGCACGCACGCACGCACGCACGCACGCACGCACGCACGCACGCACGCACGCACGCACGCACGCACGCACGCATCCACGCACGCACGCATCCACGCACGCACGCACGCATCCACGCACGCACGCACATACATACATACATTGCAATTATTTGAGACATCCGTCAATGTTTGCTTGGCAATAGATATAATGTGGTTATATATTTCTCGACAGTTAGCTTTTTTCAGGGGACAGTCTTATTTCCTAAATTTAACCATGATCTTATAATAGCAGGGTTATGTCGGATGTTTCTCAAAACACCAATTTTCCGTTCTGTCAAGATCACACGATGACAATATTGGATTCTGCTAATATTCCAATCTTGTAAGTGCCCAGATATTGTACAAGAAATACGTGTACTATTTGAGCCATCGAGAAACACGGATATTCATGATAGACCGGCACGCGGTAGACTCTGAATGCCCGCTCAAGTTGGCATATGTCTATCGGAAGATGACGAAAATGTCATGGTGCATTGAGATAAAAAAAACACTTGAGAGGGATCGCATACACCTTGCGTACGCACTACGTGTGTTAGTGTTACATGCATTTGGCGTATGCTGATGTGGTAGTGTGATTAATATACATCTTTAACAATAAAAACACCACACTAAGTCACAGATACATTTTGGCACCAGACGATATGATTCTGATGAACCACATTTACTAATTTACGAGGATGCATGCTATTCAATCAGTCACTCACTGTTTCAACCAATCAGTTCCAAAGCATAGAATCTCCCTAATGATGGCATACACATTGAAGACGAGTCAAATAATATTTAACTTTCCAGTTTATCCATCAATCATAAGATATCATAATCAACTACACGACGTGCACGGTGACGTCATAAGCACTTACGCCATGAATGGTGTAAATCAGTTCGTCACGAACGCGTAATTGATGACGGCGTACGCGTTGCTGAGTGAATTGTATATATTTACTATTTAATACACATGCGATTGACTATTTTGAAATCAATCTGACTGGGCGCTGCTGCTGCCATAAGCAGTAACAACGCCCAGTCAAATTAGCGGCACACTATTCAACAGCTTAAACGTAGTTTTCTAGAAATTGAGTTCCAGGGATCGATCGATCATAACACGGACGACGTGTGGTGGATCTTAGCTAAAGTTTGTCGAGGCATAGCTAAAACTAGATTCCTACATTGACCCGTATGTGTTGTGGACACACGTGCCTCTGCAGATCCAGCTGCTAGCATGGTTCGAGAGTATTGCGGTATCGGCAGAATCACAAGGCATATAGGCAGTGAGGGAATCAAACACAGCCGTGTAGGCAAGGAGGAATACAAAACACTGCCTATTTCTTTTAGCGCATTTGCTTCCTGGATTAAAACTAATCCGTGCCCAGTTGCTTAGTTCGTACGCTATTCTAGATCAATACCGTTGGTAATTAAAAATCAATGATGGAATTAGTTGGATTAATGAAATAATTTGTCAAGGTGCGTTCGCTGCTTCAGAGGTCTGTATTTGTATATTTATCGCATGGATAAAGGTGGTTGCTTAATATACCTCTACCGTTAGTCATTCCCAACTGAGTCAGATCCTTGAGAAAGTTAGTGCTAGCCAGTGCATGGTAATCAATCGACATCACATTGCTAATTATCTCTGACAGTGCTTTTGTCACGTGATAATACTTGTGTTTGCAGCATAGGTAGACAACGTCGATTATACATGGAATGTGCTAGGTGCGCATGAGCGCGTATCTCGCCCAGTCTCAGTACTGACTGATGTCTCAAACACATCAACATAGCCGACCTAATTACCTCTACCTGAGCAGAAAGGTGTACGCAGATAATTATTGTTGATTATAAATAACACGTGAAACACATGCAAATCAGATATTGGAATAACTACCCTTGTGTTAACATATTCTGCTGACGATTCGGGACATTGAAAACAAATTAAACCGGACGAGCGCGTGTAATGAGCGGGCGGCAACGGCAGCATCAGCGTAAATGGTGCATCTTTTCAAAAAAATCAAATCCTAAATTTGTAAGGATAGTTTCACAAATTAATGGTGTAGGCTAATGCATTTGCTTATTTGTATTATTATGCATGAACAATGAGGTATTTATTTAATTAATCGCTCACTCTCTCACTCTCTAGCCGGCTCACCCACCCGCCAGCCCGTCTGTATGCCCATCGACATCCTGCTTGCTAGTTGACACCCCCACCTACCTGCACGCACCCAGCTACCCACGTATGCACCCAACAGCACACGTGTGTACCCAGACAACCACCAACCCACTAAGTCACCCACCGGGAGGCCAAGCCGCTTACATACCCGCCATCATACAGACACAACCATCCAACCAGCCCTCGACTCACGGTGTTTCTATTGCAATTTGACGGATGAAATTATCGTTAAATCTGCTTAAGAGCGCACGAACGTAAACTGCGATACTAAAACAGGATGATGGCTGATTGTGCACTCTCTTACTATTTCGCTCTTAATTTGTGAAGTGTCTCAGACCACTGTTAGACAGTGGCATCTATTGTATTGCAACTTGCCATGATCCCCGTGTTAAGCTGGTTTCTCATACGTAAAACACAATCTCCTCAGATGTGTCACCTCCACGTATATGAGCTATCAGTCTAGCAATACACTAATATCGGTACATTACTGCGTATTTCAGTTTCTCAGTTCAGATCAAACAGGCAGCCAAGCATATACATGCTATCCGTTAGCGAGTCACAGTAAGATCACACACGGTAAAAATGAAACAAGTGTATTTGAATGGGAATTTTCCTGAACATTAATTAGCTAGTTTAGAATTGTCCATTCGTATTGTATACCCAGATAATGATTGCCAAATACAACTAAATACGCTGTTATTATTCTGCTAGAATGGTAAATAGTTGTTAAAACTCCTACATTCACGAAAAATAATCCCTCACCTATGAACGCCAAACTCCGCCATGATGATGATGGATCACGAGTGGGGACGATGCACACATAACCAGACTAAAGTGTCCGACGCATAGAACTCTGCACAATGAGACCGCAAATATTCAATCTTTTCAGAAAATAAACAGCGACCTGTTGTTCCCCCGTAGATCGTGACCACCAGAGATACAAATAAGTCGGTGTGGCGGGAAAGCTGGCAAGTGTTTGATTGCACCATGTTTTAATATATATATATATATATATATATATGTGCGTGCGTGCGTGCGTGCGTGCGTGCGTGCGTGCGTGCGTGCGTGCGTGCGTGCGTGTGTGTGTGTGTGCGGGCGTGTGTGTGTGTGTGTAGGCGTGCGTGCCTGCGTGCCTGCGGGCGTCGTTAAAAATAACTTCGGTATTAAGTCCGTTAGAACGCGTGGTGAGCATGCGCGCGTCAGAGCTGCACTGACAACACATATCGGAATTTGGAGAGAGTGCATGCCTGTAGTGGACCGAGATGTTCTTGGTACCTATCAGGCCTGAATAAAACGAGAATTACAGAACATTTTTACTATTTTAAAATCGGACTAGAAATGACTGAGTTATCCGCGAAACTGCCGTTAAATTATTTTCAAAATAATGCTTTTGATGTCGTAATCGCGTGTATGCATTAAACAGATAAAGAATGTGCTGTGCACGTGATAGCCACGTCACCCTTTCTAGCTGTACGCCGATTGGCTACTGCTCGGCCGCGGTTTGGCTGAGGTACCTACCTCTGAGGTCACGAGTAGTATAAAAGGGGTGGAAATTGAGAATCAGGAGCATCACCGGCGTGAAAGCCGACCCGTCAGGAGGACTGCTGGACATTCACAGACTAGACGTGTGCAACTGCTGACCTTCATCATTGCGGTGCCATTTGGATATCAGTTCACCCGCGCCGGTAAGCAGCTCTCAACTTTCCGCAATACAAGTTTTTGGACACTCCCGGACGGCCATCCATGGGCAACATAATTACAGTAATAACCCCCGCATCCGGGCTTACCTAGGGGAGTCGTTCCGCAGACGGGCCATATGGGCCCAAATGTAATTCTGTGGAATGTAGAGCTGATGGTGAGTCTTGTTGTATGGCTCGTCTGATCTACCGACCATGCTGAAAAGTGGATTCAAACTTCTGCGCTGTATGTTGTGTGTGATTATTAACTTTTAGACTACAGTCTGGTGAGACTTTGCTCCGTGTGCCACAATAGCTATGCGACGTATCCCGTGCCGTGCGGCAGTTATTGTACATGCATAATTACATATATTTTAGCCCTCTCTGTTAATGGGCTACTCCAAACTTTCATACCGCCGTCGCCAGAGAGAAACTTTGCAACCAACTATTTGAATTAAGTAGCAGCTAAGAGACTATCTAATGGACATCTCGTGAACCGTTCTATTACAATGTGCTGAGAATGTGGCACATCTAACCTGCCTGCGGACACCTGCTTGCGGATACCTGCCTGCGGAAGCATGCTTCCGGATACCTACCTGCGGGAGCCTGCTTGCGGATACCGACCTGCCGAAATCTGTCCAGCATCAGAGAATGTGCCATCTCGTGCTATTTATATATTAGCGCCTCAATTTCAGTGACTCTTGAACTTTTTCCTTACCGATGACCAATAGGTACTCGAGGAGCTATACTATTGAACATTTACTTAGTTTCGTATTTGGTACTGATGACTACTAGGTGCATTACCAGTCTTAAGACCGCCCTCTTATAATTCCTGTTCTACTGTGAATAGTATCCTTGTTTACTGTGGGTGCTCGCTACTAACAGCACCGTAAGGTCTAATGACCTGTGATACGTTATTCAAATCGTATTCATCATGTGTATTAGTTAGTTGTGCAAGTGGCAAGCGGCCATTTAGGTAATATGATTTGTTTATTTATAACAACTCTAGACCGCAGTATGCTAGGAAATGCTATACAGCAACACATATATCCGCATCACTATATCCCCGCCAGCATCAACTTTACATTGAGGTCGTTGATCATGCTCTAATTACTCGAGCCTGACATGTTACTGACTAAACCTAACTATTTAGCTCGATAGGATACGTTTAAACTGGTTAGGGACAATTTCTCAGCTTAGTGTACGCATCTTTTCCGGTCGTTGGGGTAATGTAGCTCCACGCACCAGCAAGGTTGTGTACAATTGGCCAGTTACCTTTAGGGCCTCTACTATATATTGAGTCATTGTCTCTGTCCACAATCCGCCAGCCTCAAGGCTTATTAATTGGCTGGACTCCCTATCAACACGCTGGTCGGGTCCAACCCCGGGCAACTATCGGAGGTGTCCGAGCGGTGATGATTAAAGTGTCGATTTACACACACACACCCTGCCCCCCCATATCTTCGGATACTTGTTGGTTAAATACCCCCGCCAATGTAGGGAGCACTGCGCAAACAAATAGTTTAATATGTGAGTTAGTTAGTTAGCTAGCAGCCCGCAGTGCAATTCTGGGCATTCTGGAATGCAACGCTAATGACAGGTTAATTGTTAAATCCATAGGACGCGGTGACAGCCGAGATGCGGATCTCCATCCAACTCGTTGGAGTGTCTGGGTGAGATCTTGGAATCCGCCACGCCATCACGGGGAGGACACTCGCGATGGATATCCCTCTCTCTCTCTATCTCCATCGTAAACGACATGGCACCATCCAAACTTGCTTGTGTAAACTGTAACCTTTGCCCTGGTGATGTTATATGTGGTTGTGGGACAGGGAAACCAGATTATTAGCTGATTCGGGAGCCTTGCCTCGTAACATGCATGTACGCTATCCCTCAGTGGTAGACGCTATGCAGGGCGACCTACGGGAAACTGACCAGCTGCGCCCGTTGGATAAATGTATCTAAAGTTAGGTATGAATCCATGCCACTTACGGCCAACACTTGTATTCGTTTCTAATAACTAATTGGTAGGCTAGAATGTATCAGAATGCCAAATGCAGTAACTTTGGAAATACATAAGACGGTGACCTGAGAATTCCTCGGCAATCTTTCGTCCCGTCTTCACGTAAAACAGTGTGCACCACATTAATTATGGCTTCACTAGGATTTTCAGCACATAGCAGTTTCTGTTTGAACAAAGGTGTGGCCCTTTTTACCAGCTCTTTTACTCTTCTTCAGAAATGAAGACATTTTCCTGTGACGGAGGCCCGCGAGGCACTTTCACCTCACAACAACAGTATTTTGTGTGTGCGTGCTAGGGGTATATTAGTTTATATTAAACTGCCAAGTGGCTTCGTTGCGGTGCTCTATTGCGGGGATCCCTCTGCGGATTCAAGGATCTGTGTGGTACCTTTGGCAAAACCACGTGGAAAGAACACCGGATGGCTCTATGTTTCGTATTACTGTGCTCATTACTGTCAAACCAGTGATATTGTTTATATAGGATATACATGTGTGACTGGTTAATTATTAACATCTTGTCCGTTAATCTAAATTAGAATGGATCGACATACCGGTGACACGAACAATCGGGATGAGACTGTGTGGTTCAATCTGGGCGGCAATGGTCGCACAGCCCCATTGGAGCATCAGTGTTCCACCGGGTCTAGAAGCCTGTCTTTGTACTTTCCGGAGAGATGCGCTACGGGATCCGCAACCCCGAGAACCGCAGCTAACCAGCCCTCCCACACATCGTGCATTTGTGGTGCAACAGAGCGGAGCGACATAGCGGACCAGCATGTAACCCCGCGAGCTACATATATAATGTGACAGGCTGTGTTATCGCAAATAGGTATAGCTTTTTGGAACAATCGAAGTAGACTAAAAATAGTCCATAGACAACACTCCTGCTTTCTTGGGGTCACCTCGTAGCACGCTTAGCAGATGTATGCAATGACGTCCTCTCCTGGCTCTGTATTTGCTGGCTCCGAGTAGGGCGAATTCCAAGGCTCTCTGTGCTGGTGTGTCTTCTGGCATCCTTAGCACATGGCCAAACGTGGACCATCTTTGCTGAGCGACTTTTACAGACAGCGGCGGCGTATTACACATCCTGTACAGTGGGTTGTTGGAAATTATGCTCCCTGGCCATCGGTGTCCAGTGGTGGTGTGTAGGTGTTTGCGGTGGCAGGCGGCAAGGTTGTCTAGAGCTGCCTTTGGAGCTGCCCAGCTGTTACAGTTATACATCATCAAGGATACGCAGGTTGCATTGTATAGACGTAGCCCTTTTACCAAGGGCATGTTTGCTCTACTAATGCATAGCTTCCAGAAGGACTGGAAATCAATGTTCCCATGATGCAGCCTGCAGCAATGTCAGCAGTCCTGCAAAGCAGTGAGGCCAATATTTTACTTTTACTCCATGGTTCGCCGCCACGGAGTGGATGATCATTTTCTTTAGTTTTATGCTTTGCAGTTAGGTATATGTGGGTGAACTCTGTTTTGGATTCATTCATAAAGAGATTCTCAATTTTTAGTTTGCTTGCAGCTATTGTAAGACGTTCGTCAAGTGGTTTCTTTTCCTCATCTATAAAGTCCACATCGTCGGCATAGTCCATCTCTAGCGGCATGCCCAGTAATGACACGGGGTGGGGGTTGGTCATGTGGACTTTTTCCCGCACGGATTCCAATGCAGCAGCCAGGTAACAGGTGATGAGAACAGGAGATAGACCATCTCCCTCTGGGGAGCCGATTGATGTCTCACAATCTACAGACTTCACCGACTTGACTCGTACTCTCAGTTCGGTGTCTACAAGCAATAGTCTCACTAGTTGTAGCCCAACTTAATTGCAACTGGCCTGGCGTAGTACACCTAGGATCTTTGACCGCTTAATTGTGTCGAACGCTTATGACATGTCAATGTCCATTTTGTGGAAATCCCAGTTTTTGGACATAACCACCGATGCAAGCATGCGTTGAGCCCATACAATGTCTGCGCAGCTACTTCCACGTTTGAAGCCACTTTGACATGATCCGGTGAAGTCGTCGATCTTGTCTCGGATACGGCATAGAGTAACATTGGATAGGAGTGTCCGTATGCTGTTAAGGAGCGCGATGGGCCGCAGATTGGCTAGTGGGGGGGGGCAGGTGGCTTCTTAGGCTTGGGTAGCGCGATAAGGATGCACTGGCCTAAATCGTCGATTGGAAGGTGGTGCATAAAAGCTGAACTGCGTATGTGCGTGATAAGTTTTGAGATAATGTCACTTGCATATTTGAATGGTTCATTGCTCATGCCATCAGGTTCGGATGCACGTCCATTTTTCAGGGCTTTCAATGACTTCTCAACTTCGGCTGCATTAAGTTGTGTTAGTAATAGCCTGGGGTCTCCTGAGAATTGGTGCAAGGGCTCATCATCGTGGTCAGTGAACTGTTCCTTGAATCATTCTCGAATTGCCTCGGCTTTGCCCTGGTCAGTCCCGATCAAGTGTCCTTCAGAGTTGTGCACAGTTAGTGGTGGTGTGTAGTCAGCAACTCTCAGGGCTCGGGCTGCCCGAAACATTCTGTGACAGTCATCCGTGGTAGTGATTTCATCTGCTAGGGGGTCTGCTTGTTGGATAGCAAGATCTTTCAAGCATGTGCGAATGTGGCGCAGAATGAGATTGCGTTCCTGGCGTAGTTTGGTGCGAGTTTCACTTTGGTCACTTTGATAGATGCGCAGATGGCCAAGAGAACTGCTTTTTTGTAAATTTACCACTGGAATTTAGGAAATATTTTTTCAAGAGTTGGTCTTTTGACCACCTATGCGAGTATGTGTTTAATCGCCAAGAAAAGACTATCTTTGAAAATTGACCACTGGAATGACTGGCTCGGTAACCGAGCCAGTCATTACAGTGGTACATTTTCAAAAATACTCTTCTCTTTTCCTACAAATAGCCATACCTCAAGACGACTGTAGAGGCGGTGTTACTGGTAACAGATAACTGATAACGACAAGTTGACACAAGAGGGCGTCAGGGGTCTTAGCTCAGACATATCGGTGAGAGCTTAAGATCTATCAATTATGTATTGGTGTGACTGATAAATAACTATTTTGGTATTAAACAACTATAAAGTGGATGATATACACCGTATCACACATACAAAGTATCAATGTACATTTATCTCGCAGAATCGGACACTGATCATTAGGGGGAGTGGCAGGGTATGGGTGTGTGGTGGTGGGGGAGGTGGCTGTATTATAACACCGCGCCATTATTATATGCACGTGTTGTTTGTAAGAATCAAGATTATATAAGGAAGGGTAATAGGACAGGGCAACCTCACGCTTGAGACACAGAGAGAAGTCAACCGGAATAGCATAACAATTCAAGATGAAGATCTGTAAAATAGCTTCCTTAGGAAAAGAGCAACACAGAAACCACCAACGGCATTTGAGAGTTATAAATGAATACCGGCGTGGGATTGTTTACTAGAGGTACTATCATAAAGGAGCATTGCAATAAAGACTTGACACATTTTACCCAGCAAAATGTACTATCCATTCTATACTAGACAAAGACTGAACTCTTCATATGCGCTTTCTCAGAGATATGGCCACTCATGATATCACGGTGCTAGTTCGAGCGTCGCAGTTCAGGCCAGATAGATGGCAATAAGTAATGTACAGTCTTGGGTAAAGAGGAGTATAGGCTAGGATAAGAAACAGACGAGCATTAAAGCGCATTGCTGTTTTGCCGGAGTGTTCCGCACCTGGAAGTTCGGCCATGCATGTGTGTTTAAATAAGACAATTGTCAATGAGTCCTAAAACTCATGACAGGCCACTTCCTAAAGAAAATCAGTTCAGAATCAAAGCTACGTAATCGACCGTGGCTTAGATGTCTCGATGTGCAATATGTTAGCAAATCTATCCAGTGTACTACATGCCAGTGCTATTAGGATCACGGACACCATACATACATCACACAGACGTAAACACTATGCGTATGTAGCGACCAAATATCCAAATGGTCCAATTTGTAAACGGCGCAAGAACTGTTGATAAACAGCGCAGACCCATGTACCAATTTAAAAAGAATGAGCGCATATATGCCTGTGTATACATCAGCAAGCGCAGGGAAATGGAATTGAGTTACACCACTGAGTAATCCATTGTTTTGTGATTGCACATAATGTCTGCATGTATGGATCAAAGTGACGAGACGTTTAACAACGGACGGATCAACTGAGGTGACTAAAATGGAGTAGAATTCGAGTATTGGTCTACTTTCACAAAGCAGCGTTTTACAATAAGAGACATAGCTTAGACAAACAGTTGTATCAGGGTATATAGTGCTTGCTTCGCACTGGGTCATGGACCACAATGCCAGAAAGATGGTCAGCAGGAGGCCGCAGAGCGAAAACCCGTCCTTCATAACATCAACATCATTTACCCCGTCGCAGATACCTTTAATAACTTGACACGTATTAAATTAACACGATGTATTAAGAAAAAAGGGCCTGCATAGCAACGGCTGGTGAAAGTAGTCAGTTAAAAAGAAACCTTATATATATATATATTTGCAGAATGGGATTCACACTCTCGCTGTTGCCAACATTGCACTGCTGTGCGTCAAAAAGCATTCCGTTGGCTTTACCAAATTAATTTCAAGAAACGATCATATCCAGTCCTAATCCCACACTGGCCGGACGTCAAGCACATGTTAACACTCGAGACACAGAGCACATATTGGTCACCCGGTATGCAGTAGCAGATACATCCTGTTCCTGACAATGACATTTGCATACATGTACCTGCAGTATTAGTCTGGTTCCAAAATCAGAAAAATATGCTATTGAAGAAGCTAGAGGCAGTATTGGGTTGGCGCGGGTGATCAAGCTATCTTTCATATTTCGAATATGCTAAATCAGAATATCTTGTTAAGCAAACTGAATTTTTAAGTTTGCTTCACACCCCACCCCCTCCCCAAATCGTGTCTCCAATATGGTCGGTAATTCCCTTCTCTGGCTATTTTGCCACTGTTTGGCAACCCTGGTGACGGCAGTTTCGTGGTTATTGAGATAATGCATGGCCAGTAATATGCTCTCTAATCTATATTTACGGCTGAATTTAGCATTTGCCTTTGGAATTAGACACATTTTGTTGGCACATATTACAGTCTTATCCCTTTACCAATACAACCAATTGCCCCATTCCTGGACATAGCGTACAGAAAACATCATAAATCATCTTGATGTACTGTCTCGCTGAGTGTCCCAGGAGGCCAGCTTAACCTGCGCAGAACTACCATACTGTTGCATATGTGCGTAGACCTACCTGGTAGATTTAGTATACTGCACTGATAATTTCATATTGTGCGTGTGTGTCTATTAATTTATTATTGGCTAACTGCTTATTTACGGAGACCAGCTTGTGTTTGTATATAGTATTGGTGGTCACCTTTGGCTAATTATATACTAGTTCTGTTTAGGGTTTACTATACTATGGACATGGCCATTCAGCTAAAAACGTCGCCGCCTGTGTCGTTTGATCATTGTATCAGTTGCCAAGAAGTTACAAATGATGCCCTCATTAGTTCTAGTCAACATGCTAACTACTATGGAAAATGTAACACATGCACAACTGAAAGGCATAGCTAATGACTTATATATGACGATGCGACTGATAGAATTGCAACCCAACTCCAATCTGCGAACAGTCAGTCATTAGGTTGGCATACCATTTGCTATAAAGTACCGGTGCACCAATAAAGGAAAGATTACCCGACTTCACAAGTATGAACAAGCTACTAGTGATTCACCGATGAAGGGTACACATTAAGGCATACGAGTTCATACACATTAAGGCATACAAGCTCATACACATTACTGAATACAAGCTCATACACATTAGGGCATACAAGCTCATACACATTAAGGCATACAAGCTCATACACATTATGGCATACACGCTCATACACATTGCGGCATACAAGCTCATACACATTAAGGCATACAAGCTCATACATATTTAGGCATACACGCTCATACACATTAAGGCATACACGCTCATACGCATTAAGGCAAACAAGCTCATACACATTAAGGCTTACACGCTCATACACATTAAGGCACACAAGCGCATACACATTAAGGCATACAAGCTCGTACACATTAAGGCATACCAACTCATACACATTAAGGCATACGAGTTCATACACATTAAGGCATACACGCTCATACACATTAAGGCATACAAGTTCATACACATTACGTCATACAAGCTCATGCAGTGCTTCGAATCAATGTCTGGCCAATGAGCTGGGATGCTTGTGCTTTCTATCAGCAGCGAGAAGGGTGATAAAGGCCAAAGGTACCACAAATGGGCAAATGGTTGTTTTAGAAATGGCTTATCTCTCTAGTGAGCTATGACATCCAGCAGAACAAGGGCATATTCTGGAACTCTCTTTTAGAACCACTCACGTTAGAACACATTGCTGCTGGTAGGCGCGGCATTGTGCGTTTTTATTGCTCGCCATAGATAGATATACAATGTACTGTGCATACAAACGTCGCATCAATGACACATAACCAGAATCACATCGGGAGTGCTTGTTTTCTTTGCCGCTGTGACGAAATCGCCAGCCAGCCAATCACACACACTTGTTTTCTATGCCAAATCAATGGCATTGTCTGTGTGCCTTATAGCATATTATGTATGTCTGCAGTCACGTCAAGTCGTGTCGCGTTGCATCACGTATGCCTGACCCGCCCTGAACGCAAACATAGCACCGACGGCATCAACGACGGCGACAGCAACCCCGTGAGGGAGACGACGATGACGGAGACGGAGATGACGACGACGACGACGACGACAGCGGGGGGAAGCGGCGGCGGCGGCGGCGACGACGACAACGTCCACAACGATGACGAAAGTGGGCACCATTACGACGACGGCATAAACAACAACAACAACAGCAGCAGCAGTAACAACAACAACAACAACAACAACAACAATAACAATAACAACGGCATCATAATACGTATAATTATGTTATTAATTGTCAAGACGCAACCGTGCAACAATTTCGATGGGAAATCACCCTGGACCTGCTGCATATCTTGAAAGCAATTTGACCAAAGATTATTGGTGGCTTAGCAAGCAACAACCTTTGCCCAAATTGTTTTCAAAATATTGAGCATATCCAGACTTGAACCCCGTGGAAAATGTGGTCTACATACGTTTTCCAGGCAGAAGGTTACTACTTTTATCGCGTATTGCGCATACTGTATTTAAGAAAAAGACGTCTAGCATCTTAGTATCTTGATTGATGTCGGCTTATATTATTTTCTGTTATCGTTGCCGGTAAATGTATCCTCTCGGGATCCGCGATGCAATTCACTTGGGACAGATTATGCGATACTCCGCCAAGCGTTGTAAACCATGATCTATTTCAGTAAAGACTGGATCTTGCGTCAGACAGTGTGGTGGCATGATATCTCGTAGTCCGCGTTCAGCCCAGGTAGCATGCTGTCGAGTGCCCTACTACGCACTGAACCCTATGATGGTTGTTCTATAACACAAATGTTCAGGAAAAACACATGTTGTATAAAATCAGTGTCACATACCTCGTGAAAAATGCACTTCAAATATCACCTAAGGTGACATCCGCGCTGCCCTGCCAGTAGGGTCCCCATGCTGCTGAATCTGATGGAGGGGCGGTGGGAGATGGGTGAGGGGTGGTGGTGTTTGGGTGGGGTGGGGTGGAGGTGGGCGTTAGCGAGAATTCTCGGTCTACATAATGAAAAGTGACTCAGCATTTCTTGACCAGTAACTCGAGTTCTCTGTTATTTGTGGTATTGTGATTCTGTCTCTCGATACAGATAGTGACCTAATGTATGATGGGATTACAGTGTCGGCGTAATTAAAATTGGATTCGCCAATTCTTTTGTTATATTTTAATCACTGTAGAAGGTATATGCCCACGCTTTCAGCGGCATTACCGACGGCGTACAATAGCATTTTGAAAGCTTCCGTACCATACGACCCACACGTGGCGGTAACCCACTCTACCGCTGTAATTGATTGGTGGGCGAGGATAAACACGTGCCAGACACTGCTGAGCTGTTTAAGAGATTCGGAAGACACATTCGCCCATCTCCGCTCTACCCGCTATATGCCGAGATAAATAAAACACGTGGCCAATGTGCGAAAAGCGTATCTAGAATCAGGTAGTCATAGCTAGACATGGGCTCTTCCATTCTACTCGACTGAAGGCATTCTGGAATCATCTGTATTCAGTTCATCGACATATTATTGTTAGTGTAATCCTGCCAGTAAGACGCCATGACAACCAAATGCCACCCTACCCTCCCACCCACCCACACCGTGGACGTATGTACGATGACCCACGCAGCGTCTACTACCGATAACAATCCCCCTATCTGCGCATTGTTTTTCTATGTTGCATTTCATTCTATATTAAGCAATATCCAATTACAACCTACTATCTAGCAATCTTCTGTGTGGCACGATGTGTCATATGCATCACAGTCCATGTCGGACAGGATATCTGTTTGATGTGTTATTGAGTCGAATATAAACTTCGTAAGAAAGCCAATATCTCTTTATAACCAAATTCCATCTATCGTATAAATCAATCTCCTGATGTGATCAGAACGAGAACTCATTACGATACTATGCTGGCTTAGTGAGATGGCTCCAGATTTGTGTTTTGATAAATGGCGTCGTCAATGCAATATTAGCAATGACCAATCCTGCACGGTTCGGTTCAGAGGTCGTCCCAGATATCGTTTGTTCACATGATTTGCGAGACACGTGTTGCATAATAGGCAATGATAGGGATGTTGGATGGAACTTTTTATCAAAAATGCTTAGCATATGATTGGTATCAATGATGGGATTTATACCATGATTCATACGACTTCCTCGTGCAATATTCACATATTGTGTAGTCGGTTGGTTTGACACTAGTTGGTGTGGCGTCATTGGGTTAATAGAATTGCTAGATCTTGATAGACCTGGTTCATGAATCCAGAAATACGCATACGGGCAACCATATAACCGTAACCTAAAACATAAAGAGCACTGCATAATCAACGCTGTTTCAATTCCGGAACCACACTCCTATCGCATGGAGGTGGCGGTGTTAATGGATGTGTCGTCTGCACTCGATAGTATACTGCCAAAAGAAATGCCATGCCTGTGACAGTTATTTAGATAGAACAGAGACACAAGGATGCCGCTTATGCAAAAGTACCGTGGAGCTACTCGGGTTGCCTGTGTTACTCGTTTACTCATTCCGTCCTCTAATTTCTATTAAACCGATGGCTACATGAAATAGATGATCACTAAGGGCCCTCGCCATTATGGTAGCGAGTAAATATTGCGCAGTATGATTGACTGTACAGAGTGTAGTGGCCGAATCATTCTTGCCATCTATGTCCCTACATAATTACCTTGTGGCATCCTGTTCCAATGCGCACTCTGGCTGTAAGCAGTCACGTGGCGTCAAACAGCGTTTGTCGTCAGTGATCAACAGTGGTCGACCGGATGCCTAGTACATGTATATAACCGTAACCCTCCCTCAAGTGGTCTACTGCTGTAATTATAGATGTTGGGAGTAGACATCGACTCGTTTTTCCATGCATACGCAAATCTCAAATTCAAACAATTGCTATGTAATTTAACACATCGCCTGCATTGTTAGGTAAGCACGGTACATAAAGCTTACTCAAACGGAGGAAGGCGGCTTAATTTACCTTTACACTTTAGCCATCGGTCATAGGATGCCATATGACGCCATAACGAACTACGTGATGTGTATAATGACGCCATACTCATTGCGCCATGAATGGATCGATTTAGTCTGTCTTAAACGCGTGATAGTCCGCCAGGTTGCATGAGCTGTAGGCCTTTACTATGTACTAAACATGGTGGTGACTATTTTGAAACTAATTTGACTCGGCGCTGTTGCTGCCATAGGCATCACAGGCGTCGAGTCAAATTAGTTTTAAAATATTCAACAGCTTACCTGTATAGCTTTCTGGAAATTGATAGACGCGGAGTTTAGAAATCGATCGATCCCAACACGAACGAAGTGTGGGTGGTGCTTAGTTGCAGGTGGGCGTGGCATAACTAAAACTGGAGCGGTCCAGTGCGATTCTGGATATGTCGAAGATGAATACAATCATCTGTTACCGTTAGTGTGACATATGATGGGACCCCACTTACCTTTCTAAACCAGCAAACTATCCAGCTGAGAGCGAAAACAGAAACGGTTGAACACAAAGAAGTAGCAATATGTTATCTGAATTACTGATTTCTGGAATTTTGCTCCAATCCATACCACGTGAGGATTGTTGCTCGCCATGCTGCAGGGAAGGCACGGCGTAGGAATTTTGAGATGCTCGCCACTGAAACTAGAATAGACGTTGGAGTTGCATGCGTAGTTATGAAGCTGTGGCTAATTGCGCTGCCATTAGTGTCCATACTCGTCAACTGTGAAACAACAGAGTTCGTACATATGGCTAGATACCAGTGCTGTCCACAACTGAAGTGTGGGTAGTCAGCAATATGTGCGCAACCTCTTCATTTCATAGTCTTTTGCAGACGCTTGGAAAATAGACTAACTCGTTCCTATACGCCACATAGATACTCTAAGCCCGCACGAATGTGAAAGGAACTCGTAGAAATTGATCGCTGGAAAAAGAGTAAGTCTGTATCGGGGCACAAGAAGAGTGCGCCTTGTCACCTGGACATAGTCTAACTATGATTAGGAAAAATGTCTGTGGTTGGCATCTCAGCCAGTGTGCATAGAGCTTTTGTGGCATCATCGAAGACATTCCACGCAGACCAGGCTGTACGCTTTCCTATCCCTGCACATTAAGATGTTACATCACAACCCGCCAAGGTGTGGACTGCAGGAAGTGCCATGCAATGATCATCACCTAGTGCGTGAGCCATGGCTGTTGTATCGAGATACCGACACGAGTTGCCCGTACCAAAAGCAAACCATAAACACACACAGCCACTCTTTAGGGCCAAGCTTAGACATATAACTACAACATCTGCATCTACCGTTCTTAGAAGAATCTTCTTCTTTCCATGTTGAGCTCCATCCAAGGCATGCACGAACATCCTTGTGTCCGCATCCGTATGTGTACATGCTATCAGTCCTGCAAGATCATACGGTGCAGACGACAACACTTTCTCACCATGGGTAATGATGGCCATTCCACGGAATTCTCCATTCACAACACCTTCACTTATGAAACGGAACACCTCTGATTTGTGTTCATCTTCACGGCGAAACTCCTGCCAGTTACTTGGTACTTTGTTCTTCCATTCATCATGCCTTCGAGTAACTTTACCCCTCTTCTGTCATGTACCCGCCTTCAAGCTCTACTCCCTGTATATATCAAACACCATACGAACCCGCAGCACATCACCATGACATTGCTTACGGATGTATTCCATGACCTTCGTGACATAATCATCGACTGATTCATATGCATTTGGTGTGATCATGATGATAATCACATCACGTTTCCGGGATTTCAACTGCGTCTGCTCTCGCAATTTCTCTTTATGCACATGTCTGGCAACAAGCGGGAGTTTTGCTTTTGTGATGGTGGCATGAAGGGGTGTCGCGCGGACAATCATGACACAAACTCACTTGGCCTTTCAGCCCAGGTGAGCTAAAATTGCAGAAACTATTTGCCAAACTCATTTGCGATTTAAGGAATGATGACATCACACTAATACAAACAACCTATAGTTGGTGTCGAGGAGAAACACTCGGAAACCCCATATTGTATTCATATAGAGTCAAACCTGTCTCTAATGACCACTGTTTGGTTAATTAAAATGTGTTAACAAAAGACAGGTTGTCGGCCTCAGGTTGCTTAATACAACTCATTTACCATGTAAATAACCTTTGGAGCCACATGATGGCGGGTCTTTAACTGTATGTTTGCCGAATTTGTCCATACTATATTTTCCATGAGATTTAACTCGGGGAATGCTGAATATTTTGAAAACAATTTAACTGGAAGTCAGTAAAATTGTTTTCAAAATATTCAGTAAGTCCAGATTTATTGCCCATTGAAATCATCGCCTGGCGGCATGCAGCAGGCAGACAGCTAGAGGAAGTTGCTTTACAACCATCCATTATACAAGAACCAGCATCATTTGACAAAAGCATGTGCCCATTATAGTAAGGTGTGACTGTAGAGTCAGTCAACATTCAGTACCATTCACGCACAGAAACAGTCATGGCCCAATGATGATGGTTAAATAATGATGAACTATGTATGATGTTAATGCCAATATTCATTTCCTTCGATTCACAATTTGATACTTATCCAATAATCATGATAGGCCTGATTCACCGGATACCGATACTGATATGGTCGAATTGTCAAATGACACGAATATTAACCAATGTCAAATCTTCGGATGGAGAGACACCAGGCTTGCAATCATCAAGTTCTGTGAGGGTGTCACAAAGGATTGCGTCACATATTTGAATGTTTCATTATTCGTTTCCAGTAAATGTCGGCAATCTGATGAGGAATCTAGAGACAAGATGTTTTACAACATATATGTATCGAACACATTGTAAGGCTCTTGACCAGATTGAGATTGATGAGTTGAAATAGATTGTTAATGAATACGGATAATTTAAACAGTGTTCAGCAGTTCGACATTGATATAGTGTTTATGGGATATATAGTAATTGTACAAATTTGTCATCATTTAACATATCATTAAATGTGAAGTCTTACGTGACCACCCCTTTCTATAAGTGTAAGCTCACACTATAATTGTGGTCACTGATATTGAATCTCATTGACAAATCAAACTAGATTGCTCGTTCGATGACGTATCATCTCAAATTTGACCGTGTGTCTCCCTCCCCACCCATCGGGTGAAACTAAATTCAAATGATATTGAGTTCTTGACGCCGGACCTAGAACCCCAGGCGGCGGAGCCATATCTAAATGTCATCATTCAAAGTGCAATCAGATGGGTAAACGGCATGCCAAATTTGGTTGAATTCCACCCGACGAGTTGAAAGGGGATTGCGGGACAGACAGATGGCCGGGTGGATGGAGGCGATTATAATATCCCCGGCGTGTTTTAGCAAAACGTGGTGATAATTACCTGCGTTATCCTCATGGTGATGAGTTTGTGCATCTGGGGGTGTCTAATGCGCTAAGGAACTCTGTCACAACCCGAGCCATTTCGGGACCTGCTACCACCAGGACTGTTGGCTTCTCAGTCAGGCTGCCTGCTCCACCTACATCCTTCACACAAGCAGTGTTCTGCTCATGGCATTCATCTAGGGACATCCTGGAGAAAGCGCGAGTAGATATGTTCACAGTGAAGTTACCATTTCAGAATTATGCGTGTATAGTGGGGTCTCTGTCCTGTAGTGCCAACATGTCCCGTAGATGTACTGCTACTGATCGTGCATAATGGTAATGGTCTAGGGAATGCACGATCTACTGAACTGCAGACAGGGTCTCACCATACGATGGAAAGCCTCCTTCATGATGGCTCTGTCCCATATCAGAATTGTTGGCTCAGTATTCAAGATTATTTTCCAGAATTTGATCTGTGCACTCCATGCTCTTCGTTCATTGGACCAAACATCTTGAGATACATTAGTCCTATCGTTGGTGTACGCGTCTTACCAGAGTGTGTAGGGTACACAAGCTGTCACTTGGTGAGTTCTTGCTGTCTTCTTTACATGAGAAGACTTAAGAAAGCTACCTGCTGTACCAGGATTAGAGGGTTCAGTATGGGATATAGCTAATGTCCAGCCACTCCCATCAAGTAGGTCCCCCAATTATTTCATTAATGTCATCTTGATATGAAGCCCACACAACATCACCACATAGTACGTTTCCCCGTGAGTGTAAGGCCATGCCCATTGAATGACCTCGGTGATTTTGTACAAGGGCTGATCAGAGGCTATGATAGGTGTTTAACCATGGTTGGGGATATTGACAGCATTCATCATTACATCCATTACATGTTTTATCATGGCAACTGATTTTGATTCATCTGAGACTAATGGCATCAGTGTACTGATTGATGTTTCACTGTGCTGGTTAGTATGGTAAGTAGTCCACGATATCTGCTTTCTGTCCTTTGCATCGAACGACTCGGCTGGGTTGGCACGTCTTGTGGTACACTGATGACATCACACGCGTATTGGCATCACTGTATTTCCGCTGCAAGATTAACCATTGCATCAGGTTCTTGAGACCAATTATCTGTAGAATAGATGGATTCTTGATAGCCACACCTGATGCTAGCAAGGTGTATCCGTTTGGAAGTTTAGCGATCTGGCGGGTTTACTTGGTAAGTGTGGCACCGGTTTGTTCAATGCCGACCTGATGAACATATGGATGCTGGAAAGGGGAAATTCCAGTCCAATGGAATGACGATTGTGCACTAGTTGATGTACGGTCGTGATCAATGTTGTTTACTGCTCACGTTGTGAAGAGTCCAATCTTGAGTGATTGTGGACAAACAGCTCCTACTGATTCGAAATGGTTGACAGCAGAGTTTGCCAGGTCAGCAGACATATGGAGAACGTGATCGTATGTTACAGAAAGACACGATCTCGGCTATATCTAGTATCTGTTGGATCTGTTTTCAGATGGCGAACAGAGTTATACAGCAATAGCTATGAAGAGAGACAGTGTGGCTTGTGCTTGAACATTTGCTTCGTTCATGATGCCACTACCACAGAGTATCATGGTAACAAGCGTTAGCAGTGATGGAGATACTGATCTGTTCTGGCAATCACATGGGAATGTGCCATCAAATGATGGGCATTCATTGTTGAACATTTCACGACGGATAATATCCACAACACGTGACATAATGATGGGCTCATAATCTCCACTGAGTTGACACATGTTTCTACTAGATTTGCCAGCAGTTCCACTTCGTACTAGCATAATATCACGACCCTCACGGCGTTCCTCTAACTCGGGGTGTATCTAAGTATCCTATTCGTGTATCTGCTCGCATGGGTGGTTGATGTTGCATCCTCTTGTAGATGATATAGCCTGGGTGTAAACAGTTTCGTTAGTTCTGAGAGCTGGAATACTGGTGTTGCCTTGTCACTATCCAATATATCTTGCGTGCAGTAGCGTAGTTCTGCACAGGCAATATGCATGGCTGTATCTTGTGTAGTTCGCTTTTGCGGTGTGCTCGACTGAGCACGATCTCTGTTATAGAGGGATACCAAACACTGAGGATAATATTTCATCTCTATAGCCACGACATCACCTCTGCTCAACTTGGCTGATAAATACTGATCTTGAAGATTAATGGCACATTGCTTTACTATTCTATCACGATCTCCAGTGGAGGCATTGCGGAGGGTATTTTTTGCTTCCCAAGTTGGTTGCGGAAGAGACAGGTTGGGTTATTGTGATATCTTCTGTCATGTACACTTCTCACGCACTAGCAGTATCTCATCGGTACGTTTGCGTTTCGTTGCACGTTGAAGATTTTGCTCATTATCTTTTAAACTACAGCTCTTATGATACTCGGCATGCCTTTGTTTGAATGTGGATTCAAAGCCATTACAATCATCACTACGATCCAGGTTTACCGAGGATGGCAACTGACCAAGCTCATAGATGATGGAAATAAACTTAGCTAGTCTTTTGCATACAGCACCACCAATTGCATGCTCTAAGGGGCAAGCCAATTGTTCATCTGTTACTTGTTCACACAGAAAACAGTTACTCCAATCTATAGCTGATACAGTAGGGTGAGACATGGCACCTGCCACTAATTGCAGTGCCATTGCTCCTTTCAGCTACTTGAATCTGAAGAAAGAGAACGAGAAAAACAAACATTAATATAATAATGAAAGGCTTAGTATATTTAAGTTATTGCCCCTACAGGAATGTGCATAAATACAACAGAGCAATGAATAGCGTAGTGGAATATCTTAGTCATGGACAGTGCTATGGTAACGAATCAGACCATGTTGATGATAAACGGAAACCGTTGTGGGACAGACCACACACAAATACATAGGATACATTACACAATATTGTTATTATCGGAATCTTTGGCCATAACAACATTGGTGCAAAGACACAAATCAAGTCTATATCATTATTTTGAGCTGAGATATTAAGAACACTATACATTCTAATGCAATCTGACGTCCATATTGGAAAACAAAAAGGCTGGCACAAGATAATTTGAAGATTGTGCTATATTTGGATTCCTTGTCCCCGAAAATATATGTATAGACACCAAAATTAAGTCCCTATTATTAACCGAAATATGCGAGATTGAAAATCGTCATGGCGGCCATTTTGAAAAATCAAATCCGGTTGGGGTCCAATTTTGAAATAATGAGTAATGGGCCATGGAAACTGTGCGCCACATTTCATACTTGTATCACAAAGTGGATTCAAGGCCACAGCTCCAAATAGAGAACTCTGTAATGCTGTCCGGGCAGTCAAACTGACTAGTCAAGAGACAATCAACCTATTGGTAGAACTACGGATCCACGCCGATTGTAATTTGGAAATGCTAACACCCGCGAGGGCATGAAGATAGGTCTCGAAAACAGCACAGGGATCGAGCTGATGCATATACTTCCTGATGGGTTCACTCGGGTTAGTCTAACTCTCCATGTATAGCCCCGTGCCATGACCTGGAGCGTCACTCTACCTACGGCCATGCTGGATGTCGCAGATGAAGAACTGACTGGCATGATATTGGATGATAATTCGACACGCTTCTGAGATGAGATGAACCCCAGTATCCATATCGTGATCATTGCGGGACAATAGCAGCGATCGAGTTCACCATGGTGAAAACATTGTGTCAGTCTGCCTCTTTTCTTGATTGTATATGCTTGGGCGGGACTGTCTGCAGGACACACCATATCGACATTCAGATCTGACGCGACACATGGGAACACGCCAGAGTCTGCCAATACATAGATAGTAGATGGATAAGTGTTCTACCGGGTGAGCGTTGCCACGCACCTGGTAGAACATATGGGTAACCCATCATGTCGAAGCGACACCGGCAGTGACTACATGTTTGTTTGCGTCTCTAAACGGATGTTTGGACACCAATAGAGCTGCACTACATCTGTCTGACCATTTATATAGCCCCGAATCTTATTGGCTTATACCTCATGTTAGAGACGGTGGTTCGATACGCGGCTCCCAGAGGAAGGTGGTATTTTCCTGACTCCGGACACACCACTAATCCTGTGTTTCACGCAGTGTTATGATCAACATACCAAAAAGAGAATATCGAGGTGTATTAAATTGTAAACTGCACAACGTTTTCCGAATGAATTGGCATTGAATTACGCGTACATTATACATGTATGCTTTACACAAGCTGCTGCTCTCTTCAGCTTTTGAACTTAGTATATGCTTAGTTGAAATAATTCTTAAGTATGAACATAAACAATGGAGAAAAATTGGATCTCTGGGCTATTAAGTGGACGTGAGCTTGCAGGTGACAGCTAAACTATGTTTAAGCAAAAAGTCCAGATTGCGCACCATCCACTATTTAAAGAAACCTACGGAGATTGCTGCATCCCAAGTCAATTTGTATTCTGACATTATAATTAACTACCCAAAAGGCTGGGAACCTCTCAGCTGTGCAATAACAGATGGCAGCCAATCTGGTTGGAACAGACTCGGTTTGATGAATTTTCTAGCACGTTTCTATAAGAAATATGTTATGATACATTGCCAAAATATGTGATCTCAAGGATTTCTCGGATTCTGATCTATTTTGACGATTCATCAACATCCAGTTCGTGGAGTGAATGTAAGGCCATTCTGAATTGTTAGCGAGTGCCATCAATGTAACAATCTCGTTATAACTAGTATCAGTGAATACTGGCTGGTGTCAGGAGGGGGTTGCACAACACGCTCCATCATGTAACAAAACACATTCTTGCACATAGCTATTACGCATGCGGCAATAAATCGGACAAAATAGCACTTGCCCAAACCGGTTCTAGATACACATATGGAAGTAACAACTTCCCAGTAGCGCATGCTAATCTACAACCACTACTATACAACCCACGTTCTCTGCCACCCATTCACCGCTGATGACATCCACGTGTGTGCGTGCGCGTGTGTGTGTGCATGCGTGTGCATGCACTTGCGTGCGTGCATGTGTATGCGTATGCGTGTGACACGATAGATGACACCATATGTCCAAATAATACAGTTATCCGTAATTGCATGTGCTAGTGAGCAACATCAGTCGCTCTGACACAGCACCTGCACTTCGATCCATATTTAACATGATGCGATACAGTGAAATAAAATAACTTTCAATAAATACAATCTCAAATAATTCTCAGTAATGTAAGGTTGTGCCAGCATACTTCCCGACAAAATAGCAACAGTTTCCAACCAAATTGTCTTCAAACTAATTGCTGCTATGCTTAGAGCTACTGAGTCCATAAATTCACAAATTGCGAATCTGGCTGGCGAAAACAAAATTAACGTGCCCATTGATTCCAACTGGTACAATTATAAGGCAACCGCGAACATTATGTACGTGTCATTGCCAACATTCAGGCAAAGAGCAAATCAATAGAGGTCTCATAACCTGCGTTCCGATGGAACATACATGGCAATTTACTGCTCCATTCTTAGCACCACTTTAACTTAGCGTGTCGTTGCCGGACCAACTTGTGGCACATATCTGCCAGCATACAATGTGTCTGGATGCTTAGTTTAGGCCAAGTTAATTTTAAGAGAGCAACGTAGCATTCACGTATTCTTTTGAGGGTCAAAGCATGGCCATTTCTAATATTGGGTGCCTCGGACTAGATTCAGGTTTACATTGTGGCATGACGGGTTACATGATAAAGGAAGATGTGTGCGTGTGCATTTAGGCTGATCAATTATCCAGATGTCAAATTGAGGAATCCAGTTTCAGCTATGCCTCGCCAATCTCTGGCCAATCTCCATCCACACTTTGCCTGTGTTGGGATCGATCGATTCCCGAACTCTCTGAATATCAATTTACAGAAAAAAGTAGTTACGCTGTTGAATATGTTGAAACTAATTTGACTTGGTATTGTTGTTGCCTATGGCAGCAATAACGCGCAGCCAAATTAGTCTCAAAATAATTAGCAGGTTTATTAAATAATAAAGACATACAACGAACGAATCTTGTCATTAGGTGTTCGCAAAAAATGTTAACACATTCCCATTAACATGAGTTCGCTGATGGGATGCTGCAGCACAACAAATTCTCCACCCGAATCAATGACAAAATATCATTTTAGGATCAAATCCAAAATGGTTGATATCATACAGGTTCAAATAGTCAAATTGACCTACTTTTCTAACTGGGTAACATGGAAATACAGTTGAGGTCTTATTTCCAATCAACTGTATGATGTCCATTCCTTTCGTGATACGGTCATGTGTTACTGGAGGAATCCAGTGTTAGCTATGCCCGCCAATCTTTAAGTAACCTCCACCCACACTTCACCCGTGTTGGGATCGATCGCTACCTCAATTCCTGGGCTACCAATTTCCAGTAAGCAATGCAGATAAGCTGTTGAATTGGTTGAAACTATGGCAGCAACAACACCCAGTCAAATTAGTTTCAAAATAGTCAACCAACATTAAATAGGATTAAATAGTCAAGACATGCAATTCGTACACCAATGTTCTCGTCCGTTACCAAGTATGCACTAGTGACGAACTTAATTTTGACATCCATGACGTCATTCAGTATGACGTCAGCAACACACCACATAGTTGTTTATAGCATCAAATGACAGACGGATAAACTGGAAAGTTCCATTTCATGATCATCAACTTTGAACAACATACGTTGATACCTGATATTGTGATCGCATGGTTAATATGCGGCGGACTACAGAATCATGGAGATCATAATAAGCATGAGTGCGTTCAATGCCATTTTAAAGTCAGGGGAAAATGCCTCCTGATGCCAATATTAAGCTTACCACATGATCTTTCCCTTTCGGAGAGCCTTACCATGGATGTAAAGCCTTATGTTTAGTCTATTCATGTATTTTTTGTATTACATCATAGTTTTTATGTCACAACGCTTGAGATCAATAGAGTTAACAGGGTGATGAGTACGCCTAGACGCCCAATGCCCAAACACGCAGCTCCTGAAGGGCCAAGACTCGTGATACATAGTTGTCTGTTATATATGGCGCTCATAACTTTGTAATCAACATTGATCATTGCTCAACATGATTGCCAACAATGTGTGTGATTACCATTTCTATTTCCATAAGTCCCTCATCAATTACCCTAAACTATCGTTTTTCTCAGACATTTTATGCGTATGGCTCTCTTTATACACAACCTGAAATTCAGTGTGCACCTCGATGCTTATGTCCTAACATTAATCATGTATATTAATTGTGCATCTGTCTTTTACAATTTGGACAGATAACTAGAAATTTCACATACGAATTCATGATGATAAGTATGCCAATTTATTGAGAGACCAGTCAGAAGGAAATATCGATATTTTGATCTAAAGGATCACATGGCAATGGGACACATTCCACACAATCACAAATCACACATACATGGTGATTCAGTCAATATCGAGGTGTTCAGTAACATTTTTATTTCGAGAGTACTTAAATAGGAACTATGTTCGATCCTCTCAACCACATCACAGGACGTCGTGTAGATCAGACTAGTATATCTCAGTAGCAGTGCTGTCTGAAACATTTATGTCATGTAATAAGTATGTTCGGTACAATTACTTTACAATGGTTAGCATATGCACACAATATCAATAATTAGCACATATTTGTTAGTAGCTCATACACAATTGCAGATGACAATAGGCCTTTGACTTATGGAACTGACAATAAATCTATATTCTGAATTATCATGATTGAATAGCAAGTGAGTTGTGTGCTGTACGGCACTTGCGGGTGTTTTGTCCAACTGAGTTCACCTTCAATTCCTTTATAACACAGAACCTGTTCAGACCGTATGTATGATTAAAACAACTTGCTCGCCTTTCGCATTGAATTGACAACGGAAGTGGAACGTTGGTTTCCGGAAATCACACTCACTTTTGAGACGGAACAACCCTGTTTGAGAATGGCATGACATACGTACAATTGTCGGTCATACCCAATGATTGATGATAATTGATGAGGTGATTATTCATCTATTTATAACATACATATTTAAGAACGAGATGAACCGTGATCATATATACGGTTATGCATACTATGACAGTGGTTAGATGGCCGCCGTCTCGCACCTCGGGGTGATCATGCAGTCGGTCGTCATGAATGTGATCCTCACTCTCGTCGCTCCCTCCGGTCACTGGTACGTGCTGAGTTAACGAAAACGAAGACCGTCCATGTCCGGGGTTCCCACTCCCGGCCAACTCTCAGTTACTGCTGCTCTTGTGGATTGTGATGCTGTCCCACGAGTGCTTGCTTGGAGCGCCGCTGACAAACGTGTGCTGGCTGGAGTGGCCAGCCTTCTCCTTGGAGACGTGTGGACTTAGTCGGGCATTGCCAACACAGTGGAGTGATTCCACCTAACGAGACCAACAGGCAGAACCCGGTTCGGTTGTCAATGCTCGGTCTTCTTCCTCGCCACGTCAGTCCGGGATCAGGATTTCTGTCTCGGGATGACCATCATTGTATCTGTTCCTTGCAGCGTGGTCGTGCTGTCGTGGATTTCACGGGCATGGCCGGGCAGGGCAGGGTGTTTTTCCTCTCCCATCTATTTTCCATCAGTCAGAGTGAAGGATGCCAGTTACAATGTATGCATTCATGCTGGGTGTGCTGTCTGTGACTCTTGGCATGCATCTGGCGGGTGTGGCGACGGATGTTGCATTGAAGTGGCATCGGAAGTGGCGGTGGCCGTGGCAGTAGTTTGTTTTAGGTGACTCTCTCACAGGCGCTAGTGTACTCGGCAGCGGGTATGAGAAGAGAGAATTCGCGAGTGCGAATTTAGTCTGCTGGTTTATTTATTCCAAGTGATCCGTGCATGGCACTTTATCAACCTATGCAAGGAGGCATGCGACGGAGCAGCGAGAGGACCAATTTGAGTCCTTGTCATCCGGGTTTGGAAATGTCGCCCTAACTTCTTACGATCGTCGCTCAAAATGCGAGAGGGCCTGTGTGATGGCAGGAGCGTTAGTTCATATGGGGTTGGGGTGGGGTGGGGGAGTGAAAGGAGGAGCACGCAATTGGAAGAGGAGTGAGGGACAGTGGATGGTGCTTCCCAGCAGTCGTTACATTGCTGATGATCGCTATCCATTCTGTCAGTTCATAAAGAAGAGGTATACAGTCATGAAAAGTCTCCTGGTGCTGACTTCAGAGACACTCTGCTTACGGCGGAGCAGGACGAATTTGTACTTTGGCGGCTCTGCTCAGAGGAACACACACGATTATTAGATACATTTAAGATTTAGTGTACACAATTTCGAGTCCCTGTCAAGTGGTATGAAATCAAAAAGTTACTATTCCCCCGAAAGTCTTTTTACTAGGTTTTGCCAATGCCGATGTTATTGGTTTCGAACTAGCATTCTTAGATATATTCTCAAAACAATATGTCGCACAGCGACTTAGTCCTAGAAAGGCAGAGGATCAGAAAGCCGGCAGAATGGTGCTTCTAGGAATGGAAGAAAACGTCCAGGCAATCTTTTTGTCATGTATGGGTCGACATAGCATTGACGAGGTAATGAAAGTTCTCAGTCAGTGGATAACTGGATCAGGAGAAACGTCCTACTTCAGCAGGTGGAATTTCGGTGGCACAACGCAGGTCTCAGTCGGCGGCGAGTAGTGACATGAGAGTAGCAGAGCTCTTGCTTGGTGGCCGCACTTGGACACTTGACGACGCCTGGCAATGTGCACCGCTTTCGTGGCGGGTTCAGTCCCTCTTTGGTATCGCGGGAAGGTGTGGGTGTTTTTAAGTAGACAAGTCTCTTTGAGAAACACAAGGAGTAGCGGAATGGTCTTTCTCTGGGAGGGGCAACACAACGCAGGTTGTTAGTTTAGACTGCTACAGATAAAACGGTTAGCGATCCATAAAACACTTCTCGAGAAGACCAGTTTGGCAACATGTTCTTCTGCGGAGGATTTCATAATTAAAGCTGGCGAGGCCGGACTGCATGCACCATCGACTAGAGGCATTGTCGCGCCTCTCTGTGCTCATACCTGACGTGGTATTTAGACCGGCTAGGAGATCTTAACTTAATCAAAGTGGGTGGCCGGGGGCAGGCCATAAATGACGCTGCTATGTTGTAGTCTTTCTTCTCGTGTTCGGTCTATATTTTGTGCCGATTCCATGGCCGTTTCGTTGTTAAATAACCTCATGATGTCTGTTCCGAAATTCGGATTGTTGAAGCCTCTCAGAAATACCGAAGACTTCAACTCCAAGGGGCATTCGAGAGCATAGGCCCTATTTCAGAGGACGAAGTCGTGTACAGATAATATGTACAGTCAATTCAGTCAATGGCATGCCGCGTACGTGCCCTAGCTGACTATTACGGATGTACAGAGGAGGTGAATTGAGACATAGCCAATCTTGCCTGAGTCTGTCCATCTGGTTCCGGGTTGGCTAGGATTTACCATTACCCGACCACAATGCCATTTCAGAGTTTCACTTCTGTTCTCCATGGTTATTCCATATTGTCGTTCTCCATCATTACCTAATGACTAGCATAACACATCCAGTCTAAGCCTGTTGCAGTGGTAACGATCGGCCCCAGTCAGATACTGAAACATTGCCAGTAAATGTAATACCATATTGTCCGCGCAGGGAACACGGTGGCATCATACCAAACAACAATGAAATCAATTTGGTGCACGATCGAAACAGCTAAAACTCTCTTCCCATTAAATAGTATTGTGAATAATCTGGTGTCATCGATGTTCAAGTAATCAAAATACTACGGTTAATGTATTCTGCAACCATTGTAATGTGTATTTCCACAATGTGTTCAAAGAACCGGATTTTCTAACCATATGTGTTTGCTGATCACAGTATTACGTTCAACATACTGCCAGTTACAAACAACGTTCGTACTGTTAGTATATTTCATTTCTGCATTTTATCTATTTCTATATAAGAACATAAGCAATCCTATCATACTATCTAACAATGCTGTGTTTGACAGGGTTTTTCATCTCCATCCAAATCTCCATCTAGTAGAGAGATATGTTTTTATTTGGCATTGAGCATGTGTGCACATGTGCAAACCCAATCTTGGAAATATAGCCCAACCCCATCCGCAATAAACGCCACTCTCTCTGTTCAACCCGGACAAGATGACGTTACAATAAGATATTGGCTTAGAGAGATATGTCCAGATTGCTTTGCGATAAATGGTGTCTTCAATACAATAATTGCCATGGCAGATATGAGCATGTGTGCTTCAGGGGTCAGCCCATATGCCAGTTGTTCACATACCTTTCGGTGAGAAATGTTGCATACTAGGCAATGCAGTGGGGACTATTCAATGTAGCATTCATAAAAATAGCACAGCCCATAACTTCTATCAAGAATTGTATTTGCACAATAATTCATTCCCACTAGTCTTTCACTATACACAGATCGTGCCACTATCTGGTGTGGCACGTTCGTTTTCTTGATAGAATGCATAGCGAACAAGACTAGTATTTTGGACAGGGGTGGCACAATTCGGTGGATTTCATGAAGGCATTTGATCGTCGCGTATTAGGAAAATTAGAAAGCGATGGCATCAGCGAGAAGTTAATAACATGAAGTTTCCTGACAGGCCGAACACAAAATGTGGTGGTGAATGTGATTGCAAAGAGGATACAAGTGGAATCCATCAGCACAGTGTGCCTGGGCTAATACTATTTGGCATATATATATGTCCATCTGGTTCCGGGTTGGCGAGTATTTCCCATTACCCGACCACAATGCCAGTTCAGAGTTTCACTTCTGTCCTCTATGGTTATTCCATATTCTCGTTCTCCATCATTACCTAATGCCTACATAACACATCCAGTCTAAGCCTGTTGCAGTAGTAACGATCAGCCCCAGTCAGATACTGAAACATTGACAGTAAATGTAATACTATATTGTCCGCGCAGGGAACACGGTGTCATCATACCAAACAACAATGAAATCAATTTGATGCACGATCGAAACAGCTAAAACTCTCTTCCCATTAAATAGTATTGTGAATAATCTGGTGTCATCGATGTTCAAGTACACAAAATACTAAGGTTAATGTATTCTGCAACCATTGTAATGTGTATTTGCACAATGTATCCAAAGAACCGGATTTTCTATTTCATATATATATATACACATATATATATATATATATATATATATATATATATATATATATATATATATATATATATATATATATATATATATATATATATAAATATATATATATATATTCATATTTTCTATTTCATATATATATATATATATATATATATATATATATATATATATATATATATATGCGGATGAGACACAGCTCTACATATAGATACGCAGCACAGGTGACTAGGAGCAGCTAAAAAAGGACCGTGATATGTCGCAGTTTTGGTTAGAGTGTTAGCTACTACGGTTCCACCCAACTAAATGCATACGTATGACTGTGCCAAGCAGAAAGCAAGATGAGGATAAAGGCAAGGTATATCATCTATACAAACCAAATACACAGAAGGTGGTACTCGAACAACTAGACACAGAGAAGAACATAGGTGTGGTGGTTGGCCGGTGTCTTACACGGTTAGTGTTTAGAGCCACATTTACAAAAGGACACACCATTATTAGAAAATGTGCACAGGAGACCAACCAGACTGGTACCATCTCTAAAGAATTGGATTTCCCAAGCAGACTAAAGAAATTGGGATTGCCTATTATTGCGGTAGCAGTTCATTTTGAAGGAGTAGCACTGCCGTGCATGCATGATTTACATGCACTTCTGGATAAGGTGTAATATTGCCTAATTGCCTGTGCTAACAACTCATCCAATAATGCGTCAATGCAAAGTTGTAATGTAATGTGCCTATATGGCTGGTCTACTCTTGTAATTCGCATGTCCAGTCTACCCATCTATCGGCTGATGTCATATGACGTCATACTCAGCTAAGCGGCGTGTAGGATGGCGTCATACGCATTGCGTTATGAATGATTCTGAACGGCCCATCGTTATCTCTTAATAGTCCGACGCGTTGCATGAATTGCATATCTCTACTATTTAATCAACATGCTGTTGAATGTTTTGAAACTAATTTGACTGAACGCTGTTGCTGCAAAATGCAGCAACAGCGACCAGTCAAATTAGTTCCAAATTATTCAATAGACTACCTGTAGAGTGTTCTGGAAATGTATAGTCAAGGCGGGCAGAGATCGATCGATCGCAACATGAACGATGCGTGGGTGCAGCCTAGCTAGAGATGGGCGGGGCATAGCTAAAATTGAAATATGCATTGCACCATAAGATATATGATATGTATTGCTCCATATCGTGAGTTGTTTATCTTTTCGGCGCATTACATTTGGCCCCATAAAAGCATTCTGTTTTATGGTTCATCCCTTACTTGATTTACGGCGTGCGTATTGTCATTGTCACACAGCAGATGACGAATGCCACTTATTCGACACCCCATTGGGCTACATGAACATCTGTGAATTACCATTGTGCAAACTTGGCAATGTTGACACAACGATTTCGTGTGATATAATCATGTCTGAAATGCGAGATATTAAAGCAATCTCTGGCTGTTATTGACTACTATTGTCACTAGCATAGTTCTGGAGAGCCATGCCCCCAACCCACCCCCTCTATTCTGTACCATATATATAATTATTGCAACTAAAACGTAATATGGACTGCACTATTGCATATACTATATTGTATTATATTATATATAATAAATGGTGGTTGTGCATCCACTGTTGCAATAGTGCAGTCCATATTACGTTTATTAATTTCATAATGAGTCACGTTGGCTCTGTATCGTAAGCTGTATGACGCATATAGGTGATTAATCTTGGATGTAAGCGCCAATTGCTTTACAATAATTAGCCTATTCAAACAGTCTCTAGTATTAATGCACATTTGCTTGCCACTGAGCGAATATGGCCAATGCCAATGGAACTTTGATTTAGAATATGACACGAAATGTACTGACTTAATTATCATGTTTGAATATAATGGAAAATACGTACAATTGGCGTGTCCAGGTTTAGCTATGCCCAGCACATCTCTAGCTAAGCCCCATCCTCTCTTTGACCGTGCTGGGATCAATCGATCCCTGAACTACCTGACTATCGATTTCCATAAAGATATACATTTAAGCTGTAGAATATCCTGGAACTAATTTGACTGGTTGCTGTAACAGCAATTAGCCTATTTTTTATACTGCCTGTACATGAACACGGGTTGGAAATACAAATGCACATCCGCACATATGTGCGTGCGTGCGTGCGTGCGTGCGTGCGTGCGTGCGTGCGTGCGTGCGTGCGTGCGTGCGTGCGTGCGTTTAGATTGCAATATGGCCATGCATGTGTGACTGTAGCTGGCATGGTAGTACTGCCTATGCGCCCAGTGAAATTAGTTTCAAAATATTCGGCAAAGTGTGTATTAAATAGTATAGATATGCATGCCATACAAGGTGTTGGAATGTTAAGCGTTTAAGATGGACTAATTCGAGTCATTCATGGCGTAATTATTATGACGTCATCATGCCCGTCACTTAGATGATTATGCAGGCATATGATTGAGTGAGGAAATGGATTCACGAATTGACTGTGGTAACCAATGAGTGATGATACTTGAAATGGGGAATCCACATAACACGTGATCCTATATCCGTTTGATAAGTCACATCTATGCCAGTTATTTGGTACTCTGTATATGTATACACTATGCATACTCTGTGACAGGAATTCCGGGTGGGGTGGGGGGGGGGCTGCTGCTTTTTGATTCTAACGAATACAAATCTCAATCACATAATTGTCATCTGTGTTCAGTGTACACGTTGCAGTGATAGCTACAGGGATACATGTGTGCGTGTGTGCGTGCGTCCGTGCGTGCGTCCGCGCGTGCGTGCGTGCGTGCGTGCGTGCGTGCGTGCGTACGTACGTGCGTGCGTGCGTGCGTGCGTGCGTGCGTGCGTGCGTGCGTGCGTGCGTGCGTGCCTGTGTTTAGATTGCAATATAGCCATGCATGTGTGACTGTAGCTGGCATGGTATTCTTAGACAACGGCGTATGTGCGGATGTGCATTTGTATTTCCAACCCGTGTTCATGTACAGTTGAGCCCATACATAAGCTAACACATATCCAAAAAAAACCCAGAAACATGTTAGCTTCTGAGAAATGCTCTTTTGAATAGTGTTGACGTCATTGAATTGGAAGAGAGTGTTTCCTCCAATCCAATTATGTTAAAAAATCGAATATCATGTATTATTTTGTTTAAAAACGGTTTACTCTATTTGTGTGCTGTACGATACCACACTATATTATCTCGCATAATGCCATACTCCGTATATAAAGCAAGGTTATTCACGGTATTTTGATACACCTATACATACGTGTATGCCAGGTGTACGTACCCTACATGTTGCATGTCTCCGCATGTCATTCATCAATACATATACAGTATGTGGCAGCCAACCATTGGACGCCGGTGTACTGGCTATAGGCGATAAACTGTGTATGCCATGAACAGTCCATATAATCAATGCATATGATGTGCCACATTTACGTATCTATGTCCAAAGCCCACTCGATCCCCGGGATTAGAGCATGTGTGTAACAGATGGCGACTGTCCGTTCATATTCATTAGGCGCGTGCTTTATTTAAAAGCTAACTAACGCTATTTGCCATTAAGCAAATGTGTCTGCGCGTTGCTTAAGCTTCCCATAGCATATCGCCACTAGAGAAATCAGCGTGCTGATAATGGACAGACTGTGCCCGATTAATGACAAGAAAAAACACAAGTCAATCTGATTATCCTCGAGACAATGTTTGAGCATCCCGATAATTGGATTAACCTCCGAATGTCGAGTGTTTGTTCTATATGTCATGTATGGCTTTCGACATAATTCTCTCCGAGGGGCGCAAATAATGGTGTCTGAGAGACTATGGACTGCGATCTCAATGCGGAGAAAAGATACAGCTGCAATTAATCGTGTCGTAAAGGGTTACTTTAAAGTAAATCAGGACACCGGGTTGGCTTGTTTATATAGGCCAATAGCAGTAGCAGATTACCTATATTTCCATAAAACATCACTTTCTGCAATAAACGTTGTCTTCGTATATAACGGATATAATTATTTGCATTATGATCTACTCACATACTAAATGGTCTATCACGGTCCTAGATGGTACGAATACGAGTATGTGCATGGTCTAATGTCTTAAGTGTAGGTAAACCACATGGAAGATAGTGACTTTCAGAAGTATTCCGAAATATGAATCAGCATCTCCCGCATCATTGCATTAAAGGGATGATAATCTCATCTTACACCGACAGATTATGATTGTAACGTATTTTCCTAATATCCTTGCTTCTTCTCTTTATGGAAATTTAAGTTTTACAATAAAACAATTCTGCTATTATATATTCTGCTGCAATACGTATCTGTTACCAAGTCAGCATGTGGCACCAGTGCTTTCAAGAAGACGAATTCAACTTGTAAAGCAGATGTCTCGAGTGTGAATCTCCATGTGATGAGCGTCCCTCCCAAATGGGGTACATGGTCGCGGAGTGACTATATAACACGGTGTGGAAATACGTCATTAACATTAATATCTTTGGCGCTGATCAGCGATTCATGGAGATCCTGATTTCATTTTGATGCGAGCAACTGTGTACATTGAGGCTTTAGAATCTGTGTTCTCGTTCTGAATGACCATTTCTCTATGCAGTATTCTATATCTAGTGGCGATATCCTTGGTAGTCTATCACATGCATCTGCAAAAATAGAGGGATCCATTTCTAGCCATGCTCTACCCATGTTGGCTATTCTCCGCTATTGCTATCAATGCCCCGCCAATTTCTATCAAAGCCCATCCATGATTTACGCATGATATCGGCCATTTTTAACAGCTATGCTTGGCGTCTGGAGATTAATTACGGCATGGATATATATTGTGTTAACTAGACTATTTTATGGCATCCGACTGCGATGCCAACGTACTTGCTCAGAATAAAGGGCGCCTCATAATAAGGCGGCAGTAAGCGACGGCGATGTGATCGCAATATGACCTGCCACGACTCAAATCGCAAGCGTTCTGTTGCTAGTTTCATCAGCTCTGCATTGCGTTGCAATATTTCGTACACAAAAACGACATAAAACAAACCACGTACGCGATGTGTGAACGTAAATTGTTTTTAAAGATCACGTGTGTATCACGTGCGACATCCAACGTGATTTTCGTATGCATGTTTTCAGTGGGATAGTGTGTGAATGGCTAGGTGCGTGCATATGCTTAAATGGTATGTGTCTGCGCGTGCTTGCGTGCGTGCGTGCGTGTGTGCATATGCTTTCATTCGTGCAGTGGTGGGTGGGTGAGGATGTTAGTGCGTGGTGGGTGGATGGGTGGGTGATGGTATGGATGGGTATGTGTATGCGTGAGCGTGTGAATAGTTGTGTGACCCGAGTTGATGGGGATAATGGTGGAGGCGTGGGTGTGCAGGTTGTGATGGAATGACAGAAGGGATGGAGGGATCAACTCACATTTATGTGTTAAGTCGTGAGTGAATGCATGACTGTTTAATTTGTGAGGGATTGGTGGATGGCTGGATGACGCTAGTGTGTGGCACGCGTCGCTACCTGGGTGTCTGTCAGAGTGTTTAGGTAAAGATCGGTGTCTTATTACTGAATTCATGTAATCAACGTGCGAAACATCATACAGACCTGGGTGGCGCTACCATTCCTGAACAGGCACATTATCCTTCTCCAGTGGCCATACGTCTTTGGGTGGCATTTTGATAGACAAGATGGTTAATGGGTATACAGTCACTAGCTTATAATGGGAATTGTCATTGGCCGATTAGAATGTCATGGCAAACAACGTCCGAGAGACAAAAACAAATAATGAGCATGTTCATTAACTTACGATAACTGGTGAGGGCCTGGCGATATGATACAAGTGTCGTGTTCTTGTCCCAGCGGGGTTGGTTGTGGAAGCACACCAAGGCGACGCCAGGCCTATGCGACGAGATCGCGTTGCCTTCACGTCTCCTTGGCTTGGTGAGTGGTGCCCTTAACTACATATAACTGGTTTGTTAATCTAAGCTGGTATTGATTGGCCATACAGAAATGCTCTTAATTTAATAATATATGTCCTTCCTTTGGTAAATTTGATTTGGCGACGTTGTCGTCGTCGTCGTCGTCATCATCGTAGGCGTCGTCGACCGTCGTCGTCAACGTTGCCGTCATCCTAATCCTACACCTCATAGTCATCGCCGTTATTGTATGTGTCCTTGTCGTCGTTGCCGTTCTTGTTGCCGTCGTCCTCGTCATTGTCGTCGTACTTGTCGCTGTTCTTTCTGTTTTCCTTGTTGCCGTTTCTGTCTTTGTATTTGTGACATGGTTGTTGTCGTCATGGCGTTGCTTCTCTCTCCATCATTATCAGCCGCAGCATCAGCTCTTGCCATCGCTTTGTCATCGCCGTCGTCGTTCTCGTCATCGTCGTCGTGGTCGTTTTTGTCTGCAACAGCAGCACCAACAACACAAGCATTACCAGCAGACAGAATGACACCCCATATGTGTATCATCATGTGTCCTTGTATACAACGCATTACACAACCAATCAAATCGGTCTTCAGCAGTGTCTTCCGCGATAGTGACCACGTCAGATCGTAATTGCTGTATCAATCAAATGCTAGATCTATAGGATCTATAGGATTTAAGATTGCATTGTATTCTGATTTACCGGGCAGATAGATGGCTTATTGGGCACACACTTGGGTAATTCGGAACACCAAACTGCAACCCGTAATTCTGTAAACCGTGACTTCCCAGGATGTCATGTTCAAGGTAGACGTAAGAGTAAGGTGTTGCTATATGCGGCAGCAGATTTCAGTTAAATTATCTTCAAAAGATGTAACATATTATTTCTTCCGTGTTAATGACCCTATTACAGATTGACATGATGTACTAGTTTGCTTAAGATAGATTAATTTCTGTATATAAATTCACTTGGCATTTCACTTAGTCACCACCCAGTTGTATGTGCGAAAGCTTGTCAACGTAATGGATGAATATAATATGTCCCTCAAGAATATGACGTCATAATCGATTACGTCACATGTAGGTGGGCGTCACAATCACAAGTGGCAGATACTATTCCGTCATGAACCTGGAATCCGTCAATTGTACGAATTGCAAGTGGTTGATGGATTTGCGATGCAATACACATTATGTTGACTATTTTGGATCTAATTTGACTGGGTGGCAGTATGTGCTGTTGCTTCCATAGGCAAACGCACGATTAAGGTCCACATATTCAGAAACCATGTATGGAGGATTAGATTGTCCCTAAGATTGCATACACATCGTCAGAGCTTCGGGGAGATGGACATCCATATGGTTGGCATTTGGCAGAGGTTGTCATGCTCCTATCAATTAGTATACACATTACCCCACAAGAGAAATATGTTATGCGCCGAATGAGTAACAATAAGTTGCGTTACATAACTAGGTTCTTCCGCGGCCAGTGTGGGAACAGTAGTGCAAGCCTGGACACCATACTCCAGAAGTAAAGCTAGGGGAGCCAATTCAGCCTGAACCAATCCAAATCCACGCATCCACGTAAGAGGGAAGCCATCCTCCCAGTGTGTGGTGTGCATGTTGACTTATGTTTTGCCTCAACCGTTGCCGCTATAGGATCGATCCGTGAAGTAACAACACAGGTGAGTCGCTGAAAAAGAAAATAACAAGCCATCAAGGGCACGGCTTGGAAAATGGTAGATCCGTGTTGGAGAGCCGCAGATAAACTGTAAACACCAAGAGAGTGTACCTTTCTGGTGATGAGGAAGCCACAACTCGATCCGCCGCATGGTTGTTAAATGCACAAGCGTGGCTATTGTCAATCCAATGTGGTAACCAGATATCCCACCTCCTTAACATATATAAGTTAGCCAATGTAAATAAATGCCCAAGTTTACAGCAGATTCATAATATGGGAAGTTGTGCTAATAGTGCACGTAGCATGGAGGAAATGCGTACACTGCGGGAGGTGATCGAGCTATGCAAAGCACACACAGCCTCTGATAATGGCAGGCTGCTACTGCAGGAAGGTTCGACCTTCAATGTAAAGCAGGACGTGATCCAGAGACCGGCGGATAGAATATGTGTGTAGATGTCTAATACGTGTTTGCACCAATGGTAATAGCTTGATACAATAACTGAGAAAGCTGCAGCTAAAAGCCCCCCAAATAAGGAAATGGCAATGGTAACTGAGAATGCTTTAGTGCTTTAATGTTCCTCTCATCAGCTCGTAAGCTTCGGCGGAAGAAAGGATCTCTAAAATGTTACTATATGTGTTCTTAAGTGACATTAGTGTATGCCTAACACGTGTTTTCCCATTTTACTAATTAAGTGACGCTGTAGTAGTCACGAAATACTATAACACGTATGAATGAAACCATGTGCAGAGCATTGCTCATTTGGAGCGTTATTCGAGAGACAAAGAGATTTAATACGCCAAAAGAAGTGGTTGATGCTCTAGCTAAGGTTTGGAATGACCGAAAGCTAATGATAATACTTTAAAAATACTATGGTGTCAATATATATTAGAATTACCCTATGGAATATCATTGAGTATCACCGTATGGAATATTACATCTTATACAAATAGCATAGCCTATATAGTATGCACTATTTTAAGTTATATATTATGAACTATTATAAACTTACTTATTACGACGTATTATAATACTACATACAATATGTGAACTGTACATTCCAAAAATGATGTTCCGGAGGAATGAATGACCACTGCCAGGTGCTCTGGGCATGGAGAGCTTTTTTGTTGATGACGAAGCCCTACAGCCACCTTTTCTACGGAATTGAATACCCTATCATAACCGCTTGTACGACGAGGCAAATCTACACACTACTACTTTTCTCTATGATTGCCACGCTCTGGTAATGTGGAGTGAAAGCACGGCAGGAATCGTTCAGACTTCTGTATTTCGAATATGTCCAAAGCGCTAAAGTGGCAATACATGTGGTAACCACCTATCTCATAGCTGGACATATTAAGAAGGTAGTTGCTGTCAGGAAGTCCCGATCCAAATAGAAGAGGCATGGTTCGAAAAGTACAGATACCTAAGTTACACAATCGCTGAGAGAGGGAAGACTTGATGGCTGGTCAGACAATTTACTCTTGTTGAAACGGGGAAGATAGCTGGATACAGCAGGATAGATAGAACCTCCACACAAGGCAGCAATGCTGAGATTACTGGAAGGTTGACGAAAACCGATTTTTACAATTACTGCTCAATGGTTTGCTCTTGAATGAGCTGAAGGCCTGCTCCAACTAAACGAGGATGCGCATATGTTGAGACCTAATGCACCACTCTGACATTACAGATGAGAACATGCGAAGAAGTTGATGGTTTCGACTGTTTGTATGAGGTGGACAGGCAAATAGTGGCGCACGGGTCCACCACCTGCCCGTCTCGTATTTAGGAATTACCACGCAGAGCACGAACCTTCTCACTTTATAGCGGCAGGAACCTGGGATGGGGTCTCGAATTGACGCTTAAGATGAACAAGCCAATCAGCGCGCGATAGATGTGGACTTAAACATAACCACGTGGCGTAAGGATCACCAGACAATTAACTAGACATTGATCACGTTTTATTGCACGTCCAAAGGAAGGAAGTGTAATAAAAAATAACTAAGTCAATAGCCCGATGTAAAAAATGGTCTTCAGATTTGAAAACCCCAAAACGCTCCTGTTCTGGACAAGTGTAAATAGATTCCTGATTGGCTGATTATTAAAACAGAATATGCATTGTTTTAAGGAGATATGCTTCGCGACACTTCCATCCTAGCCACACTGAGTCAGGCGAGGTCCGTGGGCTAACCAAATTGCAGTACATATGTGTAAAACACAATGCACGATTACATTTAGGTATGGACATATCTAGTGTAAGTAAATGTAGAGATTAACTTTCCTCACGTTCATGTCATAGCAAATATTAACACCGACTGTGCAGATTATGCAATATAAAAAACCCCATTTCTTTTGTGGGTGTCTGAAAGAAGGCAACATCAAATGTTCATATCAAAATCACTTATTGTTGTCAAACTTCACACGCACGCACGCACGCACGCACGCACGCACGCACGCACGCACGCACGCACGCACGCACGCACGCACGCACGCACGCACGCACGCACGCACGCACGCACGCACGCACGCACGCACGCACGCACGCACGCACGCACGCACGCACGCACGCACGCACGCACGCACGCACGCACGCACGCACGCACGCACGCACGCACGCACGCACTCACTCACTCAGTCACTCACTTACGCACTTACGCACTTACGCACGCACGCACGCACGTACGCACGCACGCACGCACGCACGCAGGCAGGCAGGCACGCACGCACGCACGCACGCACACACGCACGCACGCACGCACGCACGCACGCACGCACGCACGCACGCACGCACGCACGCACGCACGCACTCACTCACTCACTCACACACGCACTCACGTGCATACACACGCACGCACATGACGCGCTCGCACATGCACATCTCGCTCCATCTCTCTCGCGCTCTCTCTCTCTCTCTCTCTCTCTCTCTCTCTCATTCCCCCCCCCCACCCAATGCACAGGAATAGTTAACGCTATACAAAGCCGTCGGATCCCATACATATGCATAGTGATTTTGCATCCACTTTTGCAATGGTTGTATTCATATTACTGTTATTAATTCCATAACGAGTCAATTTGCCTCGATATCGTGGGATGTATGACGCTTATAGGTAATTAATCAATCATGCCAGCGCCAATTCATTTACGATAAGTAGCCTATGCAAACAATATCTATTATTAATGCATATTTGCCAGCCAATCATAGTAAATTAACATTGTCAATGGAACTTTGATTTCTGAATTCAATATGACACGACATGTATTGATTGAATCTTAAAATGCAAAATACGTGCAATGAACCGGTCAAGTGTTAGCTAAACTCCACCCACACCTCGCTCGTGTGTGGATGCCTCGATCCCTAAACTCTCCACATCTCAATTTCAAGAACATTATACAGGTACGCGGTTGAATATTTTGAAGCTAATTTGGCAGCAACAGCGTTCGGCCAAATTAGTTTCAAAATATTCTACAGTATGTTTATTAAATGGTAAAGACGTACACTTCATACAACCTGACGAACTAGTAAGCGTTTAAGACGGACTAAATCGACTCATTCATGACACAATTTGTATGGCGTCATTCTATACGATGATTATAACGTCATTTTATTGAGTGAAGAAATGGATTCATGAATTGTCTGTGATAACCAATGATTGATGATACTTGAAGAGGAGATTATTAATCCATGTGCCACAGAAGCCTGAATCGACATAACACGTGCTCCTATATCGGTTTGGTATATCGCATTATACAGGTTATCCGGTACTCTGTATATGTATACTCTGTGACTGGTAATCGGGGTGGGGGGTGGTTGGGGGTTGAGGGGGGGGGCCTTGCTGCTTTTCCATTCAAACCAATACAAATCTCAATTACATACTTTTCACTGTATTCAATGGGTGTACACTGCAGAGGTAGCTATTGGTATAGGCGTGCAGGTGTTTAGATTGCAACATGGCCAGGTATGTGTGACTGCAGTTGGCGTGCTATTGTTGGACAGGGGAGGATGTGCGGATGTGAAGTTTGCCTTTCAAACTCGTGTTTATACACATACATAAGTTATCATATATCCAAAATAAAAAACATATTGCTGCCATGGTCGACAATGGCCTCCAATCCAATTCACATTTCCAGAGTATCCATTTATAGCCTGACGTCGCATGACGTCATAATTGGCTAAGCGGCGTGTACAATGACGTCCTGATCAATACGTCATAAATGTCTTTAACTCGTAATAGTCTGACACGTTGTGCGAATTGTATGTCTCTACTACTTAATACATATTCCGTTGAATATTTTGAAACTAATTTGACTAGCTGCTGTTGCATAGGCAGCAACAGCACCCAGTCAACTTAGTTTCAAAATATTTAACTGCATGTCTGTATACTTTTCTAGAAATTGATAGTCAGGTGGTTCAGAGATTGGTCGATGGTAACACGAACGAGGTATGGGTGGAGCTTAAGTAGAGTTGGGCGGGGCTTAGCACACACTGGAAAGGTCCATAATGTTCAAACAATTGAATTGTATGTTTTGGTTTGATTGGAAAACGTGATAAGCTATTTCTGAGCTATACTGTACCACACCAGATTATGTAGCACAATGGCATATTCCTTATATAAACTAAGGTCTGCCCCGGTACTATGATACACATATACATTCGTTTATGGCAGGTGGACGTATTATACATGTTATATGGCTCCATGTGGCATTTATCAAGACACATACAGTAAGTCACAGCTAACCATTGAACACCAGTGTACTGGCTATAGGTGATATAATGTATATGCCATGCGCAGTCCATGCAATCGATACCTACGATGTGTCAATCAGCATACATATTCTGTTTTTGGTTTGTCAGACAGATGTGACAATATATTTGCTATATTAAATATATTTTGAAGAAAAACATAATCCGTTTCTCTAAGTTGGTGAATTTAGTTTCACGCATGCCAAAGAACAGCTATCTTCTGTCTGTATGTGTCTCCTCATAGGTACCTTTACGTATCCATTTCCAAATCCCACAAGTGAGTGTTTGTACTAGATGCTGCTTGGTTTTCATATTCACCAGGCGCGTGCTTTATTCAAAAACAGCAATAGTATATAATCTTCACAAACGCTGTTTGTCATTCACCAAATGTGATTCTATGTACCTTAAACTTCCCATAGAATATCAACACAAGAGAAATCAGTGCGCTGATAGTGGATAGATTGCCTGCTATTAATGACAAGAAAAATATAAATATATTTGATTATGCTCCAGACACTGTTTGACCAGCCAGATTACCCACTGAATGGCGATTGTTTGTTCTATGTTCTCTTTGTCATTCGACGTACTACTATCTGAAGTATGCAACCAATGCTGTCTGAGGCTATGCACTGGGCATCTCAATGTGGAAAAAGGATGCATCTGCAATCAATGGTGCCGTAAATGGTTACTTTAAAATAAATCGGTAAACGGGATTGGCCAGTTCATGTATTTCAATCGGTGGAGTAGATTACCTTTGAGGCCATAAACTATTACATTCTGCAATAAACATTGCCTTAGTTAAGAAACAAAATTATGTACCGTATGATCTACCCACAGACTAAATGGTTGATCACGATCGTAGCTGATATGGGTATGATTATGGAACTGGCCTAATGCGCTCTCACATGGCCGTTTTCTTACGAGTGGGTAGACGACATGTAACATGTCGACACGCGGAACATTACGTTAATGATGAGCTCTTTCCAACGTGTTCATGCGTGAGATAGAAAGAGCATAGACTTAGAAAGATACATTATCTTTAGCACACGCAAGTTTAATATATATGCTTGTTCATATGAGGCACATGAAATGCATGCATTGGTGTTATTTCTGCACACGCCATGGGGGGCGGGGGTGTTGGGGCTGTAGCCTTTGCTATTCGAAAGGGCCATCGATGTGCATGATATCCTTGCTTCTTCTCTATATGGAAATTAAATGTTGGCGGCTCGATGTAGAGGTCACGTCTACTAATGCTGCTCTTATATAGTTATATTCCGCAGTCATATATCTGGTTTTAGATCGGCTGTCTGTCTGTGCATCGTACCAAAACCATAACAGAACAGTTTGTGATTTCTTGATAGAGATGAAGCATGCGACCCAATTGGGTAAGAAGTTACTTCCTCACACATGTCGTCAGATTCAGAGATAGCGACATCTAACCTGGATGTTGGGTACAGTTAACCACAAGCTGCACTATAGCTAAGGCCAGCGAGCTTTAACAGTGGTTTCTGTATAGTATACATCAACGATCAGTCCACACACATGCAGCATCCACGAAGTGTAAAGTGTCAGGACAGTTTGATTTCCATTAAACTATTGAATGCGGAGATGTATTGATGAGATCTGCATTACCTTCTTCTCCTCCACAGCGTACACCCCCAGAAAAGTAAAAGCACATTAAAATTGTTAATTTGTTAAACATAACGATGTAAATATGGTGTTCATTTAGTTAGGGAGTAACTATATAACACAGTGTGGAAATAATTAATTAACATGGGCATATATGTCCCCGTTGGGAAAATCAGGAAAATCCTGATTTCATTTTAATGTGAGTAATAGTGTAGGGTGATGCTTTAGAAGCAATGTACTTGTTTCGAATGGGCACTTGTCTATTCTGCCTCCTATATCTAGTGGCGATATCTATGGTCGTATATCACCTTCATCTCTCACAATTGCCGGATCTATTCCCATACGTAATTTGCTTTGCATTTGGATTGTAGCGTCAACGGACGCGTGATGCACGTGATCATGACGTCATATAGTTGAGTGAGAGATCAGATTTACCCATCATGAATATGCGTATTGTAAGAAAGGAAACCTGCTATGTCGGTTGCGTACTATTAACGGCCATTTTTACCAGTTATGTTGGGCGTCTGGAGATCAATCACGACATGCATATATAGTGTGTCATCTAGAATATGTTGTGGTATCCGCCTACAATGGCAACGTACTTGCGCAGAATAACTACATGCAACTAGTTTGTTAATCTACGCTGATATCGATTGTCTATAAGGAAATTATCTTGCTGATATACATTATTATTCTTATATTAGTATTAGCTTCAGAACTTGTCCCTCTTTTGGGAACGCTATTTTTGAGTCACCGTCGTCTGCAACAACAGCAGTGCCAACATACGTATAATCAGCAGACCCATGCCATCGTATACGTCTATCATAAGGCTCCAATGTATACACCGCTTTACACACGCGTTGAAGTATTCGCAAGTGGTGTCTTCAACAGTAGTGGCCAAGTCGGGCCGTAATTGCCTCCCAATCAAGTGCTGGATCTATATGATTTAGGATTGCATTGTATTCTCATCTATCGTTAGTTGTATTATTGGGCATACAATGTGAGGAATTCGGAGCACCTACCTTCCCTCCGTAACCCTTTAAACCAGGATGTCACGCCCAAGGTAACTGCACGGGTATGGCGTTGCGATATGTAGCAAAAGCTTACAGGCAAATTACCTTTCAAATGATTTTTGGCTTTTCATGGTCAAAGTGTTAATGACACCAGTACAGTTTGGTATGATGTACTATTTAGCTTATATTAGGATGGATTAAATTTTGTATATAAACTATGTTGATATTTCACTTAGGTACGACACAGTTTTAAGTGCGGAAGCTGGTCAACGTAATGGATGGACCGAATACGTCCCTTGGCGTCATACTTAGTTACGCCACATTTAGATGAATGTAACAATCATAATTGGCAGATCATATTTCGTTATGCAGCTGAAATATTTCGTCAAGTGTAGAATTATATGGCTTTGATGGATTTACTATGTAATATACATTATGTTGAATATTTTGAAACTAATTTGATTTGGCGGCAGTAGGCGCCGTTGCTGCTATGGGCAACTATTCTACATCTTACCCGCATATTGACATTGAAATTGGGATTCTGTGAAGTCAGAGTTCGATATATATAAATCAATCCCAAACACGCACACAGTATGGGCCGAGCTTAGCTCGAAATGGGAGGGGCATGGCTAAAAATGGGCCGCGGTTGGCTAGATATGGGTGTGGCATAGCTAGAAACCGTATTTGTACAGGCCTCGTCTACGTGGCCATTGTACTTATCTTGGAATACGCTGATCTACATCAGCAACGATCTGAACTTAATGAATGAATCCGGTTTTGGCTATGACCCGTCCATGTCCAGCTTTACGCCTCTTTGGATCGATTTATGTAGGCTTAGTACTGAATTCCCAGAAAGCCAATGTCATGGTAACTATACAGCTAACGTGTTGACTATTTAACAAAATAATTTGACTGGATGCTGTTGGTGCCTATGGCTGCCGCAACAACAGCACCCAGTTACATTTGTTTCGATATATTCAACCAAATATATTTTAAATAGTAAAGACGTGCAGTTCGTACACCTAACGGGCAGTTAAAATACATGACGGACTAAGTTACGTCACCCATTAAAGAGTTTGATTGTGACGTCAGCCTACATGTGATGTCTGTCATTATGACTTCATAGGTTTAAGCGGAGTCATCCATTATTATCAGATCAAGCACAGATTTTAAAACCAGCATCCAATGCATCTTATTATGATGTAACCGGAGGGCCATTATTCCTGCCCAGAAGGAAGATGTACCTGACCTGAAACTACCTTAGCCTCAACATACGGATATGCACAACGAATTATAGCTCATACCTGTGTTTGCGTACCAGTGGCTCCCTTTTTTCTTTATACCTCTCCTACTATTTCAATGCGTATTTACCGCTTTACGAAAATATGATGTTGAAAGCGGTCACGAGATTATCTTATTGTGGATACGGGCAGCGAGCGTTATCCATATTACAATACTTGATTCCATAATAATTATGATGCACAGTGGTTCAGGAATGTCAGGTTGAACGATTGGCGGTTGATGCAATCACTGAAGCAAACTTCCAACGCAGGGTTTTTGAAGACACCGCGTATCACAACGCAATCTGTGTTGGAACGAATGCTACCTCAACGTAAGTCTCTAAGCAGCGCATTCTCATTGGCATTTTGAGAATTTCGTGAAATCAACACAGTTCAATGAACAACTAGGTTCATTCTTCTGACCCAATGCTCTTCTCAACAAAACGGTTATTGGAGAAACCCAACACACTGCGTTAAATCAAATTATTGATATCCTTCGCAGATATCGCATCATACAAGAGAGCTTGCTGTAAGGGTCATACGACGTGTTGCCGACGCATCTCGTGTTCTGGCACAGGCTTGCTATGTGATCGCGTTATTACCAAACCATCTGTCTGCTAATACTTGCAATTTCAGCGGATTTTGTTCAAGGCCCATATAGTGGAACGATGTAGAATGTTTTGAGACTCATTTTACTCGTAACCTTTTCTGTCGCAGGCAGCACCAGGTCACAGTCAAATTAGAGTCAAGATATTCAACACAGTATTCATTGCATGATAGGTGATTTGCCACCCGTGACCGGCAAAATGTAAAGGCAAAGCGATTGTTAAATAAATACAATGCTGGTGTCAACAACGAATCATGTCACAATAATCACACACTCTTGATGTAATACCAGCAAATAATGCAAATCCGGGCCTATTGCAAGTGCATGACATCAAACCTAAGACGGTGATTCGACTGTTGGAAATACAATCTGACAGTAGACTCTGGAGAGATTCTGGGATGGCAATCCTAATAGAATGTCACCATGTACGGATCAGATCAAGGTAGTCATTGATAGTTGCCGCAATTGATACCATTGAATTGCCATAATAATGTGTAGTAATAGACCGAGGACATTATTATTTTTGATTTAGCACTAAGAATATGTACAACCGTCAAATACTTATAGATAATGAAATACAATCGTGGGCATTGCACTGATTACGTCTCTAACAAAGCATCCTCTCATCTGGGTAGAGTCTGTACAAACCTAGTGTGTAAACGCCTGTGCTTGGCTGAATCGATTTTTGACAATCTGATTCCCCGCCATGGCAATGTGAAGTATGACTGCTGCATCTAGAGTTATAATTGGCTGGCGCTTTACAACAATTGAATTCCCTACCATGGCATGCAAGCCTATTGCAACGTGAGGTCATAACGGAGTTATTACATCATTCTCTTTCCAACTATCAAATACGCAGCACCAACTCCAACGCAAACACATTGCACACTACTCAACAGCCTACTTACATAATTCACTTAAACTGTGGTTCTGCGAATCCACGGTTGAACGTATATGACTCGATTCCAACATGCGTACACGGTAGGTGGAGCATAACTACACATGGGCGTGGTATGGCTTGAAATGGATCACTTGCGTAATACCTGATATCAGAGGCAGGATAATGCATCTATGTATGCCAACCAGGTTGCCCGTAAACAAAAGTTTGACTGTATTCTAGAAAGTAACTTCAAACGCAACATTATGTTTTAGAACAGATTTATTGTGACGCTGCTACACACATCATAGTGAGCCACAGTGGGCGCTTTATGATGGAGATGTTTCGTCTCACTCAGGACAGCTGCACCAGAAGCACAAGTCACCCAGCCCCCGGATCCTGATACTGATGGTGCAAGAGGCAACATTGCACAAATGATCTTGGATTGTACAGCTGTTTGCGATCTTAGCATAACGCATTCCGTCAATGTATAGAAACGTGGCTCCAGCTATAGTTCCTGCCAAGATAAAAACACACGCCGAATCTGTTTTAGTGACGATGAAGGTGGTCTTTCAGGCCTAATATTCAACACCATGTGTCTTGCTCATGGAGCAAATACATGCCATGGCTAGGAAAACTAGTCTAAATCCGCTACCAGCCATTAGCATCATCATCCTGTAGTAGTAGTAGTAGTAGTAGTAGTAGTGGTAGTAGTAGTAGTAGTAGTAGTAGTAGTAGTAGTAGTAGTAGTAGTAGTAGTATTAGTAGTAGTAGTAGTAGTAGTAGTAGTCGTCGTAGTAGTAGTGGTGCTAGTAGTAGTAGTAGTAGTAGTAGGAGTAGTAGTAGTAGTAGTAGTAGTTGTAGTAGTAGTAGTAGTAGTAGTAGTAGTAGTAGTAGTAGTAGTAGTAGTTGTAGTAGTAGTAGTAGTAGTAGTAGTAGAAGTAGTAGTAGTAGTAGTAGTAGTAGTAGTAGTAGTAGTTGCCCGAATTTGCTAGTTTCTAGCGCGATTTTGTAGATAAATTGTATACATATATTTCGTATTAGTATTTCCTTTCAAACTTTATGTTTAATTTGTAAAGTCTTGTCTTGGTTGGAGCGCATTTTGTGTCTCCATTTTCTAAAGGCATTCCTCTTAGCTGGCGGTTTCCGCCATTTAATAGGGCTCCTCTTACTGTGGTCAATGCGATACATTTCTCCCCGCGCCAGTCTGCTATTTCTATAGTTCGTAGGCTAGCGCATTATATTTGGCAAGATCGCTTGAGTGAGTGGATTTAATTCCTTTGCCATTTGTAAGCACAAGCCTAGTTCTTTAACTATATAAATCCTTATAGTCAGTTGGCTGTCCCCGGTCAACTCGAACAGACTAACACATAGATGACTGTACTATCTATTCATATATTTGTTAGTATACTTTAATCGGCTAGGTGTTAGTGAACCACTTAGAAAGGGGTTCAAACCAACACATATACGACTGTACTCTCTATTCGTATATTTGTTGGTAGACGTCAGGGTTTCAAAAGGGGACACTCTTTATTTAGTGTTTAGCACTTTCCCTGACGTCCTGGTGTTATATAAGTATAAATGTATTATATATTGTAGTAGTATGGGGTTCCTCCTTTGATAAACCACAATGGCAACCTGTAAGCGTACCCTAAGCCTTAAAATAATAACTAAGGGGTGGGGTGTCACGGCTATCGACGTGCATCATGGGTTAAAAGATATCGTTGGCGCGGGACCTTCTACTTTGCAGGGGCTTATCAATGTTACTAAAACTGTATGGAATGTAACAGTGTCAAATGAGGGGGTCAAGGAAAAGCTTCTGGAAGATGTTGTTATTGTAAAAGGTGAAGTTTGTAATGTAGTGGAAATCGAGTCAGATAGGTTGCTAGTGAAGATGAAAGTTCTACTAGAAATTCCAGATGACAGAATCATGAGTGAACACAAGAAGTGTGGCAAAGTGCAAAAGATTGAACGGGAAACGTATCCCTTTGACAGAACGCTAGAAAACGGTGTAAGACGTATTTGGTTTCATAAAGTGGATAGCCCTTTACCAAGCAGATTGACGCTTGATGGCAGCTTTGTCCTGCCCTTATGGTAGAGAGGGCAAATTAAAGAATGCCGGATCTGCCTAAGTACTGACCATTTGGCAACAGATTGTCCCAATCGAAACAAATGTTTGCTCTGTGGTTCTGTTGACCATTTTAAATGGCGCTGTGCAAAAAATCAAAAGACGCCCTCAGTAGCAGGAGATAATCGCCCAGTAAAGGATGCAACTGAGTCAAATGCTTCTGAACAACCGCTACGGAAGCTGTTGTTGTGGTTCATGCCACTGTAACTGACACAAACACATCATCAAATCCTGTTAAAGTAACTACAGTTGATGAAATTCATGTATTAGAGGAGGGTATAACCTTAAGTCAAGAAAATACTCAAAATGCAGTGGAGCCAAACGTTGCAGTAAAAGACATGCATGAAAATGATGATCTTACAGAAGAGCCGGTTTACAATTCCTTAGACGATGAATTACAATTAGGACAGGATAAGTTTAGGACTCAGAAGACAGAAAGTTCAGTCGATTTTCCGCTAAGCCCACTTGATTTAAGTCAGCAACAAGATATGGTAAATGATGCTCCTGCCAAATGTTACTTAAGTAGCAATACGCGTCATAAAGAAGACAATAGCTCAGAATCTGAGATTTAAGTAAATGATATGGATGATGATACAATGTCAGTTGCAGAATTAGATGTGTCCATTCAAACACAGAGTTCACAGATGAAAGATGAAATGGTAATGTACCGACCAGAAGGGGGTGAAGTGATAGTGCCATATGTAACGGCGAGAGGCGTGAAATATCGTCTACTGCGCCATGATTCTGATATTTCCAAATATGAATATGTGTCTGTGGTAGAACTAGGAAATATTGAATTCGCAGGAAAATTAGGTAAATGGTCTAAGAAACCAGCTAAAAAAACCCAAATCTAGTTAATCTAATGATGGCGGTTGTAAACATTATTTTACAAATTATGATTATCTGCACCATCAATTGCAGAGGATTAAATACCGAATTCAAGCAGCGCCACTTGCTTGAAGAATTAGCAAATGAGAGAGTTGATATTGCTTTTCTACAAGAGCCCAAAATTCAAAAAGCTGAAGTGTATGAATCTCTCAAAGATTTTTCAAAATGGCAGATTTTTTTTTCTTTATCACAAGATAATAGTGCGGGAGGGACCATTCTTATCCTGCCCGCTGTCTCAACTATGTTGACGTTATGTCGTCGCCATCAGATCCAAATGGACGAGGGATGTGTGTATCAATTGATGTACTAAACACAAGTTTAAATTTGATGTGCCTTTATGCACCTACCTCTCATCAATTGCGCCGTGAATTTCTTAATGATGTTTCCCCAATAATTCAAGACAGAACGCCTGAAAACCTAATTATGGGCGGTGACTTTAATTGAATATTAGACGAGGCTAAAGACAGAAACTCTAAGTCTAATTTTAATGACACATCGCATAATATTTTAAAACACATTTGTGAAAATAAAAGCTTGTTAGACACTTATCGGTTTGAAAATCCAGAAGGCCAGTACTTTACTTGGTTTTTAACCGATGGAAGGTTACCTTTAAGGTTAGACAGGATCTATGTAGAACGTTCATTGAAAGGTTACATGTGTAAAACTAACATAAAACCAGTAACTTTCTCTGATCACAATATGTTTTCCATCACATTAGACAATGCTGACTGGGTCAAACGAGGAGATGGATTTTGGAAACTTAATGTAGCATTGCTAAGAGATAGTTGCTACCGCAAATGTGTGGATAGTTGTTGGAGGCATTTGGATGAAAGAAAAGGTTCGTATGAATGTATAACAGACTGGTGGGAAGATGCTAAATCAGACCTGAAATATATTTCATGGCTGTATTCCATTAGGAAAGCACGTGAAATACGAAAGCGTAAAAAGGCGCTTCAGAGGTCGTTGTGTAAAATTAATAAGAAAATTAATGATGGGGAATATAATTATTACGAACTATTAGTTAAATTAAAAGGTAGACTAAATGAAATAGAGCAATATCAGTTTGATGGCGCCAAAATAAGGTCAAGAGCACAAATGCACACCGAGGGCGAAAAGCCTACACGTTACTTTTGTAACTTGGAAAAAGCAAGCGGTATAGAGAAATTAATGCGCTCACTGAAGACTAATGATGGAGTATCAGTGTGCTCAAATGCAGAAATGATTGAAACAGTATCCGAATTTTACAAATCATTGTATAAATCTGAGGGAAGCGAGGAAACTGCAACTAGAGATGTTTTAGCTAATATAACGAAAAGACTTCCAGATCCATGTCGCGAAAGCTGTGACCAATCAATAACAATTGATGATTTGACAAAATCCCTCAAAGGTATGAAGTTAGAAAGGTCTCCTGGATGTGACGGACTTCCAGTTGAATTTTATCAAACATTCTGGCACATATTTGGGCCAGTATTAGAAGAAATAGCAACCAGCAGTTTTAGGCAAGGGCATCTCACTACATGGATGCCCCCAAGCATATGTGTGGCTTATATACAAGAGGGGTGACAGAAATAAAATACAGAATTATAGACCAATCTCTCTACTCTGTGTAGATTATACGATTATTACGCGGGCACCAATATTAAAACGTGGCGCCGTACTAGGCGAAGTCATTCATAATGATCGAACCTGCTCTGTGCCAGGAAGATCAATATTAAACAACACTGTGCTTATACGGGACCTTATTCAATTAGTTGAAAAGAATTGTATCCCAGCAGCAATACTAGCACTTGATAACGAGAAGGCGTTTGACAGACTAGAATGGAATTTCTTGTTTAAGTCTTTAGACCATATTGGCTTTGGTTCAAGATTTAGTAAATGGGTCAATATTTTATATACTGATATAACAAGTTGCTATTTAGTTAACACTCAGCTATCCATGCATGTAGTGTTGGAACGAGGTGTCAGACAGGGTTGCTCACTGTCCCCGCTTCTATTCGTCATAGCTATGGAATCAGTGGGGGCCACATTGAGGCAACGCAATGACGTTCAAGGAATATGTATACGTGGCATAGAAAGGCCACTACAGGTTTCTCAATATGCAGATGATACGACTGTGTGTGCGGGTAAAAATACGGATTTTAGAATTTTAAATGGAGTATTAACAGATTGTCAAAAGCCACCAGGACTTAAAGTCAATACAGATACATCTAAGGGATTGTTTTAGGGCGATTGGAAGGGCAGAACTGATAATGTGATGGATATTAACTGCTCAAATGATGTCATAAAAAGTGTGGGTATTTACTTTAGTAGAGAACAAAATGTATTATTAAACTGGGAAGAAACGATATCCATGCCAAAGTGTGCATTACTAAATTGGAAACGACGTCGCCTAAATGTATTTGGCAGGACAGTTGTCCTTAATAATTTAAATTGTATCTGGACTGTGGTATACCGCTTCTGTAGTTCATATGCCCACATCAGTAGAGGCAAAGATCAACACGTTACTTATGTCCTTCTTATGGGAGGACAAAGCCCATTTAGTATCACAGTCACTCCTCACCAATGAAAAGCATGCCGGAGGCCTGGATTTGGTTAATGTTTCAGCAAAGTGTGCTTCTTTAAAATTGAAATTCTTGAATAAGTTACTTGCTTCAAACTCATCTTGGTCAAGTGTTTCAAGGGCATTTCTCCAAAGGTACGTTGACCCATTTCCAGTAGAATGTGTATTTATGTGCAATACATTGCCACCTAATCATCAAAAGATTCCAAATGTATATAAAGAACAGCTCGAAGCCTTAACAATATTTACACGATCAATGCCACAACCCAATTGTTGGGAAGATGCCTTCGAGCAACGTCTTCGGGGCAACGAGTTGATTCGTGATAATGATGATGTATTATATTTGCCCTCTTTGGCCAAAAATGGTATTCAATATTTACGTGACTTGGTAAATCCGAAACCTCGTAAATGGATTGCGATGCAAGATGTAGCAAGCATAATATCAATGAGACATATTGATGCTCAGCGCTTATTTGTTAGAATAAAGAATGCAATACCTGCTGTATGGTTCGCATTGCCGAAAGCGTGTGGCAACATTGATATGTTGCAACCAACATCAGTAGTTATGTCAGAACATATACAATACAACATGGCATCTAGAGACTGGTATAGAATTCTAATGCAAAGTCGGAGACAGACTCCTATTGTGGTTAGGCATTGGAACAATTTAGGATGCACGCCAAAGAACTGAAAAAATGCCTGGAAAGCAATACATCTACCTTATCTACCAGGAAATGCACGGGACCTGGCATGGCGATTACTCCATCGAAGGCTATGGGTCTGCCATCTTACTTATATGTGTACAATTTCAAGTACAGACCGGTGCTTATTATGTAATACTGATGGGGGAACGAGAGACCATCTATTTACTCAGTGTCGCATAACTAAAGGCTGTTGGGTATATATCAATATGCTCCTTGCTAAATTTGGAACCAAATATGTGAATTTAGTGGCTGAAACAATTTTGTGCAAGGATTGCTCAACTATCGGACGAATCATTAATAGCAAGGAGAAAGTATTGTTAATAGCCCTGTTATCTGTAGGAGTGTGGGCCATCTGGAAAGCATCGGTGTTCAGAGGCCAGAGATAAAACCGGCAACAACCATCAGAGAGCCATACAAGCTATATTTCGCTCATTGTTGATAAACTGCATTCATTGTGAATTTTACAGGCTAGTAGAACATGGGAGAGAAAGTAGATTTAAAGCGTATGGTGCAAAACTGGCCTAGTATCAATTGATTACGGATATCTAAAAATATCAGAAGCGGAACTTGTATAAGCTAGTACACTCGCTGCTTGCTGTATATTGATAAATGTTATTTTAATTTAATTTAATTGCCTTTATTGTAAAATTGTAATGCCTTAGGAGACTCTAATCTTGACGAATATCCTAACCTTGGGATCAGAATATTTAAATATCAAATGAGCATTATGTCAATATTCTGGAGTTGATCCGATTTTCAACTTAACAGAGTGTGATATCTTACAATTAGCTTCCTGTTGTACATATTTACTGTATGTGTATTTGTTCCAGGGTAATTTGCAAACACTTACAATGAAGTAAATTTAGAATGTGAACCCAGAGCGCCATCTAAGTAGTCATAGTTTGTATACGTTTGCTTTGTGCATTACATTATATAAAGGCGACTACGTCCGTTGGGTATTTGATAATCGGCTAACTGGCGTCAATCAGTGACTTTTTGTTACTTATTGACGAGTCACCTCGCCACTTGTTGGCGAGCTGCACTCGCCATTTGGCCCTACTACTATACGGTGTGCTACGTTACACTACATATGATCTACTTACCCTGCCGGTCAAGAATCGGCTCAATGGCATCAATGATTAGCAGTAGCTTACGGCTAATTATTGATGAGTGGCTTTACCACTTGTTGGTTAGCTCTGCTCACCATTTGGGCCTACTACTACACGGTGTACAAATAGCAATGTCTTTGTTGAATTATGTTAGGTTATCAGCTCTTTATTAATTATGTTTTCTATGTAGTTATGCCACGGTTGTGGTATATGATAATAGAGTATTTTATTTTGCACTGTTTTCATATGTTAGGTTTGTATTGGTATTCTGTTAATAAAGCCTGCTATTTCAACCGATGTTTTATGGGGGTTTGCAAGCCTTTTTAAAGGAGTTCCTCCGGGAAGTGTATCCGACTGCGTCAGCGTCGGATATTCAAAAAAAAAGGAAAAAAAAGGTAGTAATAGTAGTAGTAGTAGTAGTAGTAGTAGTAGTAGTAGTAGTAGTAGTAGTAGTAGTAGTAGTAGTTGTAATACTAGTAGTAGTAGTAGTAGTAGTAGTAGTAGTAGCAGTAGCAGTAGTAGTAGTAGTAGTAGTAGTAGTAGTAGTAGTAGTAGTAGTAGTAGTAGTAGTAGTAGCATTAGTAGTAGTAGTAGTAGTAGTAGTAGTAGTAGTAGTAGTAGTAGTGGTAGTAGTAGTAGTGATGCTAGTAGTAGTAGTAGCAGTACTAGTAGTAGTAGTAGTAGTAGTAGTAGTAGTAGTAGTAGTAGTAGTAGTAGTAGTAGTAGTAGTAGTAGTAGTAGTAGTAGTAGTAGTAGTAGTAGTAGTAGTAGTAGTAGTAGTAGTAGTAGTAGTAGTAGTAGTAGTAGTAGTCCCAGCCATTGCTTCATCATTCCCATCGTCGTCGTCGTCGTCGTCTGCGGCGATGGCAGCAGCAGCCGTATTAGTATAACAGCAGCAGCAGTTTGGACAATCGTGCTATTGCCCGAGCGTACCTTCGTTGGTTGGATGACTGCTGTTCCCAGAAGAGGTGCCGTTGCTGAACAGATGTGGAAAGCTGACATTTCCTGGATAGCTGCCATTCCCTGGGATGCCCACGTTGCCTGGACGACTTACATTTCCGGGATATGTGAATACATCTGTGTAACTCATATTGCCTGGATAGCTTCCATTGCTAAGATACGTGAAGTTACGTGGATACGTTACATTCAAACCGTATGGGAAGGTGAAGTTACGTGGGTAGGTTACATTAGAAGGATAGGTGAAGTTGCGTGGGTAAGTTACATTCAAACCGTGGGGGAAGGTGAAGTTACGTGGGTAGGTTACATTAGAGGTATATGTGAAGTTGCGTGGGTAAGTTACATTCAAACTGTAGGGGAATGTGAAGTTACGTGGGTAGGTTACATTAGACGGATAGGTGAAGTTGCGTGGATACGTTACGTGCAAACTGTAGGGGAAGGTGAAGTTACGTGGGTAGGTTACATTAGAGGGATAGGTGAAGTTGCGTGGGTACGTTACATTCAAACTGTAGGGGAATGTGAAGTTACGTGGGTAGGTTACATTCAAACTGTAGGGGAAGGTGAAGTTACGTGGGTAGGTTACATTAGAGGGATAAGTGAAGTTGCGTGGGTAAGTTACATTCAAACTGTAGGGGAATGTGAAGTTACGTGGGTAGGTTGCATTAGAGGGATAGGTGAAGTTACGTGGATACGTTACATTCAAACTGTAGGGGAAGGTGAAGTTACGTGGGTAGGTTACATTAGAGGGATAGGTGAAGTTGCGTTGGTAAGTTACATTCAAACTGTAGGGGAATGTGAAGTTACGTGGGTAGGTTACATTCAAACTGTAGGGAAATGTGAAGTTACGTGGGTAGGTTACATTAGAGGGATATGTGAAGTTACGCGGATAAGTTACATTCACACTGTAGGGGAAGGTGAAGTTACGTGGGTAGGTTACATTAGAGGGATAGGTGAAGTTGCGTGGGTAAGTTACATTCAAACCGTAGGCGATGGTGAAGTGTCGTGGGTAGGTTGCATTAGACGGATATGTGAAGTTGCGTGGGTAGCTTGCATTAGCAGGGTATGCGAAAGGGATGTTGTGCGTGTATCGTGCATCAGAAGGGAAAGTGACGTTGCTAGGAAAAGCGGTGGTAAATGGGGCAGTAAAGCGGCTTGGAATGGTTATGTTAGAAAAATATGGGAATGTGAAGTAGCTTGGATAAGTCACATTAGCGGGGAATGTGAACGTGAAGTTGCTTGGAAAGAGAGTAGTAAAAGGGAGGGTGAAGTTGCTCGGAGAGGTGGTATTTTCTGGATAGTGGAATGCCATGTTGAAGCTGGTGTTTACATTGTAGTTGTTGGGGTAGGCATTTTCCCCGATATCATATGGGTCCAGACCGAGTCGACGATTGATATCTGGAAAAGAGAAACGCGTTGTACAAGTATGCATCTTAATGGCTGACTAACGTGCATACCGATAACGAAACCACGTTAATATGTAAATAATAACATGTATGAGAATTTTACCAACTGCTAATAGAGTTTCATGAAACTAATCACTCTTTAGTTTCGACACATTAATGAATGCGAATTATGTTACAGTAAAAATTAATAGATCCGATATGACATCATAATCAACTATGCCACATATCGGCTGATGTCACAATCAAAATGCGTAATTAATGGCGAATTTATATCTGTTATGAACATTGAATATGCAGCTACAGTGGCCAGCCAAATTAGTTTCACGTTGCTCAACAGGATACCGGTATAATTACCTTGAATTTGGCAACCTGAGAATATAATATTCAAAGGATATACTCAAATCCAACCACACCAAATGGGCAGAGCTTAGCTACATATGGGTGTAGCTTGGCTAGCAATGAGTCCCTCAATTATGACTGCAGTTGATGACGTCATAATCAGCACCATTTCGTCATACATGACGAGAGTATGCCCTTCATAATTGGTCACTAGTTCTGTCAAGTTTTACGAATTGTATATCTGTACGATTTAATAAGCATACTGTTGAATCTTTTGATACTAATTTGAATGGGCGCTGTTGCTGCCATGGGCACCAACAGCACCCACCCATATTAGTTTCTAAATACGCAACAGCTTGCCTGTACACTTTTTTGGAAAGTGATATTCAAGGAGTGTAGAGATCGATGGCGCCCTACACGGGCACAGCGTGGGTGGAGGTTAGCGAGAGATGGGCGGGACGGATAGAACTGTATTCATCCATTAGTATTCGATTACAATGCCATCTCTTCCGTCAGCTTTATTTCGTAGTATTTAAATTCATAAACGCCTTACATGCATACCATATTCTCACTGTCAGCGTATATTTTAAATTGAAAATTTTGAATTTAGAAACAAATTGGAAGTTTAAAATATGTTAGTCTAAATGTGGACTAATCACGTGTCGCAAATCAGCGCGAATGGTTACAATTGAATCTCACAAGCGTGGCCGATATGTAGATTTGTAAGCATCTACTTGATTTAAAAAACTGATTTGAAATTGCGATTTAAATTATTCAAATGAGTGTTTTAAACTATTAATTTAGTTCTTTTTCAAATTAAACTATGATTAACTTTGACCGAGTTTCTCCACAGTGGACGTAGTAAACTAGTTACTAAGCATTGCGTCACGCCATTATGAACAGCCTGGTTGTCGCTGGTCCAGCCAATACAGTGATACTATTACAATGATTGTTTCCTTGAAAAAGTGATTGATTTAAATTAAATCGTTCCAAATATATGTTGCTAATTTATAATCATGATTTTTGAAGTCCAATACAGCAATGATCTCAATACAATGATTTAATATACATCTTCCTTCACAATAGCAAGCCACGTACTACACCATCAATTCCAACTCTTGGAAATAACATCCACAATCTGCTGGAACATTCTGTACGGTCAGAAGACAACAACTTTCATCGTGCTCAAATGTCTGTCTTAGTAACACTGCGCAATTATCTAACAATACCATTGTAAGTTATTAATATGACCATTTACTTACATTATGTATAGCCTTAGTTATAATTTAAATACATTTCATGTCAAAATAAATTGATATACAAGGGTGACGTCATTACAGTTCATACCAGCTCGATGACAAGTGTACTGGAAATAGAATTACTGTCGATGAGTATAAATTCCAAAAGATCCACCTTGAAGATTGTTTCCGTGTAAGAACAATGCTTAGGTTTGACTGAAATATTACCTAGTTCGATGGAAACTTGCCAGCTAAGGGTTCCGGAACATCTCGATTTTTTATCGGATTTTCGGATTTATTTTTAATCCGCCGAATGCTGGGGAATCCTTGTGTATGCTCACACCTTTTGAAGTGATAATATTTGATTTACGTCGCAACTGTATTTCCAGCGATATCCACAGCTCCCTCATGTGATCTGATCCGGATCCAGGCTCTTTTAGGCAAACAACGGTCAACATCTGGAAATTCTCTTGAACGGCATGTTCGTTCCTTGTATTAAAAAGTGTGCCACGTCAGACTAGTATTTGTTTTAGAAAAAGCTTGACTAATAGTGCATGACTGACTACCTTATTAACTCAGTGTTATGCGAGTTTACTGAACTAACACAGTGAACACCTATTGGCGGGGCGGTAGTAAGGTGTCAATGTCTGCCAAAGGTGTTGCTTGGTGTGAATCCATTAGAATTGTGCGTATTATGATGGGCCGTGGGACACGGTATGGTTACTAGCCAAATTGGGTGTACAGGTCAAATCCAATGGCGACTAAGCGAATATTGTGAACATTATTTTCTATGAGAAAAATGTTGGATTGTTCTTAATAATGTTATTTAGTGCTCACTGATCGTTGGTTTTCCTGGGGTCACTGATGAAGTCATGTGCTAAGAGATAACATATACATATAAGCAGGTTCGTAGCTAGGTACTCACACGTGCCACTAACAGCATATATATCACACCGAAATAGGATTTGCAATTATAAATATGCATGTTAGATTGTAATGCACGATTAGTCCTTGTACTTAGTTAGTCAAAGGGATGCTAATCTCATCTCAAATGTTGTACTGCATCTATAGATTACGGTTTATATATTCCATATCAGTCACATCCTGTCATATTCAATTATCTGTATCACAATTATTTGCTTTGTAATATCGCGTAAATGTTGGACAGTGATCGCCACAAGTGTCTCTCTTCGGGCAATCGTGTGAGTGTTAATGCATTACATTCATTAGTATGTAATAATCATCGTGTTGAAGATTTTGAAACCAATTTGACTGTTAGTTGTAGCCAGCAACAACGTCCAGTCAAATTAGTTTCAAAATATTCAACAGCGTACCCGTATAGTTGCTTTTATACCACATTGCCGAGCTATAGTACATCTATGACGGAGCGTAAATACAGAGAAAATACGCTAGGTTTTTTCTGATTGGTTGAAAAGTAAATCATGAGAGCCATCATAAGCTGTAGAAATATGCCAGCATTTAACTACTAAAGCTTAAATAACTTTCTTTGACGTGATGGTAAAAAGCTTAAAATTCCATGCGTAGTTTATGAGTGGCATATTGGATCATATTGTGGATATCGGATTGTCGTACGGGGAGTCATGACCCCGGGGACATCTTATATTTGCAGGGATGGCCCAGTGAAATTATTGTATTTGTGAATACCAGATGAGTTAATGAACGGATAACTGGATGCATCAACAGGGGCATCAGTCGATGCGAAACTGACGCGAAACTATAGCCGAAATAGTGAGTGAAATTGGATAGAATGGAGAAGGACCTAGGGTTGTGAGTTGATGGTATATGGCGGTAATTAAAAGATGAAAGTTGTTGCTGTAGCAGTGGCACAACCTTTTATAGTATTCAGCAGAAGTTATGACCAATAGTTTCCAAATATTCAAGCAGGAGCGTCGGTAGGGTACTACGGACAGAGTACGGGTAGCATAAGCTGGATGACTCATAGAAATGACGTAGTGACCGACTTACCGTGGGACCGTGATAACGGTAACCGAGTTTCTGTAGAAGCGACCAACAGCACCAGATGCTGGTGAGTAGGGCGGGCCATATGGTCACTACGTCACCGCTACGTCACAGCAACCTTGTAAAATGCAGGCGCAAGCCTAATGAGCAAGGGGCCGGACAAGGACGTGGTAACGTCCGGCGCCAGGTAGAGTAGAAAACGAGACGAAAAACTGACAGAGGACCTCCGTCAAGTAAGCCATTAAGCTTGAGATTAGGAATGGTTGCCAAAGCAAAATCCATTATTGAGACCGAAATCCGACAGATCCCATCACTCAAGTACTGCTTTGCTAATGTTCAGGTCTATCTTCGGAGTACGCAAATGGCCGGAATGGATTGGTCAAATGTTTTATAAGAGTAGTAAGCAAAACGAAGCAAAGCGGGGGCTCCAAGGGTGGGGTGTAACAACCCGAACATGACCGTGACATGGCGAAGCAGTACATAAGGGGAACTTTCAAATTTGATCGGGAGTCCGAAAATTATTGCGCTTAGGTAAACCTAGCCTCGAATTCGTATAGTTCTGTGGAACTGAATTTGTCGAAATTCACACAAGTTCTTGGTGAATGGCTGTAAGTAGCCAAGAATAGTATTTGATAAAAGTGATTTAGCAAATCGTGAAAAGCAACTTTTAGAGGGTAGAGTAACCAGTATTCGTATTGTACAAAAGTCAGTACTTCTTTGCTCAAAGTATTTTGGTGGTAGTATAAGCCACTCATAGTTGATAGAGAGATATATCGGTGGTAGTATAAGCCACCCATAATTGATAGTGAAGTATATATAGTAAGGTTAGTAAAATAAAATCATCACTTCGATAGCCTCGAAGCAAGAGTTTGAGTTGTTGCATAATTCTGGAAGCGACGGAAGACCACCGTCACGAACCACCGACTTCTATACCAGTCAGATCAGGCCCAGATACGAACATAAATATCGTGATTCTCATCTACACACGAGGCGAGCTCGTATCGACCACTTTCCTCGTCGGTAAGACCGGTTGTCGCAGCAACCACACATACAGGCCTTCCCGCCGTGGGAAGCGAAGCGTTAATAAGTAAGAAGACAGATAATAGAAAACTTCAATATGTGTAGATATCATGAGATGAGGTTAGTTATCCTTTAAAATGTAATAGAAAGTGGGAGGCCTGTTTAGGAGCACAATCATATCATATACGATTTCACAGTGACATGTTCATCTGTTGATCAAATATGATTGTCATAATATTTTGTAATCAAATAAATCTGATTTAAATCAAATAAATCTGATTTAAATCAAATAAATCTGATTTCTGTATTTGAAAAACTCAGAAAAATCGTCAGTCCCAGTTTATTCCGTTATAGCAAAATATAATTTGAATTTGTTGACAATAATGTGTCTGGGTAACGCGGCTGCTTGAGGAAACACGTTTCCCTCTGTAAAGTATGGCAATATGTTCACTAGTTTTTCTCTGTGTGTCACTGAAAATCGTAGGGTGCGTATTGAAGTTTTTAAAAGACAAGTTCAGAGACGAAACCGACACATATCGGAGAGTAAATGTGTAAATTGTATGATTTATATCTATATACTGCCCTAAAGCATACAATTCATACATCGCTCAATAACACATATAGGTGAACAGGTTTACAAGAATGTGACTGCGGGCTGTTGTTGCAATAGCCATCACGTTATCCTTGCCAAATTAGTTTCAAAGTAGTCAACATCATGCACATAGTGTTACCTTAGCCCTTTAAGGACTGGGTGTTTTGAGGAAAATACAATATTTGCTTGTAGAATGTCCATTTACAAACCAAGAGAAGGATATATTTTGAAAATATACCACTGGCATGAATGGTTCTATTACCGCGACAGTCATTCCCGTGGTAAAATTTCTAAAATAGTCTTCTCTTGGCTTGGAAATGGGCATCCTTCAAGACCACTGCACCTGCCGCTTTTACCCGGTTTCGTCATGAAACGGTTACAATTGATATTACTAGAAATTATGTGTCAAAGTAATACAATCGAGTCACATGCTCACAAACTGGACCGAGGTTAGATAGAAAGGGGCGTTGCAAATTTAAAACTGGATTCCACTATTTTTCTCAGATGCGATTGAATAAACTTGCGATATTAAGGGATATGGGTATTTTGGACAGATTTATCTCAAAGAGTTTCGCACATGCCGACGGGTATACGACTATCGAACTTTTGCTTACGGGTTCACTATTATTCTATAGATACTCACTGGAAGATCCTAAAGCGATGCCGGAACTGACTAAAAAGCAAATTGCTGCTAACGTATTCATGTTTAATTTGCGCTTTTACTGCTATTGCTGCAATCGTAGTATTGTCTTCGGGACTGTGTTCCTGATGGTGCTTGTCTGTCCGGTGACAGCTGTCTTTTATACTATCCATTCCTATCTTATCTCATCTCTCTTTGCTTTGATTCTAATCTCAGTGGTGGGACTACACCTTGATAACCGACAGATGTTTGGGTGGAGCGGCATTTCTGACAATAATGTTATAGACAATATAAGTGCATGCTGGTAAACGTCCATTCTGAAGCCACGCACAAGTTAACCACCCGGCGGTCTGTGTCTAGATAATTGACACATAGCACAGTATAATGCTCTATACTATTCAGCGGTTTGATATCAATTCGATGTAACTAGTTGTGACTTTGGAGAAAAACGATAGTCACTAAAATAGTCTTCTAACAACAATTAAGAACAACCCGAGATTTGAGACGCTTGGCAATCATTTACTAGCCATACAGTATCAGTAGATATTGCTGATTTCAACGATTGTTTTAGATTTCCCAGATTGTTCGCATTTCGTCCAAAGATGTGAACTGGTAATGCCACATCGTTTCTTGTGTTAACAGTTGAAAGTCGGTCCAGACGTTCCTCTCGTTCGTACACAGGCACGCACGCTTACGCGCCTAGGCACACACACGCATACGCACGCACGGCCCAAACAAACCCGCACCCACCATCCCATGCGCCAATGCAAACACTCACACATGCAAATGTGCATACACAAGAACGCACCCGGTCCCGCGCACACACCACATGCACGCATATCTATCCGGCCACCCGACCACCCGTCCATCCATCCACCAACACACACGCATGCGCGCGCGCACGCACGCACGCACGCACGCACGCACGCACGCACGCACGCACGCACGCGCACACCCACCCCAACCCACCAAGATACCATCCTGCCAGACCAACAACCCACCATCTGCCAGTCCACCCCACCCCTACTCACGCACGCCTGCACACACACACGCACGGACGCACGTACGCGCACACAAACACGCACCTGTGCACACACGCGCGCACGCACATGTACACACGCACGCGCGCACACACGCATGCACGCCCGCGCGCACGCACGCACGCACACACACTGCACCGACACGTGCACACGCCCCCTCTCGGGCGGTGGAGCATATGCAATCCATGCAAACAATTACGAACTCGAAACATTACACGACAACCATTGACACCTACGCGCGCGCACGTACGTATGGGCACACGCACGGGCACATGCACGCACACACGTCCGCACGCATATAACTGTATAGTCATGCTTTGCACTGACGCAAATTCTTCCGCATTCACCATCAGCTTTCATTTAATCCAGTTAACCCAATTACTTATATTTCCGGTATGGAAGGATTGTATGATTGGCTTTTTAATAATTAAAATCCCATCTGTTGATGATCTCATGTAGTCTCCCCGTCTCAAGCGCCACGCATCACTGGAGCGTTCCCAATTCCCAGTCAACTGTTTGACGTCATACACAATAATGATAACATGCCACGTTCTAGGATATTACTGAACATGGGCGGAACCAAGAATCGTGTAGTGAGGATTTCACAGTGAAAGCGTTAAGGACACCTATCACCAGAGCCATGCTCCGCATAGGGTTCGAGATATATATGTCTGGCTATATATTCAACACGTTCTCTGGTGCAATAAAGTGCTCTTTTTGATAAGTAATGAACGCTACCAAAACTAGAAACAAATGAGATGTTAAAATAAAAATGTATCCTGCATTCTGGCCTCAATGAAATGACTGGTATCACTATGGTACCAGCAATAGCGCTTCCGAGCCAGCGACACTATGAGCCGAAACGTACGAGCGCGTGACAGCGTCGTGATCAGCGGCAATAGGGTGTTATTGTTTGCGACCTGCTTGTTTCGCCAATGCGCATTTGCATATAGTATTGTTATCAACGCCGATTCTAGCACAGCCCAATCACTTCTCCGATATCAGGATGTAGTTTGTCTTCTCCTGGGATTGTAAACAAAATCAAAGCCAGCTTAGATAACAGTGGCCGACTGTTTCTAGCCCAGTATACAACAGGTAGGTGTCGTGACATAAGCCGTGCGTCATCGACTGAAAATGGAAAGGATGAGTATTTGCTCACTTGTCCAGAATGCCACAGTGAGCTAAATGCCATGTCGACCGTCTGCCGCCCGTCCGTTCATCGTCCGCCTGTCAATCGTCCGAACGGCTTTATTCAACTTCTCAAAAACCACTGATCCGATTTATTAAGCAGGAATCACCCCTAGTGCATGAATAACCAAGTTGATCCAAACACAGCGGGTCATCTAATTTGCCCGGTGGACATCTTGTGTTTGGCCAATTTTAGAAACATATTTAAAACTATACTTCTCCATAACCACTTGGGGGATCAATACGAAACGCATGGAATCGCACCTATGGCACGAGCTGAACCAACTGTGTTCAATATAACTTGATTGGCTCAATGGTTCAGCGGTCATCTAGATGACTGCGGCCATCTTGGATGACATAGTTTTCGCGAACACGGCCTCTGCTCCATACTCGCTGAAATTTGGGTTGTCTGAATAGGGGCCATTACAGTTTGTTCAAGGGAATTTGGTGTGCATAAAAACATGCCCGCCGTTGACCAATACAAATGTAGCATGTTTGGCAACCATTTTGGTGTTTTTTATTTGATGGATCTTGAGGCCAAAATATGCTTTATATATTTTTGTAAGTACACTGAATTGAAATTTCCACTTTCGAAAGTATCGGATAAACGAGTTGGCCGGCTTTCAATTATATATAACAGGAAAAATCCTTAGGCATGGAGATCTACGATTTTCTTCAAATGAAGCTGATCGGACAAGTTCGCCGGCGGTCATCTGGGATTTTGGCCGATTTTTAGAAATGTCTTGAAAATCTTCTTCGTTGAAACCACTTGTGAGATTGATTCAAATCTCATTACATTGGATCTCGGGCAAGCGATGGGCTAAGTTTGTTCTTAGGACATTGATTGTCCAATTGTGTCAGCGGCCTTCTTCGATGACCTAGTTTTGGCGAAAATGCCCTATTCTGCAGAACAACTTAACGGATCTGGTCCACATTTTGGGGATATGAATACGCAATAACGGCCATACAATCTTGCTCAAGAGAATTGTATATGCAAAAAGCATGCCCACCAGTAACCACCGTTGACCAATTCAAATGTAGCGTGCTTGCGGCCATTTCTTATTGTTTACTTGCTGGATTTTGAATCCGAAATTGGTTTTATATAAGTTGTCGTGAATGTTGATTTTAAATTTCCACTTTCTAAAATGTCGACTGAACTATTTGATGGCCATCTCGGATCGTGCTTATATGTCAATAAATCTGGTCGCCATGGAGAAATTGAAATGTAGCATGTTTGGTGGCCCTATTACATTTCGTGAAAACAGCTTCTTCTCTGGTACCACTAAGCAGACCAGGGTGACATTTGCGGGATATTCGTAGGTGTCAAGGGCCATTGTACTGCATCTGTAATTCCTGCCACTGTGAGCTCACCCCGTCTTCCTCTTCTTTTCGATCGCTGGTATCACACTTGGAGAGCCGTTCTCAAGATGAAATCTGTGGTGTTCTGCAGCTCACCCCTGAATTCAGGGTACATATTCCTCTTTTCCTTCTGACATCCGTTTTGCTAGGCACCAACATTAGCGCTCATAGTCCGCAACCATGTATCATCTTTTCAGATTTAAATTACAACAGCAACGAAAGATCGTTCTATTATAGTGTTCTAGCATCAACGGTTTGTTAATGCTTGCATTTAAAGGGCAGTTCTTATTAACAGCTCATACACTTACATGCACATTTCAGTCATTTAACAGCGAGTTAGTAGGGGGAAGAAGATGGAATCTGAGCTATAGCATTACTTCTAATACTATGCAGTGCATAGCAGAGGAAACCGGGTATGCTAGCAATTTGTGGAGTGCAGTTTTTTGGAGAGATTTGAAGACCAAATTCTGACTTCATATTTTAGTGATCTAAAATTAGCTCTGCTACAAGTGAAGGAGTCGCCATAATGCTCTGGATGATGTCTGTGTGAGTTTCGTCTTGCAGTGTGATTTGAATGCTATTTATGTAGGATTTTCTGCAGTTTTCGGTTGCTTAGCAGGTTACTAGAAAATGAATCCTATCCTCATGAGCATCGCGACAAAGCAGCCATGTATCCGGCGTGTTGTGCTGATTGAAGCAAGCTCGATTTGATTGAAGTGTATATGGTCCAGTTAATAATTTCGCTTTTATGGCAGCACGCCTAGCATCTCCACCGTTATTATCAACTGAGCTCCGACAATGGTGAACTGATCACACCGCGCAAGATACACACATACGCCAGAGATGACTTCATTAGCGATTTGTCGTGCCATTGTGCTTGGAGCAGTATTAATTGCGTCTTGCACCTTTGATTTCCATTTATCTTTTGTAGGAGGGTTATGAATCAGCTCATATATGCGTGGTAACTCATATGTGTGAAGGATACTACGACACTCAGAGAACCAACTGTTGCTGCTGATGACTTTCATAGCGATGAGCCAGGCCGCGAGTTGATGCTCAATAATATTCTTTTCTGAAAGGATATTGCGAGGAAGGAGTAGTTTCCTGCAATCAAGACCACCTTGGACTGGTCTTAAACCAAGCACACGCGAAACTGAGACTGATGCTGTGTTTGAAGGAAGTGATTGTAGCTGTCGAAGAACTGATCGCTGGAACTGTTCAAGGTCATTACTAGCTGCTTGTGTTACCGTTAGTACGTCTAGGCCATTAGGGAGTCTGGGAAGACAATAGATTTTACAAATGTGACTTGATACAATAGGAGAGAGACCACCATGCCCACGTAAGCCAGCACCCATCATTGAGTACATTGTTCTGCAAGTTGAGTCGATACGCTGTTCAACATTCTCCTTATTCGAGACTGACCGTTGACTTCCAAGGTGTGTTTCACACACGGACTCTTTGATGATATCTCCAGCTATTGATATCGTGCCCAACTCTTTCACATGTGTGCTCAATTATATAATAGCAGACTAGTATGTCTTTCTTCTTTTGTATATCTGTCCACGATGGTGAGAAGCTCCTGCAAGGGATTTGTATTATCTGCCAATATTGCACTGCCATCTGCACATGTAGGTGCACTGCAGTTGATATGCCCAATCTGTGAACCAATATTTACGTCTTCAATATTATGTAGCAATGTATTACTGAACAGTGTATAGTGAATGGATGAGAGTATGTCATCTTTACGAACAACTTGTTATATCGCTTTCGCAAAAGTGGGGAATATCATACAATATCAATGGCTGTGTATGCATCTAATGTTACTAGCAATAGTGGTTCATGTTTGACCTTGGCCTCATGTTATAGTTCTGTGATAATCATGGCAGAGCTTGTGGATGCCGATTTTTCAGTAAACCCTCTTTGGAAATTAGACAATATCATGGAATGTCTTTGTCCTCTAAAGCAAAATTTCCTCAAGGACTTTTCCTATGATTGATAATGCCGTGATCCCTCTATAATTCGTTGCTAATCTACTATCTTTGCCCTTCTTTAGAACTGGTGTGAACATGCCTTGCTTCATGGCAGTTGGTATATATCCTGTTTTAATTATGTAAATCATAAGGTCTGTCAAGCACTGCATGACGACAGGTGGGGCATACTTTAGATATTCTGCAGTTAAACCAGCTGTACCCCGCTGCTTTGTTCGGTTTCAGCCCTACACTTATCTTGCGAATTTCACTGACAGTTGGCATTTTACAGTTCTGAATATGTGCATGCTGAAGACACATCTCTTCGATTACTGCTCTGTCCAATTCGACCATATCCTTGTACTTTTGAGCTAACTCTACGTTATTGAGAGGTTTAGCTAAGGCACTGAAGTGCTGACTGAATGTGTGTCGTATATCAGAAGGGTATGTTAACACTTTGTCATTGTGTGTCAGTTTGGCAATACCCTGTGTTGGGCTGCCACGTTGTTTGGCTATAAGCCTGAAGAAAGTTTGCTTGCCATAATCGGCTGCTGCCATAATTTCATTGAGATGTGCTATTCTGCTTTAATGTATATTATGTCGAATAGTCATCCTCATATCGGCACGTGCTTGTTTTCTAGCGATATTCATGTTGTTTTCTTGGTTGGTTGGCCTGCAATTTTCTATCCATGTCTCGTGAGCTACTTTACTGTTGATCATTGCTTGAGCAACTTCTAGACTCCATATTTGAATACCTTTTGCACGTTTCTTTCAAATGGATTTAACAATCCCAGTGGCAGTAACAGATGCCCCATACCTTTCTTCTGAGAGACGGTTCAGCAACAGTTCTGGATCTAAATGAGAAGTGATTTCTGAAATGTTTTTGAACACTAAAGAAAGTATACCCCCATACATACTAGTATCACATGTATTCCATCTGATCTTTGATTGAATATTATAATTATTTGTTTTTTGTTGCGATGGAGCTCCGTTCTTGAGGAAACTGATATTAATGGAAAGAGTAATATCAGTATGATCTGATAAGTACAAGAAGTGCTTACCACTTATAATGACCCTACTTATAATTGTACTGGCGCAATCTATATGCATCAACTAATCAATCTGAGAAGTAAGTTGTCACTTTCTGAACAAAACGTGGGTTGTCTAGGATAGTTGCATGGCAGTTCTAGGCTCTGCTCATTCATGAATTCCCTTAGTAGTGTATATCCTCTAATCCCTTGGTATCTGTGTAGTGACGCATTGAAATCACCTGCTAGCAAGATGTGATGAGTAGACTTTAACTTTTCGATTATTTCATGAAGTTCGTCAAGTACACCTGTGGACTCTGCTTCTGAAGCTGTTGAGGATCTAGATAGCATATAAACATTGATAATGCACATGTGGATATCAGCCACGAGTTCGATTGCAGTGATTCGGGCGCTTTCATCAGGGAGCCTGTTAATATGTTTATATAATTTCTCTACCATATGATCGCAGTACCCCCACACCTTCTGGGTGGTTGTATAGCAGATACAGGCTCTTTATCAGCACAGTATTTTGCGGGGAGATCTGAAAACTAATTTAGCTTTGTATTGGTACAGCCAATGCTCTTGTATTAATATTATGACATCATGTCGTGCTAGAAACTGTAGGAATTTCATATTTGTTTTCGTATTCTTAACATTAATGGAAATTAAGGTTATTCTTGTGTGTCATTTTGATTCATAATATCGCATTCTGGTCTCTGGATCCATCCCTTGCTTGTAGAGGTAGCATTAGTTGGAGTGAACTTAGTATGTGATGAACCTATCTTTGAAGCTTGGGTGTGAAATGAGTTAGATGATGACACATAATCTGTTATTGATGCATCATTATGTGCCGTACTACTGGCTGCGGTCGTATGATTGGGTAACTCGTCGGTGTCTGTGGTTGGTCTACAACATGCGGGCCCTAGAAGCTCACATGATTTTGCTTTGAAGGGAGCTGAATGATGGATATAGTTTTGGCTCACAGGGTTGACAGTTTGACAATAGCGTGTCTGATGTGTATGTGCATATCTCTGGATCCGTGGAGGGTGAACAGGCGGCTGATATGACCTCTGCTGCTGTTGCTGATTCGGCCAGTTTGGAGTCCTTTCCCAATGAGTGTGGCGTGTTGTGTAACAATCGTTCACTCTCGCGCCTATCTGCTGAGAGGGTGGTGAACGAACTGGTTTGGCAATATAATTATGTTTGTTTTTTCTGAAGGGTGACCACCGGGAATTCCTCTGGTACCCGTTCATGTTTTGATGTCATTGGTCCTGTCGTGTAATTCGTGTAATCTATATCCACGATTTGGTCATTTTGAGCATGTGTGCCTGATCTGCCGACACATTTGGCTGGCGTTTTTGCCATCGATTTGGACAAATGGAGTGGCCCTGATCTAAATAATTACGCTAATGAGCTCTTGGTTTATCTGCATGTTGCTGGATACTTGATTGGCGTGCCTGTTTATTCCCAGATGGTATATGGGAAGTGTATTCTGTCTCATTTGCGGTTGCAGTAGGAGGCGATTGTACAAGGATCGTTGGTGCTTTTAGATCGTGAGAGGTTAATTTGTTAGGTGAGATATAGCTCTCCGATGATTTCTCAATATTCTACAGCCTGTTGTCAAGCATTTTAAGTTCCAAGACCAGTATTCGAGTATGTAGATGTCGAATATCTGTCCCACATTGAGCGTGCGCTGCACTGCAGCTATTGGTAGTAACTGGCTTGGAAGAGTACCCGTACTAGTCTCGCCTTGAACTGGAAGTGCTGATACCTTTAGTTCAAAAGTCGGTTAGCCGATTGCAGCTCATTGACCTTATCTTCAAGTTCAGCTACATAAGACTGTATGAATTGTGTTCAATCTTGTCCTGTATTTCACACTTTTTAGCTGCTATACTCCATGCTTGCCCCCTTAGTTTCTTCTCTTTACTGGCCCGCATTTTCTCTATGTGCTTTATATCGGGAACTTTTAACATGTTAGCAGACAGATGTACCCTTGTAGAGTTTGCATCTTTGATTGGAGTCGATATTAGAGTCTTTGGTATGGTATCGTCAGGATCAATGATCGGGTGATGTGCAATAGTTTCCCCAATAGCGTCTGCAATGTTGGTAGAAGTCGATAGTACATTCTACGGAGTCTTAGCTGTAGAACCAATGAGTAACGGCTGCGCAGCCGTATTTCTACCACAAGTATCTTGTTCTAGATGTTCTGGTGCAACAGATGTACATGGTATTTGGGTTTATTGGCGAGACTCGTCTAGTAAATTACAATTGACACATCTAAACTCATGGTCAGGATTTGTGATAACAGAGACCCCCAGCTCAATATTAATACACTTAGAGAGCGACCATGATTGACAGAATGTACACTCGATCGCATGATCAGTATACGTAACTTTAATACCACATATCTGGTAAGAGTAAACAATAATTCATATCTACGCCATCAACAATGTCCTGGTTGCTATCAATGTTGCCCTCCCGTTCAGTTGTGCTGGCTCTGATTTCGTACACAGATTGAGTAGCATGGCTACCTGTAGAATCAGTTTGATGCCACCATGTCCTGTATCGGTGTACTTGATAATAGCCTGTTTGATAGCATTATTCAACTGATTTGTTTTTTGCCCACACAGAATCTGTTTCAAAATTGGGATATGCTGAGTTCGGAATATTTCAATAGTCTGGAGGCCATTTACCAGCATTTTGGAGTGTGTGCTACACATATTAATAGTACATTGAGGACGTGGATCTTGTTTGCAAATAGATGTTCTGCTATAAACTTCTATTTGCTCCTCTACCACTATACTTTGTTTCTCGCGGAGAATGATACACTTTCCTCAGTGAGTCTTGCAGTAATTCGCACAGTACAATTTGGTAGGGAAATGCTTAGCAATCTCAAAGCCACCTGCACTAACTTGCAAAACAAGTTGTCCATCATGACTTTCATCTCTTGTCTGGATTTCAATCGTAGGTGCGGCAGTTTCTGTGTTAATTATTTCTCTCTGTCTAATGTGCAATCCTTCTGTCTAGTTATATTCTGCTCGGAATTTCTACTAGATGTTTTTCTGATAGTCGACACATAAACAGCTGTTGCAGTTGGTATGTTTCCAGCCCGCGACCGTGTAATGTTCTGATTTATCTGTGAAGCACCGGACATGACACTAAATACTGTACTCGGTATCGCCTATGCGGCTGGTTGTTGTTATTGTTGTTGTTGTTGTTGTTGTTGTTGTTGCTGTTGTTGTTGTTGTTGTTTCTCTGTGATGCTAGGTACTCTCGCCATGGTTGGAAATGGGCGTTGATTGACTGGCTGAGTTTGTCGGCTGGCCTATTATCTGACTTAGTGGATTCGACAAGTGACTGACTGACTGACTATTTAGTTTTCCAACTGTCTGACAAGTGCTGGCTTTTGACTGACTTACTTCTTGACAATAAATCCACTGACCGTGATTGACTGATCACCTGCTCAAATTCGTTGACGAACTGACTACGTTGAATGAAAAACTGACGTCATTAATTGCCTTGCTATTTATCTGACTGACTGACTGACTGACTGACTGACTGAATGCATGGCTGGCTGGCTGGCTGGCTGGCTGGCTGGCTGGCTGGCTGGCTGGCTGGCTGGCTGGCTGACCGACGGGCTGGCTAGCTGATTTACTGGCTGGTTGACTAACTGACTGAATGACTGACCGATTGACTGGTTGACTGACTGACTGACTGGATGACTGTCTGACTGGCTGACTGGCTGCCTGGCTGGCTGACTGACTGACTGACTGACTGACTGACTGACTGACTGACTGACTGACTGACTGACTGACTGACTGACTGACTGACTGACTGACTGCCTGCCTGACTGACTGGCTGACTGACTGATTGGCTGACGGAGTGGCTGACTGGCTGACTGACTGACTGACTGGCTGATTGACTCCGTTTCGCTTCTTTTCGTTTCATTTCATTTCGTTTTGTTCTGTTCGTTTCGTTTCGTTTCGTTTATTTTGTGATTAACTGACTTCGCCGTGTGTGCCCATAGAACGAGAATCAATAGTTAGCTTGTGTGCCGACCGTCTTGGCTTTTCAAAACATTTCTGAGAAAATCATATATACGTGTACGTATTAACCACTAGGCCAATTTTAACAAAACTTGGCTAAACCTTCTTCACAGTAATCAGATTCGCAACTCTTTCCAGTATTCATCTCGTTTTGCTCAGTTGTGGCAGTGGCCAGCCATTCCGTGTCTTCTCAATTAATTGGGAAGATGTGTAAATGCGGACAAATCATGCTGTTTTACAATGTTTCGATGTAGTGCTTATTGGGTACCATCTGGAAGAGGAATGACCAGTGGAAGTATACGATCTTTACTCAATAATGTGACGTCATTATGCACTACGTTGCATATAGGCTGGCATCACGATCAAAACCCATCGTGAATGACGTATCTAATACTGCCATGAACATGTAAATGCCCGTCAAATGTACGAAATGTATGTATTTAATGGATTTAATATATAATAAACATCTGTGAAATATTCCAAAACGAATTTATCTGGGCACTGGTGGCGCCATTGGCAGCAACAGTACGCAGCCAGACCAGTTTGTGGATCTACAGCAGCTTACCCGTATAGTTAACTTGAAAATGGGGTTCAGAGAATTCATGTTTCAAAGTATATACATCGATATCAACACACGAAAAATGTGGAGGTGTATGGTTATAAATAGGCGGGGCTTAGCTGGAAATGGACAGGGAAGAGCTAGAAATGGATGCCTTTATTGTCAACATCACCCCTGTATTTCTCACCTCGATGTACTTGCCAAAAATATACTACCGGAATACCAATACAGCGGCGTTCCTGATACCATCAAGAGACCACAGAGTATTATATTCTAAGTCTAACCCATGCAATATTTGATGAGATAAAAGGATCACAACAAGAAGACTGTATACCATTAGTGATCTGCTATTGGCGCCAAGGGGTCGACGCATGGCGGACGTCTCTCTGGTCGTAGCGGGCTCTGTCTTCGCGGCAGCTGGTGACCATTAGCGGTGGCGATTTGCAAGTGATTGCTTGACGGGGAGGCATATGGGTGGTAGGTGCGGAAGGCGTGCTCGGGCTGGCCGGCGCTGCTGGTGGGAGGACGAGTGTCATCAGATCTTGGGAGAGCGGGCGAACCATGTGTCTAATGCGTTCCGCTGGAGGGCTCTCTCTCTCACTCTCTCTCGCTCTCTCTCTCTCTCTCTCTCTCTCTCTCGCTCTCTCTCTCTCTCTCTCTCTCTCTCGCTCTCTCTCTCTCTCTCTCCTCTCTCTCTCTCTCTCTCTCTCTCTCTCTCTCTCTCTCTCTCCACACATTTGGTAATTAGAAGCGGTTAGGCCTACTGCACCTATGGATGCACGGATGTTCTGCCATATATGAACGGTGCCGAGACCCTTCTGCAAATTAGATTAGATCGTAGATTCTGAGTCGTCTGGACGAGATAGCATGGTGGTAACCATGCGCCTTACTTTAATCAGAGAGTGGTGGTCCTGGATGTTCTTCAATGAGTCCATGCGACACTAGTTGGCCGGCTTCTCAGCAAGGTTGAATGATCGCAAAAAGGCGATGTGACGAGCCAATTCACAAGCGCATAAACTATACGAGCATCGATATTACGTATGTTTAAGGGCACTATTCGTATAAGCGGACCCCCGCAAACGAAACGTATGCACCTGTAGGTAGATACCTATAGGAACGCCCTGCTACATGAGGGTTGTGCCGAATGTATTCCATGTTACAGACTATGGTATGCACCATAACCTTAGCACTAGATTATGTGTACAAATTCCTCTAGGTCTTTTACGCGTCTCTCTTCTCTCTCTCTCTCTCTCTCTCTCTCTCTCTTTCTCTCTCTCTCTCTCTCTCTCTCTTTCTCTCTCTCTCTCTCTCTCTCTCTCTCTCTCTCTCTCTCTCCCTCCCTCTCCGGTGCGTCCTATATTGAGATATCACCTAGCGGAATGAGAGAGAGAGAGCTCGCTGTTTCAGTTTCAGAACATTTCAAACAGCGGACCGATAACAGGGGAAACCGTGATCGAAGACTCCGTTCGGTGAGCGACTGGCGAGAACATCTCACATCAGTAACGAATCAGAGTGTGTCTACGTCGGTTGAGCGCATCATCACTTGCTGCACCATCCTCTGGGTTGCTATCGAAGTGCTTCAGCGTTGAGCACTCAAGAGAGATTCCTTGATTTCATGATATTTCTATAGTAATGTAACCTAGAAAATATGAGATCATGAACTACAGCGAAGATGCGGTTCCAACGATAGCAAGATCTCTGTAATCTGTTACGAATTCAGAAATATCGTCTAGGGTTGTCTCAGAAAGATTGGCAGTGCCTAAAAGCTCATCGTATCATTCTAATATGTGCCACCGGAGAGATACACATTTGACTGGCGCGATGCTGACCAGCACACTCATAACTCTCATCTTCCCCTGACAATCGTTTATTGATGGCAATAGCGATGGGAATCCTCCAATACTCGATGCGTGTGCACGGTGATGGCATGTATCTTGATGATTGTATCGTACACGGCATGTGCTAACCAGCAAGGGCTCATGCGTTGACGCATATTGGAGGCTTTGGATAAACATAATATGACTACACTATCTAGTTATCTGTATAGCTCTATCACCTGCCCTGCACCATTCAGCAATACAAGACGCTAAAATCCGATAGTTGGTATGTCGCACATGCATCCTCCCAAATTGAGTTCAGCGGGGAATGTGGTTGGGAAAATTACTGTTGCCAGTTCGAGATTATATCATGACCCAACTGTTAGACCAACCGACAGAAGGGGGTATATTTTGCGGCGAAATTATCCGGCAAAGCCTTGCACGTACCGGCCGATTTAGGCTTCCATCGCGACCTAATATATAGAATATCGAATGTGTTTATCCGCAACCCCAACACGAATGCCAATGGTGTACAACACTTACAACTCGACACGTGTATTGATGCATTAAGCGCCGAAGACGCTGTTAAAGAAGAACTATTTTTTAACTGAGCACAACGATCTAAAAACATTAACAGCTCCCGCTGTATGTATCGTCAATTTCTTGGAGCAGGACAATAACACTCGGCGACATAATTATCCGCGCGGTCACACACGACAACAGCAACACACCCATGAACGGTAGCCGTGACACGTCACCAACAGAAAACATCACAGACTACACGCCTAAAAACGGGGTTAAATCAACTAACGATCAATCTATCCACATACTGTGAGTTAAAGGGTGGGGTCGAGGGAACTGTCCACACCTGGTCGAAATAATCACCATGGCAATACTAACGCAACATTGGCCAATTTGGTAGCGCATCTAGCGTCGCCCTCCAACCGTGTCACCACACTCAGCCCTGCCATGGCACAAAACACAAATCACACCAACACCCCTAGACGGCAATGTCACGGTTGTGGCCGCACTGGTCATACGATGGGGGAATTGCCCTGCTCAGCGTCCATCCAGTAACTCGGCCGAAACTCTAATTGTGTAGCCTAAACTTGGACTAAAAACATAACTGTATAAATTGGCGATACCAGTACTGTAGGTGTATCAGAATCCTCTGGGCGGCGCATACGCAAACTTACATTTCATATCGGGACTCGTACTCACACGTATATTGTGAACTGATTCATGAGCCTTCATACTACTACGATTATATCTCGCCATCTCTTATCCGTACCACTACTGAAAGTGATGTAACAACTCATTTTAATATTGCTGAAATGATGTGCCACCTCGCTTATGGGCAATCCATTCAGGCTGAGAAAGCCTTATCAACCTGTTTACGGCCAAGCCAAACTCCCTGCATCACTAGAATTACGTGTACGATCGGGCAGATTCTCTAGGCTGTACTACTGTTGCACGTCTCCTCACTGTTCTGAGCATTGCTTTGCACACAGCACCTGCGCTTGCCACACAGATCGTCTAGGTACCTATACCTATACTTACCTATATCTATAACGCATGCAATTAGAGATAACCAAGGATATAACTATATCATCTATGGAGAAGTAGGGTTATGTAGACACAAGCATACAGCCGATTAAAACTCAACTTTGGCAAAAAGTCGGCCAGACAGTCCTTTATCAAACATAATAAGAATCTATTGGACATTCCTGTGTGTAATTTCGGTGTTCTTCCCTTGTGCACAGTACATGCTAGGCAGCCATACGCTGTGGTAGCTTTGGCCAAAATGTATCATCGACACATTGCCGCTTCGTATGTCAGAAATACGGCAGAAACTCAATTTGTTTATGGAGATGAAAGCCATCTACTACAGCGATTGGCATCCATGAGCACGGTCGTTTTCCGTGATTTAAATTAATGTTGCCATTTACATCACACTGCATTGTAGAGGTTTTATTCTGCCGACATTGAGGTGCCAAGTATATAGCTTGCTTATCTCGGAGACCTTTCTGTCTAATGCCAAGCAGAACATAGAACAATCACACGCCATTTGGAGGATAATCCAATTATGCGGCTGCTCAGAGAGCGTCTAGAGCATAATCAGATTTGCTTGTGTTTTCCTTTCCTTAATATAATGCAGGCTGTACAGTATCAGCAAACCAAGTGCTCGAGTCTTGATATCCTATGGGATGTATATCCCGTTAATGGCTAAATTCCGTCAAGAAAAGCAAACTATTGGATTTTTGAAGGGTCATTTGCAAGCTAGTAGTTCCAGTGGTCAATTTTCAAAAAATAATCCTCTCCAGGTCTGCAAATGGACATTCATCAATAGACATGCTGCAAAATTGCAGTGTGTTTTATGGAGATGAGACACGGACGCACATCTTTCTAATATGTACTTTAGCATCACTATTTACGAAAGCTTGACTATTTATAGATTTATTATTTTCTCCAAATTGGGATGTCCAGAAAACAATATTTGCTTACCTCAGGTAACAGGCTGCTTACTGGCAAATAGAACATTGCACAAACAATTGCCATTCTGTGGGCTAAGGATTTCGGTTGAGGACAAGGCACAGTTGGTAAAAGCGCAGAAGGATTGATTACAGTTGTAAGATGTTTCTACCACTACAGTAATATAAAACAGTAATCATACATACATATCTGATGAATATACACCTAAAGATGATTTCGCTGACCCATTGAATATTCAAGGAACATGGTCATAGACGTTAGTTGACTAGTCAATACTCACATCTATGTGAAGACATATTACACCACCGATTCTCTCAGAATTGAAATGTCGAAAAAACAGACTGGCCTATACTGGACGGATCGTCATAATATTATATATTTGAAATTCAATATGTCCAAATGTGGCATGCAGACGCCCCGATCCAGTCATCTTGTGAATGTACACCATACACCATCGCCTGAATAGAGGAGAGTGTACACTCTGGGCACGAAACTACATACGAGCCGGCTAATAACTATTCTGCTGAATGTGTTGAAACCAATCTAATTTGACTGGGCGCAGTTGCAGCCATAGGCAGCAACAGCACTCGGCCAAATTACTTTAGAAATAAACAACAATGTACCATGATGGTTGACTTGAAGTTGGGATTTATGAAATTCAGCATTCGCAGTATATCAATCGATACCAACGTGCATGCGCGTGAGCTTAGATGGAAATCGTTCTCCATGTCTAGGTATTCATTATAGGAATGCCATTATCATATACTAAGATTGTTTTCACTTCATTACATATAGGCATACGTTTTAAAGTGTACAGTTTTACCAATTGTATTTTGAAGCATTTAGTATAAATATGCACAATTACATATCCGTAAGCTAATCACAGAATCATACCGAAATGCAATGGTGCAGATTTATCGATGGCAAAAGGAACCAGTGCAATCCCTGTGCAAGGGCAGTGCCACAGCTGTGGAACGTTCTACACACATCTGACAGTGCTTTCTCAAATTTCTGATTTGACTCTAATTATCAAGAGCAAGTTAAAGTCCTCTGTTTGTTCAACAAAGTTCTAGCAAACATTATCATGAATGCCACACACTTAATCATACTGTGATGACCGCCTCGACAGGCGACCATCTCACACCTTCACACGGCTGCTTTTCCTGAGGAGATTTAGTCTGGCTTCAGACAAATGTCGATAATCTATTCAGACCATTATTCTCTATCTTACTTATCGTCAGAGCCAAACAATTACAGAGGGGCCAGTGTTAGATTATTGATTGTAAAGAATTTTGAGTATGCCATTTTCGCAAAAGTCACGGATGAACTACCTCCAAATCTTGCAAAGCTATAATTTGTATTTATTAAGTAGCCCGTGGCTGAACTAGTAATCAGAACATATGGCCGAATGTATATCTCAATGTATTCTTCAGTATATCGACTCCCTTGACAGGCAAAACTCAGTGGGCATTGCAGATTATCAATCACTTACCTATAAACAGTAAAAGCAAGGAATCAACCATCTCTTGTTTCATATATACGATATAGGATTTCCCAGATTAACAATAATGGTATTATTGACTAATTCATTGAGTCAGTCAGTTACTATTCTGACACAAAATAATTCTTGAAAAGGTGGAGATTTGAACGTAGATAGCAACTCAACCAGAACACACTACCTATGTTGCTTAGATGTCGCAGCTGGCTCCTATAACCGTATGGCTCATGGGCTGATTGCACAGAACTCGGAGACGTGACCTTGGTTAGCTAATATAAACACCGGATCTTGAAGTGGACAATATCAGTACAGTGAGTGTGGATTCATCACACCTAAGCTGAAACGCATGCACTCCAGTACACCAGTGATGCAGGAATACCTTTTTTTGTTAATTGAATAAAAAAAAGTTGTCAATTCACCTTTCCAGAGTACCCACCCATCGTGTGACGTCATAATGAACTGCGTGATGTGTATAATGACATCATAATGAATGACGTCATGGATGACGTCGATAAGTACGTCACGATCGCATATTTGAAGACGGTTTATGCGTTGTTGTACACCTTGTTTGCTTTTACTATTTAATAAATATTATGTTGAATATTTTGAAACTAATTGGACTGGGCGCTGTTCCGGCCATAGGCAGCAACAGCACCAAGTCAAATTAGTTACAAAATATTCAACAGCTTCCCTGTATAGTTCTCAGGAAATTGATAGCTAGGGCATTTGGGGATCGATCAATCCCAATACAGCGAGGTGTGGGTGGAGCTTAGTTAGTGATGGGCGGGTCATAGCTAAATAAATATTGCCTGACGTTCAGCACTCCCACTCCAGAATATGCTTTCAAACGTGCACACACGTTTACTTGCACGGAAACTCTGAAAAACAAATACACCGGTAATAATTTACCCTGACATTTGTTTGCTAATATGATAATTATTCTCAATCGATATCTAAATATTAACTATTTCATTCTGATGCAATTGTACATATTTGACTCGCACTCTTAAATTCGGAAGAGATATAACCACTGCGCACCATGGCACCATATGTGCCACGTGCGGCTGGCGGTAAGGCTAAAGGAGAATTACATTTTTATAATATTGTTAATAAATACTGCTGCCATTTCCATCAAATTGCTTCCAAAATAGTTAATTGTTGCACGGATCGCGTAGGGCCAGGCCAGAAGGGCTCGTTCCAGTGCGTTTCCCTTCACCTCCCTAATACAGCCAGTATAGGTCTATGCGCATAGCACGTTCATAGTAACATGCTTACAAATTATAGTGTGGCTACCTGCCATATGCGATACTCCAGATAGGCCAAGCACGCTGTACTGTAGGTATGGAACTGGCATCCTTTGTGTATATATTGTCCGTGTTCGCTAAATTGCCAATACGGCTCTATTCCGCTCCAATAAAATAGGCACACGTACAACAAGCCGGCACTATAGCATACTCTTAGAACCTCTGACGTCAAAAACACGCGACCTCGTGGATTAGCCTGGTTATTACAACCGCGTGTAGATTGGCTGAAGCAGAGCCTTAGTTTATTTTCATTGGGCACATAAACATATAAAAGCATCTTTATCGGCTCAGAAAAAACGACAGCGGAGCGAGAGTTTCGTGTAGTGGGTAGCACAGAGGACTACTTAACCGAAGAAACCGGTTCGCGCCTGAGCTGTGCGCTATCCCAGGGTCGTTGGAAACATGGGCAATCCACTTCGCTCCTTGCCTCTCTCCACCCAGGAGTATAAATGGGTACCAGTATAGGTGGGGAGGTTACCAATAATAGACTAATAATAAAACCTGCGTTATGGCGTGAATGGGACCTGGAATCAAGGACTCGATAGACGCCAATCAAACCAATAACTTCAGAACCGACTGTGTAGACGATTGCTCGGAGTAGTAGCGTGATCGACTGTTAATCAACCGGGTGAGGTTACAATCCTGCTCGACCAGCAGGCGATCAGGTTGTGGACGAGCAATCAGCGAAAGAAATAGGGGCAATTCCTTCACTCCTCGTCGCCTCTCTCCACCAATAAGTACCAGTGTAAAACTGGGGAGGTTACCAATAACGGACTGAAATATAAACCAGCCTAGATATGGTGTAAATGGGACCTGGAATCAATGACTCGATAGCCGCCAACAAAACTAATAACTTCAGAAGCGACATTTGAGACTGAGTGGTCATTCTATTCGGACATGTCTTCTATGCTCCATGACACTGCGCCGAGCACCCAATGCAATCTACACTGACGTAATTACCACTCACCAGCACCGACACGATTTTGGGCAGCCCAACCCATGGGCTAAAAAGCAAAGTAAAATAATCGGCCGGAGGCGAAATACAGGCTAGCCAAAATGCATACCAGACCCTCTGGTCGGCACATCACCAGCACACATATTAACTATCTCCGGTCAATCGTAGTCAAAGTAACAACTTGCAAAGACTCGCGAGACTTTCGACGGCTACGATTGATATCTCGCCACTTCTTATCCATACCACGACTGAAACTTTTTCTGTTTACATGCACCTCATTTGTGCCGGAATCACTGTTCTGGTCGAGCCGCTTCTTCTCAGGCTTAAACTCGTATACACTCTTAAGCCATCGTTCACTGTTCAGAATAGTACATACTATGCAGCACTTGAACTTGCCGCATCCTTCCATTTGCGCTGAACTTCAGATCTCTTCACAGAAGGCTTCGCCGATCCCTCACTCGTATCACATAAGCCACCAACTTCTCTTGTACTTTTTTTGCGGCGCAATTGCAACTTGTTTTTCATTTTGCACCAGTAATTACTAGGTGCCACTATATTGTGTTAATACTACACTGGCGACTGTTAGGCATGTTTTAAGGACAGATTCGGGTCATTGCTAAATTCTCTTCATTAGCTCAGTTTAGAACTTGTGTAATTACATTGTTGTTCTTAATCATCATATTACATTGTACATCGCATGTGTTGTCCTTATAGAAAACACCAACAATAGCGTATTAACACTAGATTTCTTCAACAATGACGCTCCGCACTAGGAACCTGTATTGTGCCTCAAGCAACACATGTTCGGCGTAATCTAACATAGGTAATAGGTTAGGTGGTTGTGTTAGACCTCTGCTAACAAGCGGAGGCAGTTGCTGTAAAAGCAGCTAATATGTTGTAATGCTCGCATCTGATGACACAAAGTCTAGTGGTATACCTGCCAAATAGTAAAAAAGGGTCACCAAAGGATCCAAATCGCCGTCGGCAACTGTCTCACGTTGTGACTAACTCCAGTCCATTTTCGGCCAGCCTCTGTAATGCACAGTCTGTTTGTTGGGTTAGCTCCACGGTTGCGTCCTATATGAGGCCACGATCACCTTGGGTAAGCGTATGAAAACCTGTTCTAAATGATGTACTAGGGTGCTATTCCTCTGTAGGCAATACTATCTGTGTTTTAAAAAAACTCAGATTAGGCTCATTTGAAGGCCCGCTAACTACAGCAGCGTTCACCTAGCTTAATTAATTTGAAGAATCGGCCTGACCAGTATCTGCGCAGACTGATCAGCCGTTCCTCGCAATACAGTGCACACAACGCATGTATATCTACACGCAATCGCCACCCACTAAACTTCACTAAGCCCAACTACTGGTGGATGATTTTTATATTGACGGCAGGTCGCGCAAGGTATTTCCTCTCACCTAGGCGGAAGCTTTTCTAAGTAGAACGGTATTGTTATATCATAGGCATTATCTTTACATTACACAATAGTTATTTTTTAAAGATAAGTTGGTCTCTGGTGAGATATAGACTGGCTCGAGATTATACTACTCATATCTAAACAAGCAAGGCAAACGTCGGCTTAAACTGACCTAAACCAGTATACGGCCTGCTCCAGCAGTTGAGCCGACTGTACTTTGTATAAAGTACTCTATATTTAGTCGACAGCATGTAGTCACGCCACACAGGATTAACAAATAGCATGGATGGCACCATGATATGGAATAGAGATGTGTGCAGGAATGCCTGTCCGGCCTCACTGGAACGCTATCATTCCACCTATCTACGAGGTCGGCTTTTGTATTCGCAAGAGGGTCTAACTCCAACCTCTATACAACTGGAACCCTGAGAACTAAACAGTAAATCAGCCGATTCGTACCCATCATACGGATTGGACCACCATTACGAAGAACAACGCGGACACCGACACTTCATAATGGTGAACCTGCATAGTTACCTTTAAACTGGGTTTATCGTAATACAGATTTCAAGTATCAAAATCGAATGCAGGCATTTAAAGTGGGCACACTTTGCTAGACGTGGGTGGGGAATAGATATAAATTGCACTCTCTATTGGATTTACACCTTTCAATTCATGTGTTATGTTTTTCTCCTCTGCTCAGATCGAAGCAACTTATCCGTCTATTCTTAGTGATGCAATTACCACAAATGCCAAACAAAAAACATTTGGTGTCTTAAATTGTGACAGCTTCATTGGCGATATAAAGACAAAGCATAAATCGATAGATGCCCTCGTAATACAGATTTTGAAGGGCAAGAGGATGGCAATATGCGATTATTTTCTTGGCATCAGTCTAGACTTGAATGTTATTGACAATCCTGCTCCCACTTCAACACATGCGGGATGAGGAGTCACTGTTAGTGGATGCTTACCGTATCCAATTCTAAACATAAAGAAGGAAATGGCATCAGTGTGTTCTATTGAAGACCGATGATTTGTTTTAATGTTTGGAGCTCCAACCGTGCACCATGCTTTACAAATTTGATTCCCGATTCTACCCTGCGCAAGACTATTTACGATAAAAAGAGTGTATGTGTGCGCACGTCTGATTTCTCGTCTCGTTAAAATTAACTTAAAGAACCATATTTGAAGAGAAATACTGTTAGTACATACTTGGCGAAAATGAAAGAGGCTGTCGCGATGACATTACGGTAGGCTACACCGTGCACGGACGCCTTCAAATGCCTGTACTTATACGTATATGATTAGCCTACTAATTTGACAACCTTCCGAAGATAAGCAGTTCAAATTCCTCATTGTCCTTTCTAATTTTGGTTCTTTCAATATTCGATCTCAGCTGGACAGTTACATGGCTCATGAAGGACGCGTTAAGATGAGTGAGCACACGTGAATAATGAAATGACAAATAGCATTCCATTCCACCGTCACAGTATAGAATATTGCTTGTGTGATTGCTGTACTCCAAACCGAGAAACGTAATTATGTATTTTAGTCATGCCGAGAAAAGGCAATGTCATGGTGGATGGAAGATCAGTGTGTAATTTGACAAATTTGATGGTGGCAACTTCCAAAATTGATAATGACAACACCAGTTCAGCTTTGACTATACCCGCCAGATAGTAACCATATGCGACCATGACATTACAAGATGACAAATTAGTGGTAGAGGAACTAATACCGATGTCGTATGTGCAACCCCCCCCCCCCCCCCCCCCACCGAGTAAGTCACAATCATGACATATCAACTATTTCCTAAGAACCTTCTGAGTATAAGCGACCATCCGATTCTTGGACCAAGGATGACCTTGATAAGTTACTCATGGTTATTAATTGTCACCATGAATGGGTGTGTGCATACTTGACATACAGGATCAGGAACGCATCTCGGATCTGTTAAACTATCTTGCAGGATAGCAGAATATGCACTAGAGTCTCGGGATTATCGTGGCATAGCAGAGACAATGGGTTGGGTAAGTAATCATTAAAGACAGATATATTTGCTTGAAGCCTGTCGGTTTCTGTAAGAAGTCGGAGATTTAAATGCAGTGCTCTCACATGCGCAATACTAGAAGATACTGTGCTATGCACGGATGGATTATGCATGTCACATTCTCACATAAGTCTACATTTACAATATGGTGTCAAAACCCTGATCTTATACACTCGAGTGGTATATTGCTGCTAATCCAAATTGTAGAAGAGTGTGTGTGTTGTTGTTCTTCAGAAGAATCATCGACTTACGTTATATTGCATTCGCCAACATAAAGGCGCCCGGCACACCTGATGCCCCATCTCAACGACGTGTGGTTGCCATTGCCATGCCGGGTATTAGTATTATCAAGGGGCATACGAGTATGGTAATGCGCTTCATCAATGTGCTGGAATGCAATAATAGGCATAATCAAGTTGGATTTTGTCGCTACTTGGGTAATGATTACAGAGAAGATGTAGTGACTGGAAATTGCTCGTATTTTGCACGGATCGTAATCGTATCCCCTAGACGAGGGAAAACCATTTACATATTCAAATGTGGTCAAGTGTGGCACTCTTCTGGCGTAAATTCCTTTTTATAGAGCTAGTATTATGCTTGTATACGATTAGCAGTGGGAGACCCAGTGGGCAATTGGACACGTGCATGTCAGGAGCCATATGTACATGCATTATACATAGGCAGTAAGTAGATCCATACTCTTGAGAAAGGCTTGACTAACATTACATTACCACATAACGTCCCCACAACTAGACATCAGATTGTAGCTATGTATGTACTTAGAGGATTTAGTATTGCCCGCAATGTAAATATAGTCTAAGCGTTTGCCGCGTTATCACGCATTACCATTTCCAGTTTAAGGTAACCAGTGTCACATTATGTGGTTAAGCATGTATTTGATTTTTTCTTGTAGGACAGCGAATGCATACACGAGTTGATCGCATCCCCTATGATTGAACGACACAAATTAAGTATGCGATTATCATTTGATTCCTGTTTAATTTGGCATTGTATGCCAATGCGTAGTAAGACAATTACACACTAACAATAGTGTTTTGCAAACAATTAGTCAGATGATGAATTGGTAAACTAGCCACACACCCATTCGTTTTACATTTGCGTACACTAGAATTATATCATTTGTGATTTTATGATGGTTCATTTACATCTGCCCCAGTGGACTGCTTTCTTATTGCTCACAGATTTATATATACTTATCATATTAACCAAAAGCATTCTTGTTATATGGGAGCATACTCGTATGACATAGATCCGAAATGAAAGTGACATGGTCGGACAGTAGTCATCTGAATTGCAGGCATTTTGGTTAATTTACAAAGCAATGCCCATGTTTTCATAGGCTGCACAAGCTCTCAGGTAAATTGATTTAACAGCAGCCACGAGCTAATGCATAGCTACATTGAAAGTGGAATTAGGACAACGCGGTATTCAAAGTGGCAACATCGATACAAACGCACGCCCGCACACACGCCTGCACATATGCACACACGCACCCAGGCATGCACATTCACATTCACCTTAATCGATGCAATTATCGTGTCCGGGCATGGCAAATGTGTAATGCATTTTTCACAAATAATGGTTCTTAACTGTTGTTGTCGTCATTGTCGTCGCCGCCGTCCGTGTTGTTGTTGTTGTTGTTGTAGTTGTTGTTGTTAGTGTTGTTGTTGTTGTAGTAGTAGTTAGTGTTGTAGTTGCTGTTGTCGTCGTCGTCGCTGCTGTTGCGGTTGTTGCGCTTCTTCTTCCTGGAATTCTTCATCTGTGAATACTGTATCTATTATGCGTATCCTGGATTCTGACAAATGTGAACATGGACATCATACGGCGACATGCTAATGAATGACTGGCAGATGGATGATTAGAAATGGAGGAAGAGACGAAAGTACACAATACACATCATAAATGCGAGTAAACATGATGGCGAGGAATGCATTGACCGTCCCTGCGCACTGCAATTGTGTTCATGCGGTGTTCTCTGTGTGGTGGAGAACGCAAAGCTGCTAATGTCTGATAACAACACTGCATCCATCGCATGGCCTACCATCATCGCACGCCCACCTCCACACCAACCTCCACACCTACCCGAATACGTCGTAGTTGAGGATGATACATTGTTTAAGGGGATATGAGAATCCGGGATAACCAGACAACAATGACGGTCCAGTCAGTTTGTCTTGTATGTTCGCAAGTGACCGTGAGCCATATCATATAGATAGAGATTCATTCTATAATTGATATGTTTATGATGTTTTTTATGAATATAAGTATGTTCCTGGCAGCTGCTTGGACAACATTGTTTATCAATGGCGCATTATATGACGTGACTTGCTACCATAAAACATCGTGAGTTTTTCTGACTCGGACCATCTTGTCTGTTATAATTTGGCTGAATCTTGAAAGAAATGTGCGCATTCCTGCTTCATTAAGCATTCACTAAATGCATCGTGTGTGAGTGTAGATTATGCAAGACTAACAAGTGCAGTATCGGTAGATACTTGGGAAACACAGCAAGTACTAGCTGTCTAATAATATAATATAATTTACCAGTCGAAGACAAGCCACTCGAAAATAAACCAACCGTAGACCTAATTTACTTGTCATGCTACTGCATTGCTAGCATACGTTAACTGTCTATAACTAGCACGTGCCTTTGTCTCAGGTCGCTGGTATCTTTGACATGGGTGCTCATTCGACTAAGGTCTTACGATATTATCATATTTTACAACAATGAAAGGATTCAATTTGTCACTCAAATAAATGATTCCATAATCAGTCATGCCACATCCAGGGTGACGGAACAAGTATAATAACGCGTTGTAACTCCGCCATGAAGGTCGGAAATGCAGTCAGATTTAACAAATGTGTGATTTTAATAAATGTATGATTTACAATTTAATAAATATTCTGCTGAATATTTTGAAACTAATTTGAGTGGGAGCTTTCCCAGTTTGAAAGAGTCCGAGTTATGCAACTGCTTACCTTAATAGTTATCAATACATTTGGATTCTGGGAAGTTTATAACTCGAAGCCCATATGTGCTAAACATGGGAGGAGCTTACGCAGAAATGGGCAGAGCATGGCTGGACATGGATCCCTCTATAGATATGATTGTCCTGAGTAGAGCCCAGAAGATCCATATTCATTCTGTGCTAGGATTGGTCTATATGTAGGTGGCGCAATTATGGGAGTGGAAACAGAGTTTTAGGAGCACGGGTGCAATGCCACCGAGCCATGCCTGCTGACACTTAACGTTTTCTATCCCTACGAGAGGGAGTATATACAACTGAAATTCCTAAGAATAACGTGCACTAACAGAAGATATTGAACATAGCGACACAAATGAGAATCGGTATTCCTTAACTGGATATATTCAGCAATTATTAACATAGAAAGCAATGTTAGTGTCAGCTACATCCGTGTATGGGCGAGCCTGCCAACAGCGGGTGTCAGTGTTTTACGGTTACTCAGCGCCGCCTGTGGCAACCCATAGCACTGCTTACAGCAGGCTGCCCCCATTGCATGCTGCCAACCACCATCTGAAAGAAACTTGGCGCACGCATCCCTTATGGACGCCACACGATCCCGGAGGTTGGTGGGTTTGCGTGCTATCTGAAGTATGCTTATTATTATTCCATCATGGAGCCTCAATTGGCCACTCCATATACTTGATACACTACTTTTTCATCTACAGTTTAGCCATCCTGGTTTTGCGTGATCGTGAACTATCATGATTCATAAGGAAACATTGTGCTAGTTACCATCATATGGCGGACAACAGGTTTGGGTGGGAGTTGTGGAAGTGTGTCCCTCTACCTCACAACAGTCTGAGAGCCATATATCTCACATCAGTCTGAGAGCCATTATATTTGCAGTAGAGGTATGTGTGGCCGCCATCCCTAATGCCACCCTACACCATGACTGAACGACCAGAATAACGACCATGTTCCACTACGTTCACTTAAACAAATACAAATACAATATCAACAAGCATCAACAAAAAGGGGTTCGACTGGCATGTTCTCTACTCCATGCCAGTCTCCGTTGATCATGCCTGTGGCCAATGCGTACCCTCGCAACAGGTCTGCCTGCCATCAACTCTGTGGAATGCCATATTATCCTAACGTATGAGGGGATATCATCAACCACGGCGTTGCTCTAAAGTGGTTACAATAATGCAGCTTTATTTTCTCGACCAATGGGCTGCCCGAGCGACCGACTGACTGACCGACCGATCGGGTGCCTTGCTAACCGAGTTACCGATGGAACAAATGAATGACTAAACGAACGAACAACTGAACAAATGACCGACAAGAACAACCTCTTCCAAAGTGATGAATTTGACATTATAAAATCACTGTGGATGTCTTCGAATATTTCGATTAGCCATCTCAGATCAATGGGATTTTATATATGCCAAACAATATCTCTCAATACCTTATTTTACGGCAGAATGAGCATACTTCTTTGAGAAGCAAATAATGCCTGTTAGATAAAACCTGTAGAATATAGACAATGTTGGCCATGGACAAGTGAATATTTCAGAAACATATGTGTGGCGCCCACTGGTTACTACAAGTTGATCACATTAAGAGTTGCGCAGTTAAAAATAATAAAGACGATTGATAGCAACACTTCTTACAGGGCATACGAAGAAGAGAAAGACAATCTTGAGTATTTATAATAATATGTGTTTTACGCAGAGAAATACTAGTTTACATATAATTATGTCTATGTACACAGGGTACCAGAAGTTGTATCAACGGTTTATTTATGAATACTTAAAATGCTGAGTTAAGGGGAATGATTTAATACCATTGTCTTCAGTTGAAACTGTTCTTGAAGATCAACTTCGACCTATAGGACAGCATTTGGTCTAGTCATCTAGCCACTGATGCACTCAATCTCCATCCGGTACATATCTGTGACCAGACATCCATAATGGTAACCTTTATGCATCTACCATACTGTCACCGTAGAGCATTACCTTATACTATCGAATTGTTGAGTAAGCATGCACTGCTGTGATGAAGTCTAGCATACTGATACATATGTATCTGAAAGAAGACCTACATTATCAACATTCCTTTTCCAACAATAAACGTGTAATTAACGGAAGACATAAGGACGATTCCGCACCCATTCATCGATTCTTGATAGCCCATTGCATATCCAACACACATACACGCACGCGTACACCATGCACTCAGTGTGAATTGTTCTGTGCTGATAAGGAATCTAACACACATTTCATCACTCAGTCCTAATTCCAAATGCCTGTATTATCGCAGCATCTATGCGTAGAACCGTTACTTGACCACGTATATTTAATCTCTCTGTAATGCTATGTTCATCAATAGACGCTAGTTGAGTAGTTAATCACCAGAATGCGTGCAAAGTATATGATGTGAGTAAGCTGTCTAACTGCACCCTGTTCTCATACAATACATGATTCAATGATTCGTCCCATCCTCTACATGCAATTTGAGTGAGTGCAGATGGTGTCAAAGCTGAACAGCAAGTACATACTACATCTCGGTTTATCTATGGATAGACTAATTACTGTCCAAACACGTTACACTAATTTCCCTGTCAAGACGTTCCTGGCTAGAGAGGCATACGATGTTCCTTTGGAAATGCTCATGCAATTAAGGAAACAGTCATTATTTGCAACTATCTTAGTTATCCGGTGTAGAAGTTGCGGCTCTCCTAGAAATGTATATCGTGTATGGCATGGCTTTTTGTTACAATATGGATTGCCAATTTAGAGAAAGCCTGATATTTATTCTCCTCAATCTCCATGCGCGTGTACACACCAACGTGTTGCACGTGCCCAATGGCACCCAGAAAGGCAGGCAGGCAGCCACGCATATGCATACGCACGCGCGAATGCATATAGTGCATACGCAAGCACGTGCACATGCCCGAATGAATCTATTTGTTATTAAGCTTCGGCTCAACTCAAGTCTATAACAATAGTGTCAACTATCAATATCAGCCGCTCAGGCGATTGCATTAACCCAGATTTAAAAACCCAACATAGTTCAAGTCATGCGCAATATCTAACATCGACCTGCCACCATATATATCAATCATAAAACGACGATAAAACATCTTTAAGAATCATCGATTTTACATTAGGATTGTGTGTATACATGTTTGTTGGAAATCAGAATGGGATAAGCCGATTCTAAATCAGATGATTGTCTGTCAATGATCGCTTAACTATAACGGATGCTTGTTCCGCCATGAATATAACATTCAGTGCTGGTTACTGCAACTCTTTGAAAAATGGTGGCATTTTATTTACGGAAAGGTTATCCTTAATCAACACGGTCGCATGTGGGGCAGTTCGAGCCACCATCATGACATTCTGGGTGGGATGGTTGATGGAGGTTTCCTTTGGAAACCCGATAACCTGTGCACCATATATGGGTGGCGTTCACCTAAGACTTTGAGCTCACATTACAAGGTGGCATAGAGTACCATGTAATATATACCATTACCTTATCTGATCCACGGCAGATCATTTCATCAAAAAAGTAAAATGGTCAACTGTATGCACTTGACAGTAACAGTGGCACTTGTCCTTTGCGACCAAGACCAATGAACCTATTCGAGATGGTACCATGCTCGCAAAGCATGCTGGTATTGTGCTAAATACCTTAGTTGTTGCAGTTAACTATTCTGATACGTTTTCTACATGCTCTTTTTCGAAACTGCGTCTTCCCGAAAACAGTAATACGTATCCAAAGTAAGACGAGGAAGACGTTTCATGTTACTTTATTGCAATTCATGCACTGTTACACATATTCCAACTTGATATATCACACCTTGTCGATATGCTACTGAATCAATAAAAAACCCATCAAATAAAGTAGGCAGCTTTATAGTATAAATAACACGGTGACTCCACATACAGTTTTATGAAGCAGGAACCAATAATATCTACATCGCATAGCACAAATTACAAATGAGCACACTATTTTCAACATTGCAAATATAACTAGTAAAACCACAACAGCTTTGGAACACGTTCACAGACCCTCTCTTCATGTAACACTGACATTCACTATTCACACGCGACTGTAGAGTAGACAGTTATTCCCAAAGCAGGTATGTTTGATTAATGTCACCCCAAAGCCGTTACGTATGTTGCCGTGTTAGCATTTGTGATACCACAATTGCAGAGAAAATGGAATACTAGGGATGCCTTTTAAATAATGATACATTGTAAAAGTATTGCTCTCCATTAACGAGTACAGGTATTCTGACGGATAAACACAACGGCTGACGCAGGGGGCATGTTAACATACATATAAGACACATATTCTTGCTCACCATTTTAAGGGCATATATCATCAGGGGGGTAACTAGCTCGATACAGAAATACTACCATATTTTCCAGGCCAAATCACATTCGTACTACAGCGATATGCATTAGAAAATGGCAGCTTCCAAGTATAAAACGTGATGTGATATCTAATGATAAACCGCCCAGTATTACTCGGGATACGAAAGCTATTTGAATAGCAATGCAGTAATGACAGTTTATACACCTTTTTGACAATTAGAGGGCAGCAACAGACAACATTTAATAACATTGCTCATTCAAGAAAGTCCATTTTGGTACACAGACCTAGGCATCTAAGCAGGATGTTTCAGTATGCTATTCCATTCTAGTGGACAACTATTCCAATATATGTTGACTTGATTTTGGAGTATTCTTATCAAACAATGATAATTGTTCAGGAATATCTCATCAATTGAGACCTTTTCCTCATTAACTACAATGTCGCTAACGGTATTAACATTAGGACATTTAGGACAGAACTTCGGAAAAACTGTTCATGTAGAACATAACATATACGTGCAAGCAGGATGTGATAATCTCGAAACATTTAATGAAAAGTAAGATTTTATCAAAACGGCATTCCATTAAGCCTATGAATATCGACGTGTGTCTATAATAATAGATGATCCTAATTCATAATATAAACTTGTTTTAAAAACAAACTAGACAATGTGAAACAACGATTAGAAGCATAACTATTCAAACCTGAGTGTACAAAGTCAGGGCGAAATGCTCGTAAACGAGATTGCAAATGCCCCAATCCTTTGCACCAGTTTCTAAAGGCAATATTAGTAATTCGGTAACCAGTCTATGTTTGCCAGCCAATACAAAAGTTAATTAGTCACTTTTGAATCGCATTTACACTTTCAACAGGGGTGGGGGATTAACAACAGCAAACAATAAGAAGAAGTTGATGATGAAGAAGAAGAAGAGTCGAAGAAGAAAACGACGACGAGGAGGAGGAGACGGAGGAAGAGGAGGAGGAGGAGGAGGACGAGGAGGTGGAGGAGGAGGAAGAAGAAGACGTATCTTGCTCCTTTCCTAGACTTCTTCAACGCTACTGATCAGATGCGCAGGCTGGATTTGTTGTGAATGTAACAGGTGCTATTCTTTTCCACTATATGCTAGTGGTGATGTGCCTGTTAGTACGACGAAATGCCCTATACCAAGACTTTGGAATAATCTACCTGCCCATATCCGAAACTGTCACAAAATTGAGCCTTTTAAATCTAGCCTAAAAACGTATCTTTTTCATCTTTAAAATTTGTAAAGCGCCTTTGAGCGATTAATTTCGGAATTGGCGCTCTAGAAATAGTTACATACATACATACATATATATATATATATATATATATATATATATATATATATATATATATATATATATATATATATATATATATATATATATATATATATATAATCTGCCGTGGTATAGGGCATTTCGTCGTACTAACAGGCACACACACACACACACACACACACACACATATATATATATATATATATATATATATATATATATATATATATATATATATATATATATATATATATATATATATATATATATATATATATATATATATATATATATATATATATATATATATATATATATATATATATATATATATATATATATATATATATATATATATATATATATATATATATATATATATATCAGCAGATGCAAAATGCGAGCATCACGATTTCATTTCTTTCCAAGGTCTGGGGGTGGGTGTTGGGGACGGGGCACTTGACTGTGGTCTGACACCCCACCCCTAGTCTGGACGATTGTCATCAACACCGTCCGTACAGAATGCATTGACTACGCCACTGGTGGGCGTATATCAAGTAACATGTTGTGCGATCATTCGTGTACTTTCCTGACTGCAGATGTGTCCCTAATTAACTGATAACAGATAATTAAGGCATAAGGCGAATATGTGTAAGTTACGGTTCATGACCACCGCACTTGCATATGCCATGCTCTAGCATCCAAATGTCAATCCTCCTCAATTCACATCAACTATTGCACGTGAGTATGGATCCTATCTCTGCCTATGTATAATGCATGCATGCATTATTCTTACATCCACATGTCTACTTACACATAGTGATCGCCCCTTCCTCCATCAACTGCATAGTGGCCCTTTGTTAATAGAAGGCAATGCATTTCGGCTAATAATAAGATGGATACTCCTGAATTCACTGCTTTGGCGTGGCAGTTGAATTTACAATTATTTCTGATTCGTCTAGGGGATACGATTACGATGCATGCCAAATAAGTTCAATTTCCCGGGATTACTTCTCCCCTGTAAACATTGCTCAGATAGAGCCAAAGCACATCTTGACGATCGTGCATCCCAGCATATTGATGAAACATGTTACAATGCTTGCACTTTTCTTCATAATATTGAAGTGCGAGGAAACAGTGACAAACGCATATCCATGTACAACATAGGGAATGTGGTGTCATTTGGTCCGGACACTCTCATGCACCCAAATACAATATAACATATGTGGATGATTCGTATGAGGACCAGCAGCCCACGTTCTTCTAGAATTGGGAATAGCAGCGATATATAACCTGACAATATACCATCCGTGGTGTGTGAGTGAATTACTTGGTCCCAAATACACATTGGTGTTCACGACAGGGAACGAGGATATACGTGATGTAGACTATGCTCCTTTGATTCCTATCTTTAGGTTAACAACATATTGAAAATGTACGTCTATGTTAGCATATGCCTGGCAAAGTATTTACGACAGAATGTTCGCTCAACAGTATATGAACTCGGAGTACTAGGTGTATTAATGTACGTAGGAACACCAGCGATATAAATTATATTCTATGCGTTTGCTATTTTATTATGCCTTCGTATTTCCATGTGATAGTGAGCAGAACCACATTACGTAGCAAACCATGCATTATTTTGTTTACAAGACAATGTTAACATACCTCCATTAGTGTTCAATCCATGGGGCATGATGGCATGCGATCTAATACCCTTTGAGCACCTTAAGAATGCCATCTCATTCATGAGATCACAAGGTGGCGATTCTATACCACAAGCGGTCAGGGAACACACAAGTTTTATAAAACCATTATCCCATCCCCGCAAAATGGCAATTCAAATATCACCCGTGATGACATTAGCACTGTCCATCCATTAGCGACGCCATGCTGGTGTGTTTAAGGTGGATACACAACTCACACGCAGTACATAATCGCCAGGCCTTTCTCGATCAGTAACTCAATTTCTCTTTGAGACAATGATGTTGAAAGACGACAACGAGAGTTATGCAAGGCGTAGTGAAATTGCAGAGCGTGTGTGGCTAATTGTGGATCTGTCGCGTCATTTGCCAATAGTTCTAAGCATTGCAGTATTTAGAAGCTCATGTTATCATGCGCACATTGCGTGGTTCTAGTAAAGGTGTGCAGCAACCTACTAATTTACATTATCAACCGTATTCAGTACATACGCTACAGTGGATAGTAATATCTGAAAGTGCATCATTATCAAACGCTGGTCGGGAAAACGTCAGTAGCCTTAGATTATGAGCGTGGACAACCGTGAGGTATATCTAAGGCGCACACCACTCTGATATATTACATCTCACATTATAACGTTAGTGGATTAAGTGTATGCACACATGTACGGAATTATCGCCATTGTATATTGATTGGTATATTTTGGTAAACGGTGAATGGAAATGTATGGAATGCAGCTGTTTCTCTCAGACCATGACATGAGGTAGACAATCATGTGAAGAAGATGTGACATGTCTCGCCCGAGACGTGGTCAATGGATTCTCTAATTCCGCTGGACGGCAAATGGAAGCATCAGTGAATTGATTCTTGAAACAGGTAGACAGATTAATTGGACCCATTAATCAATCTGACCCTTACAACGATCGCAAATATACTATCCGATATTTGTAGAAATGATGTGCATTTAGGAGTAATTCTTCTCAGAATCCTAATTTGCAGGAAAATATCACAATCATAGTGAGATATATTTCCCGTGGCATACATGGCATTACTACTGAACACGTCATTATAGCTTCCTACAAGACAAGGCTGTGAGAGATGTGAGATTGACGGTGCCTCACACAATAAAAAACAACAATGTCCACCAGGGGAATGCGATTTTAGTTCCCCGTAATAATTTATTAAAAAAATAACGATGAATTAAACAACATGGAACACAATCGTATATAGATAAACTGGTTCACCCTATGAACGTGTTCAATCTTCAGTTCATTATTCGTTTGATCTCATATCCCATGCTACTGTCTACAGCAAAAAATGGCATGCGTACATGCGGACGGCACGGGCAACTGAGATGATTGTTATTTCTTGTGCACTTGAAAGAATGATCAGTAAAGACAAGGTATTTAGTACTGTAAAAGAGAATGGCGGAAAACGAAAAAAAATTGCAAAGCTGATAAGAATGTATTCAGATGAATGGCTGATGCCCTGGATGCCGAACATCGATGTGATTGGAATAACCTGTTTTAGCAGGCGAATTCCCAGTGACAATAAATGGCCAAAAGTTGAAACTCTCATCAAATAAAGACAATTCCTAAGGTAGAATTCGGGATCAAATCTTGGCACAAAATCAGCCAGAAAATAGCATACCTTCTCATAGCATGGCTATAGTGCATGCTGTTGACAATCAAACAGGAGAAATGGATATTTTGTGAATAGTTTACTGACGTTTACTGGTATACACATGAGCATTTCTTGAGAAACTTTGCCAGACGAAATGATGTGTTTAATCTTGTAATGGTAATATCTGTCAAAAAATTTTAATTCGTTTGTTTATTGAAAGTCTATTTGCAGGGCAAGACAAAACGATTTTTAGAAAATGTACCCCTGAATCCGTGGGTAAATTTTCCAAAATAGTTTATTTTCGGCCGCAACTTGAAATTCCACAAGAATGCTGCAAATTTCATTCTTATCCAGCCTCGCCATGTCGGGGTAAACAAATATACAGAAACATCCATCACAGAAGCAAATCATGGGGCAAAAACCATCCTCATTAGTTAGCACTAACATGTCATTACTGCAGACAGGAATCGCCTAATACAAATTAAGTCAGTTAAAATAAGAAAAGGCTTCTAAGATTATACATTTGTCCATTTAATATATTGTTGCGCACATTGAACAATTATTTTCCATTCAGTATTTGATATATCTGTAGATGCTTCCAAGTTATATGCACCATGTTCTTTGTGACATACTTATAAGTGCATGCTAGAGCACCGAACATGCCGACTATATAGGCATCCTATTTCCAATGTGTTATATTATGCGTCAAGTTGACTTTGAGGATCAGCTTATGATGACCCATATTGTGTATCACATAGTTCCTTATGTTTCGATATAAGTTCTTATATAAATCCATTCGCCCTCTCTAACAATCCCATGATTGATATGCTATGTGTCCTCATATTCATCCAAAACCTCTTCGATTTCCCACTGTATGTCTATACGTCTAATGTGTTCTGATTCTACACACAATTCGTAAGAAATCTATTGTCTAGTGAAAGTATAGATAGATAATATCAAGTATAAATCTCCGGATTGGATCAGGACAAGAACACATTACATTAATACTCTAGCTTAATAATATCACTTCAGCTTGTCTTGTGACAATTGTTCAAGACAATTATAGCAATGGCGCGTCCCCTGTTGTTTGACTCAGTGGTTGCCCCACATGGCAGTTTCTCACATGGTTTATGCAACTCGTCTTGCATAATAGTTAATGCTGGGTGAAGTAGAGGTTAGTAGATATAACATGGTGCACCACGTCATATTGGTAAACAGAGTGATATCAAGAATTTGATGTCAGCATTAAGGTATTTTAATGTATCCATGATTTTCACAAATTGCCACACCAACTGTCAGACCGAGAGTTTGACAATTCATGATACAATATCGCATTTTCAATTGGGTCGATTTGATCACTGACCACTATAGCAATTTTCACTTAGCGTGAACTATTTTGCTATGTTTTTACACACACTTTTCAAGAAATTGTTTGACTCTCATTAATCAAATATCTTCAATTACAAGACGATGTTTCGTGGTCAAGAGTTGTATAACATTGGAGTCTTATAGGGCTGTGTATAAGTATTGTTATACTCTTATTATGCATCAGAAGTTCGTATGTTATGGCCTGTAACCTGCATTCTAACAAGCACATGTTACATGTTAATCCACAATCCTTCTTCGTACCATTCATCCACACCCAAAATACAAGGAGATACACACTATGCGTCAGAGGCATATATGTTAATCTAACGTCAGTTAATTTGATGCTAGTGTATGTGACGATATTTCCAGATTTCTCAGTTGTGGCGGCGGCAGGCGATTACTGAATGAATACTTGAATGATAGAACTGGCGTCGGAAACTGATGTCAGAAGTTTCGCGGAGTACTATGTAAACACCATAGTATAAATCAGTGATATCTTGAGTTCATGATCTTGATCGGATTCCATGTGTGGCCATTGGCTGGGTGTGCTGATCGTCAGTCAATGCTGGACTTCTGAGGACATTCTGGAGGTATGCCTGTTCGGTTAATCGATATTTTCCTGGCGATAATATAATCGAGTGTAAAATAAAATAAACGAAAAATCGAAAAAATCGAATTAATCGAGAAAACTCGATTTGGTATTTTAATCATGCATAATTTACTTGTTTCTCTTGTTATACAGCTACTGTATCAGCTGTTTGATTGCACTGGCATGGTAGTTGTATAAACATCTATTCCGGATGTTCAAGCCCGCCCGTTCCGAGTCATAGTCCATGCACGTCTATGTTTATATTACGCAATTGCTTGATACGCCAATGATCGAACGCATTTGATTGCTACTGTGTAATATCCCCCTCTGAAGGCTGAAGTGGTGGAGGGCATTTTGCGAAAAAAAGAGAAATTATACTGTTTTTCTTAGTAAAGTCAAAACATTTCGATGCGATTTTCACAAATTCTTACAATTGTTTTGGAACTAATTTGACTTAAAACTTGCAGTCAAATGATTTTCAAAATATTCGAATTGGTTAGTGCTGGGAAAGAGGAAAAGAGGGAAACGTCGTAGATAGACACTATGGGCAAACTCTATATCATAATAAAAATTAAAATAATGTTCCCATTTTGCAAAGAAATGCACATTGTTGAATGCGTAGTACATTTAAAGGTACATATTCATGCCAAAATACTTTTAGAATGTTAAATTGTGTACCTCAATGCAATGAAACGAAATACATGTTAACATATGATAATTTCATTCCATATAAATACATTTTGGTAGTTTTAGTTGTGAATTTGAATTAGGGACTCGTGCCTCGTAATTCAAGTTGACAACTTAAAACATTATATTAATTTATACTTAATGAAATTATTATACGATAAAATAAAATTAATTTCGTTTCATTTCATCTGGCCGCACAATTCATTCCTCTAAATGTATATAATGTTAACAATTGTATTGTGCTGTGAATATGCACATTTAAAAACTTTTGTTGCAAATTTTCAGAAATTGTGCGGATTGTTTTCTAACTAATTTGACTTACAGCTGTTGGTCCACTCAAAGTCAAATGATTTTTCGAATATTCGGCCTTTTAAATGCTGGGAAAATAGGGAAACATCGTAGATGGGCGCTAAGTGCAAGCTTTATATAATTAATTGTTAATCTCTGTGATGGTAAAATTAAATTGGCGCCTTTATACTCGCTTGAAAATCTGGGCCTTAGCGCCGGTTTCTGAAGAACATTATTCAATGGGAACGAGTGAACAATGGATTCCAAATTGCCTTATTATACTGGGCCGGGCTGTTCCTCAGCCAATCAGAGGACTTGTTGATATAGCATGCGCTCTTTTCATAGGCATACTTAGTTGAGGTAATCATTTCTAACTAGGAACCAATTTACGAAATTGCGTATTCGATTATTTTTATAAAAAATCAGGAATTTTTAGCAATTTATTTATTTATTTATATATTTATGTATTTATGTATTTATTTATGTATCATTATTATTAAGAAAGCTATACTCTCTCCTCTCTCTCTCCCTCCCTACCTTCCTCCTTTCCTTCCGCTCCATCACACCCTTACCCCCTCCATCCGTTCCTAACTACGTGGCACTACTTCCCAGGTTCCAAGATTAAATAATCGATTACCAGATTAAATTGATTATTTTCCAGACAACATAATCGATTACTTGTTTCTATACTCGAACAGTCCTACCTGGAAAGTCGCCTCATAAACTGCATATACTCACAATTACAAGTATTGGAGATGCTCGGAGCGTGGAATCCTGCTATGTGTAGTTCACTTTCAAGAAGGATTTACTAAGAGTTTTCCAAGCTGTCCCCTTAAGTTAATGATAACATGATAATGCTCACATAGACCTGCGCTGTCACCATGCACATTGTTATGCCATAGAAACGTCCGGAGTGATATGTCAAGGCAGATTATATGTTTGCCGATACAGAAGAACAAATAGCTGTCATCCTTCTAAATATTTAGTTTGACAGAAGCAAAGCATCTAATAAAATTGCCAAGAAAATGCTCACATATTACCAACGCATTCTCCTTCAAAATGCATATTACTTGTTCAGCTGATGATCGGTACTTTGCCATTTGTTGGCAATGAAACTGCCAACATTGGATATCACTAAATATTTCTTGTTTGACATTCTCGTAATTGTAACAATTAAAATAGATGAGAAGTTGCTTCAATCTGGCTAGAAGGCAGATGAGATAGTTATCACAACATAGGAATTGACAGCCTGCACACTTATTGAGAGATAACTACCTAGCTATGGCCCCACACAGTCTATATAACATCCGCTGACGTTGTACATGCACTTGATTCACATTTAGCACCTTTATTTCTTAAAATAATAAATAACTAGGTAGGTCACACAAGCGACTGGCATACATGCGGCTTAAAGTAGATATAGTTCTATTTGCCACTATTATAATAATAATAGTAATAGATGCAGCGGCGACGTCTTTCAGCCATTTTCGGTAAAATCATTTTGTGGAAATCATGGAACCTGCTATTGCGCTGTCGAGTGAATTTCTCTTACCTCTCCTGAATATTCATGTTGACGACGACGAGGACGACAACGATGACATCAACAACAGCAATAGGTTGAAGACAGGAAGAGATGAACAATTACTATCTTTCAGTCATTTGCGGTAAATCATGGAACTTGCTGTTGCTCTGTCGAGTGAATTTCTCTTACCTCTCCTGAATATTCATGTTGGCTTATAGCCACGCCTTTGTTCAACTGGTAGCAGACAGAATCAATCTGAGCATTAGGGGAAATGCATTTATCAATCTACATATTACGCTGTCATTCTATCTCAGGAGAGGTTGGCAATGGTTAGACAGTGAGTGGCAATTACGTGCAGAATCAATCATATATCAATTGAAGTGAATGCGTGTGCGTGGGTGTTTGCTTGCGGCCGGGTGTGCGTTCGTGCGTTCTTGCGTGCGCGCGTTTGAACCACCGTTACTACATTGATAACTGCATGACCATAATATCACTTTCAATATAGCTATACATTTGAGCTCATGGCTTTTGTGAACTTAATTTTGATAGCTTTTCCAGCCTAAGAAAACATGGACATTGCTTTGTAACTTAAGCAAATGCCTGCAATTCAGATGAGTATTGCCCGGCCATGCCACTCTCATTTCGTAACTGCGTATTTTAAACATGCCGTCATATACTTGAGTGGTATACCCGCTACAGTTATTGATTAGGATGTTCAGATAATGTGTTCGATCATTTTCTGGAGTGCGTTCTGTTCATATGGCAAGGATCGGCAAATCAATAAGAAAGCATTACTGTATTGCAGATGCAACTGAACCGACACAAAAACGCAATGTATATGATTGTATTTTACTCAAATGTAAAACCAATGTGTGTGACGTTAAATCACCAATTTACCGTCTGACTGATTGCTTGCAATACACTATTTGTAGTATTGTGTAGTTGTCGTACTAGGCAGTGACTTACAAAGACGAATTAAACATGAATCACACGTTGATCGCATACTACTTTATATTGTTCAATACAGGAGACGTGCCCAATTCGTTTATGCTTTCTCTGCCTTACACAAAAAGCAATACATGTTTTGCCATATAAATTAACACTGGTTCCCTTGAAATTGAAATGCGAATGTGTGATAAAACAGAACATGCTTAGCCTACATGTACATTACTGGCACAACTAAACCATCTACTTGCATACATAACTACACTCTGATGTCCACCTCTGACGACGTTATGTTGTAATGGGTTGTTAGTCAAGCCTTTCTCTACTGTAGGCATCTACTTGCTCTCTATGTATAATGCATACACATCTGATTCATGACATACACATGTCCAGTTGCCTATGGTGATGGCCACACTATCAATACTCCACCAGACTCTCTCACTGGTAATTGTAGACAGGCCTGATAATAGATGTCGAATCTTGAATGCATCGCAGAAGACTGGCACACTTGGCCACATTTGAATATGTAATTGTTTCTGTCTCGTCTAGAGGATACGATAACGATCCAAGCAAAATAAGAACACGTTCCCGACATGACCTCTTCCCTGTGAGCATTACGCAAATTTGGGCAAATCCCAACTTGATTATGCCTATTATTGCATTCCAGCACATTGATGAACCACCTTACCATACTGTTAAGCCTGATAATACTAATGCGCGGTGTGACAATACCAAACACACGTCTCTGAATCAAATTTGGGATGGGCGTCAGGTGGACTGCAGTATTTTATGTTGTTAAATGTAATATAACGGTAGATGATGATTCTTCTGAAGACCAACTGCACACGGTCTTCTTCAATTGATATTTGTAGCAATATACACCCCCACCAACCCCCGATTGTATAACATCCGCGTATTGCGTATCTATTGGTGCCAAATAGGCATTGCTGGTAACGATTGGGAACGAGAATGACTTTGACCTTATTTATGCTCCTTTGATTCATTTCTTTCCATTGACAGCACATTTCACATGTATGTATATATCCGTATGTGACCTGCACAATCCATCCAGTACCTAACACAGACAAGGTCTTCTTGTATTGCATATGTGGGAGCGATACCTTAACGACACCCCCCCCCCCTCCGACACCCCCACCTCCGTATATGTGTACGGGAACCTACCGTATTCACGCAAATTGATTTGTATTTACTGAGTATTTAGTCAGGCCATTGTGTCTGCTACGCAACGATAATCCCGGAACTCGAGTGCACTTCTTGGTACCCTGCAAACGAGTTTAACAGATCATGGATGTGTTCCTGATCCTGCGTACACCTGCATTATGGCAAGTGTGTGCACACCCACGCATGCGAGTGTAACAGATCATGGATGTGTTCCTGATCCTGCGTACACCTGCATTATGGCAAGTGTGTGCACACCCACGCATGCGAGTGTAAGAGATCATGGATGTGTTCCTGATCCTGCGTACACCTGCATTATGGCAAGTGTGTGCACACCCACGCATGCGAATTTAACAGATCATGGATGTGTTCCTGATCCTGCGTACACCTGCATTATGGCAAGTGTGTGCACACCCACGCATGCGAGTTTAACAGATCATGGATGTGTTCCTGATCCTGCGTACACCTGCATTATGGCAGGTGTGTGAACACCCACGCATGCGAGTTTAACAGATCATGGATGTGTTCCTGATCCTGCGTACACCTGCATTATGGCAAGTGTGTGCACACCCACGCATGCGAGTGTAACAGATCACGGATGTGTTCCTGATCCTGCGTACACCTGCATTATGGCAAGTGTGTGCACACCCACGCATGCGAGTTTAACAGATCACGGATGGGTTCCTGATCCTGCGTACACCTGCATTATGGCAAGTGTGTGCACACCCACGCATGCGAGTTTAACAGATCACGGATGTGTTCCTGATCCTGCGTACACCTGCATTATGGCAAGTGTGTGCACACCCACGCATGCGAGTTTAACAGATCACGGATGTGTTCCTGATCCTGCGTACACCTGCATTATGGTAAGTGTGTGCACACCCACGCATGCGAGTTTAACAGATCATGGATGTGTTCCTGATCCTGCGTACACCTGCATTATGGCAAGTGTGTGCACACCCACGCATGCGAGTTTAACAGATCATGGATGTGTTCCTGGTCCTGCGTACACCTGCATTATGGCAGGTGTGTGCACACCCACGCATGCGAGTTTAACAGATCATGGATGTGTTCCTGATCCTGCGTACACCTGCATTATGGCAGGTGTGTTTACACCCACGCGTGATGCCAATTAATAATCATGAGGAGCGAACCGAGTTCATCCTTGATAGAAGTTCGTTTGTGAAATCTGTGCATGTATCACTTGATCAATGTGTAAAATCATACAGTATCGGCAACTAATACACTGGTCCAGTACCCGATTATTGAGCCTGCACGTCCAAGAGTCTCGTTGCTGAAGTCGTACAAGTCGTTCAGCATATTAACTGGTCGCAGCCATGGGTTAAGTGTGACTGACTGTAGTCACTGCACATAGGCCAGTCCGTTTTGGAAAAAAATGAAACCGGTGACGGTGTTGATTATAAAACCGGTTTTAACTGGATATTCGGTGTTATTGAATGGGCAATAGTAAAACAAATTATTCTCAATCGCACGTATCAATACCACGAACATAGACTATTTTGTGATAGACTCCAATCTGTAATCATATTATCTTTAGTGAAAGCTGGTGAATATAGGCTATATAAAAATTACCCTGGACACTCCCTGTATCATTATATTTATATGCACTCTGACATAAAACTCCCCGTAAACATATTCCTAGAATTTACCAGAATTAGATGCGTGCGTTTACCGGAAACGGTATGCGCATAATCAGCGTGTATTTTAGAAATGTACCGCACACTAATGTATACGTAATTGAGCCAGTGAACCAGGCCTACCGTAGAGTAGCCTTAGAGCCTAAACTCGGTCTATGCCATGCGCAGTAAATCAAATTTATTGACCACATTAATCAGGTACTTATAATCACACGCTCGTTCAGAATTTTTAATACATATCAGAAACACTAGATCGCTTATGATACGCTTTCAAGCATGTACAGGTATCTTACAATTTAATAAAACTCTAGCAAATTACAATTTCTGAACGTATGTAGGAATACGATCTAGCAACATTCTCGCGATATACAAATGGAAAATATCCATATTCCCCGGTGTATTTAGCGGATTTTATATAATAATTAGCCATATGGATTTATTTTATGCAATTCGAACATGATATTTAAAAAGATATATTGCCAAAACCGGTTATTCATAAATATGCACTTTTACGGTTATGAGATAATGACACCGGTTTTCGAACTGTCACGTCTACAAAACAGGTGACGGTTCCTATAACGGTATACCGCACAACCCTAATTGCACATACGCCATCAGTATTAGTTCTTGTACCACTAATGTAGCATATTAATATATCGTGACCCCATATGTATACTAGCTGGTGAGTAATTTGAAAGCTGAACGCCAGTGTTGTCATTATTGATGTTAGATGATGCTATCGTCAAAGTTGTCAAATTATACACTTTTATCGGCATGACTAAAACACATAAGTACGCCTTTGATTTGGAGCGAAGCAATCACACGATCAATAGTCTGTATTGTGACGGGAGTGGAATGCTATTTATTATTTCATTATTCACGTGTGTTCATTTACATTAACGCATCCGTAATGAACCATGGAACTGTTCAGCAGAGATCGAATATTGCTAGAACCAAAATTAGAAAGGACAATAAGGAATTTGAACTGCTTATTTCCTTAAGGGTGCCAAATTATATACTCAGAAGTATAGACATTTGAAGTGGTCGGCACGCGTAGTTGCCTTCTATAACCTCACCACGGGGACCTTTCATTTTCAGCAAGTATTTACAAAGAGTATTTTTCTTCAACTGTTCGTTAAGTTAATTTTAGTGAGATGACAAATCTGATGAGCGCACGCATGGAACTTTTTTTGTTCGTAAATAGACTCGCGCTAGTCCAGAATAAGGAACCACTTTGTAAAGCATGGTATATGGTTGGAGCTTCAAATATGAAAAATACAAAATCATCGGTCTTCAATAGAACACACTAATACCATGCTCTTCTTAATGTTTAGAATCGGATACAGTAAGCATCCATTAACATTGACTTCTCATCCACTATTTGCTAAAGTGGTATAAGGTTTGGCCATGACACGTCAAATCTAGACTGATGTCAAGAAAATGTCCGCATATTGCTATCGTATTGTCCTTAGACATCTGTATTACGAGGGCATCTATCGATTTACGCTTTGTCTTTATGCTGACAACAGAGCTGTCAAACTTGAATAGAACAAATGTTTCTTGTTTGACATTTGTGGTAATTGGATCAATACGAATAGACGCATACATTGCTTCGATCTGGGCAGAAGAGATAATATCATACCATGGGAATTGAAACGCTTAAATACGATAGACGAGGCAAATTATATCTATTACCCATCCACGTCTACCAAAGTCTGCCAACTGATACGTGCAGCCGATTTCCGCGAAACACAGTTTAAAAGTAACTATGCAGGTACACCAGTGACTATTCTGAAAGTAATATGGCGGGAATGTCAACAACAGATATTAGAAAGATTACAAATAATCAAGGGTCCGTCAGCCTTACCACCCCACCTGGCGAGGATTGCACGTGGCATATATGTTGCCATGGTGCATACTGGTTGTTTCTTTTCCGGAGTTAAGAGTCCTCGTCAAATATTTACAATTCCATCAGCATGAAATAGTTAATATTTAGATATTGATAGAGAATAATTATCATATTATCAAACACATGGCATGGTACATGATTAACGGTTAATTGTTTTATAGAGTTGCTGTGCAAATTTAACGTGTGCTCACGAGTTGACATATATCCGGGAGTGTGCGTGCTCACCCTCAGGCAATATGTATGTGTTTCAGTAATTGACAACTCTTTTGATCCAATTAACACAAAATGTAATCTTGTATCACTGCAGTTATTACAAATATTTTAAGTATGTAATTGTCCCTTAGCCTTACCGCCAGCCGGGCCTATCATTGCTATTATGGGGTACTTGTGTTTGAGAGTGTCTGTGCAAAGTTGACGTTTGTGCACGCTTGAGCTCATATACAGGAGTGGGAGTGCTGAACTTCAGGCAAGATGTATTTGTCTCAAGTTCTCAGTAATTGGATACATTGTTTGCTTCATTTAACTAAACAAACTGATATTGCCGTCACTTCACAAATCTGTTAATCCTGCCACGAGGTAATCTCAAGTAAGCATGACTCGGCATGAAGAATGGATGGTGGCTGTATGCTGTTTCTACTACTACCCCCGCCGAATACAGTACTCATACATATACTGATAATGCCTACGTCAAGAACCGGGCTTTTTAGTATCTGACTAAGGTCAGCTACCAGGGTTCTGTAAGATCAGAAGACGTCGAGTTATATTGTAAAAAGCTGTGGACGTTGAATTTCTATTAACGAGAAAATGCTATTCAAACCAAAACCAGGTTTTGCAATGCTTTTGAGGAATGCCTATTTGCAGGCTAAAAGACACGTACTTTTGAAGATTTTCCCCATGATTAACTGCCTCGACACACAGTCATCTGTCTCAGTGGCCATTTGTGTTTTTAATAGTCTTCTCTTGGCCTGCAAATGGGTATCTACTAAGCAAATAGTCAGATGTTCCTCAACCGATTTAGCCATTAAAGGATTACACCAAAATTCGGGGCTTTTTTTAACTGCCTAATGGCGAGCCTCACAATTGAATAGTATGGCTGCTTTAGATGGCACATTATTATCAAAGTGTCAACTACACTCGCCTATGTTCATGGCTGTTGATGGTATTGATAGCTCCGGTTACCCTATGTACCACATGTAAATGAGGATCCATGCAGATGAGTTTAATTTGCTGGTTGACTAGTATATCGTCCGGGAGCTGAATGTTGGTACGTGACATCAAATATGAATTTAGTTCCCAGTTCTTAGTACATAGCGGTATAGGTTGGATTGATTCAGAGGAAGTATGAGCTGTGACATTTGTGAAGGTGATCAAACATCGTTTAAAACAATGGTGTACCATTGATGCCATGGTATTTGGCTATACCTGACTGACTGATTAATTTCCTGTGGACAGGCGTTGCCACATAATAATTAAAAATGGCCGCGATCTGGTGAATGCATACAGTATTAGTGAACAGGTGAGTGAAATGTGAAATAACGAATGCGATCTTTGGCAAGACCAGTCTCATTAGGAGGTTAATGTTGTGAAGCTGTGAAATTGCAGATGGTATCTTAGTATCAGTAATGACAAAGCATGTGAGATAGCTTTCGGTAATACTATAGACACATAATTTGTACAATGTGTCGGACTATTGAGAGTTAAAGACGGGCCATACAGAATCTGTTATGACGTAATGATTATGACGTTATCCTATACGCCACGTAGCTGAATATGACGTAATCTGGCGTGAGATTGAGAGATGGATGCACTGGAAAGGTGAATTATATGATCATAAAAGCAAGTCTATTTTTGTCTGACATCCTAGTTCAGAGAGAATCGCAGCTATAACGTATATTCACATATATTCCAGTACCAACTCACATGTAGTACGATTGTTTCAAGAATACCAGAAGCGTGGGCGAAATCATCTTTAAGAGTGTATGTATTCTGATCATTAAATACAAATCAATGTGCTTGAATACGGTAGGTTCCTGTAACCATATACGGAGGGGAGGGGTCGTAAAGATATTGCTCCCACATCCGCAATACGAGAAGACCATGTCTCTGTTAAGTACTGGATGGATTGTGCAGGTCACATACGCCCATATACCAACATTTGAAATGTGCTGTCAATGGAAAGAAATGAATCAAAGGAGCATAAATAAGGTCAAAGTCATTGCCGTTCCCAAATATTACCACCAATGCATATTTCGCACCAATAGATACGTTATACGCTGATGTTATACACTCGGGTGGTATATTCCTGCTAATCTCAATTGGAAAAGAGCGTGTGCAGTTGTTCTTCAGAAGAATCATCCACTGACATTGCGTTACATTTGACAACATAAAATACTCCACCTGCCGCCCATCCCATATTTGATTCAGAGACGTGTGTTTGTTGTTGTCACCCCGCGCATTGGTATTATCAAGAGGCGTAGCAGTATGGTAATGTGGTTCACCAATGTGATGGAATGCAATAATAGGCATAATGAAGTTGGCGTTGCCAATATGTGCGCACAGATCACCGGGAAGAGGCCGTGTCGGGAAATTGTTCTTATGTTGCACGGAACGTGATCGTATCCCCCCATACGAGACAGAAACAATTATATATTCACACGTGGTCAAGTGCGCCAGTCTTCAACAATACATGCAAGATTCGACATCTATTATCCGGCATGTCTACAATTAACCGTGGGAGACTGGCAGCTTTATTGCTAGTGTGGCCATCACTAAGGGCAACTGGACATATGTATGTCATGAATCATATGTGTATGCATTATACATAGACAACAAGTAGATGCCTACTCTGGAGAAAGGCTTGACTAACACCCCATTACATCATACCGTGGTCAGAGGTGGAGATCATATTGTAGTTATGTAAGCACGTGGATGGTTTAGTGGTGCCAGCAATGTACATACGGGCTAAGCATGTTCTGTTAAATCCCACGTTCTCATTTCAATTTTAAGGGTACCAGTGTCAATATATATGGCAAAACATGTATTGCTTTTTTTTGTAAGACAGAAGACGCATACACGAATTGGGCACGTCTCCTGTATTGAACGATATAAATTAGTATGCGATCAACGTTTGATTCCTGTGTAATTCGTCTTTGTAAGTCACTGCCTAGTAAGACAACCACACAATACTACAAATAGGGTATTGCAAGCAATCAGTCAGACGGTAAAATGGTGATTTAACGTCACACACATTGGTTTTACATTTGAGTAAAATACAATCACATATATTGTGTATTTGTGTCGGCCAGTTGCATCTGCTATACAGGAATGCTTTCGTATGATTTACAGATCCTTGACATATGAACAGAATGCATTCCAGAAAATGGTCGAACATCTTCTCTGAACATCCAAATCAATATGTGTAGCGGGCATGTCACTCAAGTAAATGACGTCATGTTTAAAATACGACTCTTGTTATCGGACGTCACAATCACATGACGTAGTAATCATCTGAAGTGCAGGCATGTGTTTAAGATGCAAAGCAACGTACATGTGTTCATAGGCTGGAAAAGCTATCAACAATAGTTTCACAATAGCCATGAGCTCAAATGTATAGCTATATTGGAAGTGATATTAGGGTAATGCAGTTATCAAAGTAGTAACGTTGATTCAAACACACGCACGCAAGAACGCACGAACGCACACTTGCATGCACGCAAGCACGCACGCACGCACACGCATTCGCTGCAGTTGATCATGGGTATGGCAATATGAGCATAATGGGCTATTGCCTCTAAATAAAAATGCAATAATATATCAACAATATATGATTGATTCTGCACTTAATTGTCACTCGCTGTCTATTCCATTGTCAACCTCCCCTGAGATAGAATGACAGCTTAATATGAAGATGGATAAATGCACTTTCCCTAATGCTCAGATTGATTATGTCTTCTACCAGTTGATCAAAGGCGTGGCTGTAAGCCAACATGAATATATAGGAGAGGTAACAGAAATTCACTCGACAGAGCAACATATAGTTCCATGATTTCCACAAAACGAGTTTACCGCAAATGACTGAAAGAAAATATTTGTTTCTCTCTTCTTGTCTTCAACCTATTGCTGTTGTTGATGTCATCGTTGTCGTCCTCGTCGTCGGTCGTCGTCATCGTCGCCTCTGATGCAGCTATTATTATTATTATCATTATTAGTAGTAGTAGCAGCAGCAGCAGCAGCAGCAGCAGCAGCAGCAGCAGCAGCAGCAGTAGTGGTAGTAGTAGTAGTAGTAGTAGTAGTAGTAGTAGTAGTAGTAGTAGTAGTAGTAGTAGTAGTAGTAGTAGTAGTGGAAGTAGTAGTCGTAGTGGTGGTGGCGGTAGTAGTAGCAGCAGCAGCAGCAGCAGGAGCAGCAGTAGTAGTAGTAGTAGTAGTAGTAGTAGTAGTGGAAGTAGTAGTCGTAGTGGTGGTGGTAGTAGTAGTAGCAGCAGCAGCAGCAGCAGCAGCAGCAGCAGCAGCAGCAGCAGCAGTAGTGGTAGTAGTAGTAGTAGTAGTAGTAGTAGTAGTAGTAGTGGTAGTAGTAGTAGTAGTAGTAGTAGTAGTAGTAGTAGTAGTAGTAGTAGTAGTAGTAGTAGTAGTAGTAGTAGTAGGAGTAGTAGTAGTAGTAGTAGTAGTAGTAGTAGTGTTGTTGTTGTTATTGTTATTGTTATTGTTGTTGTTGCTCCTACAATTGTTGTGTACTGATGTGGTTGCTGTGGTTGTTGTTGCTGCTGTCGTGGTTGTTGTGGCCGTTGTCATCGTTTTTGTCGCTGCTATTGTTGGTGTCGTTACTATTCTTGTTATTTGTTGTTGCTGTTGTTGTTGTTGTCTTTATTGGCGCATTACACCTAGATGTATTGTAGTTATGGCTCTATCTGTAGGGGTTTACACTGAGGGTTGTATGGCCCGACGGATTCTCTCTGCCGAAGGATGTGCCATGAGAATAATGCCCATAAATCGATGGACGAAGGAGATTGCCTATGCCTTTACCGATTGCTCGTCATCCACATGATCGACTGCCAGCTTTGAATCCCGGCCTGATAATTACAAGACGAGCAGGCTAGCACAGTGGCTCGTCGTTCTCCACAACGTTTTGTTTGACCCATTTCTCTTAAGTACCAGAACAGATTTTAACCAATTCACTTGTGAGTTCCAGATTGTGCCGCTATGTTCCAATGTGAATGTTTGCCTGGATCTATTGTTATTATTGGAATGCTAAAAGACAGTTCTTTCATAGACAGAAACTGCGTTAAGTAGTATGATTGACAAGCAGTACACCAGTCCTCCCGGTAATAGACACACATATGCTCATGATTTTGAATAGTTGGAATCAAGTAATCCATGTTTATGTGCACGGTGGACGATTCGGAATCTGATTTGCAACGTTCTTAGCCACGAATGTTAGTAATTGTTGTAACGCTCGCGGTTGAATACTGCCTGATAGATGTACTGGCAGAGTTTGAATATGGACAAATTGCCCCAAATTATCAATATATTGTTTAAATTGACGAGGGTAATGCATCTGTACCATACGCTGTTGGAATACAGATATGGAGATGGGCTCGTCCACACTTTATGAATGCTTGGAATACAGATGTTACTTGAATTGGTAACAATCGAATGGCTATGAATAAATAGTATGCCAGCGATTTTCAGGAAAATACACTTCCTTTTAGGACATACTAATTGTGAGATGGTCATTGGATTTATGCATGAAATGCTCGTTCAAACATAAAACAGGTATCATTCCACTTCAGTCGCCTACAAATGTATGAATCCATAAAAGATATGTTTTGCCCAAATTGGGGAAATTACACAATCGAGAGAAGGAGTACCATGAGAATTGGATAAAGGCGAGAACATGTGACTCACTGCATGAGAGGAGCCGATTTATAAACAGTCAATTACAAAGTCAACATCATACTTGACTTTCATTTGAGGACACACTCTGCCGACGATATAAAATCAGTGAACGTCAATCTTAAATGTCTATAGCCTTCCAAGAATGAAGCACACTGATGCAGATTCGTTGACTGTCGATTGAACAAGTTCAATAAAATGGGAGAGTAACATTTCTCAGCTCTAGTGATTTCTACTATAATCTGGTGGTTACTTCTCAACATCCAGCATATATTCTCTCGTTTCCAGACACACACCAATGAATAAGTAAGGCATATTCTGTCACGTTACAGCAGACACCATCAGGACTACCCGCCCATTACTGATACTAATAGAGTCTATTCAATCTTAAAAGGTTGCAAGACTAACTTAACTGATGAACGTAGTCTTACTATTATTGATTGGAATATGTGTTTAACATCATCTGTCGCTGTGTGCGCCCGTGTCTGTCTGTGTGCGTGTGTGTATACATGTGTGTCTGTGTGCGTCGGTGCGTGCATGTCCTGGAATGAATACAAAATAATTATCGTAATTTATTGGGACCTTAGTACAAAAACGTGTGTGCTTGCTCGAATAAAGAAACACGCAATTCAATCCATGTCATATGACGGATGGATGGTTATTTTGGAAAGTGTGTGGCGATTTGGTTATCGGTTACTACGAGGAATGCTGTGATGGCTCACTTTATTTCAACACCATTTTCTCGTGATCTGAAGAAACATATTTTTAAAAAGATTTTAAAAATGTAAATTTTGTAAAGGTTTAATACACGTGACCGTGAAATTATGCAGTATGTGCTTGCCTTGTCATGATTAAATTGTAGTCCCTCTAGATCGTCATTGAGAAACACACATTTCTAAACTTATCAGATGTTCGTCACTCAATGTATAGCAATGCTGCCACCTCACACCCAGCAACAATGATGAGCAGCGAATACACCACAGAAGACTCGCTGTAAGTAAATGCACTATTAATTACCTCCCGGCGGATCTTGTCGGCGTTGTGGTGGGGGTGGTGGAGGTAAGGTGTGGTCGTCGTGGTGTCAATCATGTGAGAACATTCCTTATTTAGTGGCTCGCTATCGGCATTCTGCAGCATGGACAAGGGGTTTGAAAATGGCTTAGTGTGTGTTGTCCTGTGCTAACGCAACACTTGTAAGACATAGACACGCCTTTATAAGAAATGTATTGAGTTATGCGTCTGCATCAGTAAAATGCATGACAGCTAGTTTAACTCTTACAAACACGACTAATGAGTATCGTAAACATGAGTAGACATCGAAAAACATGAGACAGTCTGAATTGTAAGAGAGGTGAGAGCCTACGCACGATTTAGTATTGTATAGCTCCATGTTAATAATATAACTATGGTTGAATGCGCAAGGAGTTCAGTAGATTCGAAGCCTACCAACGAGCAATACATGCATTAATCATCACCCATTTCTAATGTGTGGGGGGAGATAACATATACAATAGATATTACATTACCATATTAATCATACTGTACAGCTTCCAGCATCTCGGCCCGTTCTGTGCATTCAGCAACTATGAGTGGCACATATAACTATATCTACTTTAAGCCGCATGTATGCCAGTCGCTTGTGTGGCCTACCTAGTTGTTTATTATTTGCATTATTTGGAGAATTATAGGTGCTACGTGTGAATCAAGTGCATGTACAACGTCAGCGGAAGTTATGTAGACTTTGCCGGGTCATAGCTAGGAAGTTATCTCTCAATAAGTGTGCAGGCTGTCAATTCCTCTGTTGTGATAACTATCGCATCTGCCTTCTAGTCAGATTGAAGCAACTTCTCATCTATTTTAATTGTTACAATTACGAGAAATGTCAAACAAGAAACATGTAGTGATATTCAATGTTGGCAGTTTCATTGCCAACGAATGGCAAAGCACCGATCATCAGCTGAACAAGTAATATGCATTTTGATGGAGAATACGTTGGTAATATGTGGGCATTTTATTGGCAGTTGTCGTGATTTGACATACCAATGCCAAAGTAAATACAAGTGAAGCAAATATGGGATGGCACATCAATTGTACTGGATGCATTGCTTCCGCCAATTTAAATATTAAATATTTCTTCTGTATCGCCAAACATATAATCTGCCTTGCAATACCACTCCGGACTTCTCTATGGCATACCACTGTGCATGGTGAAAGAACATGTCTATGTGCTTATCATCATGTTATCATTAACTTATAGAGACAGCTTGGACAACTCTTAGTAACTCCTTCTAGAAAATGAAATAAACATAGCAGGATTCCACTCTCCGAGCATCTCCAATATGTGTAATTGTGAGTATATGCAGTTTATGTGGCGACTTTCCAGGTAGCGCTGTTCGAGTATAGAAATAAATAATCGATTATGATGTCTGGAAAATAATCGATTTAATTTGTTAATCGATTATTTAATCTTGGAACCTTGGAAGTAGTGCCACGTAGTAAGGGCGGATGGAGGGGTGAGGGACGGAGGGATGGGAGGGAGGGAGGGGGAGGGAGGGGAGGGTTAGGATGGGAGAGATAGAGTGACTGAGAGCGAGAGAGAGAGAGGGATAGAGGGAGGGTTGGGGGTGGGGGCTAGAGAGACAGAGAGAGAGAGAGAGAGACAGAGAGAGAGAGAGAGAGAGAGAGAGAGAGATGAAGAGCGTACAGCTTTCTTAAAGTTAATAATAATAATAATAATAAATAAATAAATAACTCAATCAAGCAATCAATCAATCAATCAATCAATCAATCAATCAATATATAATAGGCGTAAAAGCCTAGGATTGAATTGTGGCGGGTGCATCCACAGATAGTCCCATATGAATCGTCCGTGTGTCAGTATATCAGACATGTGAAAACTGGTCGGCCAATCCTTGAATTTTAGTCGTGGTGCGGTGGTCCAGTGGAAAGATGCATGGTTGCTGATGCTATGCGGAGTTGCAGAATGGCGGTTCGATCCCCCGACCGGGAGATGGTGATCAACAAATTAAACTAATGGGTGCATCACTGTCGGCTAAGTTAGCACATGGAAACTGAAGCCGCACGTTGCCAGTGCGTCAATAAAATAAAATACATATACTGCCAGAGCCGTGCTGGAGTCAGACTATAATAGGCGTAAAAGCCTAGGATTGAATTGTGGCGGGTGCATCCACAGATAGTCGCATATGAATCGTCAGTGTGTCAGTATAACAGACATGTAAAAACTGGTCGGCCAATCCTTGACTTTTAGTCTTGGTGCGGTGGTCCAGTGGAAAGATGCCTGGTTGCTGATGCTAAGCGGAGTTCCAGATAGGCGGTTCGATCCCCCGACCGGGAGATGGTGATCAACAAATTAAACTAATGGGTGCATCACTGTCGGCTAAGTTAGCACATGGACATTGAAGCCGCACGTTGCCAGTGCGTCAATAAAATAAAATACATATACTGCCAGAGCCGTGCTGGAGTCAGAGTATAATAGGTGTAAAAGCTTAGGATTGAATTGTGGTGGGTGCATCCACAGATAGTCCCATATGAATCGTCAGTGTGTCAGTATATCAGACATGTGAAAACTGGTCGGGCAATCCTTGACTTTTAGTCTTGGTGCGGTGGTCCAGTGGAAAGATGCCTGGTTGCTGATGCTATGCGGAGTTGCAGAATGGCGGTTCGATCCCCCGACCGGGAGATGGTGATCAACAAATTAAACTAATGGGTGCATCACTGTTGGCTAAGTTAGCACATGGAAATTGAAGCCGCACGTTGCCAGTGCGTCAATACAATAAAATACATATACTGCCAGAGCCGTGCTGGAGTCAGACTATAATAGGCGTAAAAGCCTATGATTGAATTGTGGCGGGTGCATCCACAGATAGTCGCATATGAATCGTCAGTGTGTCAGTATAACAGACATGTAAAAACTGGTCGGCCAATCCTTGACTTTTAGTCTTGGTGCGGTGGTCCAGTGGAAAGATGCCTGGTTGCTGATGCTAAGCGGAGTTCCAGATAGGCGGTTCGATCCCCCGACCGGGAGATGGTGATCAACAAATTAAACTAATGGGTGCATCACTGTCGGCTAAGTTAGCACATGGACATTGAAGCCGCACGTTGCCAGTGCGTCAATAAAATAAAATACATATACTGCCAGAGCCGTGCTGGAGGCAGAGTATAATAGGTGTAAAAGCTTAGGATTGAATTGTGGTGGGTGCATCCACAGATAGTCCCATATGAATCGTCAGTGTGTCAGTATATCAGACATGTGAAAACTGGTCGGGCAATCCTTGACTTTTAGTCTTGGTGCGGTGGTCCAGTTGAAAGATGCCTGGTTGCTGATGCTATGCGGAGTTGCAGAATGGCGGTTCGATCCCCCGACCGGGAGATGGTGATCAACAAATTAAACTAATTGGTGCATCACTGTTGGCTAAGTTAGCACATGGAAATTGAAGCCGCACGTTGCCAGTGCGTCAATAAAATAAAATACATATACTGCCAGAGCCGTGCTGGAGTCAGAGTATAATAGGTGTAAAAGCCTAGGATTGAATTGTGGTGGGTGCATCCACAGATAGTCCCATATGAATCGTCAGTGTGTCAGTATATCGGACATGTGAAAACTGGTCGGCCAATCCTTGACTTTTAGTCTTGGTGCGGTGGTCCAGTGGAAAGATGCCTGGTTGCTGATGCTATGCGGAGTTGCAGAATGGCGGTTCGATCCCCGGACCGGGAGATGGTGATCAACAAATTAAACTAATGGGTGCATCACTGTCAGCTAAGTTAGCACATGGAAATTGAAGCCGCACGTTGCCAGTGCGTCAATACAATAAAATACATATACTGCCAGAGCCGTGCTGGAGTCAGAGTATAATAGGCGTAAGACCCTAGGATTGAATTGTGGCGGATGCATCCACAGATAGTCCCATATGAATCGTCAGTGTGTCAGTATATCGGACATGTGAAAACTGGTCGGCCAATCCTTGACTTTTAGTCTTGGTGCGGTGGTCCAGTGGAAAGATGCCTGGTTGCTGATGCTATGCGGAGTTGCGAATGGCGGTTCGATCCCCGGACCGGGAGATGGTGATCAACAAATTAAACTAATGGGTGCATCACTGGCAGCTAAGTTAGCACATGGAAATTGAAGCCGCACGTTGCCAGTGCGTCAATACAATAAAATACATATACTGCCACAGCCGTGCTGGAGTCAGAGTATAATAGGAGTAAAAGCCTAGGATTGAATTGTGGTGGGTGCATCCACAGATAGTCCCATATGAATCGTCAGTGTGTCAGTATATCAGACATGTGAAAACTGGTCGGGCAATCCTTGACTTTTAGTCTTGGTGCGGTGGTCCAGTGGAAAGATGCCTGGTTGCTGATGCTATGCGGAGTTGCAGAATGGCGGTTCGATCACCCGACCGGGAGATGGTGATCAACAAATTAAACTAATGGGTGCATCACTGTTGGCTAAGTTAGCACATGGAAATTGAAGCCGCACGTTGCCAGTGCGTCAATAAAATAAAATACATATACTGCCAGAGCCGTGCTGGAGTCAGACTATAATAGGCGTAAAAGCCTAGGATTGAATTGTGGCGGGTGCATCCACAGATAGTCGCATATGAATCGTCAGTGTGTCAGTATAACAGACATGTAAAAACTGGTCGGCCAATCCTTGACTTTTAGTCTTGGTGCGGTGGTCCAGTGGAAAGATGCCTGGTTGCTGCTGCTAAGCGGAGTTCCAGATAGGCGGTTCGATCCCCCGACCGGGAGATGGTGATCAACAAATTAAACTAATGGGTGCATCACTGTCGGCTAAGTTAGCACATGGACATTGAAGCCGCACGTTGCCAGTGCGTCAATAAAATAAAATACATATACTGCCAGAGCCGTGCTGGAGGCAGAGTATAATAGGTGTAAAAGCTTAGGATTGAATTGTGGTGGGTGCATCCACAGATAGTCCCATATGAATCGTCAGTGTGTCAGTATATCAGACATGTGAAAACTGGTCGGGCAATCCTTGACTTTTAGTCTTGGTGCGGTAGTCCAGTGGAAAGATGCCTGGTTGCTGATGCTATGCGGAGTTGCAGAATGGCGGTTCGATCCCCCGACCGGGAGATGGTGATCAACAAATTAAACTAATTGGTGCATCACTGTTGGCTAAGTTAGCACATGGAAATTGAAGCCGCACGTTGCCAGTGCGTCAATAAAATAAAATACATATACTGCCAGAGCCGTGCTGGAGTCAGAGTATAATAGGTGTAAAAGCCTAGGATTGAATTGTGGTGGGTGCATCCACAGATAGTCCCATATGAATCGTCAGTGTGTCAGTATATCGGACATGTGAAAACTGGTCGGCCAATCCTTGACTTTTAGTCTTGGTGCGGTGGTCCACTGGAAAGATGCCTGGTTGCTGATGCTATGCGGAGTTGCAGAATGGCGGTTCGATCCCCGGACCGGGAGATGGTGATCAACAAATTAAACTAATGGGTGCATCACTGTCAGCTAAGTTAGCACATGGAAATTGAAGCCGCACGTTGCCAGTGCGTCAATACAATAAAATACATATACTGCCAGAGCCGTGCTGGAGTCAGAGTATAATAGGCGTAAGACCCTAGGATTGAATTGTGGCGGATGCATCCACAGATAGTCCCATATGAATCGTCAGTGTGTCAGTATATCGGACATGTGAAAACTGGTCGGCCAATCCTTGACTTTTAGTCTTGGTGCGGTGGTCCAGTGGAAAGATGCCTGGTTGCTGATGCTATGCGGAGTTGCGAATGGCGGTTCGATCCCCGGACCGGGAGATGGTGATCAACAAATTAAACTAATGGGTGCATCACTGGCAGCTAAGTTAGCACATGGAAATTGAAGCCGCACGTTGCCAGTGCGTCAATACAATAAAATACATATACTGCCACAGCCGTGCTGGAGTCAGAGTATAATAGGAGTAAAAGCCTAGGATTGAATTGTGGCGGGTGCATCCACAGATAGTCCCATATGAATCGTCAGTGTGTCAGTATATCAGACATGTGAAAACTGGTCAGCCAATCCTTGACTTTTAGTCTTGGTGTGGTGGTCCAGTGGAAAGATGCTTGGTTGCTGATGCTATGCGGAGTTGCAGAATGGCGGTTCGATCCCCGGACCGGGAGATGGTGATCAACAAATTAAACTAATGGGTGCATCACTGGCAGCTAAGTTAGCACATGGAAATTGAAGCCGCACGTTGCCAGTGCGTCAATACAATAAAATACATATACTGCCACAGCCGTGCTGGAGTCAGAGTATAATAGGAGTAAAAGCCTAGGATTGAATTGTGGCGGGTGCATCCACAGATAGTCCCATATGAATCGTCAGGGTGTCAGTATATCAGACATGTGAAAACTGGTCGGCCAATCCTTGACTTTTAGTCTTGGTGTGGTGGTCCAGTGGAAAGATGCCTGGTTGTTGATGCTATGCGGAGTTGCAGAATGGCGGTTCGATCCCCCGACCGGGAGATGGTGATCAACAAATTAAACTAATGGGTGCATCACTGTCGGCTAAGTTAGCACATGGAAATTGAAGCCGCACGTTGCCAGTGCGTCAATAAAATAAAATACATATACTGCCACGGCCGTGCTGGAGTCAGACTATAATAGGCGTAAAAGCCTAGGATTGAATTGTGGCGGGTGCATCCACAGATAGTCGCATATGAATCGTCAGTGTGTCAGTATAACAGACATGTAAAAACTGGTCGGCCAATCCTTGACTTTTAGTCTTGGTGCGGTGGTCCAGTGGAAAGATGCCTGGTTGCTGATGCTAAGCGGAGTTCCAGATAGGCGGTTCGATCCCCCGACCGGGAGATGGTGATCAACAAATTAAACTAATGGGTGCATCACTGTCGGCTAAGTTAGCACATGGACATTGAAGCCGCACGTTGCCAGTGCGTCAATAAAATAAAATACATATACTGCCAGAGCCGTGCTGGAGTCAGAGTATAATAGGTGTAAAAGCTTAGGATTGAATTGTGGTGGGTGCATCCACAGATAGTCCCATATGAATCGTCAGTGTGTCAGTATATCAGACATGTGAAAACTGGTCGGGCAATCCTTGACTTTTAGTCTTGGTGCGGTGGTCCAGTGGAAAGATGCCTGGTTGCTGATGCTATGCGGAGTTGCAGAATGGCGGTTCGATCCCCCGACCGGGAGATGGTGATCAACAAATTAAACTAATGGGTGCATCACTGTTGGCTAAGTTAGCACATGGAAATTGAAGCCGCACGTTGCCAGTGCGTCAATACAATAAAATACATATACTGCCAGAGCCGTGCTGGAGTCAGACTATAATAGGCGTAAAAGCCTATGATTGAATTGTGGCGGGTGCATCCACAGATAGTCGCATATGAATCGTCAGTGTGTCAGTATAACAGACATGTAAAAACTGGTCGGCCAATCCTTGACTTTTAGTCTTGGTGCGGTGGTCCAGTGGAAAGATGCCTGGTTGCTGATGCTAAGCGGAGTTCCAGATAGGCGGTTCGATCCCCCGACCGGGAGATGGTGATCAACAAATTAAACTAATGGGTGCATCACTGTCGGCTAAGTTAGCACATGGACATTGAAGCCGCACGTTGCCAGTGCGTCAATAAAATAAAATACATATACTGCCAGAGCCGTGCTGGAGGCAGAGTATAATAGGTGTAAAAGCTTAGGATTGAATTGTGGTGGGTGCATCCACAGATAGTCCCATATGAATCGTCAGTGTGTCAGTATATCAGACATGTGAAAACTGGTCGGGCAATCCTTGACTTTTAGTCTTGGTGCGGTGGTCCAGTTGAAAGATGCCTGGTTGCTGATGCTATGCGGAGTTGCAGAATGGCGGTTCGATCCCCCGACCGGGAGATGGTGATCAACAAATTAAACTAATTGGTGCATCACTGTTGGCTAAGTTAGCACATGGAAATTGAAGCCGCACGTTGCCAGTGCGTCAATAAAATAAAATACATATACTGCCAGAGCCGTGCTGGAGTCAGAGTATAATAGGTGTAAAAGCCTAGGATTGAATTGTGGTGGGTGCATCCACAGATAGTCCCATATGAATCGTCAGTGTGTCAGTATATCGGACATGTGAAAACTGGTCGGCCAATCCTTGACTTTTAGTCTTGGTGCGGTGGTCCAGTGGAAAGATGCCTGGTTGCTGATGCTATGCGGAGTTGCAGAATGGCGGTTCGATCCCCGGACCGGGAGATGGTGATCAACAAATTAAACTAATGGGTGCATCACTGTCAGCTAAGTTAGCACATGGAAATTGAAGCCGCACGTTGCCAGTGCGTCAATACAATAAAATACATATACTGCCAGAGCCGTGCTGGAGTCAGAGTATAATAGGCGTAAGACCCTAGGATTGAATTGTGGCGGATGCATCCACAGATAGTCCCATATGAATCGTCAGTGTGTCAGTATATCGGACATGTGAAAACTGGTCGGCCAATCCTTGACTTTTAGTCTTGGTGCGGTGGTCCAGTGGAAAGATGCCTGGTTGCTGATGCTATGCGGAGTTGCGAATGGCGGTTCGATCCCCGGACCGGGAGATGGTGATCAACAAATTAAACTAATGGGTGCATCACTGGCAGCTAAGTTAGCACATGGAAATTGAAGCCGCACGTTGCCAGTGCGTCAATACAATAAAATACATATACTGCCACAGCCGTGCTGGAGTCAGAGTATAATAGGAGTAAAAGCCTAGGATTGAATTGTGGTGGGTGCATCCACAGATAGTCCCATATGAATCGTCAGTGTGTCAGTATATCAGACATGTGAAAACTGGTCGGGCAATCCTTGACTTTTAGTCTTGGTGCGGTGGTCCAGTGGAAAGATGCCTGGTTGCTGATGCTATGCGGAGTTGCAGAATGGCGGTTCGATCACCCGACCGGGAGATGGTGATCAACAAATTAAACTAATGGGTGCATCACTGTTGGCTAAGTTAGCACATGGAAATTGAAGCCGCACGTTGCCAGTGCGTCAATAAAATAAAATACATATACTGCCAGAGCCGTGCTGGAGTCAGACTATAATAGGCGTAAAAGCCTAGGATTGAATTGTGGCGGGTGCATCCACAGATAGTCGCATATGAATCGTCAGTGTGTCAGTATAACAGACATGTAAAAACTGGTCGGCCAATCCTTGACTTTTAGTCTTGGTGCGGTGGTCCAGTGGAAAGATGCCTGGTTGCTGCTGCTAAGCGGAGTTCCAGATAGGCGGTTCGATCCCCCGACCGGGAGATGGTGATCAACAAATTAAACTAATGGGTGCATCACTGTCGGCTAAGTTAGCACATGGACATTGAAGCCGCACGTTGCCAGTGCGTCAATAAAATAAAATACATATACTGCCAGAGCCGTGCTGGAGGCAGAGTATAATAGGTGTAAAAGCTTAGGATTGAATTGTGGTGGGTGCATCCACAGATAGTCCCATATGAATCGTCAGTGTGTCAGTATATCAGACATGTGAAAACTGGTCGGGCAATCCTTGACTTTTAGTCTTGGTGCGGTAGTCCAGTGGAAAGATGCCTGGTTGCTGATGCTATGCGGAGTTGCAGAATGGCGGTTCGATCCCCCGACCGGGAGATGGTGATCAACAAATTAAACTAATTGGTGCATCACTGTTGGCTAAGTTAGCACATGGAAATTGAAGCCGCACGTTGCCAGTGCGTCAATAAAATAAAATACATATACTGCCAGAGCCGTGCTGGAGTCAGAGTATAATAGGTGTAAAAGCCTAGGATTGAATTGTGGTGGGTGCATCCACAGATAGTCCCATATGAATCGTCAGTGTGTCAGTATATCGGACATGTGAAAACTGGTCGGCCAATCCTTGACTTTTAGTCTTGGTGCGGTGGTCCACTGGAAAGATGCCTGGTTGCTGATGCTATGCGGAGTTGCAGAATGGCGGTTCGATCCCCGGACCGGGAGATGGTGATCAACAAATTAAACTAATGGGTGCATCACTGTCAGCTAAGTTAGCACATGGAAATTGAAGCCGCACGTTGCCAGTGCGTCAATACAATAAAATACATATACTGCCAGAGCCGTGCTGGAGTCAGAGTATAATAGGCGTAAGACCCTAGGATTGAATTGTGGCGGATGCATCCACAGATAGTCCCATATGAATCGTCAGTGTGTCAGTATATCGGACATGTGAAAACTGGTCGGCCAATCCTTGACTTTTAGTCTTGGTGCGGTGGTCCAGTGGAAAGATGCCTGGTTGCTGATGCTATGCGGAGTTGCGAATGGCGGTTCGATCCCCGGACCGGGAGATGGTGATCAACAAATTAAACTAATGGGTGCATCACTGGCAGCTAAGTTAGCACATGGAAATTGAAGCCGCACGTTGCCAGTGCGTCAATACAATAAAATACATATACTGCCACAGCCGTGCTGGAGTCAGAGTATAATAGGAGTAAAAGCCTAGGATTGAATTGTGGCGGGTGCATCCACAGATAGTCCCATATGAATCGTCAGTGTGTCAGTATATCAGACATGTGAAAACTGGTCAGCCAATCCTTGACTTTTAGTCTTGGTGTGGTGGTCCAGTGGAAAGATGCTTGGTTGCTGATGCTATGCGGAGTTGCAGAATGGCGGTTCGATCCCCGGACCGGGAGATGGTGATCAACAAATTAAACTAATGGGTGCATCACTGGCAGCTAAGTTAGCACATGGAAATTGAAGCCGCACGTTGCCAGTGCGTCAATACAATAAAATACATATACTGCCACAGCCGTGCTGGAGTCAGAGTATAATAGGAGTAAAAGCCTAGGATTGAATTGTGGCGGGTGCATCCACAGATAGTCCCATATGAATCGTCAGGGTGTCAGTATATCAGACATGTGAAAACTGGTCGGCCAATCCTTGACTTTTAGTCTTGGTGTGGTGGTCCAGTGGAAAGATGCCTGGTTGCTGATGCTATGCGGAGTTGCAGAATGGCGGTTCGATCCCCCGACCGGGAGATGGTGATCAACAAATTAAACTAATGGGTGCATCACTGTCGGCTAAGTTAGCACATGGAAATTGAAGCCGCACGTTGCCAGTGCGTCAATAAAATAAAATACATATACTGCCACGGCCGTGCTGGAGTCAGAGTATAATAGGCGTAAGACCCTAGGATTGAATTGTGGTGGGTGCATCCACAGATAGTCCCATATGAATCGTCAGTGTGTCAGTATATCAGACATGTGAACACTGGTCGGCCAATCCTTGACTTTTAGTCTTGGTGTGGTGGTCCAGTGGAAAGATGCCTGGTTGCTGATGCTATGCGGAGTTGCAGAATGGCGGTTCGATCCCCCGACCGGGAGATGGTGATCAACAAATTAAACTAATGGGTGCATCACTGTCGGCTAAGTTAGCACATGGAAATTGAAGCCGCACGTTGCCAGTGCGTCAATAAAATAAAATACATATACTGCCACAGCCGTGCTGGAGTCAGAGTATAATAGGAGTAAAAGCCTAGGATTGAATTGTGGCGGGTGCATCCACAGATAGTCCCATATGAATCGTCAGTGTGTCAGTATATCAGACATGTGAAAACTGGTCGGCCAATCCTTGACTTTTAGTCTTGGTGCGGTGGTCCAGTGGAAAGATGCCTGGTTGCTGATGCTATGCGGAGTTGCAGAATGGCGGTTCGATCCCCCGACCGGGAGATGGTGATCAACACATTAAACTAATGGGTGCATCACTGTTGGCTAAGTTAGCACATGGAAATTGAAGCCGCACGTTGCCAGTGCGTCAATAAAATAAAATACATATACTGCCAGAGCCGTGCTGGAGTCAGAGTATAATAGGTGTAAAAGCCTAGGATTGAATTGTGGTGGGTGCATCCACAGATAGTCCCATATGAATCGTCAGTGTGTCAGTATATCGGACATGTGAAAACTGGTCGGCCAATCCTTGACTTTTAGTCTTGGTGCGGTGGTCCAGTGGACAGATGCCTGGTTGCTGATGCTATGCGGAGTTGCAGAATGGCGGTTCGATCCCCGGGCCGGGAGATGGTGATCAACAAATTAAACTAATGGGTGCATCACTGTCGGCTAAGTTAGCACATGGAAATTGAAGCCGCACGTTGCCAGTGCGTCAATAAAATAAAATACATATACTGCCAGAGCCGTGCTGGAGTCAGAGTATAATAGGCGTAAGACCCTAGGATTGAATTGTGGCGGGTGCATCCACAGATAGTCCCATATGAATCGTCAGGGTGTCAGTATATCAGACATGTGAAAACTGGTCGGCCAATCCTTGACTTTTAGTCTTGGTGTGGTGGTCCAGTGGAAAGATGCCTGGTTGCTGATGCTATGCGGAGTTGCAGAATGGCGGTTCGATCCCCCGACCGGGAGATGGTGATCAACAAATTAAACTAATGGGTGCATCACTGTCGGCTAAGTTAGCACATGGAAATTGAAGCCGCACGTTGCCAGTGCGTCAATAAAATAAAATACATATACTGCCACAGCCGTGCTGGAGTCAGAGTATAATAGGCGTAAGACCCTAGGATTGAATTGTGGAGGGTGCATCCACAGATAGTCCCATATGAATCGTCAGTGTGTCAGTATATCAGACATGTGAAAGCTGGTCGGCCAATCCTTGACTTTTTAGTCTTGGTGCGGTGGTCCAGTGGAAAGATGCCTGGTTGCTGATGCTATGCGGAGTTGCAGGATGACGGTTCGATCCCCCGACCGGGAGATGGTGATCAACAAATTAAACTATCCCTCTAATGTAACCTAACGACGTAACTTCACCTTCCCCTACAGATTTAATGTAACTTACCCACGCAACTTCACATCTCCCTCTAATGTAACCTATCCTCGCAATTTCACCTTCCCCTACAGATTTAATGTCACTTACCCACGCAACTCCACCTATCCCTCTGATGTAACCTACCCACGTAACTTCACCTTCCTGTACAGTGTGAATGTAACTTACCCACGTAACTTCACCTATCCCTCCAATGTAACCTAACGACGTAACTTCACCTTCCCCTACAGTTTGAATGTAACTTACCCACGCAACTTCACCTATCCTCTAATATAACCTATCCTCGCAATTTCACCTTCCCCTACAGATTTAATGTAACTTACCCACGCAACTCCACATATCCCTCTAATGTAACCTATCCACGTAACTTCACCTTCCCCTACAGTTGGAATGTAACTTACCCACGTAACTTCGCCTATTCCTCTAATGTAACCTACCCAGGCAACTTCACCTATCCCTCTAATCCCCTACGATTTTAATATAACTTAGCTGCGCAACGTCACCTATCCTATCAATGGAAGCTATCCAGGCAATATGAGTTACCCAGATGTCTTCACCTATCCCGGAAATGTGAGTCATCCAGGCAACGTTAGCATCCCAGGATATGGCAGCTGTCTACATCTATTCGGCAATAGCCCCTCTTCTGCGAACAGTAGTCATCCAACCAATGAAGGTACGCTCGGGAAATCGCACGATTGTCCAACATGATGCTGCTACCTGCTACTAACACTGCCTGATGCTACCGATGCCACCGAAGCCGCTCCTGACGCCGACGACACCACTTCTACTCGTAATCGTAGTAGTAGTAGTAGTAGTAGTAGTAGTAGTGGTGGTAGTAGTAGTAGTAGTAGTAGTAGTAGTAGTAGTAGTAGTAGTAGTAGTAGTAGTAGTAGTAGTAGTAGTAGTAGTAGTAGTAGTAGTAGTAGTAGTAGTAGTAGTAGTAGTAGTAGTAGTAGTAGTAGTCATACGGCTGGGACTACTACTACTACTACTACTATTACATGATGATGATGATGATGATCCTAATGACTGGTAGCAGATCTAATCTAGTTATCTTAACCATGACTACTATTTGCATCACGAGCCAAACACATGTTGTTGAATATTAGGCCTGGCAGATCACAGGCACAGTTATTACAACAGATTCGGGATGTGTTTTTATCTTCGCAGGAACGATAGTTGGAGTCACAGTTCTATACATTGACGGAATGCGTTTTGCTAAGATTGCCAACAGCTGTACAATCCAAGAACAGTTGTGCAATGCTGATTGCTCGATCGGTATTAGGATACGAAGTATGGGTGATCCGTGCTTTCGGTGCAGCTGTCCTGGGTGAGACGAAAGTCTCCATAAAAAAGCGCTCAAAGTCGCTCACTATGACGTCTGTAGCAGCGTCACACTAAATCAGTTCTAAAACATAAGTGTGTGATTTACTTTCTAGAAGTTAGTCAAATGTTTTTTAACGGACAACATGATGGGCGGTAATAGATGCATTGTCCTGCCTCTGATAGCATATAGTACGCACGGGATCTATTTCAAAGCATACCACGCCCGTGTCTAGCATATGTTCCACATATTTTGTACGCTTGTTATGTTGGACTCGATGTATATACTTTGAACCGTGGATTCGCATACTCCCAAGTTCAAGGTAATTATATATGTAAGCTGTTGAGTATTTTTAAATGCAATTGAGCTGGAGTTGGTGCTGCGTATGACAGCAACATCTCCCAAATCGTATACATAGGAAACAATATATAAATATCAAAATATCCAACTGTATTTTCGCCAAATTGTAAATTGTAAAAAAACAGAAGATAAACAATTCGTAAATGTTCGCGACCGCCGTTTCGAATTTCGTCACTGGGCTGAATAATTATGAGTGTGACGTCAGTTAATTTGTGACGTAATTGGTTATGCCAGCACGTACTTGAGTGGCATGTGGGATTCCTACATCGCGGCAGGATGATCGTGCTTCTATAAGACAAATGACTGTTCACACGCACCAGCACCGGTACAACGACGTCATTGTGCGCTTCACGTCGTGTAGGTGATCGTTTTCGCAGGGGTGTGTTGCAGTCAGCCTGTGGCAGATTGGTACTGTAGTTTCTGTACATAAATATGTTCACCGTTAATCAAGCACTCGCTTGTGGATGCTTTACATGTAAACGTACATGGTTTCTTAGAATAGTATGCACATGCTGATGATGAACAGGGCATAACCTGTCATGCCAGCACTCAGTCTATCTCCGTAGTATGTCTGAAATCGACCTCCGTCTTTGTGTCAAGAAATGTACTTCTTTATTAGTAGTTGGTAGTTGGAAATAGAATGATTTAATAACTCCACTATAGCCTCACATTACAATAGTCTCGCGCGACTTGCCATGGCAGTGTACGGCATTCGATTGTTGCAACACGTCAGCCAATCACAGCTCCGGATACAGCATTCATAGGTCACATTGCCATGACGATTAATCCCATTGTCAAAAATTGATTCAGTCAGTCACAGACGTTTACACATTAGGCGGTTACAGCTTCTATCCAGGCGATAGGATGTTGTGTTAGAGAAGTAACCCGTGCGGTGTCCGCGATTGTATTTCAGTATCTATACTTACTGTGGCTGTGAGCTGTTGCTACATGTGACAGCAAAGGCCACGAGCAAAATGAGTGGCCAAAAAGTCCACAGCGTCCAGTATATGGACCTTGAAAATGAGCCACTGAAAGTGCAAGCATTACAACCAGATGGACTGGTAAGTACGCCATCACATAGCAAGCTTGTGAAAGAATTTGAGCTGCTCCGACAATGAGTTATATGACTATTGCAGCAATCTCGCTTGTATGATGTGATATATGCGAATGATATCAACAATTTGCGTAACGCAATGTTTTGGATTTCTCCGAAAAAAACGTTTTGTCGAGAGCAGTGGGCCAGAACAATTAACCTAGTTGTTAACTGAACTGTGTTGATTTCACGAACGACGTTGTATCATAATTATTAGGCAATTTCTGAGATGGAATCGCATGATGCAATGCAGATTGACGCTCTTTGCACGCATCCACAACTTGATTAAGATAATCCCGTGGCGCTTCCACCTTCATATTTTCGTAAAGCATTAAATTCGCCGAGAAATAGTATGAGAGGTATGTAGTGAAATATGTAGCACTGGTGCGCAAACACAAGTATGATCTATAATTATTTGTGTATATCCTTATTGTGAGGCCAAATTCGTTTCAAGTCAGGTAGATCTTCTTTCTGTCTAGGAATAATGGTCCTCCGGTTACATCATAATAATTTGCATTGGGTGCTGGTTTTAAAGCCTGGCTATTTTCTATCTCGGCTTGATCTAATAACAACGCATGAATCTACTTAGGCACATGACGTCATAATGACATACATCACATGTAGGTTGACGTCACAAACAACGTTTCGTAGGTGATGTAGCTTAGTCCGTGATGAACTTTTAAGCGTCCGTCATTTGTACGAAGTGTGTGTATTTACTATGTAATATATATTTGGTTGAATATTTCGAAAATAATTGTACTTTCAAAATAGTCAACGTATATAAATCTATCCAATGAGGCGCTGGCCATGGCCCTGTGCATAGCTAAAACTGGATTCATCGATTAACTTCAGATCGGTGTTGATATAGATCAGCGTATTGCCAGCTGTAAGCACACTGGCTACACACATGAGGCGTTCTGTTGCACAAATTATCCATTCTAAATTGAGATATCCGTTACGCGCTTGTCTGGTGATGCTGCTACTATTGGACGCAGTTAGATGACTTTACGAATGCCGACATGGCAGGTGTCCTTTATTATAATACGCATATTCATGATGGATACATCCTATCTCTCACTCAAGTATATGCCACCATTAACACGCGTATCGCATGCGCATCACATGTACGTTGACGCTACACACGAAATGCAAAATAAATTACGTATGGGAATGGTTCAGTCAATTGTGAGAGATGAAAGTGGATATCGCCACTAGATATACGATACAGCATAGACATGTACTCATTCGAAACACGTACATTGATTCTAAAGCATCAGCCTACACTGTTACGCACATTAAAATGAAATCAGGATCTTCCTGATTTGCCGAAAAGGTCTAAAGATGTCAATGTTAATGACTTATCTCCACACCATGTTATATAGTCACTCCGTGACCAGATTATTTCCCATTTGAGAAGTGAGCTCATCGCATGGAGATTCGAACTCGAGACATTCGCTTTACAAGGTGAATTCGGCTCCTAGAAAGGGCTGGTGTCGCATGCTTTCTTGGTAACTAATATCCTGCAATTATGCGACTGTTCAGCCAACGTGCAGTATGTGTATACGACGTGTCTGAAGGCAGTTGCATTCATTTATTTGAAAATAAAACAAATGTGACTTGAATTAGTAAGAAATCTAGTGGAATAACTAAATGAACACCATATTTACATCATTATGTTTAACAAATTAACAATTTTAATTTGCCTTTACTTTGCTGGGGGTTGGCGGTGGGGTGGGGGGGGGGGGGCTGTAAGCCGTGGATGAGAAGCAGGTACATGCAGATCTCATGAATACATCTACGCATTCAATAATTTAATGGAAATCAAAATGTCCTGACAATTTACACTTTATTGTATGCTAGATGAGTGTTGACTGATCGTTAGCTGTATACCATGCAACAAAAACCCTGTTAAAGCTGGCCTTGGATAGCTTGCAGCTTGCAGCTTGTGGTTAACGGTACCCAGCATGCAGGTTAGACGTCGCTATCTCTAAATCTGGCGAAATGTGTCAAGAAGTAATAGCTTACCCAATGGACCTTTCAGGTTTTAGCTATGCCTCGCCCATCTCTAGCTAAGCTCCACCCACACTTGGCCCGTGTTGGGATCGATCCATCTCTGAACACGATCAATTTCCAAAACCTATAGAGGTAAGCTGTTGAATATTTTAAAACGAATTTGACTGGATGCAGTTGCTGCCTAAGGCAGCAACAGCCGCCAGTCACATTAGTTTAAAAATATTCAACCTTTTATCAAATAGCAAAGAATTACAAAGACATACAATTCATACAACGTGTCGGACTCTTTGAGATTTGATGACGGTCTATATGGAACCATTTCTGACGTAATGAGTATGGCGTCATCATACACGCGCTGGGCTGAGTATGACGGCATACGAGGCCAGGTGATGGATGGCTACTCTAGAAAGGTAAATTGGGTCGCATGCTTCATAACAACAGCAATGATATACTTCCGGTGTTGATTAGATGTATTTTTTGGCAATGCTGATATTAGATGCCCGTATTAACACTCCACTCACGTTTGATAACAATCTATCGACGAATCACAAAATGTTCTGTTATGGTTTTGGTACGATGTACAGATAGACACCGGAGGTAACACTTTCAGATATATGACTGCACAATAATAGCAGCATTGGTTGGCCTGAAATCTACACCGAGCCGCCAAAATTAAATTTCAATACAGAGAAGAAGCAAGGATAGTATGCGAATACGTTAAGTCGGTGGCCATTTTGAATAGCAAGAATACAGCCGCCATAGCGTGTACAGAAATAACACTAATGCATTTCTTGTTAATACGTCTTAGAAACAAGCACATGTGTTAAACCTAATTTTGCCAAAGACAATTTCTTTTTCTAATTCTGTTTTTGTATCTCACGCATGAACACGTTGAAAACAATCATCATTACTGTAATGATCCGTGTGTCGACATATAGCATATGGTCTGCCCACTCGTGAGAGAACGGCCATGTGCGAGCGCATTAGGCCAGTTACATAATCGTACCCTTATCATCTACGATCTTGATAAACCAGTTACTCTGTGGGTACATCATACGGTACATAAATATGTTTGTTACGTACTAAGGCAATGTGTATTGCAGAATGGATTGCCACAAATGTCATCTTTTCCACCGATTGAAATTCATGAATAGGCCAATCCTGTTTACGGATTTATTATTTGTAAGTAGCCATTTATGGCACGATTAATTACAGATTCATATTTTCTCCACATTGAGATGCCCAGTACATAGCATCAGACAGCATTGTTTGCACACCTCAGATAATCAGTGGATAATCCAAGTATCTGGCTGATCAAACAGTGGCTGGAGCATAATCAGATTCACTTGTACTGTTCGTGTCAGTAATAGAACGCGTTTTATCCAGTAACAGTACGTTGATTTCATAGAACGCTTACGCTACATAGGGTCACATTTGGTTAATGCCAACTAACGTCTGTGAAGACCATATAGTACTGCTTTTTTAAAATAAAGAGCGCGCCTTGTGAATATGAAACACAAACAGCATCAGTTACAAACACTGACTTGTGGGATTTGGAAAAAGATACATGAATGTACATAAAGGGGAGACACATACAAACACACGGTGGCTGTTATTTTGGCGTCAACCTAAAATCACCAGCTTTGAGATAACGGATTATGTTTTTTCTTCAAAAGCTATTTAATATAGCAAATATATTACCACTTTTATCTGACACAACATAATATGTATGTTGATTGACACATCGTATGTAATGATTGCATGGACTGCTCATGGCATATGCATTCGCTCACCTATCAAAGTACCGTGAAAGACCTTGATTTATATACGGAATATGCCATTATGTGAGATAATCTAGAGTGAAATTGTACAGCTCAGAAATAGCTTAACACGATTTCAAATCAAAACAAAATATACGAATGAATTGTTTGAAAATTATGGGCCTTTCCAGTTTTTGCTAATCCCTGTCCACCGCTAGCTAAGCTCCACCCACACCTCGCTCGTGTTGGCATCGACCGATCTCTGAACCACCTGACTATCAATTTCCGGAAAACTATACAGACAAGCAGGTAAATATTTTGAAACTAATTTGACTTGGTGCGCTTGCTGCCTATGCCAAATTAGTGTCAACATATTCAACATAACATGTATTAAATAGTAGAGCCACATATTCGCACAGCATGTCGAACTATTAAGAAGTAAAGACTGGCCAAATAGAGTCGTTTATGACGTAAATATTAAGACGTCATACTACACACAGCCTAGCTGCGTATGACGTCATACGACGTCAGATGATAGATGTATAATTGAATTGGATTAGAAGCCAGTGTCGACCTAGGCAGCAATCTCTTCCAATTCACTGCTGTCCAAAGTAGAACATTTCTTACTATCTAACATGTTTCTGTTTTTATTTTGGATATATGATAGCATATGTATGGGCTGCACTGTGCATAAACACGAGTTGGAAAGGCAAACTTCACACCCGCACATCCTCCGTTGTCCAACAATAGCAGGCCAGCTGCTATTACACATTCCTCGCCATGTTGCAATCTAAACAGCCGCCCACATATACCAATAGTTACCACTACAGCATATACCCAGTCACAGAGTTTACATATACAGAGTACAGAATAGCCTGTATACATGTGTTTTGTCAAACCGGTATAGGAACACGTGCTATGTCGCTTCACGCTTCTGTGACACATGGTTTAATAATCTCCTCCTCAAGTGTCATCACTCGCTGGTTATCAGAGGCAATTCATGAATCAATTTCGTCACTCAATCTTATGGCGTCATAACCAACTAAGTGGCGTGTAGGATGACGTCATAATAAGTATGTCATGAATGACTTGATTTAGTCCGTCTTCAACGCTTAATAGTTCATCAGATTGTATGGATTGCACGGTTTTACTTTTTAATAAACACGCTGTTGAATATTTTGAAACTAAGTTGCCTGGGCGCTGTTGCTGCAAAATTAGATTCAAAATATACAACCGCTTACATATCCAACAGTATATTTATTAAATAGTAAAAGCAAACAATTTGTACAACAACACATAGACCGTCTTCAAATATGCGTTCGTGACGTACTTATCGACGTCATTCATGACGTCATGCATTATGATGTTATTGTACACATCACACAGTTCTATATGACGTCATATGATGGGTGGGTACTCTGGTCACGTGAATTATTGTAAAGGCATTGGCGCTGATTTCCTTGATACGCTACCTATATGCGTCACACAACACACGATACCGAGACAAAGTACATCGTTATGAAAGTAATGGCAGTAATATGGATTGGCCATTGCGAAATTGAATGTAAAATCAATGTTTATATGTATACGGCTCAATGGCATTGGCAAAAAAGTGAACTAGTTGTGTCCACGTGCTAAAGAAGCATGTCGCTGTTGAGACACAAAATTCAGCAGAATTATAATGCATAATCAACACAATACACTTGCCCTCATGGTAAAACATCCTGTTCACAAACCATACCAGTCGTGTGAAACTGATATACATTACTCGAAGATGAGCCCAAAGTGGTAACATTTACTGAAGAAATGGAAATGTATTATTGCTGGCTTCCGATTTACTTAAGTTTCACAACAACTATACTTGCTTAGCCGCACATTGCTGACTTACAGACGAGATATCTACAGATTGCATTTATACTGATACACGAGATGAGCCACTAAGCAATTATATATAACCAACTCTCCACCACCATGATACGTCATAACGGATTTAATCGGACAGCCATAAGTATTACAGGAACATATAAATTTCTTCCATCAGGCCTTCTGGAATCTATTGATTCGTAGAGCTAGATGTATACAATGCAGCGTCCATATCATTGACACTATATAGCTGCCACTGCGGGGCAGCTGTCAAAGGAACGTCTAGACAAACCTGAACGCTGCCACTGTAAACGCGTATCCACCGCCACTGTACGCCGATGGCCAGATAGCATACATTCTATTGATGCGCCATACAAGATTTGCAATACATCGCCGCTGTCCGTAAAGGTCGCCCATCAAAGATGGTCCATACTTGCACATATATCAAGTAAGGTGCAGAAATATCCAGGCAGTTTGTACATCTATTTGATTTGAAGACACAAAAGTATGCAAGTGTACATATATTATTTGATCAATATGAAACGGAGCATTCCCCCAAAGAAGGTACACGTTGTTGCAGTTCTAAAATCTCAGATTCAGTGCAAATCAAGATGCCACGCAACTGCTTTCTCAACAACAGCAAACACAAAGATGGACTTAGTGTATATTCGGCTGACAAAGTACTTGTCATTTCAAGCATGCTCTCCCCGTCTTGATTGCGGCCAACACAGATGGTGCCAACTCAAACCATGATGATAGCAAGCACATACCCAGTAATCATGAGGAAGAAGATATCATGCTGATTCTTCGTGCTATACATGCTGGTCAGCATGCATATGTAGTGCGCATTATGCCCCCTCATGCGGCCGTATTTGTCATATCTCTGCAGACATTCCCTAGTCTCAACAATAGCACAATGTACAATAGTTTTACGCGAGGCAGTTAGTACATGTGCTACATGCCTAAACTGCTATTAGCCAAAGACTGCCTTCCAGGTGCTCATGCTTTAAAACGGCACTGATAACACTGGGAAAATATGTGGACCGGGAAACGTAGCACGCTGGTAAACATAGCAAACATCCAATAATAATGTACTTGATACATTCGGTGAATTAGTGAAGATTCTACGGACATCTGAGCATATCGTGAAAAAACCCGGAAGAATACCCGTGTTGTCTATTTCTTAAATAAACTAAGATAACACAGGTGAGCAAATCCAGGTAGCATCTGTTCAGGAAAGGCCAGACTGAAACCCAGAGACTACGCCTTACACAAGAGGCCTTGAAGCAACATATTCCCCATGCACAGTACCAAGCTATGATTTGCCACTTTTCTGATGTAGCTAATCCTATCCGTCCACCACCTGAAGAATATGGCCAGTAGGAAGAGCATAGCCTGTTGGTACACAATGTTTCCCCGCCGCCACATGCTCGAGATGCTGAGTTTGTAAAATATGACTGTAAGGCCAGCAAATGTAAATCAGGATCGTGCTCATGCAAAAGACATGGTCTAACAGGCACACAGATGTGCCTTTGTGATGCAAATAGCCAATATTGTGAAAATGCTCATAATATGCCAGGACCTGATTCCGAAGATGACGACAATGATGAGAATGTTTAAATGTGTACACTCATTAGCTGATATCGTATCAATGTTTAAGTGGTATTGTTTCTTCACGATATACAGTGAATTACGACGTTCATTGCCTATGTTATTGAAAGTTGTTCTCAGCTAATTAGAATTCATTGCCACAGTTTATGATCGCAGTTAACAGCTAAGATGTACTACACGCATGGTATTATTCATTAAACGAGTTCTAGTATCTATTCCGTTCTATATAGTTCTTATGTCGTTGTTTTGTCCTTAAATTAGGTAATTCAAATTGCATGTACTTTTTAGCAGCATTCAGAAAAGTGATTTTATTAAATGCATTGTAAAATTGCCTTAAATATGTGTATCTGGTCCAAGAGATTAGTAAGAGCAATATAATCAATAATACAATGTATGTTTGGCAGGTTCTTATCATTGTCTTTCATTTGATGTGCTACACGTCTATGCTAATGCGATTTTTTAAATATGTCCAAGGGTAAAATTGATATTTGGGGTCATGATATTAAATAACCTCCACATGACCTTCAACGTTCTCAGAAAAATTGCAACAAAAGGTTGCATGGCAATTACTTCTATATATGATGCCAACAATTAACATTACCATACCAAAGGAGTGCATGGGACGCTACACTAGTAATGGCGTCCATTACGCAAACGTATTGCATTGATAACCTCGATTCATGTTTCTAAATGGCATGTGCTAACCCGCAGATAGTCAATTCGTACGCATTTATCTAATATGTTCACTCAAGGAATCCGGTTTTAGCTCTGCCCCGCCCATCTTAAAGCTAAATTAGTTTTAAAATATGCAACATCGTGCTCATTAAATCGTAAAGAGATACAATTCGTACTGCCTGACCGACTATTAAGAGATTAAGATGTACTAAATGGAGCCAGTCGTGCAGTAATTGTGTATGGCGTTATCCAACACGTCACGTCACGTAGTTGATTAAGACGTAATAGTAGTGATGGATACACTGCAATAATCCATTGTTTTATTAGCATGTAGAATGCGAACACGTGATGGAAATGATACAAACCCTCCACGTCAAGAACCAGCCATAATATAAAGAACAAAGATGGCCCTTTCCATAAGGAAGCTTGAAAGTGAACAGCAACAGCTCTGATAGTCTATGCAGCAAGGAAGCTTGAGAGTAAACAGCAGCAGCTAGGATATTCTATATAGTTTGAGAGTAAACAGCAACAGCTTTGAAATTATATATCGCGTGAGAGTAAACAGCAACCGCTCTGATATGTTATATAGTTTGAGAGTAAACAGGAACAGTTCTGATATTCTATATAGCAAGGAAGCTTGAGAGTAAACAGCAACAGCTCTAATATTCTATATGGCTTGAGAGTACACAAAAACAGCTCTGATATTGTATATAGCTTGAGAGTAAGCATCAACAGCTCTGCTATTCTATAACGCTTGAGAGTAAACAGCAACAGCTCTGATATTCTATATAGCAAGGACGCTTGAGAGTAAACAGCAGCAGTTCTGATATTCTATATAGCAAGGAAGCTTGAGCGTAAACAGCAACTGCTCTGATATTCTATATAGCAAATCAGATTCGAAGCCCGCAAACGTACGATGCGTCATATATGTGATTGCGGCACACGTCCTTACAATATATTAATGCAATTATATATGCTTTGTCTTTGTAGCATGATTTGCTGGGTAACGTGTCTTAACTTTGCTATTACTTAGCATGGTAATGACAGTGAAATCGAATAGCCAGATGGTAATTCAGCAGTTTAAATTGCCTAATATGCTTCTGTCGCTAGAATATGCAGTGATGGTTTATGCATGATAACTTAGCATGCCGATCTACGCATGAATATGTTGCATGCTCAAGGGAGTGAACGCTTGTCTTCCATTTTTGTTCAGTAGAGATTGCTGTTGGTGGATGCACGCGTGTGAATTCCGCCAACTGTTGTCTGGCAATAGTGAATAAGCGATGAGATTTACCAATATAGCAATACTTGGTCAACACATCTAGTCATTGATGATACCAATCTCCATCCGACTCACATCTGTATAATCCAGAGTCAAGCTGACAGCAAAGAAGATAACGTGTATTCATCTGACATGCTACCATTATTGTTAATTGCATTGCGGTATTGACCTCTGGAGTTGACGAAGAGTACTGTGTCGGTGACTGTCAGACGGTGGACAGTACTGATTCAATGTACTGTGGCTGTGCCTGTCAGACTGTGGACAGTAACGATTCAATGTACGGTGGCTGTGACTGTCAGCCTGTGGACAGTAACGATTCAATGTACTGTGGCTGTGACTGTCAGCCTGTGGACAGTAACGATTCAATGTACTGTGGCTGTGACTGTCAGACTGTGGACAGTAACTGTTCAATATACTAATGAAATACTGTTTATGCTATCACATATATGTAATAACCATCGTCAGCAAAGAAATAACGGACCCATACCATGGAGGTTGAGAAGAAGAGGACAACAACTATTTGACAGTGTGTGGTGACGTATTTTTGTGATGTGGAACAGAAAGAACAATTAAGTAGTCTGTTTGAGCAGAAACTGTAGGCCCATAATGGCAAGTTAGAGGGATTCTAAACACTCCTTTCGCATGATGTTGAATAACAAGGTTCTTTCAAGCAATCTTACACCGCTAGATTCCATATAGCCATATGCATATTATGACTGACAGTGCTGTTAGTCTCTGTCACGCACACACTATGTGAGGATCACGGTATTATAGTAGCACTGGCCGTTCATCTCCGTCACGCACACAATATGTGAGTATCACAGTGTTATAGTAGCACTGGAAGTTAGTCTTCATCACGAGAATACTATGTGAGGATCACGGCGTTATAGTAGCACTGACAGCCTACGAAATTGTCATTCAGTAGTTATAAAACAAATATATGTTAAGCCATTGACGTCCTCAGAGTACATACATGCATTCCTTGTATTGTAAACTACTTTACTAATAATATAATTCTGTTTCTCGATGAAGTAATTGTTCCACCCTTGCACATAGTTTAGTGCATTACGAACAGATGTGATGAGAAATGCTTGATTACACCGCCCCCATCCTCTTGTGGCAACTTAACCGTTTAATTGTCACGCCGGCAAAAATGCACCTGCATTGGTTATAATTAATGGCCGATGGACCTTTCCAGTTTTAGCTAAGCCCCACCTACCACCAGCTAAGACTCGCCCTCGCCTCGCTCGTGTAGGGATCGATCGATCCTTGAACTACATGCCCATCAATCTCCAGAAAGCTATACATGTAAGCTGTAATATTCAACAGCATGTGTATTAAATAGTAAATACATACAATCCGCACAATGTGTCGGACTATTATGAGATAATGACGGGCCATATAGCATCATGTATGCCGTAATTATTATGACGTCATCCACCACGCCGCTTAGCTGATTATGACGTCATATGACGTCAGATGATAGATGGATAGGGGGTCTACTCTGGGAAAATATTCAACAGCATGTTTATTAAATAGCAAATACATACAATCCGTACAATCTGTCGGACTATTAAGAGTTAGCGATGGCCCATATAGAAGCATGCATGGCGTACTGATCATGACGTCATCCCACACGCCGCTTAGCTGATTATGATGTCATACGACGCCAGATGATAGATGGATACACTGGAACAATATTCAACGGCATATTTATTAAGTAGCAAATACATACAATCTGTACAATGTGTCGGACTAATAGGAGTTAAACACGGGTCATAGAGAATCATGGATGACGTAATGATTTAGATGTTACCGAGTCAGTCACTCGGGTGGCAAATTTGTAAAAGAGTTCTCTACCGGCCTGTAACTGGACACGGATTACGTAAAGATTTGAACTTTCATGATCATTAGCCATGTAATGCTCATATGCGATTTCAGTGTGCATGACAACAGATAGTTATTTTCAAATTCTGCTGTTAAATTTACAAAAGGTAATCTTGTGTTGGTCTCCAGATGGACATTGACAGGGTAATAACTAATTTTCTTTTAGAGTCTTGACGATTGAAGGGTTAATTAATTTGAGCAATTTGAGGCGCTGCTGACACAAAATGGGTAAAGGGTGAATTAATTACTTATTTGGCTGTCGGGTCCTTTATTTATTTACTTTAGGCTTTTTATGTTTGAAATTGATTGAATACATATTTTGTTGGCACCTGTAGTCTTTCAGACACATATCCTCCCGCCTTGTGTCCAGCACTGGATAATTACGCGTTCCCGTTTGCACTGTCTCAGTTGATACATTAGATTATTACGGCATCTGGTCAAGTCTTCTGTCAGAAAAATGCCTTCTCGATTGTTATTGAGTGCCTTTTTTCTTGATAGACCTGGGCTCGCACATTATAGCTCACAAAACGTACGATGATGTGTGCTTTCCCGGATCGTAAGTCTCCTAAAACATGTGATCTACAGATTTCGCTATCGTCGATGTTCACGCCTAGTTTTGATCGAATCCGTTCGATCATGACTGGGTCTGTATTGTCAAATCGAGTATGCATTGGAACATTGTGGAAACGAAGGGAAGTCCGGCGGCCATATTTCTCCTGTGTTTCTACTTCCGTTTCGATTTTTTCAGCACGCGCTTCAAGTTGAACTAGCTTCTCTTTGTATTGGCCATGTTCGCGTTTTATAGTAACAACTTCCTCTTTTAACAGACCTGTCTCCGTCTCTCGGTTTTTCATGGGCACATGATGCGCAGAATGATATAAAGAAATAAGATAACTACATCTATAGGGGTAATAACAAGCCATCGGCTTATGTTTGTTAAATGATGACGACGACGACGACGACGACGGCGGCGTCGACAGCGGCGGCGACGACGACTGCGGCGGAGGCGGCGGCGACGACGACGACGACGACGACGACGACGACGACGACGAAGACGACGACGACTGCGATGATGGTGAATTAAACATAATTATTGTTTGTGTCAATTAGCATAATTATATAACGGAGAAGCCGTAACTCACTTAAACATGTTTATCATGTGAGCTGTAGTTTGTTCGAAAATGAGGTGACAACTCGACTAATAACTGGGAGTAAAATGCATTTAATTCCAAACCCCTAAAGAGGCTCGGGTACATATAACTTGCCCACGCATGCACGTGCAGGCAGGCGCCTACGCCTACTCGCCTGCTTTCCCGCGCACGCATACACGGGCGCATTGACACTGGAATGCCAGCAATGGTCATACTCTTTGCATCACGTGGCATGGCATGACGCACGTAATCTTCTAATATAAATAGAAAGTGATGACGATGTTATGCAATGCCACTGGGGCGCGAAATAATCGCTTTGCTATTTTGTTTGTGCCCATCTCAAGACTCTGTCAATAACGTCAAATAACAATGCCAGCAGATCAGCAAATAGCATTAGCCCGGATTCCATAACTCGTTATATTTATTAAGGTTTGGCATGTCCAACATCAAACATATCAATACATATTTAATGTTTAAGACATTCTGGCTGCGTTAATCAACGATGCCATGTATAGGTTATAGGGTGTTCACTGCAGGCTACAGATATCCAACTCTTTAATATTTTGAAAATAAGCTGACTGAGATTCGTCGTTGCCTTAAGCAGACACAGCAACTGGGCAAACATTTCTGTTTCGGAACAATCACTTTATTTCACATCTAGCTTTGGTAAATATTCGTTGCTCAGAATTCTGAATGAAAAGCTCTAAGCCGATTTCAAAAACGATGATTGCCTGTAGTCAAGGAAAACAGATGACCATTCTCATGATTCATATGATGTCTCTTTAACCGTCTAACCGCTGAGTTTCTGCTGATGATATCTTTCACAGGTTATATATCTGAAGCTGTTGACCATTTTTAAGAACACTTAGCCTGAATGTTGCTGGTGGCTAAACCACCAACAACTTTCAGTCATATTGCTTCCAAAATAGTCAGCATTTGAAGAGTTTTTGCTCATTGAAATTGCTGTCTGGCGGCTTGCAGCAGCGAGACAGTTAATAACTACTGGCGCATCAAAGATGATGACGTAATACTAGGTAACTCAATCTTATCCTGATATCATATACATGGCTTGACGCTCATGGCGATCGTTGTACTTATTTATAATGATATGTTATTTGTAAACATTCTGCACATTCTGTCCTAAGCATGGGTAAGATTACAATACCATTACCTCGGCCAAACGTACGGCCGACATAGCTGGTGGCTGCTGATTAGCCAGTATCACCATAAACAGCTGTTTTTATAATCTTCGCAACCAGCAGTTGCACGCTCAACACTTATGCGCAACGGTCTGTATTTGGCATAGAGTCAATACCTTGTCCAATAGACGAATCCGATCTATTGATTAATCATATGATGTTATAATCGACTACGTCGCATGTAGGCTGACGCCATGATTTAGTACGTCATGAATGGCGTAATTAATCCTTCACATGCGCTTAATAGTCCGCCAAGATGTACACTTGTATGCATTTCCTATATTATACACATTCTGCTGAATATTTTTGAAATAAATTTAACGGGGCACTGTTGCTGTCAATAAGAATAAAACAATCTGGAACAAAGGCCGTTTCCATCAGTCGTATGACCTCATAATCAACTACGTCATTTAACGTGATTTATAGTATGGCTATCAATGACGGCATTACTGGCATCACGAACGCGTACTTATGATGGACTAATCATTGTTGTACGAATTTTATTTCTTTGTTATTTAATATATGTGCTGTTGAATATTTTGAAACTAATTTGCCTCGGCACAGTCAAATTAGTTTCAAAATATATAATAGGTTGCCTGAATAATGTTCTGGAAATTAATAGACAAGTAGTTCAAGGATCGATCGATCATAACACGAGCGAGGTGTGGGTGGACCTTAACAAGAGATGGGCTGGGCGGGGCATAGCTAAAACTAGATTACTCCAATAGCCGTATTCTTACAGCCATCTATTTGTGACCCATGTTAGCATCATCATTCGGCAAACACATTGAAGATAACTCCATTTAGAATTCACAATCTGCTCCGGTAAAAGCCCCATGCATTGCGCTTATTTCGTTCTCTGACAATATGGTGACTCTGGGAAGGCACGGTTAAGAGAGTTAACGTGTGCAGCTTGAAGCTCGAAATGGCTATAGTGTATTTCCAAAAAGCCCTCGTCTATCAGCCAGGTGAATCTGAATCTAATCCAATCTTAAATCCTCTAGGTCTAGCACTTGATTGATAGACACATTATGATCCGACTTGGACACTACTGCTGAAGGCACCACTGAAGACATATTTCGTGGAGTGTACGGTGTGACATAATAACAACGATGAGGAAGACGACGAGGAAGAATCTATGGATGTAGGAAATTCCTATCATTTTACAGCTACCACAAGTCATAGCAGAAGCTATTTTATAGTCACCTCTTAAAATACAATATTGTGAAAAATACAGGCCTAAATCATGACGTTTATTTTCAAGCCAGCATTTCCACACTTCACACTAATATTAGTATACCCGCCCATTATGAGGAACAGAACTCGCCATACACCGTACTTACCTAGCTGAGAAACCTTGTACTTTAAGTAGCTCAAAAGTGTGTGGGGTACATAAAGGAATATTGATTCCAATCGCGGGAATTTGTATTTTACACAAATGCCAAATCCAGGTCACATTAACACAGTTCGTATATCTATGCGAGAATGTACTCATCCTTCAATAAGTATCCATCCTTCTACTAATCAATAGCTATAAGTACTAGGACACGTGGCAGCATACCATTACGTGTCCGCAGCATCTCCAAACCAGAAGGATATTATAAACGGCCATATCCTGGCGGAGGCGAATTTATCAATTTACGCAGATTTTCTATAGATCATTCTAAAGATGACAGAGACTGATGGGTAAATACTGTATTAATGTTTGCAAGTGAATAACGTATTAATGTTTACAATAACTATAGCCGACAGAACCTAAGCTGACATAAGCTGTAGATGGCTTGTAGCTCATGAATGGTGCTACACACTTGCACAATTAGACATCAATATATCTACATCTGACGAACTGGACCAATACTTAGTATCTGGCTCAATCATTCATAAATTCAACACACATATAACGCCGGTTTTGCTATCAGATCAACATTATTTTTGCAATGCTAATATTCGATGTCTATCATTTGCGCATGTTTACAGAGCTAGGTGTCAATCTACCATGAACTAACCAAACCCGCGCCATTACTGTTGACGCTATACATGCACACGCCAGGGGTGAACAAAACCCTTCAAATACATGCTAGCAGAATTGTTTGATGTAAAACCTACACTAAGCCGCCAATATTAAGTGTCCATACACAGGCGATGTAATGATATTTTGCAAGTACGTGAAATTGGTGGCCATTTTGAATTACAAGACTGAAGCCACCACATCATGGACAAATATTGTGGCAATGCATTTTGAATTACAAGACTGAAGCCGCCATAGCATGGACACATATAGCGGCAATGCATTTTGAATTACAAGATTGACGCCGCCATAGCTTGGACACATATAGTGGCAATGCATTTTGAATTACAAGACTGAAGCCACCATAGCATGGACACATATAGCGGCAATGCATTTTGAATTACAAGACTGAAGCCACCATAGCATGGACACATATAGTGGCAATGCATCTTTTAAAGTGTTTCTTAGGAACACACGCATAAGTTACACCAAATTGTTCTAAATGCAACTCTGTGTTCAAACCCGTTTTATTTCTATCCCGAGCATTCGGTGTATCAGTTGTGGAAGCAATGAAAATAGCACATCATTAATGTAACGAGGGAGTTGCTGATTCCTATTTCAGCAACAATGTTGAACAGTCTTTTATTGCGATGAAAGCCATCTATTCCAACGATTGACCTACATGAACAGACCAATCGCGCTTCGTGATTTACAATACAGTCGCCCTTTACAATATAAGTAATAGTAGATTTATTTTTTTCCACATTTAGAAGTCCAGTACATAGCCTCAGCCATCCTTATTTACGCACCTTGGAGAGTATTATGTAGAATGTCAAACATGGCATAGAACAAACACTCGCCATTCAGTGACTAATACAATTATCGTTCTGATCAAACTGTGTCTGGAGCATAATCAGATGAACTTGTATGTTTCTTGTCATTAAGATAACACATTCTATCAATATCAGCATGTTGATTTATCTTGTGTTGCTTTGCTCTGGGATGATTAGGCTACATAGATTCGCATTTGGTTAATTGCAAATCGCGTTTGTGAATAGCATATACTTCTGCTGCTTTTAAACAACGTACGCACCTAATGAATATGCAAAACAAATAGTATCTATTACAGGCACGGTATGGTTGTCTTTCGGTATATGTAGTTAGATGGTTCTATATTCTATAGAGGATACACAAATCCAAAGAATGCCTGCTATGTGGCATGCGAGACGCTGTGGTCCATCTCATAGCGACAGGCTATCGTTTTTAAACGCAATTTCCTATAGCAAATGCAGTCTTAGTCATATCCAAACAGAGCGCTGAGAGAAAATATATTGCGGACGGCACCCCTTATGTATGGATTGTATAGGCGGCCCATGGCATATGTTTAGCAGCTATAGCCAACATGCTGGTGACATATCGTGCATGGACTAACACAGCAGATAGAATGGGAAGACCCCACATAATATAATATGTAGGCTTATGCTAATTTCTTGAACTATCTTACCGGAGTCTGCACTATTCTAGATAATCGGTTGAGATTTATGAATCTCGGTTGGAACTAAGAATACATATGGACATATTCTATGTTGTCAAACAATACGATACTGGCTACATTCACACATATATGGTCGTGTTACAATCCAAGCTCCAACAATATAGGACAATTGCTATCACTACAGGCGTAATTGTCAATCATTCCTCGTACCCACTGAATAACCATGCACATTATGTGATATATAAATACTAAGGTTATGGAAAAGCAAGACTACTCATGAATGTCAGACACAGAGTACCAAATAACCTCTTCAAATTTGATTTATCAGACAGTTATACGATCACGAGCACGTCTTATGTCAATTCCCGCTGATTACCAAACATTTCTGTGACAAATGGATGAATAATGTCGTCTTCAAGTACCATCAATCATTGATTGTCCCAGACAATTGCACCAATGTCCCGTGTTATTCAAACATGATAATCCTGTCAAAACATTTCGTGTTATATACTGAAATCAAAGGTCCATTGCCATTTGACAATGTTCTATGAGCGACAAGCAAACGTGTATTAATGTTAGATAATGTTTGTTTAGGCTAATTATTGTACAGAAATTGACGCTGATTTCTTTGATACATCACCTATGTGCGTCATACAACACACGATACCGAGACAAAGTACCTCGCTATGAAAAGTAATGGCAGTAATATGAATTGATCAGGTTTAATGGCGTTAGTAAAAAAGTGAAATATGATTGTCCAGGTGTTGAATAGAAGCATGTAGCTGTTGAAATTAAAAACATTTAGCAGCAGTAGAATGCCTAAACAACATGATACATATCAGTCACTCTCACTACAGATGTATTTGCCTATCATTCCGTGTACATTAGATAACCATGCACATTATGTGATTGATGTATAAATACTGATTATATGAAAACGCAGCAAGACTCCCGGATGTGAGACACAGAGCATCAAATAACATGTACAAATATGATTTATCAGACAGGTATACGACCACGGGGTTATGTAATTCTCGCGGTTTGCCAAGCATTTGTGTGACAAATGGGTGAATAATGTCCGCCTTAATGCACTTAATTCACATTGTATTCAAATATGGCAATTCAGTCAACACAGTTCGTGTCCTAGCCCGAAATCCATTGACATTTGGCAATTTGCTAAGAGCGACGAGCACACATGTATTACTAATAGATACTGCTTGAATAGGCTAATTATTGTAAATGAATTGGCGCTGGAATCCTTGACTGATCACCTATATGCGTCATACGGTACCGAGACAAATTGACTCGTTATGAAATTAATACACGTAATTGGAATATAACTATTGCAAAAGTGGATGCAAAATCACCATATATGTATATATATATATAAATATAATATATATATATATATTATATATATATATATATATATATATATATATATATATAATATATATATATATATATATATATAATATATAAACGCAATATCAACTCAATCTTCAGCTGCCAATAACAAGGGTAGTTCGATGTATTGAGTAATTATCACAAGTTTGAGTAATACTGGGCACATCTCAGATTATTGACACCGATATATATTTGTGTGGTTATGAATTCTCGCGTGCTGTGACCTCCATAAGAATTTCATATCCAACACAAATATATATCGGTGTCAATAATCTAACATGTGCCCATTACTCAAACTGATAATTACTCAATAAATCAAACTACCGTGTTATTGGCAGCTGCTGATTGAGTTGAT
>CM067359.1:185682890-185790390 GCA_034401795.1 Chaetoderma sp. LZ-2023a
CATGACACGTGTGTTGGCACGTGCAGTAAATATATATATATATATATATATATATATATATATATATATATATATATATATATATATATATATATATATATATATATATATATATATATATATATATATATATATATATATATATATATATATATATTTACTGTATTTGTATTGCTGATTATATAAGAAGTACGGTGTTGTAATATACTTTCCTTAAAAGTTGGATAAGTAAGTGGGATGCTGTTATAAATGGCCAGTAGCGACACTATATTGGCAAATAATGTTTGATGTCTTAAGATTCCTTTCGATATTTACATTAGTGTCGCCATACAAGATGTGTCTTAACGTGAGTTTTGGTGGGAGTGGTGCGTGGGGTGTATCATTAATCGCACATGCGGTATGGAAAGCAAGTCTTTGCTCTGGGAAAGGGGTCAGTATAAGACATAATGTTCAACGGTGTCATCAGGATATCCACACGTACAACCTCTCAAGCCAGACAGATGATTGTCAAACATATGCATATTAAGACTACTGCACACTTGGGAAGCCTGCTTATATTACTATCAGCTGCTGTAGACCCAACATACTACCAGTATGATGTCGTCTTATGCCATGCATTGCTGGTAGTTTACTTTTAAATTTGTGTAATGTAGTAGACCTCGTGGCAGGAGCAGGAAGGGTGTTCCAGGCAGGGATTGTTGCTGGGGAATTGGCCTATTGTAGTCTCAGTACGACATCTGTAGGGAGGAATACGAGTCGAGTGTTGGAGATTTCCGGGCATGGGATGGTAAGGGAATGGGGTTGGGACTGCTCACAGTATTCACATGTTTCTCCTGACAGCATATTTTACATGTATTTCAGCATAAAACACGACGTCCATCTAAGTAGTTAATACTTTTACAGTGTAACACTATACAGAGCAAGTTGTTGTATGTGTCACTGCTTCAATTAAAATCTGTTCTCTATCTTGTCTTCTCCTAACCTGTGGTAATGGAACTGCTAGGCTGGTCACACTAAGATAACTAATCCACTACAATGAGCCAATGATTCTGCCTTCGTTATACATTCATGACACTTGTGTAATTATAAAGCGTAGATTCGAGTGTGCATTGTTAGCAAACAAGGTGAGTTTGTACATGTATCGACTATAATACACATACGTGAATGTAACACCATCTTATTATCTGGTAATTCCAATATGTATATACACCCAGTGCATACATCATGCTGTCGAACTGTTGCCTGCTGTACATAACCACCATCTCTCGAGTTCAGAAACTCCCTCACGAAAGGAACTTGCACTGCAATATAGTGTGTAAATGTGTGCAATCCATAGGGTTGTTGGTTCTGATAGGATATACTACATTCTCCAAAGTGATACCGATTCAATAAAGGAGAATGCTGGCCACATATCAATGTACACTGTTCAATGTACGAATACGTCAAGAATCAAATTGCAGCACGATTGATTGTTTGACACCTGCAGATTGTGCAATTTAACTCCAATGTTAATTGTCACAAGATAAACCATTGAGCCAACCATATATATATATATATATATATATATATTATATATATATATATATATATATATATATATATATATATATAATATATATATATATATATATATATATATATATATATATATATATATATGTGTGTGTGTGTGTGTGTGTGTGTGTGTGTGTGTGTGTGTGTGTGTGTGTGTGTGTGTGTGTGTGTGTACATTCACTGTCGGCACTGCTAGGTGCAAGCTGCATGCATATGTTCGAATACACGTTCTCGGCTCGCCCGATGGACGTTTCCAGTTTATCCATCAATGACATGACGTCATACTCAACGACGTGGCGCGAAGGATGACGTCATAATCAATGACGTCATGAATGGTACATATAAGTAGCCTACTTCACAAATGTGCAATCGGTGGAGTATTAAGCTTCGTTGTACGAATGGTGTGACGTTACTAGTTAATAAAGATGGTGATGAATATTTTGAAACTACGTTGACTCGGCGCTTGTGCCGCCATGGGCAGCAGCAGCAGCAGCTATTCAAATTAGTTTCTCCCTGCCTATCAATTTTCAGAAAACTATAACGGTATGCAATTAAATATTTTGAAACTAATTTGAATAGCTGCTGCTGCTGCCCATGGCGGCAAATGCGCCGAGTCACAGTCTGAACCCCCTGACTATCAGCGATCACTCAGCCCTAATGCTTTTACTTGATATACACAGTCATGTTCTACAGCCTGAGTGAGGTATGTGTGCAAACCCTTCTGAAATTTGATGCTGGATTTATTGATGTGGACTAATAGTAACAATATGCATGATAAACAATTAGTCAGATTGTATGATGTCATGAGCAGGGGCAGAGGCACTGTTAGCAACACTTGTAATACATCCGACGATCAACATCGGAGTTAAATTGCACAATCTGCAGATGTCAAACAATCAATCGTGCTGCAATTTGATTCTTGACATATTCGTGCATTGAACATTGATATATGTATGGTGATGTAATAACCCTGTCTGAATGAACGGTGGCAACTGTTGATTCGTAGCCTGGTAATGTCGATAGTAATCAGCAACGCAAACATTAATCATCATGAAACGCATAGTGATACTTGGAAACATCTCGAAGACAGTCAATAAATCTGTGTTGCGTTGAAGCGATGTTTTTTATTATTATTTTTATAATTTTTCATAGAATTGTGGTACAAATTCGCAGACAAGTATGGAAGGGAATAATAATCATGAACAATATATGTTTAAAGAACATATTTAGAACATACACAGCTAAACAGAAAACGTAACCAAACACTTCACGTGAAAATAAAATATTATTTGTTAATACGGTCGCCATGACATGAACCATTCAGCACATGAGTAAGTGCGATCTGTCAGATTTGCTACAGATTCGGTAAAACAATCTTAGACATAAGATATAAGACAATACGCAAAGCCAATCACTAAATTTAACCAAAAGAAGCTTACCTTTGTCAAAGGGCACACAGATATTCCCCTTTTACATTCTGAGCTCAATCACACTGCACTATATTTTCTCGGCATCGCTATACAGGTTGCCCTGGCTGCTCTAAGTAGGCGAAGCAATCATGATATATTTAAGGCAATATGTATGCCTAAAGAGATCACTTTACCAAAAACTAAACAATAGAAATTCCTCGACTTTTTCCATTGTTACATCGCCGTGATTACATGCCCGTGTAATGAAATAGATACCGATCTGCCCAATACGTAGAGCTAAACATACACCTTAGCCAAGATTGAATGCCCTTGGCAACTACGGTGCCAATGTAGATCCTAATAAGAGACATACTGTTAAGCATATGCCTATAAAATTCACTTGCGTTTGGAGTCAAGAATTATTGCCGTCTAACTTCTGGAAGATTGTATTATGGTAAACCACCACCTTGAATAACTGCGTGTAATTAGCATCAGCCATGGCCGGGCAAATGATCTCAATTGATCAGATTTAATTCAAAATCCTGTGTTGCTCCTTCATAAAGAATTTCCATATTGTGACATCACGCTGCTTTGCTGAATCACGTGTATTGCATGAGTACTTCCCTTGGCATTATCAACAACTCACGTGTTTCTGTTTGTTTTCAGCAAATTTAAATATGCACGTTGTGGTTCCATTGGTATGCCATTGTTCATGCTCATGTTTGCATCTACTACATTAGCACGCATTTGCATCGCTCCCCAATCTGCCATACAGGTATTGTCGTGCATAAGTCAGCATTCGCAAGGACATCTTGGGGCATAACTTCTGTGACCCAGAATTGCTCATCTTCTCTAAGCAGTCTACTTGACACAATTCTACAACATGGCAAACAGAAAAGACGTAATGTTAATCAATTGTATGAGAGTCATTGATAACAGGAAACAAAGCGGAAATCAATGAATAGCTCCGTAATGTGCATTCCTGTCTATTATATAATGGTTTCATATTGGTGTTTTCTTGGCATCAGTCTAACTTGTGCGTGCACGTGGCAAGCCTGGTATAGCAAATATACGATGATATGCATATTTTACAAAATGGTTAGCGTGTGTCAAACGTAATGTTACAAAAGAACCGTCAGGTAACTTATTCTTATGAATTACTATGCATTGGAACTCTTGACATATATCACCCTATTATGGATGAGCAATGTTTCCCCTCTGATCTAAATCTACGTGAGGTAAGCCAGCAGTGCATTTCATGTATTCCTCATCTATGTATTTGTAATTATCTTTATTCTTTTTAAATACCATGCAATAGGAAAAGACGTAGTAAATACTCAGTGGAAATAAAAGAAGAGAAAGGAAGAATACATAGAGATAGATGGTCTAACTTTCCTAAATGTTGCAATCGTCTGTATGTGTCATTTTAATTGCAGCACACTTGCAAAATGGATACTATACCAGGAATATATATATATATATATATATATATATATATATATATATATATATATATATATATATATATATATATATATATATATATATATCCGTCGACAGTTTCCCATGACAATTCATGAATTCATTTCGTCAGCCAATCGTGTGACTTCATTATTAATTACATGTAGGTTGACATCATAATCATTTCATCAGTACAGACTCGATTTAGTCCATCTTACATGCTTAATAGTCTGGAAGGTTGCATGAATTGTATGTTTTACTATTTAATACACATGCTATTGACTATTTTGAAACTAATTTGACGGGGTGCCCGTGCAACGGCAGCATCACGCAATCAAATTTGTTTCAAAATACTCAATAGCTTACCTGTATAGTTTTATGCACATTGATAGTTAGGGCGTTCCGGGATCGATTTATCGCGACATGGTTAAGGTGTGGTTAGAGCTTAGCTATAGATGTGCGGGGAATAGCTACAGCTGGCAAGATCCATTGGGACGTGATGTATTACTACTATGTTGGATATAAAATGGTGAATAGCAGATCAGAGACACAGTTACACCAACGACCATGGAAGATCTGCTTTATCTGTTCCAAACCTAGAGCCTTAACTATATGTTCTACGTCTTGTCAAGTAAACCGATGATCTAATTGCATTTATGTGTACGATCAGTTTTGTTTGCTTAGCGATATAGGAGCTTGCTGATGCTAACTTCCCAAATCGATAATGACGTCACTAGTTATTATAATCTTGAAGAAAGAAGACGGTTGTGTACTTTACAAGTCAGATAGAAGAACACGGTCGCCCACTGAAAAATAAAACACCACAATGCCACAGTTTATTATGCATGCATCATCTAGTATGAATACGGGAAGATGCTATTACAAGCTGATTATGTAGGAGCACATGTAAGAATAATGGTATCTCTATTGATTGCAATCAGCAATGTATGTCACACAATTTTGCCGAAAATAAGCAAGCATGCAGTTAAACGTGTCATTGAGCAATCTGTTTTACCATGCCACGAACAATATTACAAACAGTGATGTTTAACTATTGCAATACCACGATTCAACGATGGGTCATGTTTCGCAATGCAGTCTACCAAGAAAGCTAATATCCATTATCCAAATGTTGCCACATAAAATCGCAATCTGTGGAGAGTGAATGACGAGTGTGAATGAATTATTGTCTAAATCAAAATCTTGATATAATGTATATGCTATGCTTTCTTATGATTAGTACATTGACTAACTTCCACTGCATCGTCTATTATCTAACATTTGTCGCCGAAAAGTATGTGAACAACTGGCATATGGGGTGACCGCTGAACCAAACCTTATCACATCGGCAATTACAATTATTGTATCGAAGACACCATATATCACAAAACAAGCTGGACCGATCTCGCCAAGCAAGTATATTATTACAATGGCATATTGTCCTGGTCGAATCTGGAGATTGGCTTTTATTGTAAATGGAATGTTGTTATATGTCCAGGATTGGTTCTTTACATGTGTGCAACGGCTCAATCCCAAATCAAACATCAATCACTCTATGTCTCTACTGGATGGTGATTTGGATGGGGATGAAGCACCGTGTCTAACCTAGCATTGCTATATAGTAGGGTAGAATGGGATGACCATATATAGAAGTAAATGAAACGCAAAGATGTATTATGCTAACAGTACGAATGTTGTTTGTAACAGTCAATATGTGGAACGTCATACTCTGATCAGCAAATACAGGTGGCTTGATAATACAGTGCAATGGATCCATTGTGCCAATGCAATGGTGTCAAAATACATTAACCTTAATATTGTGATTAATTGATCATCGGTAACGCCAGATTATGTACACTAGTGTGCAACGGGAAGAGGGGTTTAGTTGCTTCAAATTGATGTCATTGTTGTTTGGTATGATGACACCTGTGTCCTGCGCGAACACAATAATATTCGTTTTGCTCATTGTACACCATTACATGTGCTATAGACTTTCTTACCCCTTTAACACTCGAATTTCTTCAAGATAATTTCAATTTTCTTATAGAAATACGGGGCTTAGGCTTCGTAATCGGACCAAGGGTCTTGAGTTATGTCATTAGTTTTGGATACGTCAGTGATCGCGTTGCAATCATCGACCTGGCCATACCTACGCAAAACACACCACCACTAAGTGTCGAATTGTCAATGCATATGGCTCAACTGGCAGTCTCCTAGTAGATGAAATCACTGCCACGGATGACTGTCGCAAAATGTTTCAGGCAGCCTGAGCCCTGAGAGTTACTGGCTACACACTTTATCGGGACTGACCAGTGAAAGGCTGACGTGATCCGATAATTATTCAAGAACAGTTCACTGACAACGATGATAATCATTTGCACCCGTTCTCAGGAGACGCCAGGCCATTATTAACACCAATTAAAATAGCAGAAGCTGAGAAGGCACATAAATCCCTGAAAAATTAACGTACATCTGGCCTTGATAGCATGAGCAATGGAATATTAAAATATGCAAGTGACATTATCTCAAAATCTATAACGCACCTAATCAATTCAGTTTTTATGCACCGACTTCCCATCGATGCTGTAGGCCAAGGTACCCTTATCACACCACCCACGCCCAAGACGCCCACAGGGCCCCCAACCAATATGTGACCCATTGTGCTCCTCAACAACATACCGGAAATCCTATCCAATGTTAATCTATGCCGCATCTGAGACAAGATCGATTACTTCACCGTATCAAAGTGGCTTCAAACGTGGACGCAGTAGTGCAGACAGTGTATGGGCTCAACGCATGCTTGTCTCGGTAGTTATGTCCAAACACTAGGACTTCCACAAAATGGGAATAGACATGTCACGAGCCTTCGACACAATTAAACGCTCAAAGAACCTATATGAACTATACCAGGCCAGTTGCAATGAAGATGAGCTATGACTAGTGATACTACTACTTGCAGACACCAAGATGTGAGTACGAGTCAAGTCAGTGAAGTCTGAGTTTGAGACATCAATCGCCCCCCCCCCTCCACACACACCCCCCCCCCCACCCACAAGGAGATGACCTATATCCGGTGCTTTTCACCTGCTGCCTTGGTGTCGCATTGAAATCTGTGCGGGAATGTTCCACGAGACCACACCACACCCCCGCCCCCAGTGCCAATACTGGGCATGCCACTAAAGATTAAATATGCCGACGACGTGGACTTCATAGATGAGGAAAAGAAACCCCTTGACGAACTTCTCCCAATAGCTGCAAGCAAACTGAAAATTGAGAATCTCTTTATGAATGAATCCAAAACAGAGTTCACCCACATATACCTAACGACAAAGCATGAAACCAAAGAAAATGATGACCTACTTTGTGGCGGCGAACCATGGAGGAAAAGTACAATCTTGGCTCACTGTTTTGCAGTACTGCTGACAGTTCTGCATCCTGCGTCATGGGGAACATAGCTTTCCTGTCCTTCTGGAAGCTATGGATTCATAGATCAAAGATGCCCTTGATAAAGAGACTACGTTTAGCCAAACCCAATGCCTGCCGCCACAAACACCTACGGACCATCATTGGGCTTCAATGGTCAGACAGTATAATTTCCAACGATGCACTATGCAAGATGTGTAATACGTCGCCACTGTCTGTAAAAGTCGCCCATCAACGATGGTCCATGTGTGGCCATGTTCTAAGGATGCCAGAAGAGACACCAGCACATAGAGCCTTGGAATTTGCCCTACTCGGAGCCAGCACATACAAAGCCAGGAGAGGACGTCATTGCATAAATCTGCTAAGCATGCTACGAGGTTACTTCAAGAAAGCAGGACTCGGTAAATGCAAGCCATGAATGGACATGAGGAAGCTAAGGATTTCGGGTGAGGACATGACACAGTCGGCAAAAGCGAAGAAGGACTGATTGAAGCTGTAGGATGTTTCTGCTACTCCTTCCGCAAAATACAATAATCATGTATACTGCTAGTTATATGTTGTACCCCTGTGCGTGTGCATGCATGTGTGTGCCCCCATGCGCGATTGTATGCCCATGTGTGTCCTTGTGCATGTGTGTGCGTGTGCGTGTGCGTGTGCGTGTGCGTGTGTGCGTGTGTGCGTGTGTGCGTGTGTGCGTGTGTGTGTGTGTGTGTGTGTGTGTGTGTGTGTGCCCCAAGTACGTGTGTATAAACATGATATCATTCCAGTAGTATGCGTGCATATTGAAATGCGATATTGGGGCAACAGTATATCGGCAGTGATCAAATAATACACTTTTTTATTTTATTTTATTTTATTAACACATTGAAGCAAAATACGAAAATACAATAATTAACTAAACTAGCGACAACATTTAATGACATCACTTATACTATAGATATGTGCGAAACAATAATTATTATTATTAATTATCCATTGTTGTTTTCGCATCTTTTCTCTCCTTCTTAGAGTTAAACGTTTCAATTTCGCATCATCTCTGTCACGTTTTCTTAGCATCCATGGTATATGATTTATGTCTATACCTCTCGAACAATAATATAAGACATATACACAATAATATCTGCATGTTGTCATCAGTGCAGGTTGAACAAGTTCAGCATTATAGGAATAAATTCACGCATGATGCCCAGTGCGTACATTTGATATCCTTCTTCTATCTGAAGGGCGTCTTCCATAAGGGGCAAAGTATTCTGCTTTTTGACTCAATGTGTAATAAACCGTGACCCAGTGCTGCCTGCCTGTATTACTGAGATGCGTGCTTATCACTAACGAAGATGGACGATATTTATTATAAATCGGTACATTGTCAATTGGAAAATCTCTGAGGAAGTGTTTGCGCGTTTTGTCGTCACCAAATAATAGATGCTCTATTTCAAATGTATTCAGCATTTTTTAATAATCAGTTAATACATTAAAGTCTGATCCGATTACTATCATATTAACAAATTCAGCATAGCAAATTACGTTTGTTGTATCATGTAGGGCTTCACTAAAATGGAAGATGACTCTTAGCGATCCAGTATGTATAGGGTAACAGTGCTCCGAATCTGTTAAATCAGGAGTAAAAGCCCATGCAAATAGTTTCATGCCATATCTGAAGTGTGCTTTATCAATCGTGTACCCACAGTCTTTAAATAGCACTCCAGTACCACGGAACAGTGAAATGTAGGCATCAGACTAAATGTCGTCACTAAATGATGGGCGTATTGGCGATGTTGTCACCTCTTCCTCATTAATATAGCATGTAGCATAGGTAGTTTTATTATTATAAAACATGAATAGGGTTTAGTAACAACACCAGTATATGCGTCATTTGGTACAAAAACGAACGATACTCTTGTAGGAAGATGTCCGATAAATATAATATCTCTATCCACGATCATAACTACACTCGGTTCCATACAAATCTTATACGCAGCACGTCGAATAGGGTATTTAGCTCTCATCTTTCTCAGAGTAACCGTGTGCGATACTAACAGATCAGACGATGGTATAACTTTATGTACAAATAAGTTAGCTGACAATAACTTCAGCTTAGCTTTGAGATCATCTGTAGAGATATTGGTGAAAGCATCTTTACACCGCTGCAGGCGTACCCTCAAATCAATGGATCCGATCAGAAATTGATCCTACAGAAAGATATCAGTGCTTATGCGCCCAATTAATTACACTGTCTTACTTTCAGCCATCATGTTGTCTGTGTGCTTGAAATCCTAATTTAATACCGGCGACATTATCAAATTCACTACCATCGTCCAATCGCCATCCAGCAAGTTGGAGATGCGAGGATGTGCCATCGCTTCCATAATTAAGCAATGTTTCAAAATAAGCGTGGTAAGCATAATTTTCGTTCGAGTCACTGACACGTTTCACATTAAAAAATGCATCCAGTTGTGAGAACATCGTATGAAGAAGATTATTCACAGGACCCATCTTTTCATCAACTGCGAGCTGTGTCTCAGTACTCGCCTCATCTAGCTTTACGAACTTAACTTTAATCGAGATGTAAGACTGGTTAAGATGTAAATATCTATCCGAAGATCCACTGATGTAACACTTGATCAGTCCAGAATCTGATAAGCTTGATACAGGTTGAAACTGTTCCCATTTTGTCTCTCTATATACTCGGCCATTATTACTGGTGTATAATGTTAACCCACAAGTTAAACTTGGAGAGATAGCCGAGCTACTTAACCTAATATTCATTTACTCCCTTAGCTCCCTTCCTACTCCTAATTAACTGTTCCACTGCATATTCTCTATCTTCTTTCACGCCACCAATTTTCTTAATCTCATCGTGATATAAAGTTCCAATAACTGGATCACCCGAATAATCTTCCTATTTATATAAGATTGGATATTTGTCAGAAAGACATCATTCACGTTTAACAATTCATGGCTTCACTGACAGTGATACACCTTCTCGAATGGCATTCTTGCTTGCGAGATTCTCACATAATCATCAGATTTCGGTGTATTTTTCTTTAGTTTAGGGTTCCTCATCTTGTTTTTCCCTACACATACATATATGTATCCATGTGGTCAGCTCAGTAATGCGATCAACATGTATCGGTGGCATACATGTACCGGTGTGTACAGTTTTAGTGTACCTTGTGACTAAACTAGGTAATACATCAATAGCTCATCAGTGATGAAGGGGAAGGGTGGGTGGTGTATTTGTGGTTGTAGATTGCTATGCTCAGATTTAGTTTCACAAGTATATATCTGCATGTGAGAATGTGTTTTGTTACGTGGTGGAACATGCTGTGCACCGCCCCCACCCCACCCCCTGACACCGGCCCGTATACACAGATGAGGATAATAACGAAATTGTTACATTGATGTCATACGCTAACGATTTACAATGAAATTACTTTCACTCATCGAACTGCCTGTTGATGGAAGGTCAAAATAGATCAGAATCTGAGAAATCCTTGAAATCACATATTTTGACGATGCATCAGAACATGTTCCTTATAGAAAAGTGTTAGAAAATCCATCAAACTGAGTCAGTTCCATCTAGATGTACTGGCATCTGTTAGTGCACAACCGAGAGGTTCCCAGCGTTTTGGGAGGTTAATGATGATGTCAGAATACTAATTTACTTTGGATTCAGCAAGTTCCCTAAATGTCCATTGGTTGGAGACAGGCCCACCGTGTTCTTTAACTAGTAGATGGTGCGCAATCTGGACTTCTTTCTTAAACACATTTTAGCTATCCCCTGCACGTTCACGGTCACCTACTATCTGCGAGGTCCAATTTTGCTCCCTCGTCTATGTTCAGACGTAAAGAATATTTCTAAGTTCAAATAAACATATTTCATGTTTTCAATCGACTGCCAGCGCAGCAGCTGATGTAAAGCAAACATGTATATTGTACGCGTATCTGTAGCAATTTTTGGAGACGCCAGTCATTCTGGCGATTCATTCTGAAAGCTGTTGTGTAGTTCCGCGTTCTCATTGATTAGTGTTCCTCGGGCAAATCATTTGAGTCTGAAGAATACCACTCCCTATTGGAGCTACAGATAGGACCATCATCTCTATCATGACGCATGAGCATATTAGGACCAAGGGGTATACACATTATCATATAGATATGGCATGGCAGTGACAGTGTCTGAATATCCATTTAAAGACAAACTTCGATATTTGTAATCCAGTGATCAACTGTGTGGACTAATACGCATGGGTTATCCTGAAGAACTTTTGAGCTATAATATACACGATTTAAGCCATGCGGCACATCGAGAAAACATACCTAGTGCATTAACTGATGATGAGGTGAGCGGAAAAGAGGAACATGCCATGCTCACCAGTCTCGCCGAATATGTGATCATCACCAGAGACCCTGGCAGCCGCACTGCCAAGTTCCAGCATACCCTGCAGCAGACCCACCACTCACCCAACTTGGCCATATCTCCACATCTTCAACTGACCGCGACCAATATGATCATGAATATTGAGGATCTGGCGATTGTAAACGGGGTAGGGGAGGAGGTCAGATGCTTCGAAGAATGCAAACGCCGATCTTGTGGATCAGCAGAATGATACAGTTCCAGTGTGGCTGACCAGGCATTCCTGCATATATAGCGGATCCACAAAAAGGTTTCATCCATGATGTTAGTTAATCCAGTGTGGCACTTATACATATTTTTCAGCTCTGGCAGACTGGTGTGGACGATGCAAATTTGGCTCAGCTATTTGTGCTGTCCGATTGATGGGTTAGGTCAGTTTAAGCCGAGTTTTGACTTGCTGTTTTAGTGAGAGTTGTACAGTCCCTAGTTGATCTGTATCTCTCCAGAGATTGACGTGTCCTAAGTACCTATATAGAGGTGGAGGGTTACCGCAGTTCCCCACGTTTTAATATAAGCCAGACATATAATATAAAAATAACCGTCTCCTGTGAGAAACCTTCGTCGAAGAGAGAGGAAATTCCTCACGTGCGCTGCCTCAAAATAAGTTCATCCAGCCCTAGTTGGGTATAGCAAAGAGTAGTGGGATGTGAGTGTGTGTATTTATACTAGGGCTGGGCACGTGTACGCGTCTACACGTTCAGATGGCGTGTACACGGTTACAAAATTCGTAAATGTGTACACGGGAAATGTTTGTATAAAATATACATATTTATGTGAAATATGTAAGATACTCCTCAAAGAAATTGAATATATATTGACAAATTAATTCTCCGAGTTTACCGCCATGCTATCTATCTGTCAATGAGGTCTGATGTCCGAATTAACACTTTAACACTCGAGCCTGCCATAAACGGCTCCTATTTGCAGACTAAGATGAGACAGGTTTTGATTTTGAAATTCTACCACTGGAATGACTGGTTCGATAACTGAGCCAGTCAGCTCTATGATAAATGTTCATAGTCTGCTCATGGACATTTTTAATGAGAAAATTAAAATTTTCTTGAACGACTTTGATACTCAACGGTGTTAACAAATTCTACACGCGTAGCTTCGACGTCATTGCCGGCATATTCCTTTGAATAACAAATACCCATTGTCAGAACACATAGATGTGAATTACTGTTCAAACCTGGTGTTATCAACTCAGACTATCTCCTTGAATCCCGTGGCATGTGGCACATACCTAAGCCGCCTATGAATTTGCATTTGCAGCTAAAGAGAAAATTATTTGTGTGTAAATTTACCACTGGAATTAGTGGCTCGGTAACTTAGCCAATCATTGCAGTAGTAATGTGTTACAAAATAGTCTTCTCTTGGCATGAACATGGACCATGATCCAGCAAATATTTGGATTTTCATCTTTTTTAATGTTAAATCCTGTCCTAGAAACGTCATCTACAGAGGTGTTGAGAAATATCCATTTTAATGAATTCAAGAATCTCTTTTTGGAAATTATCGCAGTCTCTTGACTTGAAAAGAGACATCAGCGGAGCAATAAGTTAATATTTGGTAGTCGATTCATCAAAATGAGCAGCACTTTGAGCGCTTTGAGGCGCTGTTGACACGGGCGGGGTTAGTACATCGTTATTGTATGTACCAACCCCGCCATATCCCACCCCTTACACGATCATTAACACTAACATGTGCACGTGTAATGGTATTGGTGCAAATGCACACCGTTAATGTATGCATGTAATGTATGCTGTTTTATGAGGAACGGCTGGTCAGTCTCCACAGATAGAGGTCAGGCCGAATCTCTAAACTAAGTATGCTAGGTGGATGCCACTGTAGATAGCGGTCTATCGGAGGATCCTATGCTGTTATTAACACAGATATTAATGGCACAAAGACCTAGCAGCCTAGTTTATCGTTTATAACATATTTTCGTCTGCTTGCACAAGGTGAGCTCTGGCCTCCTGGATGAGTCGGCCATGGAGCAGGTGAAACAAACATACTGTGCATACAGATGCCATTCCAGTGCCAGGGAACCACGCTGAAACGCGACTCCCAACTTGTGTCGACTGGAGTTACCACACCAAGACAAGACAAGGACAGGACAATACAAAAGCATTTAGAAGCGCCATACACTAGGTATGGCTTGGCCGAAGAAACATTTAGCAGACCGTTGATGACTTGGACACTTAGAAAGCGTGGAGGGCCCACCCGACCATTCTATGTCACCAGAGAGTTGGTCTGCCAAGCGTGTCTTTTTCCGCAAGCTGCAGTACCGAAATGAAGCCATATAGACCTGATTGATAGGAGCTAAGGTGTATTCCTGCACTAGGTTTATACACAAAAAAGATACCCATACTTATTTATTTAATTATTTCACAGTGAATTCAGACTTTGGCATATAGTTATGTATGAATGAAGATACAGAGGGACGTGTTATGTGTCTCCGTTGGGATTGAATTTACCTAGCAACGTAAGAGATTTCTGCGATGGCCCAACCTAACCGGAAGTTGGGGGTGGGGTGGTGGAGGCGGGTGGGGGAGGGGGCTTATTATATAATATGTATATAAACAAGTGTGGCCAAAGATGGGCCAGAGTTAGTCACCACGAGAGTTAGTTGCTATAGCCGTTTGGGCTCTTTTGTGGCCCTTTTGTTTGGACTAGTGTACAGGCTTACCACGTGACTGGTGCGGCACATGCGATGAGCTTTCCAATACCTTGGCATTTTTTTTAAAGAAACCACCTTGGCTTGTTAACAGAGTTCTAACACAAATAACTGAGCTACTAGCTATGCTAGAGTATGCCGAACTTGTGTCAGTTGGGGCACAAGAAAGGTTTCTAGTGCGGAGTGTTGATATATAAGAATTATGATGTTAATGCACTATTGTTCGTGTTTTGTTTTAGGCAGCGAATGCGGTATACAATATAAGATAATGATTAATGGTAACAATATAAAGGTATGAGTTAAAAAAGAATAGCATAAGCCGTGAACAAGTTACAGTTAAAGAGTTAGCCGAATCTGGCTAAGACAAACACGCCTAATAGGTATTGACGTAAGATTAACAAAGGACTAATGCATCGATTGTTTGAAGGCGCAGGTGGTTCACGAATCGTAATCACGCCTAATGGACCTCAGCGAGAGAACGACGTACAATCAGAAAAAATGGATTTCATGTTGACCTATTAGTCATCGGTGCATGAAAGGACAAAGTGGTGCCGAGTTTATACAAAATACAAAAATACGGAAGAGGCAGAAGAGTTGAGGAATGGGGGATCAACTTAACAGTGACGATGCTCGCTCGCTACTGGAAGCGAAGCAGGCAGATGGTGTAGGACGTAGTGTGAGAGTTTGCTAAAGTAGTCCTGAGACATCGGTGAAGGGCTATGAAGCTCGGAAAAAGCCGAATGGTGTGGCAAGCTCAGGTGATGCACAGTATGCAATGCTTTGAACAGGGACTTATGTCTAAACAGTAGTAATGACTTAGTTCGAGCAACCTAGATGGTCGGCTTTAACTGCGCTACTACCATGCAGGTTGTTATACCACTTTTAAGTCATGATACGGATAGGTTATGGCGAGATATAAATCGTGGCTTTAGGATGACTCACGAGTCTTTTATACAAGACGTAGTTTTAGAGTACGAGTTACCGAAGTGAATCTGTATTTTTGCTGGTACGCGCCGTCTTGCAGACTGTGGTACAATTTCGGTTAGACTTGAGTTCAGCTCAGGCCGATTACTTTTGGTTTGTTTTTTAGCCCAAGATTATGATGCAAAAATTCGTTTGTGTGTTGGTGTTACGAGTGTCTTCAATCACCTCTAGGAGGTGCAGTAAGTATGCCGGTGTAGATGCGTTTAGCTGCTCGGCGCAGTGCACAGAGCTTCAAATGTATGTCCGAACTGAACGGCCACTCATTCTCGACTGATTTTGATGTTGCTGCTGGTTTCGTTGGTATATAGTTCGGGTCCCTGTTAAACAAGTCCCATTCATGGCAAGACTATGCTGCCAGGTGGGCATAAATGAATGCATTGTGTGGCTCTGAGAAGGGCCATTCTAGCCCTGAAAAGGGCTCGATGCCATGCAACATCTTGCATATTTACTGTTGCGATGCTCATTGTTGTTATTGATGTTGACTCGACTGGCGACACCCCTGGCAGTGACCGATGGTGACAGATGATAAAAGGTATATCAGTGGCTCTGAAAATGGCAATTAACAGATTATATAGGCCTGAAAAGGGCTGTTGGTTTGAGGACCTGCGTTGCATGTTTGTGCGCCATTTTCTGCGGTTTGGTTTCCCGTCAATGGCGACACCCTTGATGGTGACAGATGGTAGACCGCAGCCATTGGTAACTGCCGCTTATGGTGACGCTATCAACATGTGCAGAACGCTTGGCAGGCTGATTATAGCATGACATACCAATTTCGTCTGGATAATCTGGGCGAGCGTGTTCAGTGCATCACGCTGTTATCTCACTCCTGTAGCCAAGCCAGAGGTTATGCATGCACTGGAAGCAGAGGATATACGGCCAGGCACACCATCACTCGGACGACATACTTCAAAACACCGCTCACCGTTAGCTGACCAGGCTGGGCAACAGTTGTGTAGTGTATACCTGCATACCTGGAATGCTCTCCTAAGAGATGACGGGGTAGTGCATCCGATTTCGCCTGGGCTTCACGTCACACTGTTAGCTCATCACTGTAGTTTTCCCAGAGGCTACTGACCGCTAGTAAAGTGGCTATGTGGCTGAGCACCACATGTCCAAGACGACAGAAATCCGCAGAATACAGCTGCCCTTTCAGCACACCAAACTGAGCAGCAGTGGTGACAATAGTAGAGCCGTAGACAGGGAATACTCTCTCTAGAGATGACGAAACAGCGTGTCCGACTTTAGCAAGACTCGGCCAAGCTGTTGGCTCACCGGCAACACCACACTACTCCGACGCCACGATAACTTGACACGTGCCCTACATCATGTGCATGCCGACCTGCACGGCTCAGCCCGTGCACCACGGCGAGGTAGCATGTACGACTTTGCACGAGACTGATTTTTATGAAGCTATAGGTTTGGTTGGAATCTATTGAGTCCCTGATTCCAGGTCCCATTCATGCCATTCTGGACTGATTTTAGTTCAGTCTATTATCGGTACGTTCCCCAGTCTTTACACTGGTACCTATTTATACTCCTGTGTGGAGAGAGACAACGAGGAGTGAAGGAGATTGCCTATGTTTCCAGCAATCGTGAGTTGGCCGAATGGAGACACAATCCCGGGGTCGCTGGTTTCACAGTTCTGTTCGTTTCTACAAGACATACCACCTCCGCTGATGTGTATGGGCCGATAAGTGTCCTTTTATACCCTATGGTGGCCAATTTAAACGCTCCAGCGCTCCATCCCAGCGAATCTACACACCGCTTGGAGCAACTGTGGCTCGTGGGGGTACGTGCTGGTCCATGATGTTGCTCCACTCCATTGCACCGCATATACAGGATGCGTGGGAGGGCTGGTTAGCTACGGTTCTCAGGGTTACGGATCTCATATCGCATTTCTCCAGAAGGTACAAAGACCGACTTCCAGAGCCGGTGGAACGTTCACATTCCAATGGGGCCGTGCAGCCATTGCCGCCGAGAACCTCACGGTCTCGTCCCAACTGTTCGTGTCACCAGTATGTCTGTCCATTAACTAATTTAAAAGTCTGGACACGATGATATAATTAAAAAGTAAGAATAGTAACTATACAAACATTGATAATCATTTGACAGTAAATGAGCAAAATAATACAGTACATAGCGCTACTTGCTGTTCTGCCTACGTGGTCTCGCCGAAGTTACCACACAGATTCATAAATCTGCAGAGGTAAATTCATAGGTCACTGTCTTATGCAGGTCCAAAGATACGGCATTGGTAGTTGCCGCTATATTTATGTGGGCCTTCTGCTAAATCCTAACCTACCAGTTGGGTATTAGATACGTGTACAAGCTGTGGTCGCAAGTGGCAGGGATTCCTAACTATCTGTGGACACATATATCTAACTGGCGAAGATGCCCAGCTTCCTGAAGGGCGCCCTACGTTGCATCTCCCTCAGAAAGACAGCGTGCATACATGTTACGGAGCGACAGTTCCCGAATCAAATGGTGGTCCGGTCACCATTGTTCCTCAACCACATATAGCATCACTAGGACGAGTTACAGTTCACAAAAGCAATTTTAAAAGTGCAATAGTAGTTATGGTGGGGAGTAAGTGACAGATATCCATCGCTAGTGACCTTCCCGTGAGGGCGTGGTGGGTTCTAAGACCTCACCCAGACACCACAACGAGTTGGATGGCGATCTGCATCTCGTCCGTCACCCGTGCTTTATAGAATTAATATTTCACCTGCTATTAGGGTTAAGTTCCAGAATGCCCAGAGATGCACTGCAGGCTGGTTTCAAATAATATAATTTTCTGTTCGCTATGCTTCCTACATTGGTGGGGAAATCTAAACTAACTGGTATCCGGAGATACAGGGAGATTGTATGTAAATCGACACTTTAGTTATCACCACTTGGAACCCTGAATAGTTTCCCAGAGTCGGAGTATGCCAACGTGTCGATTGGGAATCCAGAAAATGTATAAGCTTCGCGGCTGGTGGAGCGTAGAAAGAGACAATCACTCGATATTAATAAGAGGCCCTAAGGTAATTGGCCAATTTTACACAATCTGGCTGGTACGTGGTGTTACATATCAAATTCAGCCGGAACAAAGGCGTACACATTGTATCTCTTACAAAGAGATTGCCCCTAACTACTTTAAACCTATCCTATCGAGCTAGAATAGCTAGGTTTAGTCGGTCACATGTCAGGTGTGAGACATATGAGCAGGAACAGTGACCTCAGTGTAAAATTGATGCTGGGGGAATATAACACATATATAATGTTGCTGTATGGTATAGCCTAGCGTACTGCGTCCTAGAGTTGTTATATATAAACAAAACATAATAACTAGGATGGCTACTTGCCATATACATAACTAACTAGAACAGTTCTAAAAGTATATCAGGTCATAGGACCTTACGGTGCTCGTTAGTTATACGCACACGGACATCAAGCTAATACATACAGTATGCAACAGAAAGTAAAAAAATGCAGTCATAAGACCAGGAAGGCACCTAATAGTTAGCAGTACCTATTACGGAAATAATGAATAGTACAATAGTATAGTTACTTGAGTACATATTGGTCATCGGTACAGTAATAGTTCATAAATCACGGACATTGATAAGCTACAGTTGAGTAGCGCGAGATGGCATGATTCCGAATGCAGGGAAGATTTCCGCAAGCAGACTGTTGATGGGGCTCACTCTCAAGATGGTGATAGTAATAATAATAATACTAATAATAATAATAATAATAATAATAATAATCTTCATTTCAAGAGGGTACGTCATCAGTGGCCTGATGTTCCCGAGGCCCTCAAAACATATATACACTATGTACAATAACATATAATTATATACACGCCAGGTATGTACAACTAGACATATGTACAATAATTGCACTTACAGGCTCGCATGCACATGCTCACTGAGACACGCAGGCGAGCGGGCAGGCAGGCAGACAGGAAGGCAGGAAGGCAGGCAGACATGTAGGGAGGCAGGCAGTCAGACGTATCCTAGTTGCGAGTCTCTTCAAGGTAACAGGTAAGCTGTTAAAATATTTTGGTAAACTAATTTGACCAGACGCTGTAGCTATCTAAGGAAGCAAATGCGTCCAGCCATATTAGCCCCAAAATATTAAACAGAATATGTATTAAATCCTTCATGTTCAAGTTAAAATTGTATTCAGTATATGTTTAAATATGTTTTTATATTTTTAGAAAATGCAGAAATCCCCATTATTATTTTTAGAAGTAATCCAAAGAAATCTAAAGAAATGGTACAAAACCAAGTTTTTGTGTGACATCAGATTTTTCCAAGACCGCCGATCGCTGGCAGAGGTTGCACTGGCCACATCTCATGTATACATCAAACCATGGGACTTGATGTGATGCACGTCGTAGATTATTTATTTGTAATAAGGAGAATGTAACCAACATCACTGACACAAATTGCAAACTAAAATAGCAAGTACTTATTGGCAAACTAATTTAAACTTATTAAACCATGTCTTACAGGCTAAAACTGATAACTCATTAACAGTATAAACCTCAAAACAGTGTTTTCTAAATATAAACTAGTGCATTATCTATTTTTCATTTAACACCTTTACCCGTATCGATGATCTTGATTATGTAGCTTTTAACCATGCTATTACGTCTGACTAACAGGCTTCCCAAACCCTCTATCATGCCTTTGGTACAGCAACTCCGTCTTGATAAATCAAGAGGAAGGTCTGGCTAGGTGTCACATAAGGTCTGGTTGATAAATATATTAAACTGCTTTAATTTTGAATCGTTTTGGACACTGCATTTGCCCAAGAAAGTATTAAGAAAAAATAACAATAACAATGAAAAAGTATCCTTCCTACGTCATAAGAAATGCATATGATATCAACAGAAGTACCTGAAATAAAATGTGCATAGTAACAATGTATCGGAATGACTAGATATATAAAAGATAGTATTGTAAAACAATTTTTATGAATTAAATTGTATTCAGTATTAGCAAGGATCTGAACCGTGGTACTTATGTTTATAAGTCAAAGCCTCTACCTTTGGATCAATGACAATATTGTCTAGCAAGGTTGTCAAAAAGGCTTTTTTCCGGTATGAGAACATTTTTTTTTGTAAATTTACAACTGGAATTAGTGGCTCGGTAACCCAATTTCAAGAGGGTACATCATCAGTGGCCTGCTGTTCCCGAGCCCCTCAAAACATATAAACACTATGTACAATAATAAATAATTATATACACGCCATGTATGTACAAATAGACATATGTACAGTAATTGCACTTACAGCCACGCATGCACGTGCTCACTGAGACACGCACGTGGGCGGGCAGGCAGGCAGCCAGGAAGGCAGGAAGGCAGGCAGACATGTAGGAGGCAGGCAATCAGACTTATACTAGTTTGCGAGTCTCTTCAAGGTAACAGGTAAGCTGTTACAGTATTTTGGGAAACTAATTTGACCAGACGCTGTAGCTATCTAAGGAAGCAAATGCGTCCAGCCATATTAGCCCCACAATATTAAACATAGTATTTATTAAATCCTTCATGTTCAAGCTTACTTTATATAAATGTACATAACGACTGTGGTGGTGGAGTATTTGCAGTACAATACAATTACATGTGTGTAATATTCATAAGTCTATGATTCGGTAGTAGTAGTAGTAGTAGTAGTAGCAGCAGCAGCAGCAGCAGCAGCAGCAACAGCGGCGGCGGCGGCGGAATTGGCGCGCAGCGGTGGTGGCGGCGGCGGCGGCGGAGGCGGCGGCGGTGGTGGTGGGGATGGTGGTTGTGGTTGTGGTTGTGGTTGTGGTTGTGGTTGTGGTTGGGGTAGTAGTAGTAGTAGTAGTAGTAGTAGTAGTAGTAGTAGTAGTAGTAGTAGTAGTAGTAGTCGTAGTAGTAGTAGTAGTAGTAGTAGTAGTAGTAGTAGTAGTAGTAGTAGCGATTGTAATAGTAAAAGCCATTTTCATCATAGCCCTTAGTTATCGTAGTATAATTGTTCCAAAGGAAAGCCTGGCACGTGTCTAAGACCGTTGTGAATCCCATGGCGTTTTCGTCTCCTCAGAGGACCAACACTTTGTCTCCAAGGCAGATGTGGCAATGAAACGAAGAAGAACAGAGTATTATTACTATTATTATTATTATTATTATTATTATTATTATTATTATTATTATTATTATTTGATGTTCATCTATCTTGTATGTTTGATGTGAATGACCTACATGTTGTCGAATGCTTAGTATTAATTCGTACAGAATTCCACATTTGCGTTGCCATGTATGTGAAACTGTACCTCCCGTAATCTGTTCTTATTTTTGGAGGCTTTAATACACTCTTCGTCTTCGACCGTACATGTCGAGAATGCGTGTCTTCTACCAACGTAAACATGTTTTTCATGTAGATAGGTGCATGGCCGTTTAATGATTTATATGTCATGATATTGGTCTTAATTGACATTCTCCGAGTTAATGTCGTCCAGTTCAATGTTTCGTACATTTATTGTGACGGGGTCCTATAGGGTACTTCTTATATTATTCTAGCTGCAATTTTTTGTAATTGCACAAGACAACGGTATATATGTCTTATAAAAGAGGTTTCGTTCTCCAACATTCAACATTCACAAATAAGTGAAGCGATCTTGTTACACATGTTGCTAATGTGCTGTTGCCATGACAGGTTGCCATTAATATATAAGCCTAAAAGTTGTGCTTCATTTACTAATCCTAACTCACCATTATACATCGGTATCCGCATTTCTTCATGGTTAATCTGCTTTCGTTTGTTTGCACTGCTTATGCTTATTAGTTTAGCTTTCTCTGTATTTACAAACATTTTATTATTTTGACACCAATTCTGTATCAAAGGCATATCAGAAGTTAGTTGTTCTTTTATCTGTGGCAAGCTATCAAAATTACAGTGCATAGTCGTATTATCACAATACATGTCAACGTTACTATTTACACCCATATGAAGATCGTTTACATATAATATAAACAAGAGTGGTCCCAACACTGCACCTTGCGGTACACCTACACTTACTGGTAAATGATCAGCCACCTTATCAGAAATGGCCACATAATGATATCTATTTTCTAAATAAGATGAAAACCACTTTAGCATCAACGAATCAAATGTATAAATGCCTAACTTTTCTAACAATATAATATGATTAACTAAGTCGAATACTTTCTTAAAATCTATTAAAATAGCGCATACAAACTCGCCATTATCTATTGCAAATCGCCATTTTTTTCTACTAATTTAAGTAATGCTGTCTCGCATAAATATTTCGGCCTGAATCCTGACTGGGCGTCATTCAGTAAATCATAATTACTTAGAAATGTGTACAAATGATTGTTCAATACTTTTGGACAGAATCGGTAAAGTAGATATGGGTCTATAATTACTAATATCTTCTTTGATGTCTGACGTGAATAACGGTTTTACCTGTGTGAACTTCCACACTGTCGGAAACACGCCCGTATCGATACTTATATTAATAATACGTGTTATTGATGATGCTTTGACTGGGATTGCTAATTTGAGGAAATGTGCATTCAGCAGTCAAACCCCGCAGGCTTATCTGTTTTTAGTCGGCTAAGTTCATCGTAGACGTAATTTCCTGTTATTCTCGGGATTTTGAATTTAATTTCGCTTGGGACTTTATTTCTAACGTATCTTTCAAGGTCATTTGATATTTCGTGAGAGTGTGTATTTATGGAATTTGCTAGATTAACGGCAACGGTAGTGAAGTGCATGTTAATGAGAAGTATGGTGAAAAAACTAAGAATCCAATCGCTGTAGTTGCCGGCGATGAAATAGAGGTTCTAGATGAGGGGCTAAGTCTTACTCCAGTAACAAGGCAATCCAAGTCTGATGCCAGGGAGGTTAATTCCACACAAGTTGAAGATGGTGATCAATACCCTCTGGAAGAAAGATTTAATTTAGGACAAGTACAATGTAGGTCGCAAGATACTGAAACCAACTCTGATTTTCTACTGAGTACACTCAATCTAGACGATGTAAATACTATAGAGAAGGTAATTGATGTCGCGGATCGATTGAGTGGAACAAAGAGACAGAAAGATGGACACAGTTCCGAATCAGAAATAGAGGAAAGTGATATAGAAGACGATAATATGGCAGTGGCTGAATCCGATATATCCATTCAAACACAGTGTGCTAAATCATCCGATGAAATTGGCATGTGCAGGTCAGAGGCAGGAGAGGTGTTAGCTACATGTGTGACGGCAACGGAGTTACATATAGGCATCTGTGTCATGATTCAGATACAGTCAAATATAAGGAGTTGGAAAAAAGTTGAACTAAGTAGTACAGCATTTGAGAGTAAAATAGGTAAATGGTCTAAGAGAGGGTCGAAAAACCAAAATCTAGCTAGCTTTATAATGGCGGTTGTACACATCGTGTTAATACGTTTATGCTATTTGTACACTCAATTGTAGAGGCTTAAATAGTGATATAATGCAGCGCCACTTACTAAAGACTCTAACAAATGAGCAGATTGACATTGCTTTGATACAGGAAACACAGATTGAGAAGTCAGAAGTATACGATAATTTAGAACAGATTTCTGAATCCAGAATATGCTATTCTTTATCTCAAGATAATAGTACTGGCGTAGCAATTCGTATGCTCCCTCGTTGTATAGCCTATGTAAAAATAATCTCTTCAGTAGCAGATGCAAATGGTCGCTGGGTGAGAGTCACAATAGATATACAACACACATGTTTCACGTTGCTGTGTATACATGCACCTGCATCTCATCAACTACGTCATCATTTTTTAATGAGATGTCTACAACAGCCCTGGATCACATCACTGAGAACTTAGTAATGGGTGGTCAATTTAATTGTGTTGTAGATAAAGAAAATGGGAAGAATGCAACTTCAACATATACTGATGCATCACATAGACTCTTAAAACAAATATGTGATAATGACAATTTAGTTGACACCTATTGAGTATCAAAATCGCATGGTAAAGATCTTTTCGGCAGATGGTAAAGTTGGATGAAGGATCGACGTAATGTGTGTGAATAGTGTGTTGACAGGGTACTGGAGAGATGTTAATATTAAGTCAGTCGCATTCTCAGATCACAACATGGTTTGTGTAACCGTTGTTAATGCTGTATGGGTAATAAAAGTGGTTGGATTTTGGAAATTAAACACAACACTGTTGGGGGGAAGAATTGTATAAGAATAATATAGAGAGTCGTTGGCAGCATTGGATTAATAACAGAGCATCATATTAGAGCACATTACAATGGTGAGAGGATGGAAAACTGGATTTAAAGTATGTTTCCCGACAGTATGCTATTAGAAAAGCGCAGGAAATACGCACATGAAAGAAAACACTTCCTCGATCACTGATGAAAATTAATGCTAAAGTAAATAATGGTGAAGATAATTATTATGAATTACTGGTTAAAATTAAATGTAAAATAAGAGATACAGAACAATATGAGTTTAAGGGTACACACATTAGAGCTAGATCCCAGAAGTATGCAGAAGGGGAAACGCCAACACAATAGGTGTGCACATAAGATAACGCACAGGCAATAGATACGGTGATGTGCTCATTAAACATGCTGGATGGTTCAACCACCTTTACAAACAATGAAATGAGTATTATTGTATGCAATTACTATGAGTCAGAGAGAAGTTGCAAAATTGGATTTGCTGGCAAATATGGAGAAAAACGTGTCAGACACAGGCAGTGAATTCTGTTATCGACCCTTAACACTAGACAATTTAACAACGTCCCTTAAAGGGATGAAACTAGACAAATCACCGGTTGAATTTGACCAAACCTGTTGGCACCTTGTAGATCCAATAATGGAAGATTTAGCCACTGACAGTTTTTGAGAATGGTCATTTACCACCCACCATGACTAGGGCATACGTACGGCTAATATATATACGAGATGACAGACGTCTAATTCATAATTACATACCAATTTCTCTACTACGTGTAGACAACAAAATTATATCCAGAGCACAAGCATTGACATGTGCTATTGTTTAGGAGAAATTATTGGAACAGAGCAGACATGTGCTGTACCTAGGAGGACAATTGTAACCAATACCATGTTAATACGATATCTTATACATTTGCTTGAGAAGGATAGCATCCCCTCATCTGTGATTTCCTTGACCAACGAAACGGCATTTGACCGTGTGGAATGCGATTTTCTTTTTAATTCCTCATAATTGTTTGGGTTAGGCACAACCATTATTAAATATGCCAGATTTTGTATACAGATATCAAGAGTAGCTAGTTAGTGAACACTCAATTATCCAAAGAAATTGTCGTAGAACGTGGTGTTAGACAGGGGTGTTCACTATCGCCATTAGTATTTGTTATGTAGATGGAATCCCTTGGCATACCATTGAGGCAAAATACTAACTTTCAAGGCATATGCATTCGTGGCATAGAAAGACCACTTAAGCTGTCACAATATACCGATGACACAACTGTGTTTGCTAATTCAAACAATGATTTTACTATTTTAAACCAAGTACTAGAACAGTTAAAGAATGCGTCTGTCTGGTTTGAAAATCAATAAAGGAAAATCCAAAGGATTATTTTTGGGCCATGGAAAGAGTGGAATGACCAGACACTTGAAATCAATTGGTCTAATGATACCATTAAGATTGTAGGTATCTATTTAGCAGGAAACCGAATGCAACACAAAATTAAGATGAACAAGTATCTAAGCTTAAGAGAATATTAGCAAATTGGAAGCATCGTCGTCTTTCAATTGTTGGTAGAGTGTTTGTTGTCAACAACTTGATATTATCTGGGTTGTGGTATATAGCATCTGTTGTACACATGCCAACGCATGTAGAAAAGGAGGTTAACGAGTTGAATTGCCATTTATATGGGAAGAAATGAGTCATTTAGTTTCCCATCGTGTTCTCAATAATGCTAAGTTCGAAGGATGACTTGATTTAATTGATATTAAAGTGAAATGTGTTGCTTTAAGATAACCTTATTTTGAATGATTGTATTACATCAGCTGCGACATGGGCATGTGTTTCACGAGCTCTCGTGGAGAGAATTGTAGAACCATTTCTGACGGAGTGTATTTTTACCTCAAAGAAGCCACCTCTGAATAGTCAAATGATACTAGATGTGTTTAAAGATCAAGTTAATGAGTCAGAAATATTTGGCAGATACATGCATCCACCTACGTGATGGAAGGAAGTACTAGAACAACAATTGTGGGGCAATAGTAATATATGTTATAACAATGCAGTACTGTATCTACCATCATTTGCACAAAATGGCATTCAACGGTTGTCTGATATGATACACCCCCAAACACGTAGATGGATTTCAATGCAAGAAGTAGCTAGCGGTTACTAAATAAAATAAAACTTGCTGTACCAATTGAATGGTTTCGTCTGCTAAATGCACATCGTAATAGTTTGACTCTGCAACCTGCACTAGTTCTTGATGACGAGATGTTAAAATACAAAATGAAATCAATGAAATGGTACCACGTTATGAGAAGAAACCAAGTAACACCTCACATAGCAATTAAGAGACGGGATGCCTCAACCTATAAACCATCCAGTTGTAAAAATGGATGGAAAATCTTACATTTTCCATACACACCAAATATGGCTCGTGATTTATTGCGGCGATTACTACATTGACGGCTATGGCTGGGCCACTTGACATACAAGTGCACTATAACGACTTCTGATAGGTGTTACGTCTGTCAAACAGACGAGGAAACAATCGAGTATGTATTTGCAAAATGTCCAATAGCGTCACAATGTTGGCGGTATATCAGCCAAATCTTGGCACAATTTGGAGCTAAGCCCATTGTTCTAGAAACACAGGTAGTGTTATTTAGAGAATTTGTAGCAAGCGGTGAAAATATTGCAAAGTCTGATAAGACTATTTTAAGAACAATGCTAACTATAGGTGGTTGGGCCATTTGGAAACATCGGTGTGTGCAGGCGAAAACAACATCTATGGGCAATCACAATAGAGCAATAAAGGCAATATTTCGTTCATTGCTGCTGAATCATATTCCTTGCGAATATTTTATATTAAACAGCGTAGTAAAGAAAAGGTATTCAAAGACATATGGTGCAAAACAAACATAGTTTCACTAAGGTTGGGAACTGTAAAAATAAATGAGCCTGCACTAGCGTAAATCATTCAATTACTACAACTGTGTTATCCATGTCTTTTAATTGAGCTGTGTCTTGTAAGTCACTTTACTCCGCATTTTGATAGTGTTATGTTTAATAATGCATGTTAACAAATACACAGACAGGGGTAATTTAATAGTCGATCGCTAAAATAAGTTGCCATTGAATTATAAAAGTCCCGGGTAATTTTAGAAACTTGCACAGGATTTTATATGGTTATTTGTTCCCGGGTATTTACAAAACCTTACAATAACCTAACTCGAACATGTAAACAAGAGCGCCATATGTTTATGTACTTTTCCTGTCAACTGTATGTGTTATACTACCAACATACCACTAGGCCCGCTGATCTTTAAAGAACCGGCCCACTGGCTTCAATGATTGACTTCTTTGTCATTGATTGACGAGTAACTGTTCAATTGTTGGACAGTTGCACTCGACACATGGCCTTACTACCACACCTGGATTGAATAGTAATGCCCTTGTTAAGTTTTGTTTTGCTATCAGATCTTTATCAGCTTATTGTTTTGCATCGATACCGTTTAAGCAGTATGTATTTATAGATTGTATTAGTGTGCAAGCCTTTTTCTTCCGTGAAGTTTGTCCGAGTGCGTCAGCGTCGGATTTTCAAAAAAAAAAGAAAAAGAAAAGTAGTACTAGTAGTATTAGTAGTAGTAGTAGTAGTAGTAGTAGTAGTAGTAGTAGCAGTAGTAGTAGTAGTAGTAGTAGTAGTAGTAGTAGTAGTAGTAGTAGGGGTAGTAGTAGTAGCAGCAGCAGCAGCAACAGCAGCAGCAGTAGTAGTAATAGTAGTAGTAGTAGTAGTAGTAGTAGTAGTAGTAGTAGTAGTTGTAGTAGTAGTAGTGGTAGTAGTAGTAGTAGTGGTGATGGTAGAAGTAGTAGTGGTAGTAGTAGTAGTAGTAGTAGTAGTAGTAGTAGTAGTGTGTGCGTGTAATTGTGTGCGTGCCTTGGCGTTGGGTGTGGTGGTGAGGTGGGCGTTCACCATTCCTTCAACAACTAGATTAATGAAGTAACGTTCGTATGTAGTCCAATATCTGAAATTCGAACTAATGCCCTACCGGCGTTCCTTATTCAGTCACGAAATCGTTAACTCCGAGTAAATATGCAAGAGAAATTAGTGCTCTGGCCGTGGCATTCTCCACAGTGGTTTAGCGCGACAGTTATCACAAACCAAGCTGGATGAGCCATCATTCTTTAGATGGACCATCTTTACCTCATACACGAGCGACACGTTGTAAGAAGTGTATGTCTCTACTATTTAATAAATATGCTGTTGAATATTTTGAAACTAATTTGACTGGGTGTTGTTGCAAAAGCGCCTAGTCAAATTAGGTTCACAATATTCACCAGCCTACCTGTACAGTTTTCTGGAACTTTATAGTCAAGAAGCTCAGAGATCGATCGATCCCAACACGAGCGAGGTGTGGGCGGAGCTTAGTTACGGATGGGCGAGGCATAGCTAAACTGGAAAGGTCCATTCCCATAGAACAGTTGACGTATGATCAGTATTGGCAGGGCCACGTTATGCACCTTGCCAATGGATATCATTTACACAGAAACACACGTAAAACACAAATGTGTGGCCGAAGTTACAGGGAGGGAACACTCCGGAAAAACAGCACTAACCTTTTGATGCCATGTGTTAAATCCAGCTAATGCTGTCTTGAGTATAATCTGCTACTTATCTAGCCTCTGCTCGTATTTATGCAAGGCTGCACATTACTTATTTTGCATCTATCCCTACGACGCTCGCACAAGCGCCGTGACTGTAACGCAGACCCCCCGTCGGGTGCGTACTCGGCCTGGCGCGGTCCATGCACACACGGCCATTCCAGCAGGAGGACAGAAATAGAGTTTGTGAGATCACCCTACATCCATGCCCGGCCGTGAGAGGGAAACACACATTGAAGCGTTAGTCAGCAGAGACTGGCAACGTATGCATATACTTGCTCATATTATGGCAATTCCGTAATATTGGACCGTCCTCAACGATTTTGGGTTCTATTACTTTCAGACTTGAATGAGGAATTTAACACACTGAACATAAATTAAATCGGTTCAGATCTGGCGAGGATATGGCACAATTAAAACAGACTCTTTCGGAGCTCCAACTATGAGTGGACATCGCCCGAGCGTGTGTCTGAACGAGAGAGAGAGAGAGAGAGCTAGGAACGATTGCTTTGGCTACCTTGTCTCGAACACAATACGCGCCTGATTGGCTGAGCTGGCTGGCGCAGCCTGCCACCGAGTATAAAATGCGGACTCGAAGCTAAACTCGAATAGAAGGTAGGCGGACTCGTCCGAGAGTGGGAGCATTCTCACTATCTGCCTATTGCGTAGACCTCGCGTTCACCAATGTACACCAACGCAACTTATTACAGTCAGGTTCCGTCTCTGGACATCCGCACTCCGCACCGCACCAGGTTTGTGTACACACCTGGTAGATCAACAGGAGTAACAACACAAATTAAAAGAAGGCTCTTTAATTCTGCAAGCGTCACCAGTGGTGCCTTAACTGCGGTGTAAGACTTTAAACTATTAACAACCAAATCAGTATGTAAGAATGGAGGTGTTTATCATGTCTCGCCAGACTTGCAATGCCACTACAAAAAACGGTGGTAGAGAACAATGGACGTATCCAGCGTCATTGAAATTATGTTTTGACCGTAGTCCAGACAAGGACATTGCTTTATGCGCCATAAGAGCTAAACGGTGTGGATCACCTTATGCCGAGAAAATAAGTCTACATAATATGCACTTGCCATCTCTACACAAGGGAGACATCCATCACTCTTTAAAGCACAAACAGCATAACGGGATTACGATGAACTATTCATTATGTGCTATGTCTCAGAAGCTGTTGGCCACCAGTAATGGCTTTATTCTTCACTGTTGTTGAGCATGACCCATACCGGCCAGCATCCTGCAGTCATTCTTCGAGGGGCAGCTGCACTGTGCATCAACTAACACCATAAGAAGACAGTGTAAAAACTACATGTTGCGTTTAAATTACACTGATGACTATTAGCTGCACCACGGAGACATCGCTTAGTTATGTATACCATTATATAACAATAACAACAAATAAAATACCGCCCTAAGTGGTACCCTAAATTTGGAGGCGACCTCCGCTTTAAGGCAATATTGTGCATAGCACTATGCATTGTAAACGGTGCCAGCAATTAAACGGCAACGCAGGCTAAGTTGGCTGTATACTTTAATGAATGTATACTTGTAATTAGGCATTCTGCCCATATTAATAGTTTAGAAGTAAACACTAGGGACATATTGGGAGCGCAATACACCTAGGTTACACTATACATCAATAACACATGCATCACCATGTTTTCTCCCAACGGCACAGGTGGTATGGTACGGTTGCCGCTCATGCTCTCGCCATGGAACATGACATGCTGCCGTTAAACCTAGGACTACGATAACTCAATAGGTCAGGTTTTTAAGCTACCTAGGAACGGTTACTCTTCAAATGGAGAATTGTTATTTAAAACTCTTTTTGACGGTCAATAAGGCCGTTGTATAAACGGTACTACTGACTTTCATAGTTGGCCGGCCATGTTAAGGCCTCATAAATTAAAGTGGAGAGTAACTGCCTTTGACAATGCTGCTCTATCCGTCTGGCCGAAATAATTGTTTGAATTCCTATTGTCAGAATGGTTAGGACCGTCTCAAGACACTACAGTAGGTTTCTGGCTGGCTAGAATCAATCTGCCGTTCACATACATACCCAGTGTATCTTCAGACACCTAGTCAGTGAGAGTGTGTTTATGCTAAAGTAGGAAGCGCCAGGGTACGGATCTCATACGGTCCGTACTCGAAACCTTAGGCTACGGATAGAGACACGAATCACCATCTAACTCATCACGGTCACTGGGTGAAGCCTTACAACTCACCACGCCTCCGGGATAGCCACCATAGATAGAAATACGTTTCTCTCTCCTCACTGTAAGTAAGCTAAAATCCGCTTTCGAAACACGCGTCTGTCAACGTGAGTTGTCCATGTGTTGTTATTTGTGGTTGGGATGCGGTATGTAGCGAGCTCGCTCTGCGGCTCTGAAACGTGTAGGGTACTTCCCCCTCTCCCATTATCCCTCCACTGCGGTGTTGCAGGTATTTTCCTGACCAAGGCCCGCGGGAGTCACTTTAAGCCAAATGCTGTGCCCCGACTGGAGCTTTCCCCCACAGCGGTACCTTTCACAATACCTTCTATATATGACCAGATCGGTTAGATACCGCCGGCGAGACATACACCCAAATTCACAACTTTTAAACTTACAGACACCGTTCATAAGTGACAAGCATACACAAATTGTTTGTCACCGTAATTAAGTAAGTAAATTGTGCTAGCGCAGTTCTTTCCACCTCAGAAATGACCGCTAGACGCGCCGGGGATACGAACAGGCGGGATGATACGGTAGTGTTTAATTTTCGCAGCAATGGCTGCACGAGCTCACTGGAACATGATCGTTCCACCGGCCCTGGAGGTCGCTTGTGTCGAGACCGAAAATGCGCGGCGACCGCTCCCCAACCCCGAGGCTGGCTGACCAGCAGCAGCAACAACAGCGTCAAGCGGCGGAGCCACGCGCCCCCCCCCCCCACCCGGCGTCTGCATGTCATCATGGCCGGCCATGTTTCACATTGTGTCTGTTGTAGGATGGATAATGCATTTGTTCTGGCTGATTTAAACTAGTGCGTTCAATAAACGAGCCCAACCAGTTATGCATGTGGGTTGTTATAATTCCTAAATGTTGGTGGTAGTTCTTATATTGATCCTCTTATAAGAAAGCTATTGTACAGATCTGCATCTTACACGGATATGCTATTTCGGTTGACTTATCTCATTGTCTCAGGCTGTATGGGTAGAAGTGAGACAATAGGGGTGGCTTTTTTACTCCGTTTTCCTTTCTGATGTCCTTTGTACTATAAGAAAGGAAATACTAACGGACGCTAGATTGATCGGTCGATGACGTGTCATCGCAAATCCCCACGTTGGCCGCTTTGAACGGTTGACACAATCTACAACCCACCCCTAGCGGAGCTAACTTTAAACATCAGTTTGCACTCCACAGTCATATGGCTATCGCACATGCCTAAGTTGGTTGTATGTCGTCCACAAGTTTCAGAGGAGTTACATTACAATCAATTTCATGACCGTTCGACCCCACCCCGCACCGCTGGGCGCGGGGCCAAATGTCAATGAGCTCACCCACCCCACTTTGATATGTGTAACTGACATGCTAAATGTGGTTGAATTCCACCTAACAGTGTAAGAGGAGTTGACTTGTAATTAATCTCATGACCTTTTGACCCGTGGGGGTGGGGACAAATGTAAATGTGCTCATCCACTCCACATTGATATGGGTAACTCGCATACACAATGTGGTTGAATTCTGTCCAATGGTTTTGGAGGACATGCATTACATTCAATTTCCGCATGTTAAAATGTGAACTGTTGATTCCTCTCCCGCCCCCTTGGGGCTGGGTCAAATGTAAATGTGCTCATCCACTCCAAATTGATATGGGTAACTAACATACATTATTTGCTTGAATCCCGCCCGACTATGTCGGAGGAGATGCATTACAATATATTTGTACGTATTGGCACCCACCCTGGGGCCCAAATGGCAATGTGCTCATGTCCTCCACATTGATATGGGTAACACCCAGCCCAAAGTTGGTTGAATTCTGCCAAACAGTTTCGGAGGAGGTGCGCTACAATCAAGTTCCGCAGGGTAGAATTTGAACTTCTGACACCTCTCCAACCACCGGGGGTGGGGGGATGGGGTGGTAGGGGGGGGGGCGCGGTAACCAACTCTAAAACACCTCTTGCACTCCGCTAATCATACTGGTAACTCAGATATCAAATCAAAATCTAGCTACATCCTGCAAAGGCGTAATCATATGGGTAACTCACAAACCAAATTTGATTTAATTCCACCAAATGGTTTTGGATTAGATAGCGTGAGGGACGGATGGACAGGCAGACGGACGGACGAACGGAGGCGATTACGATATCCCCGGCGGGATTTTTAAAACATAGGGATACTACTTTCTAAGGATGCAGAACCCGCACCAGTACAGAGAGCCTTGGAAATCGGCCTAACTGGCGCCAGATAGTACAAAGCCATGAGAGGAAGTCATTGCATACATCTGCTAATTGCACTAAGAGGCATCCTGAAGAAAGTAGGACTCGGTACACTCAGATCCAGAATACACCTAATGGAGCTATCAAGTTTGTTTGAGGACAAGACACGTTCGTCAAAGGCGAAGAAGGACGGATTCATAGATGTAGGATGTCTACTATTACAGCCGCAGGCTACATCAATCATATATACGCACGCATATACTAATACTAATTACAATTATCCACTCCCACACACCCCCCCCCCCCCCAACCCCCTCACCCCACCTTTCCATAATGATCATTATCGCTTTGGATTTGTGAGATGGTGGCTATGATTCACTTTTATTGGCAAACTATTTGTTTATCAACTCGTTGCCAATCGGAAATATACATAGATCATCGTTTAAGCAGTGATCAAAATTGGCGACAGTTTGACATTTGTTGAACTAATTCCCCAACGGTTTTGCATATATCATATATATGGGATTGTCAAGGGCACTACACCGATTTAGCCTGGCCATTTGGTACTACGGAGAGTGTGTATACGATGTGTTATTATATCAATTTTCAACTCAACACATTTGCAGTATTTAGTTTATTGTTAAACTGACACGGAGACAGCTGGTATCGTACTATGATTCTGCGTGCTAAATGTGCATTAACATTATGGATGTGTGGGACGGTCCATTTACTTTGTAATTGTTTAATACCAAAATATGTCTTTATCAGCACATTGTCAGTCACGCCGATGCGAAGTCGGTATACCTTAAGCTGTCACCAATAGCTGTGACGTAAGCCTTTTTATGACAAGATTAGGAACTAATGGGCATGCCATATAGGAAATGGTAGATCGCAATCTTGTCCCTTGTAGTCCATGGGGTAGAGTAACCCACCGCTGCATCCCCACCCCATGCTCACCAACCAGCCACACTAAAATGTGCTGTTACTTTGAACAATGCTGATTACTAATATATGTGTTAGCATACGATACACTGGGCCGGCCTATGTTGTTTATGAGGTAAAGTTGTGCGCATGGCCCATAACGAAGCCAGACACATTAAGGAGTAGTGATAACATACAATGGTCATAACCGTTGCTACTATAATAGTAAACTAGCAAATGGCCACTCAAAATGGTGTTCGTATGGCCCGCTACTACCTACCTTTTCCCTATAGGATACGGGATAATCAGTCAAGTAAATGGGTCAACAGACGCCAAAATGCCACCACTTATTCCCGTTGCTTCAAATTGGCAAACAGTGAATCCCGAAACAGTTGTCCTATGTTGGGGATTGCATGGTGGGTCCTACCCCACTGATAATGGAGGAATCAAGTTTTAGCTACGACCTGCCCATTCCTAGTTAAACTCCACCATGCTTCACTCGTGTTGGGATTGATGGCTCCCTATACACGCCGAATCTTAATTTCCTGAGACCTATACCAGTTAGCCGTTCCATATTTTGGAATTAATATGACTGGGTGAGAGTGTTGCATACGGAAGTAACAACGCCCAGTCAAAGTAGTTCAAAATAGTCAACAGCATGTTCATTGAATAGTAAAAACATAAAGTTCGTACACCAACGCTTAGTCCGTCATCAATTAAGCGTTCGTGACGAACTTAACTACGTTATACATGATGTCATTGCTTATGCCGTCATCCTACACGTCGCGTAGTTGTTTATTACGTCATATGATTGTAGGTTATAATAGAAAGGCCCATTATATTGGACGCGCCTTTGATATGTGACGAGTGTTTCCTAATTGGTATCATATGGGGAACCATGGGCTTTGAAACCGATCAATTGAAAAAGTGAGATGTATATTGAATTGCATGCCTCCTCGTAAACTAGTACAAAAGGTCCATCCGCATCATATCGGCAGGTGCCAACTGCATGCAGAGCTCAGGTGGGAACTTATTGCGGTGGCCTTTTTTATTGTCAAAGGTGTCTATTAATCACATTATTATATCACTATACCAGACATACATGCAGGGTTTCTCATAAGGTTCCTTTTCAGGAAAATCCTATTTTTTGGAACTGATCAATTGAAAAGGAGAGTGTCATATTTATTAGCATGCCTCCTCGTGAAATAGTAAAATCGGCCCATCAACATCATATCGTCTCCTGCCAATTGGATGTTGACGGAGGAATCCAACTTTAGCTATTTCCGCCCATCTGTAGCCAAGCTCCACATATGGCTGAGCGGTGTGGCATAGTGTCAAACTGGTGACGTGGCCAATTTCCAAACCGGTTCGAACCGTATATCGGTTTTATCGGGTGCGATGGGAAAAAGATGAGTGGGTACTAGTATTGTATGTAAGATTTATTTCTATACGCATGTGGTAAGTATACGTGTTTCGTCTGTAATGTTGACCAAAAATACACGCCCACGACTTACTGTCTTTATAAGCATCAGGAATAAGGTATATAACAGCTATGTCGTAGAACTCAGTATTGTGGCAAAGTCTAGCTTCTTTCAGCCTAACCATAGTTTGTGTTCAAGTTACAATCGAGTAATTCTAATGCGCACGAGTTATCGCTTATCTATTCAGCACGCATCTAGCAGCGGATATACCTTAAAAAGTGTTAATCAGTTAAATAATGCGCTAATATGTGTAGACTGCCTGTTGAAAATTGTTTGTGTCACGGAAGCAACAGCATTCAATCAATTACTCTCATGTTAGCATTCCGTTTGCCATGCGATCATCGAGTCATCTCGTTTATATTCGTTAGACATCCCGGTAATGGTGATTTTCTCCAGTTACACGAGCTATGGATTCGCGCACACGCCTATTGAATTGCGACTATTACCGGTATATAACACAAACTGATACCACAGGTCAACCTGGTTGTTACCTTGTGATATTCGCTTTAAAGACTTATCACAACAGCACTAAGTAACCCACCTCATGTGTAGATGCGCGGGTAACTCCCTCGCTGTGAAATACAGCACCAATGAACATGTGTATTTTGTATCTGAATTGCGACAATTTAACAATCCCTTGGACATCGCGTATACAGATACACACACAGTGACATTCCTCATAAGAAATGCAGTGGGTATGGACAATAACGGAAATGTTGACTTCATATATGCAAATGGGTCAGTGTTAACCTGTTAACCTTTTAATGACCAAGTTTGTTAAAAAAAATGTAAATGTGTACTTATTGAATGCCTATTTGCAGGCCAAGATAAGCCCATTTTTGAAAAATCTCCACTGGAATAACTGTCTCGGTTATCGAGCCAGTCATTCCAATGGTAAATTTGCAAAAAATAGTCTTCTCTTGGCCAGCAAATAGGCATTCCTATAGAGGGCAGTCCTGTCCGGCTTCTTGTGAAATGGTTAATCGATACATTTGCTCAATATAAGTGTAATTTTCTCATGGAATTTGTAGACAACGGAAGATTACTGTTGAAAATTCACCCTCGTGCGTGCGTGCGTGCGTGCGTGCGTGCGTGCGTGCGTGCGTGCGTGCGTGCGTGCGTGCGTGCGTGCGTGCGTGCGTGCGTGCGTGCGTGCGTGCGTGCGTGCGTGCGTGCGTGCGTGCGTGCGTGCGTGCGTGCGTGCGTGCGTGCGTGCGTGCGTGCGTGCGTGCGTGCGTGCGTGCGTGCGTGCGTGCGTGCGTGCGTGCGTGCGTGCGTGCGTGCGTGCGTGCGTGCGTGCGTGCGTGCGTGCGTGCGTGCGTGCGTGCGTGCGTGCGTGCGTGCGTGCGTGCGTGCGTGCGTGCGTGCGTGCGTGCGTGCGTGCGTGCGTGAATTAGTGTGCGTGTGCGTGTGAGGGTGCGTGTGCGTGTGTGTGTGTGCGTGTGCGTGTGTGGTTTCGTTATCGAGCTAGGCATTTCAGTGGTAAATTGTGAAAATATAATTCTTTAAATTTGCAAATTGAGAGTTCTCAAGACCACCATAGAGCTTAACTTAGCGGCAATATGTGTAATTTAAAAAAAAATCAATAATGGCTAAACAGACAATTTAATTAATCTCGGTTTTCGGTTTGAGCATAATTACGACGGTTTGCAAACCGTCAGCATATTGAACCGGTTTACGATGTGAGATCTGTATATCACGCAACTCGAGGCCACCGCCCACGCCTCGCCCGCGTTGAGATCAATCGATTCTCGAACTGCCTGCCTATCAATGTTCAGAAAACTATACAGGTACGCCGTTGAATATGTTGAAACTAATTTGTCAGCTCAGCCCAGCCAAATTAGTTTCAAAATACTCAACATCATATTTATTAAATTGTAAAGACATACACTTCGTACACCAATGTTTAGTCCGTCATCAATTAAGCATTGATGACGAACGCATCCGCGGCATTCATGGCGGCATTGGTTATTACGACATCCTACACATCACGTAGTTGATTATGACGCCATATGTCGATGGACAAACTCGAAAGAGGTATTATATTGGGCGCGTCTTCATTTTATGACTTGTGTTTCCGAAATGTCAGCATGAGGAATACACTAGGCTAAAATGAAACTGATCAATTGAACAAGTTAGATGTAGATTGAATTGCGTGCCTCATCCTAAAATAGTACAAGATGTCCATCAACATCATCCTGCATGGTGCCAACTGGATGCTGAATTCAGGGGGGCACTTATTGCGGTGTTTTTATTGGTAACGTTGTCAATTAATCAAAGTATTATATCAGCCTCCCACAAATACATGCAGGGCTTCTCATGAGGGTACTTTCGAGGGTATATACGCCGACGGTTGTGGCAGTGGGTCCCATGGGCCTCTGAAAATTGCATATATTTTTTAAATACAAATTAATTTCATAGATTCTTGCATTAACGTTACCACAGAAAAACTAACCACAAAACAAACTAGCATTGTATCCCTATAATCCATAGCCATGCCCCCATGGTACTCTCTAATTCTAGTATGGATGGAAAAAACTACATGGGAATCCCCAACTCCGATTTCAGGCAGGGAGCCCACCTCATATATCTAGGTGTGGGGAGCCTCCACAAATTAGATGCCATGCGAAACACCGAGTAGACGTAACTCTAGCAAATGTGATGCGTACGGGTTATGTGATCTCTCTAATGACCTAAATTTCATATGACACTTTGAAAACAGCGTACCCATCCTCGCTATCTTTTGATAGGCCAATGCCAAAATCAATGGATCGTCACAGTCTATCCCGTGTTAGTCCATTATTAATATCCTTTGTTCTGGATGGCACAAATATTAACCTCATTTCTTGTACATTATTTGTGGATTAAAGAGATTGGAATATTGTCATACTCGAATATTTCCATCGCGTGTAATAGTACAGTTTTGAGATGCATCCTTGAGGTACCTGATATTATAAGATTATGGTTACATTGTGGAAATAAGACATGACAAACAGTTAAATGGCGAGAAATAGATAGCAATATTTTATCTATTGCCAAGAGAAATTCATCGATGCACATCAACCGATGACTCAAGACAAATAATTGCAATAGGTATAAGCATTATACACATGATTGCTCAGGCTATATCGTGTTTTGGTCCTTTTCGAGGAACTCGTAGGGCTTCCTCCTCACAAATCGATGGTGAAATACGTTCACATGCTGAAAGGTTGAGATACTTGACAGGTTGCCGACGAAGGAGAGGCTGCTTAGTGCATATACAAACCGTCCGTTGCCATTTAACTTCGATGTGGTAGGGCTCTTTAGAAATACTCAATTTTTGCAACATAGTAACTGTTTTCAACATAAGGCTAATTGTATGCAACTACATTTTATGTAAATATGCATGCACCAATACAGGATTTGTTGATTAAACAGGTTATCGATTAGCAAAATAAGCGCACATTGTATTGCAAGTATCTGTACCGTGTTTACTAACACATTCATCATGACATCATGAATGCCGTCGATAAGTACGGCACGAACGCATATTTGAAGACGGTCTATGCGTTGTTGTACAAATTGTTTGCTTTTACTTTTTAATAAATATGCTGTTGAATATTTTGAAACTAATTTGACTGGCCGCTGTTGCTGCAGCAACAGCACCCAGTCACATTAGTTACACAATATTCAACAGCGGCCCTGAATAGTTGTCAGGAAATTGATAGCTAGGGCATTTGGGGATCGATCTCTCCCAACACGGCGAGGTGTGGGTGAAGCTTAGCTAGTGATTGGCGGGGCATAGCTATAAACGGAAAGGTCCATTGCTATCGTGTCCTAATTCATGTTCTTGGGTTATTAGCGGCATAGAGATAACTGAGCTGGTGAACAATGCATACCTGGTTAAGCTTTACTGGGAGTACTGTGTGCTGGGTCTATGAGTCTTTCACAAATATTTACAATTCAACCAACCGGAAATTGTCGTTCTTAAAACATCACTGTAGCTCTTGTTAATTGTGGACTGATACCAAAATAATTAGTACAATTGTTGAAAAGGTGTCTGAAATCACGAATAGTCACGCCTTGATACAGCTAAGATTGTAAGGGTGGGTAGGACGTCTTGTCCAGCTTTGCCACGGATAACAAATTCGTCATACAGCTATAATCGGTTGCATTATAACGATATAGTAGTGTACGGCTAGATTGGAAAACACACACGCCCACTGATACTCATGGGCAAGTTGAATATCCTTGCCATACTTGCAATGTGTTATCATTGGTTGTGAGAGCAACATTTGTGTCCAATTTGGTGTATGCTTCTCAACTACATTATAGCCAGTGTTAGACACATATATCAGTTCAAGACTTGTGTTCCCCAAGACGAGTTACAGATTTACAGACCGGATTAATGAATCACCATATCATCAATCTAAATAAGAAACCCATTTTCATTAATCGAGCTCCTATCTGTGATAGGGTATGGCTGCAATTCTAAATGATGCGTGCTACCATAAGCATGGTTAATTCATAAGCAGTCAGCTGTACTGAGCCATTGGTTGGTCAGCATGCGTAGCATTGATACATAACAATAGGCAAGAAGACAAATTAACTTTTCTAGAATGGAGCGATCTATTTGGATATATCGAGCAATGTAAGGATGCAAAAAGTGTATCCCCAAACCATGATAGCATACCGGTTCACCCCACCCCAAACTCCTACTAGTAGGCTTTCAAGCAAACAGTAACATACCCAGTACATGCATATATATATACACATCAAATCACATTCCAAGGACGCATACATACAAATACGCGATTAGTTGCTGGTCTGGCACTCCGGACTAACTAATTATGTGAGCGTCGTTTGTATCATATCTGTGGGCAGGCAAAGAAACGCGAGCTAATAATTCAGCTGCCGAAACTCTATATATGTAAAACTACATATGTAATACAGCAAATATGTCACCAGCCATTCTATGTAAGGTCTATATGTGAGTCCTTCATGTTGAATACAGTTGAGCATTGTCGTTCCATTATCTGTGCTTGAAAGTGAATTTGAATAGCACGCTTTTGTGCATTCCGATTGTTGTTATCTATCGGGCGCTATGCGCAAACGGTGTATTTGCCCTATAGGGCATCACGTGGACAAGGCAACTAGGCATTGTTGCTATACGTCTTCACCAGACTCACATCTGTTTCATTTAGATTCGGCCTGACAGCCATTCGTATAACCTCTAAACGGCTGTCAGTCTAACAGCATAGATCATCCTTTTACGATATCGACTTGTGGAACTGATCAACATTGAGTTGGCAGCTGTGACTGTCAGATGAGAACTAGATATTGGAGATACACTAATGGGAGAGAATGCATGCACATAGACAGAGTTATTGCCATCAGTTTGCAGAATCATATTGGAATAAGATAATATTTCTAATGAGCCTGGTGGTAATTGAGACTTGATTCTCGCGTGCGGCTCTAGTCTAAAGCTTGTATATCACTATCGGCTGGTAGTACTCGCTTTACAAACGTGGCTGGCTGTGGTAACTAATAAGTATTAGTCAATGCTGTTCTTCACAATTGACTAGCTACTAACCGACTCCAGCTCTGTAGAATGGCATGTCTCTACCTCGTCGGAACACAATGAACTTGTCAACCACCCAGCCGTAATTCAGGCATTTCTTGCCACCAGAACATTGTATTGTGCCATCATCGTAATGCCAACCCTATGGGTGGATGATTACATCGATTGATTTTCATATCCTTCTAAGACGCTAAGAAACACACCGATAATTCGGCGATACAGTAGCGTGCAGCAAGACTCCATTTCGTCTACGTATAATCGGACTGAGAGATGGACTACATCATATGAATGCCTTCCTACACACATTCTGCGACCCTGATAACGCAACTTACTGGACTGGTGCTAGGTCGATACCGGGAAGGTATAGGCAATGCTTTCACTATATCGGTCCGGCATCGGCCCAGTAGGCTGCGTTATAGGAGGAGAATTGTTGCGTGATAATGTTGCATAGATCTACACTAATTTCAGTGAAACGAATCCATGCATAGAAGCGTCAAATGACCACATACAGTTAATCACAGCCTACTGCTACGTTAATCAATAGACGTTGCGCTATTTGTTAATCATCGTACTGCGTGCCATCTTCATGATGTATGCACTCTATAACATTGGTCTCCGTTATCGAACAACAGATGGTTCATCGATTCTTCCTATATTCTACAGACAATGTGAGTCATTGGAGATGATATGAAACATGGCTTCGGTTAGTCATGCAATTCCAACTACGAAAACACCGCATCGCAGATTACTCCTGCACACAGTGAATATTGCCCATTTCTCTCATTTGACATTGAAACATAGAGAAAATAATAAAAGCATAAATTAATATATTTACCTGGCAGCTGAGCTCCTATCAAGGAGACGGTGTGCCTGTATTGTAAGTGTAAGGCCACTACACGTATCCATCGCAATGTATATGTAGGTTATTGCTCGTATGGTTACTCGATGTCTTCGAATACACATGATTAACGTGTGCTTATATTAAATAAAGGCAATTACGCAAATTAGATGCGAGGTAATTTGCGAGGAATTATAGGCATAGAGAAAAGCATGTATTCTGATTTCGCAAGCCCCTTGTTTTACTGGCGCAATACGAGGACGATGCTGTTTATTTGAGAGACAATTTGAATGCGTGTTGTTGTAGCGAGTTGAAACAGCTATGACACTACTTGAAACTATTCTCAAAATAAAATGCACATTTGTAATTATGTTCTTATAAAATGTTGCTAATGAGCATCTTTGAATTGCTCATACATAAGTAAAGGTGCATAGCCGATTAAATTGTGTTCTTAAATGAAAGGAAATGAAAAATATCGTTAGATAGAGAACGCGAATTAAGTATAAATTAATATCATGTTGTGGCGCAATTGAATTGGAGGAACGAGTCCCTCATTCAACTTCACAACTAAAAAAATCGTGGTAATTTATATTGTATTACATAATCATATATTAAGATTTATTTCGTTTCATTGCATCGCGGTACACACGATAAACCTCTATCAGCATATAATATTAACCACTTTATTCTCAATCATCTCGGGTGTGAATATTCACCTTTACTTGCTAGGTGTAAAGTATCCCTCACATTTGATGGACAAACAACAATTGGGTTAAACAATGTTATCGCGTTTTGTCAATTCTGAGACTGGCGGTAAGTAAGATAATTCGTACACGCACATCCTCCGCACATATAATCACCCACCCATATATAGTAGTAGTAGTAGTATTAGTAGTAGTAGTAGTAGTAGTAGTAGTAGTAGTAGTAGTAGTAGTAGTAGTAGTAGTAGTATATATATATATATATATATATATATATATATATATATATATATATATATATATATATATATATATATATATATATATATATATATATATATATATATATATATATATATATATATATATATATATATATATATATATATATATATATATATATATATATATGAACAGGCACGTACGATGGCAAAGCCAGTGTCTATAAACCAAGACTGGCGGATCTCGCATTGGCCCCAAAAGGGTGACAATGTCACGACTTTTGCATCACGCTATGGGGAATGACGCATGCATCATGCGAATACAAATATTGATAGATGACGATGTTGGGTAATAACATATTACATACCTGAGGAAAAAAGTATTTCTTATCCTGTTTGTGCACATTTCAAGTACTTGACAGAAATGCCAAGCATGACAAATATAAATAACTGACGATAACGAATTAGCATTAACCCGGATTTTACAACTCGTCATATTTATTATTTGTTTCCATATCCAAGATCAAACATGTCAAGAATTGTTTAATGTTATACATTATTTTGCCACTAGTAATGTAGGATATCATGTATAGTGTGCAAACGAAATAAATCATTAACGGCAATTATTCATCTTGTGAATATGTTGATACAATCTTAAAGCAACAGCAAGTGGTCAAGCACATTTACGAAAATTTGTTTCATTTTGAAAATAGATTTGCTGGACATATGTAGTTTGGAATTCAGAATGAAAATATCTAAGCCGATTTCAAATACGATCATTGCCACTAAGGAGAATGTATGTTTTCAGCAGAGGTAGTGTATCCTCTTACTAGCTACTGGGTCATCGCGATATTACGAAAAGATTGAATTAAGCCAATCTGATCGGTTTGGCTACACAAAGGCGCATTATCATCTACGCGTTTTTCTTCTTCCTCTTCTTCTTCCTCTTCTTCTTCTTCTTCTTCTTCTTCTTTATCTTCTATTTCTTTTTCCTATGCGTCTTCTTCATATGCGTCTTCTTCTTCTTCTTCCTCCTCTTATCCTTCTTCACATTCCTCTTCTTCACATTCCTCTTCTTCACATTCCTCTTCTTCACATTCCTCTTCGTCTTACTCGTCTTCATCTTTGTCTTCTTCCACTTCGTCTTCTTCGTCGCCGTTATCGTCTTCTTTCAGAGTAGCAAAACAAGCATAACAGCAAAAAACAGTTACAATAACAAAAACAACAACATCTGCAACACCAATATAGCAACAGTGTCATCATCATCGGCGTCGTCGTCGTCGCGATTGTCGTCGTCGTCATCAGCAGCAGCAGCAGCAGTCGCAGATGTAGCGGCAGCAGCAGCAGCCGTAGCAGCAGCGATAGAAAGAACAGCAACATCCACAACAGCCACAACAACAGCAATAACAACAACCTCAGCAGCAGCAAGTCAACAACAGCATGAGCCACAACCACAACAACAACAACAACAACAACAGCACCACCACCGCCACCAAGAACCAACAGCACCACTACCACCACCACCACCACCACCACCAACAACAACAACAACAACAACAACAACAACAACAACAACAACAACAACAGCTACTACTACTACTACTACTACTACTACTACTACTACTACTACTACTACTACTACTACTACTACTACTACCGCATACATTTAAAGGAATAGTAAAATCACAAATAATCCGTTTTCACAGGAATTCGAGTGATAGGAAAAACTTTGAAGAAGCGTGCTCTACCCTATTCAAAGCCCTCACACCACGAGGTTACTCCTCACGATTCTTGCGCAAAATCAAATCTGAAACATTGGACGGCTTGGAAACCATTCCAGATAACGCCTCAAATCGTCGGCCTACACAAATTTCTCATAATCATCCGATTATAGGTGTAGGCGAATCTCGCAAATGCGGAAAGAAAAGGTGCAAGTTAGATGAATTTCTCCCAAACCAGAATACTTTCACGAGTTTTCAGAACAAAAGGGAGTTCCAACTTCAGTCTAATCTAGATTGTGACTCTGAAAATGTTATTTATCTAATTTCATGCAAATTGTGCCAAAAACATTATGTCGGCGAAACCAAATGTCCATTAAGATGGCGGGCAACTCGACACCTCTTAGATATTAGGCTAGAGGAAGACACACATGTTTCCGAACTCCTGACCATTTAGTCCTTCGTGACTTTGAAAGTATGCCAAATGAACAGCCACCCCTTTCAGATATGGCAGAGGAAACTGATAAACAAAGAACACTTCGAAAATCGTTTTGGATTAAAGCACTCGAAGCACAGTGGCCAAGGGGAATACACTCGGACCCAGGCTTATCTGATCAACGTGACAATATTCCATTCATTCTGACCTATAATCGGAAAAACGTTGAAATTTCCAAAATCTTGAAAGATGAGTATCAAAACCTACAGGAGAAACTGAAACAACCCTTTAGCATGCGTCCAGTAATTGCGATTAAGAAAAATCCGAATCTACGTGACATCTTGGTAAAAGCAAAACTCAAATAGCTATCCAGAATATCCATCTCAATCATTCAACATTAACCCTTGCATGATTATCAGCCAAACACGGTCAATTTAGTGATCTTGGGCAATGCCCATTTGCCGGCGGGGATTGGAGTATTTTTGAAAATATACTGCTGTAATGACTGGCTCGGGAACCGAGACAGTCGTTCCAGTGGCATACTCTCGGGAATGACCTTGTCTGTGCCTGCAAATGTACATTAAATAAGTAAGCGAATATTTGGATTCTACTGAACAAATTGAACCAGTAAAGGGTTAACATTAATGCCATATGTCTTTCCTCAAACAAAATGACAAATCTCAGGCAGTAAGATAAACCAAAATATCTTAAATTTTTGAGTTTGTTTAATTATTGAAGATTCTGAGCCAGTGCGTTGACAATATTGACTACTACTACTACTACTATTTCTACTACTACTATTACGACTACTACTACTACTACTACTACTACTGCTGCTGCTGCTGCTGCTACTACTACTACTACTACTACTTTTATTTTTTATTTATTTTTTTTGAAAAACCGACGCTGACGCAGTCGGACAAACTTCACGGAGGAACTCCTTTAAAAAGGCTTGCAAACCGCCAGAAAAAAACCTGGTGAACTAGTAATCATGATTAATATTACACCGAAACAATGATAAATAATGAGCATTACTACCATCTATAAATACATATGGCTTAAAAAGTATCGATACAAAACAATAGGCTGATAAAGCTCCGATAGCAAAACAAAACTTAACAAAGCATTACTATTCAACCCAGGTGTAGTAGTAGACCCGTGTGGCGAGTGCAACTATCCAACAAATGAAAAGTGCCTTGTCAATCTATGACAAATAAGTCAATCATTGACGCCAGTGGGCTGATTCTCTAAAGATCAGCGGGCGTAGTAGCATTTGGGTAGTATAATACATATAGTCGGTAGAAAAATTTCATAAAAATTGACGGCGCTCTTGTTTACATTTTCAATTTACTTTATTGTAAGGTTTTGTAAATTACCATTCAATACATGGGTGGTAGTAGGCCCGTGTGGCGAGTGCAACTATTCAACACATGAAAAGTGACTCATCAATCAAAGACAAATAAGTCAATCACAGACGCCAGTGGGCTGAGTCTTTAAAGATCAGCGGGCGTAATAGCATGTGGGTGGCATAACATATATAGTCAGCAGGAACATTACAGAAAACTAGATGGAAATAGATGGCGCTCTTGTTTCCATTTTTGATTTACTTTGTTGTAAGGTTTTTTTAATTACCCGGGAACAAATAACCCTATAAAACTCTGTGCAAATTCCTAAAATTACCTGGGACAATTTTATAATTCAATGGCAACTTACTTTATCGATTGATTATTAAATTACCCCAGTCTGTTTATTTGTTAACATGAATTATTAAACATAGCAATATCAAAGTGCAGACTAAAATGAATTACATGACACAGATTAATTAAAAGACGCAGATAATTCAGCTGTAGTAATTAAATGATTTAAGCTAGTGCAGGCTCATTTATTTTTACAGCACCCAACTATATTGAAACTATGTTTGTTTTGCACCATATGTCCTTGAATACTTTTTCTTTACCATGCTGCTTTAATCTAAAATATTCGCAAGGAATATGCTTCAGCAGCAATGAACGAAATATTGCCTTTATTGCTCTATTGTGATTGCCCATAGATGGATTTTTCGTCTGTGCACACCGATGTTTCCAAATGGCCCAAACACCTATGGTTTGTATTGTTATTAAAATAGTCCTTTCAGACTTTACGATATTTACACCGCTCGATCCAAATTCTCTTAATAAGACTACATGCGTGTCTAGAACAATGGGCATCGCTCCAAATGTTGCCAAGATTTGGCTGATATAGTCCTAAAATTGTGAGGATATTGGACATTCCGCAAATAAATGCTCGATTGTTACCTCGTCTGTTTGACATAAGTAACACCTATCAGAAGTCGTAATATTGCGCTTGTATGTCAAGTGTCCCACCCATAGCCGTCGATGTAGTAATTGCCACAATAAATCACGAGCCATATTTGGTATGTATGGAGAATGTAAGATTTTCCATACATTTTTCCAACTGGATGGTTTATAGCTTGAGTCATCCCATCTCCTAATTGCTATGGGAGGTGTTACTTGTTTTCGTCCCATACTATGGTACCATTCCTTGGATCTCATCTTGTATTTTAACATCTCATCATCAAGAACTAATGCGGGTTGTGGAGTCAAACTATTATTATTTACATTTGGCAGACGAAACCATTCAATTGGTACAGCATGTTTTATTTTATTTAGCAACCGCTGGATATCTATATGCCTCATATGTGTTTTTCTAGCTACTTCTTGCATTGAAATCCATCTACGTGTTTGAGGGTGTATCATATCAGATAAATGTTGAATGCCATACATTGCAAAGGACGGTAGATACAGTACTGCATTGTTATAACATATATTACTATTGCCCCACAATTGCTGTTCTAGTACTTCCTTCCAGCACGTAGGTGGAGGCATGTATCTGTCAAATATGTCTAACTCCTTAACTTGATCTTTAAACACATCTGGTATCATTTGGCTATTCGGAGGTGGGTTCTTTGAGGTAAAAACATGCTCCGCCAGAAATGGTTCTACAATTCTCTCCATGAGAGCTCGTGAAACACATGCCCACGTCTCATCTGATGTAATAAGATCATCCACAAATTGTAACCTTAAAGAAACACATTTCACTTTAATATCAATTAAATCAAGTCCTCCTTCTAACATAGCATTATTGAGAACACGATGGGAAACTAAATGATTCTTTTCTTCCCATATGAATGACAATATCAACTCATTAACCTCCTTGTCTACATGTGTTGGCATGTGCACAACATATGCTGTATACCATAGCCCAGATAATGCCAAGTTGTTGACAACAAACACTCTACCAAAGATTGAAAGACGACGACGCTTCCTATTTGTTAATATTCTCTTAAGCTTAGATACTCGTTCATTCCAATGTTGTATTGTATTCGGTTTCCTGCCAAAATAGATGCCTAAAATCTTAATGGTATCATTAGACCAATTGATTTCAAGTGGCTGGTCATTCCGCTCTTTCCATGGCCCCACAAATAATCCTTTGGATTTTCCTTTATTGATTTTCAAACCAGATGCATTTTGGAACTGTTCTAGTACGTGGTTTAAAATTGCAAAATCATTGTAAACACAGTTGTGTCATCAGCATATTGTGACAGCTTAAGTGTTCTTTCTATGCCACACATACATATGCCTTGAACGTTATTATTTTGCCTCAATGCTATGCCAAGTGATTCCATCACAATAACAAATAACAATGGCGATAGGGAACACCCCTGTCTAACCCCACGTTCTAAGACAATTTCTCTGGATAATTGATTGTTGACTAAATAGCTACTCTTGATATCCGTATAAAAAATCTTAACCCATTTAATAAAGTGTGAGCCTAACCCAAACGATTGCAAAGAATTTAAATGAAAATCCCATTCCACACGGTCAAATGCCTTTTCATTGTCCAAGGCAATCACACCTGAAGGGCTGCTATCCTTCTCAACCAATTGTATAAGGTCTCTTATTACCATGGTATTGGTTAGAATTGTCCTCCTGGGTACAGCACATGTCTGCTCTGTTCCAATGATTTCTCCTAAAACACTACCTAGTGTCCATGTTAGTGCTCTGGATATTATTTTGTAGTCTACACATAGTAGAGAAATTGGTCTGTAGTTCTGAATTAGACGCCTGTCATTTCCTTTATTTATTAGCCTTATGTATGCCCTAGACATAGTTGGTGGTAAATGGCCTTTCTAAAAGATGTCAGTGCCTAATTCTTCCATTATTGGACCTACACGGTGCCAAAACGTTTGGTAAAATTCAACTGGAAGGCCATCACACCCCGGTGATTTTTCTAGTTTCATACCTTTAAGGGATTTAGTTAAATCTTCTTGTGTTAAGGGTTGATCACAAAATTCACTGCCTGTGTCTGACACCTTTTTGTCTATATTTGCTAACAAATGTGCATCTTCGTCAATTCCCTCTGACTTGTACAATGACTCATAGTAATTGCATACAATAGGACTCATTTCATTGTTGGTAAAGACGGTTGAACCATCCGGCATGTTTAATGAGCACATCACATTATCTATTGCCCGTGCTTTTTCGAATGTACACAAATATCGGGTTGGCTTTTCCCCTTCTGCGTGCATCTGGGCTCTTGCTCTAATTTTTGCACCCTCAAACTCATATTGTTCTATATCTCTTATTTTACTTTTAATTTTAACCAGTAATTCATAATAATTATCTTCACCATTATTTACTTTAGCATTAATTTTCATCAGTGATCGATGAAGTGTTTTCTTGCGTGTGCGTATTTCCTGTGCGTTTCTAATAGCATACTTTGGGAAACATACTTTAAATCCAGTTTTACATCCTCTCACCATCGCAATGTGCTCTTATATGATGCGTTCCTATTAATCCAATGTTGCCAACAACTCTCTATATTATTCTTATAAACTTCTTCTCCCAACAGTGTTGTGTTTAATTACCAAAACCCGACCCCTTTTGGTACCCAGTCAACATTGGCAAAGGTTACACAAACCATGTTATGATCGGTGAATGCAACTGGCTTAATATTAACATCTCTCCAGTACCCTGTTAACAAACTATTCACATACATTCTGTCGATCCTTGAACCAACTTTACCATCTACCGAAAAACATGTAAGATCTTTACCATGAGGTTTTGATATTCTATAGGTGTCAACTAAATTTTCATTATCACATATTTCTTTTAAGAGTCTATGTGATGTATCAGTATAAGTTGAAGTTGCATTCCTGTCATTTTCTTTGTCTATGACACAATTAAAGTCACCACCCATTACTAAGTTTTCAGTGATGTTATCTAGTGCTGTTTTAGACATCTCCTTAAAAAAATGACGACGTAGTTGATGAGATGCAGGTGCATATATACACAGCAACGTGATACGTGTTTGTTGTATATCTAGCGTGACTCTCACCCAGCAACCATTTGCACCTGATACTGAAGAGATTATATTTACATAGGCTGAACAACGAGGGAGTATAACTATTGCTACGCCTGCACTATTATCTTGAGATAACGAATAACATATTCTGGATCCAGAAATCTTTTCTAATTTATCGTATGATTCTGATTTCTGAATTTGTGTTTCCAAAATCAAAGCAATGCCAATCTGCTCATTTTTCAGAGTCTCTAGTAAGTGATGTTGATGTATGTCACTATTTAAGCCTCTACAATTGAGTGTGCAAATTAGCATACAAGGTAATAAAATGCTGTGTAAAACCGCCATTATTAAGCTAACTAGATTTTGTTTTTTTCGACCCTCTCTTAGACCATTTACCTATTTTACTCACAAACGCTGCATTACTTAGCTCAACTTTTTCCAAATGCTTATATTTTAATATGTCTGAATCATGACGCAGATGCCGATAGTTAACACCATTTGCCGTCACATATGGAACTAACACCTCCCCTGCCTCTGACCTGTACATGACCATTTCATCAGGTGATTTAGAACACTGCGTTTGAATGGAGATATCAGATGCAGCGACTGACATATTATCGTCTTCTGTATCACTTTCCTCTATTTATGATTCATAACTCTCTCCATCTTTCTGTCGCTTTGTTCCACTCAATCGATCCGAGACACCAATTAATGTCTCTATATTATTTAAATCATCTAGATTGAGTGTACTCATCGGAAAATCAAAGTTAAATTCCGTATCTTGCGACCTGAATTTTACTTGTCCTAAATTAAAACTCTCTTCCAGAGCGTATTGAGCATCATCTTCAACGTGTGTGGAATTAGCCTCTCTGACATCAAACTTGGATTGACGTGTTACTGGAGTAAGACTTAGCCCCTCATCTAGAACCTCTATTTCATCGCCTGCATCTACAGCGATTGGATTCTTAGTTTTTTCCCCATGCTTCTTATTAACATGGAGTTCAGCTACAATCTCAGCAACTACTGGTTCGATGACATTTTCCTTAGCAACGTGCTTCCCATTAGTATGGATTTCAGCTACAATCTCAGCAGCTACCGGTTCTATGACATTCTCTTTAGAGACAACTTGCTCTGCATTTTTATCAGCACCATTTTTGACATATTTGTTCCGCGGGCATCATCACTTAAAATGATCAGATGATCCACAAACTAGACATTTGTTTTCGTTAGGACAATCTGTTGCAAGATGTTCTGTGCTTAAGCAGATTCTACACTCTTTGATTTGCCCCCTGTACCATAATGGCAAGATAAATCGACCATCTATGGTGACCTTGCTTGGGAGAGCTTGGTCTACCTTTTCAAACCAAATTCTTCTGATGCCATTTTCTAAGGTTCGATCAAATGGATAGGTCTCGTGTTCTACTTTGTCCACTGTGCGATACTTGATCAATTCAGTGATAACCCGTTCATCTGGGATCTCTAATGGAACATTCATCTTGACTAATAGACGATCAGAATCTATTTCCTCCACATTACACACCTCACCCTTCAAGACAAGGACCTCGTCGAGCAACTTTTCCTTCACACTTTCATTAACTACGGTGACATTCCATACAGATGTGGAAACATTAACGAGACCTTGAAGGACCCGTGGCCCTGCCCCAACTACATCCTTCAACCCATGATACACCTCAATTGCCGATACACCCCGAGCCTTTGTCGTGATGTGAAGACTCAGGGTACACTTATATGAGGTTGCCATGGTGTTTTATAAAAAGAGGAACCCCATACTACTACAATATATAATACAAATATATAACACCAAGACGTCGGGGAAAGAGCTAAACACTAAATAAATAGTGTCCCCTTTTTAAACCCTGACATCTACCAACAAATATACGAATAGAGAGTACAGTCATATATTTGTTAGTTTGAACCACTTTCTAAGTGGTTCACTAACACCTAACCGATTAAAGTGGTTTCCTAATGCATACTAGCATATTACAGTCACATATTTGTTAGTCTGTTCGAGTTGACCGTGGACAGCCAACTGACTATAAGGATGTATATAAGTAAAGAACTAGGCTTGTGCTTACAAATGACAAAGGAAGTAAATCCACTCACTCAAGCGATCTTCCCAAATATACTGCACTAGCCTACGAACTATAGAAATAGCAGACCGGCGCGGGGAGAAATGTATTGCATTGACCACAGTAAGAGGAGCCCTATTAAATGGCGGAAAATGGGGACACAAAATGCGCTCCAACCAAGACAAAGATTTACAAATTAAACATAAAGTTTGAAAGGAAATACTAATACGAAATATATGTATACAATTTATCTACAAAATCGCGCTAGAAACTAGCAAATTCGGGCAGCAGTACTACTACTACTACTACTGCAGCATCAGGATAACCGGCAGACGACGAACAACAAGTATGGTCAAGTTTCAGGCGCCCATCTAAATGCAAATCGCTTGATGATTCCATCAGAAATGCGTTGCTTTCTTTTATCGAAACCAAACACGAGAACACGGAGTGTAAGACAATTAGAGATGAGGATGCGCAGTTTATACGTTCACAACTAGGAACCGTCAACTTGCCGTCAGCGTTGAAGGTATTTACAAAGAAGTTGTTTGCAATCACACCATCTTCAAAATACAATGTATTCTTATAGCATAGGCACAAGTTGCTTCAAATTGTACAACTACCACCAATAAACTAATAACAATTGTTGATATCATCAAATATGTTCTTGTTTTACGATAAGTGAATGCACGCTAAAACAAGTGGTCTGTTAAGTATGGCGTAAATGAGTTAGTAAAGGCATGATTATGGACAATATATCAACTAGGTAAGCAGACAGATGTACTTGTAATACACATATGCTACCATTTCCAACGATGCTTGTTTAAATCGAGCGATTCCTGGACTTTGCCCAGTAGGTTATCAAGAGTAACATCTTAAATCAAACATTGTCGGAAAAAAACTGCCTGGCAATGGTCGTGAACAATGCAACTCGTGTACTGTATCGCGAATCGACCGGACGGGTACTGGCCGTCCCAGTCAAGCTGGGTATGGGCCGCCCGCCCTGGATTCGTTCCCAAAAGCGCACACACCCCTGGGTAGGGTAATAGGCGTGTTTTGGCCTATACGAGAGTTAGAACACATGGGCCCACGCACGCGCTCTGACGATTCCTCGACGACACGTGTGTCGAGATTGGGAGCGAGTGTGTACCTATAGTGAACAGCGTCGGTACTCGTAAATATCCATAATTCAATTACTTTCGTTGTTCTTGGCATTAATCAAGACCAGGATTTGACGAGCTTTTCAAAACTGCAAACCATTTTAAAATCTGTCCAGAAATGGCCGAGTTATCATCGAAGCTCCCAGTCAAAACATACTTTGAATATTGCTATAACATCGCAATCGCGTATGTGTACGTAGCTAAACACGCAGTGATTTGTGGGCACGTGACCTCCTACGTCACTGCAAATATATATACATATCGTAATACATAGTTATATGTGTATACGTCACAGTATTCTAGCACGCTGATTGGTTGGTATAGCGATCTCTGGATTGTTCAAGCAGCCAGCTCTGGCGTCCCAGCAAGTATAAAGGGGGGTGGGGTGGCATTCGAAGATCAGGAGCATCGTCGGCGTGGAGGCCGAAGAGTCGAGAGCTGACTGGAGGTGTGGACTAGACGAGTGGACCGGATTACCTGCTGATAAGAAAGATACAGCACATCCCCCGCGGTTACATATCGACTTTGAGCTCACCACGCGTAAAAGCAGTTGTCGGCTAACACGCATATATTCAATTAGACGGCCATCCGGGAGCAATAATAAACTAAAGTTGGGTTCACATTTTCGAATACCTATAAGCGGAACTTTCTGCGGGAGGGTCCTTGTGACCCATTATGTAAATTCTACATAATGTAGAGCAGCGATGTTTCTTTGTGGATGACTCGCCGGATCTGCCGACCACGCCGAAAGTGGGCTTCAACCACCGGTAGCTATGCGACGCACCACGTGTCTTTATATGTACACGCATTAATTACATTTGTATAAGTAATCCTCTCTGTAAATGGGTTATGATTAACGTGTATACTTCCGTCGCCGGATGGAGAACGTTCTTCACACCGTTTAAATCCGGATTTAGTTATAGAGCTGATCTAGTAGACATTACTTCATTGCTCTGTGTTACCGTCCGGAGTTTGTGCCATCGCATCGAGGAGTCAGCATGCGGAGACCCATCTGCGGAAACCAGCTACGGAGATTTGCATGCGGAAACCTTCCATCCTCAGGGAGCATGTCAACTCGCCCTATGTGTATGTAGCGCCTCAATGTCAGTAACATACTTGCCTGTTCCGTCCAATTAACTACTAGGTACTCAAGTAACTATACCTATTATATTTCATCGTCATAATTCTCGTCCGTATAAGATACTGATGACTAACAGGTATCGTACCGGACTTAGGACGCAATTTATGATTTCTTTGTTATTGTTCATAGTATCCTTGTTAAATATGGGTGCCTTGACTAACCGCACCGTTATAGGTTACTGACCTTAATATACGTACTACCTTATTTAAATCAGTCTGTACAACTGCGATATTGTTGTATTGTAATGGTTAGTTATGTATATGGCAGTTAACCATTCAGTTCATATGTTTGCTTATTTTGTAGCAAACTTGGACCGCAGTACGCTAGGAAATACTATACAGCAACAATATACGCATCACTTATTCCCACCACCAACAATTGTACACTGAGGTCGCAGGCAGTGCTCTAAATAGTTGAGCCCGGCATGCTATCGACTAACCTTACTAATTCAGCTCAATAGGATAGGTTAATAGTGGTTAGCGGCAATTTCTTCATTAGCAGACGTGTAGTGCATGCCTCTTTTCCGGCTGTTACGGTAATCTAGCCCCGCACTCCGGCAAGTGTGTGTACAATTGGCCAAATACCTATAGGGCCTCACATTTATCAAGTTAGTGTCTCTTCCCACGATCCATCAAGCCGCCAGGCTTTTTAATTGTTTGGATAACCCCACCTGCGCGGTGGACTGATCCAACTCTGGGAAACTATTGACAGTTTTCGAGCAGTGACGGCCAAAGCGTGGGTTCACATCCATCTCCCCCGTATCCTCGGATACTTGATAGTTAGATACTTTGCCAAAGCAGGAAATCACTGCGAAAACATATAGTTATTATTGTAGGATGATATTTTATTCCCGGTCCGCAGTGCATATTGGGCATATTGGAATATACGCCTAACGACAGGTCAAAGATTAGGTTCATAGGATTGGTGACGGACGATACGCGCATCTCTACCCAACTCATTGTAGTGTCTGGGCAATATCTTGGAATCTACCACGCCCAGATGGGAGGGCGTTGGCCGGTGGGTGGGTGGGCGGGCGGATGGATGGATGGATGGATGGATGGATGGATGGATGGATGGATGGATGGATGGATGGATGGATGGATGGATGGATGGATGGATGGATGGATGGATGGATGGATGGATGGATGGATGAGTGGGTGGGTGTGGGTGTATGTGGATGGATGGATGGATGGGTGGGTCTGTGGGTTGGTGGGTTGTTGGTATGTGTGCGTAACCGGTGGATGGGTGGGTGGGTATATGTATGTCGCTGGCTTGGTGGGTAGGTGTGTGGGTAACGGGTGGATTGGTGGGTGGGTGGGTGGATGGATGGATGGATGGATCGATGGATGATGGATAGATAGATGGACCGCCAGTATGTGTGTGAATAGATAGACTTACCATCATGGAATACTGTCGAGACAGATGAACTACGTTGCAAAATGCCACATACTTTAGACAAATAGCTAGTCTTCATTTGGATGAGATTGGAGAACTAAGGTTTGTGTTTTATTGGCAATTCTTGGTCCTACTCGGTTCAACAATTGCTGAAACTGGTCTGAGAGTTGATGAAGATGATGAAGACGTAAATGAATGTGATGATGAAAGGTAAATGAGTGTGTATATATATATCTTCGATATTGTGCACATGCACTGTGATTTTATACGCAGTGGCTTCACTAGTCGATGAAGATGATGAATACGTGAATGAATGTGTTGATGAAAGGTAAATGAGTGCGTGTATATGTATTTGTTATAGTTTACATGCACTGTGATTTAATACGCATGCGCTGTGTTTCAATTGCCTAACAGTCGTGTAGGCGGAGCGGTGAGTCCGTACTTGTTGAATAATAACATCTATGAAACAAGGATGTAATTGCGTACATGATGAATCTCGACTATAGTTAGGAATGCCATTTATACACATGTCACTCAAGTACAGCGTAAAACAGTCCACAATAGTTCGATTCATTTATCAGAAATGAGTAAACACCGTGTACCAGGAAGGTTATAATGTAATTCAATGTAAAGACCATACTAGTGAAAGTATATGACTACGTTTTATAAACGCCTAATAGGGATGTACACTTAACCAATTCATTCTGAATAGTGGAATCGATGAGGAATGTTAACCATCTCTAGTTCAAGTTCTCGAAAATGTGTCGATAACAATGCACTTGAAAGTTGTTGCTCTTTTGATGTTGGTCACCGTGAGGGGTGGTTGCCATAGCGACAACAACAACACACAGCAGCGAGTTTGGATGCATTAGTAAGCATTGGTAACATACTGTGTACGCAGTTTGAATCGCTATATGTTGTAATAGATGAAAGGGGAAAATTGAAACCCTATATTGCCTAGGCATGTTGCGTACGCAACAACATCTAGCAATGACAACATTGTGTAGCCCTGTTGAGAAAACGAACTATGTAGAATCAGCATGGATGATTCTGTTTAGACAAATATTGGTTTGTGAAACTAAAACTATGCAATTGAAGAACTAAAATATTCAATTAGCTATGCTGAAATATATTCTAGTCAAAATTGAATTGTCGGAAAGATAACCTCCTGAGCTTTACCATTTTAAATCATTTTGATTACAAGTGTGTGTGCTGAAAGTTAATTACGTTTATAGAAATTTGGTCTCAAATTCAAGTATAGCATTGTATTTTGGCCATGCCATTTGTGCATGGGATGGAGCCAACGTTTGGATGGCAATGCGAATGCACGTGGGCATAATACTCCACTATGTGTTCGCTGAATCATTCCATACGTGCAGTACAGCGCTTGAATTCCCATTATCTCTATATTACATTAACATAGATAGGCGTTCGAGACAATAGAGTATGAATGACGTCAGCAATATTTCAAAACACAAAACGGAAACAAAACTAAAATTATTTATCAACCGTATTGTTTTTGGCACCAATATGTCTCATAATGTCTGACTCAGGATTGCAAAATGTGTATTGGAACCTGCTGAGTATGTGTCATCAGTGTACTAACTCGCACCTAAAGCTATATTAGGGCACAGTTTCAAGGAATAAATAAGTGGAAGTTGACTGATTTAGAATGAGTTCATGATGCTGACGGGGCCAGACACACGGCACTTGTTGTACACCTAGAAGAGACTGCATACTATACTTTAATGTGTTGTCAGCCTAGAAAAGGCGATGTTCTGATTCAAATCAGTACCTTTCTGTAGCTGGCTTCAGCCATCACATTTCGGCTACAGCCTAAAGCAGCTCTTGTCTAATTTCGACCACGTGTATACAAGTCGGAAACATGTATCTTTTTACGTGACTCGAGTGTATGTTTGATAGCCAATAGATTCTAACATCGGCTAAGTTTGAATAGCCAGGCTACACGGTACATTGCGTGTTAATCTATCTTAGAGTCAACCCGGTTAGCTCTATGGTTGTATTCAGTACCTTATGTATTTGTTTATTTTGCGAATATATGTGTCAGTGTACGTTTATGCAAGACTTTGTGTGTCTCGTTTATTTCAAAACTACACTAACGACGCGCTGGAAAAAACATCCAGCCCGTGCATGTAGCTTCTCGGTCGTCAGTCAGATAGGTCCAGGGCAATTCTGTATAAATATCGTCCATCTCACCATATACTGGACGAGGCAAGTGAATGGCTAATTATCTACATTCCAGAATCATCGGCCGTTGTCACAGCAACCTTTAACATCAAGTCTCGATCCTAGATAGGATCGACGCCATAATCAAAGAGTAGATAAGGTTCCTGAGAACAACATTTTGTAAATTACGAAAGCAAAAAGTGTACAATGTGTGCGATAAACGTATCCGTTGCCCATTTCCGTCATAAAATCTAATCAATGTTTTCTACGATTTATTATCGCTTTCCGTCTGTGAGATACGTCTCCGTCGTTCGTTAAAATCGGTCACGCAGCGATTTCTTCGTGCTGGAATAGTACACGGATAGGATATTTCTATCATTGAAGTGGCATAATTAAAAGTAGTCCACGCGGTGACTACGAGGGACTCGTTATGAGTCAATCGTAGTCCCCGTGTGGACTAACTTAACAGATTCAATGGGGTGTTAAAACAGCCATAGGTAATGTATGTTATTGAGTGCCGCCGTATCTTGCCCACCTGCATAACACTCACGGTTAGGTCTTTAGTGTGAGCGCGTCCTTGTATACGGATAAGAGAGCTTACTCGGGTCACTTTAAAACCGACAAAACACGAATTCATGATGGCGAGTTATCGAAAACGGAAATGCAAGTCAAGTCGAGATACCTTTACTCTCTCAGTCTACAACTGTAGCATATGAGGTGGGCTTTACATTTACACAGTTGAAGGTAGAGATATATGCACACCATACGTGATATAGAGATACATAATAAGTTATAGTTAAGTATTATTTTCTCGACAATATATTATTATTATTATTATTATTATTATTATTATTATTATTATTATTATTATTATTATTATTATTATAGGATTAGCAATGATCTAAAACATGCAACATAGTAGCAGTTGTTGTATTGGATGTAGTAGTAGTAGTAGTAGCAGTAGTAGTAGTAGTAGTTGTAGTAGTAGTAGTAGTAGTAGTAGTAGTAGTAGTAGTAGTAGTAGTAGTAGTAGTAGTAGTAGTAGAAGTAGTAGTGGTAGTAGTAGTAGTAGTAGTCGTAGTAGTAGTAGTAGTAGTAGTAGTAGTAGTAGTAGTAGTACCGGTAGTAGTAGTAGTAGTAGTAGTAGTAGTAGTAGTAGTAGTAGTAGTAGTAGTAGTAGTAGTAGTAGTAGTAGTAGTAGTAGTAGTAGTAGTATTAGTAGTAGTAGTAATGGTGGTAGTAGAAGCAGAAGTAGTAGTAGTAGTAGTAGTAGTAGTAGTAGTTGTAGTAGTAGTAGGTGTAGTAGTAGTAGTAGTAGTAGTAGTAGTAGTAGTAGTAGTAGCAGCAGCAGCAGCAGCAGAGGCAGCAGTAGCAGCAGTAGTAGTAGTAGTAGTAGTAGTAGTAGTAGTAGCAGTAGTAGTAGCAGAAAGTAGTAGTAGTGGTAGTAGTAGTAGTAGTAGTAGTAGTAGTAGTAGTAGTAGTAGTAGTAGTAGTAGTAGTAGTAGTAGTAGTAGCAGTAGCAGCCGCAGCAGCAGCAGCAGTAGTAGTAGTAGTAGTAGTAGTAGTAGTACTAGTAGTAGTAGTAGTAGTAGTAGTATTAGTAGTAGTAGTAGTAGTGGTAGAAGTAGTAGTGGTAGTAGTAGTAGTAGTAGTAGTAGTAGTAGTAGTAGTAGTAGTAGTAGTAGTAGTAGTAGTAGTGGTAGTAGTCGTAGTAGTAGTAGTAGTAGTAGTAGTAGTAGTAGTAGTAGTAGTAGTAGTAGTACGAGGCAGCAGCAGCAGCAGCAGTAGTAGTAGTAGTAGTAGTAGTAGTAGTAGTAGTAGTAGTAGTAGTAGTAGTAGTAGTAGTAGTCGTAGTAGGTAGTAGTAGTAGTAGTAGTATAGCAATTCAGATTTTGTTGTTGTTGTTGTTGTTGTTGTTGCGTTTGTCGTTGCCGTCTTCGTCGTCGTGGTCGGCGTCGTGTGCTTTCTTGATTACATATCTTTTATTTTGTTTTTAGCACAGAACAATTATCTTCACTTTTTCTTGGAATGCAATAAATCTGTACATACTCGATTTAAAACAGGTTCGTTGCTTAATTTGAATAGCCTTTTAATGTTGTCTTCTGTATACTTTCTTTTATAATAGTCAGGTACAAATTCCATCCTTTCTGTTTCATATCTTGGGCATACGAAGAGGAAGTATATTTCATCTTCCACAACATTACATAATTCGCATAACCTCTCCATTCTATCGATTCCCACCCAGCGTTTGGCTTCTATTGTTAAGTGGTGGTTGAGTGTTCTGAAATGGCATAGTATTACCGTTTCCCTGGTGTCTAATTTCTGTATGTGTGTTTCAAATGTAAATTCCTGTTTGTTAGTGCGTATAATGCCAACCTATTTGAAACCTTAATATCATATTTCCACTTGTCCATAAATATATTCTCTAAGCATTGTCTGGTTCGTTTGACAAGTTCCTTCTGGTTAATATATTTTAAGCTAATCACGTTACCGTGTACCGTTGAGTCAAGAACCATTTTAATAGTATGTATCCATTTGATCTGTATATTATGTGTTTGCATATGGACTAAAGCGCAAAAAAATAGAGAAGTGATGACAGTTTGCTGTATCCAGCATTGGCTAGGCTTGCCCAATATCGGATCATATTGCACTGGACGATGATTTTTTGGGGGAATTTGCCTAACTCGCCATAAACCATGGAATTTGGCGTACTATGCTTCAATTTTAGTAAGACTTTATACAATCTTATTTGGCAGTGTTCGAGTAGATCTACATTTTCAAAACCCCATACCTCTGATGCATACAATAACACAGGTTGAACCATCGAATCAAATAATATACATTGCACATCTATTGGAATAGTACAGTGTTTAATTTGTTTTCTATTAGCGCAAACATAGCTTTAGTTGCATGTGTTGCGCTACGTTTCTTTCATGCAAGAAAATGGCCAGTATATTTGAATATAACGCCGAGGAAAAGATATTCATCAACGGTTTCAATATCATGGGTGCCGATGTTTCCTCTTTCGCTTTCCAAATATTATTATTTCGGTTTTGTTGTAAGTTACTTTTAGCTTATTAATTTGACAATAATCATTATATGTATTTAGGGCTCTTTGTAGCGATTATTTTGAATCTGTCATTAGGATGGTCTCGTATCGTATAAATAAACATGTAGATCATCTGCTAGTCTGCTTAAAGATGTGAGTCCATCATGGCCCTGTTCTTTTAGATAACTCGCGAGATCATTTATAAAAAGAGAACATAATATGGGCGAAATGCGCTCTCCTTGCCTCACCCCGATCGTGCATGCAACACCTTTGGATGATTCAAAATTGTGAGAAACGAATGAGGAGATTGATCTATACATATTAATAATTGTGTTAAACCATTTGTCAGAGATGCCGTTTTAGGAGCTTGCTCCATAAGCCGGCTCTCCACACAGTATCATAGGCGTTTTCAAAATCAATAAAGCAGCAGTACAGTTTCTTTTTTTGTGAAAATAACAATTCTATAATAATATATAATGCAACGATATTGTCTAATGTTGACCTGCCTTTCCTAAAACCATATTGTGATTCAGATATAGTTCCATATTGTTCTGTAAATCCTATTAATCTGTCGTTTAATATTGGTGTGAACAACTTCCCAATGCAACTTACTAATGTCATTGGACTGTAAGTGGATGGGTCTAGTTTACTACCTGTGTGTTTATATATTGGAATTATTTTGCCAATAAGCCATTTTTCATGTATCGAAAACTAAGTTAAATAATTGTTCATATATGGGTAACATAATATGACTTGCAGATTTTATATATTCATGTATTATATTATCTGTTCCAGAAGCCTTCTTGTTTGCGATTCTTTACATAGCTTTATTTATTTCATCTTTAGATATGTTACGTCGAGATCCGGGCATGCTGTCGTGTTTAGTTCTGGCGCGTTGAGTTGGTCTTCATCGTCACTTTGTTGATTTCTTTAAAATGCTGGCAAAGGCAGTTAAGATCGATTTTTCCCCATTATCGCCCGATTTATTTTTGCTATTGATTGTTTTCCAAAAGACTTTGGTATCATGCTTGTGTAAACCCCGTAGCTTGGTTTGTATCTGTTTCCATATTTCTTAATTATCACTTTGTATTCTTTGCTAGCTCGTTTTATGCGTTGTGCAGTGTCTGGTGTTTCATGCGTTGTGCAGTGTGTGGTGTTTCATGCGTTGTGCAGTGTGTGTTGTTTCATGCGTTGTGCAGTGTGTGGTGTTCCATGCGTTGTGCAGTGTGTGGTGTTTCATGTGGTGTGCAGTGGGTGGTGTTTCATGCGTTGCGCAGTGTGTGGTGTTTCATGCGTTGTGCAGTGTGTGGTGTTTTATGGATAGTATTGTGTTTCTTAGCATCGTGGTATTGTTTCCATGCTTTAGCACACTCTTTTCCAAACCAAGGTGTAGTGTTATATTGCACATGTCCTTTATAATTTATTTTAGTTCCAAATGGGTTTGCTGCACTATTGCTAAATAATTCGCTAATCATATTCACAGCTGCATTCAGGTTATTTCGTGTATCTGTATTTTCAGTTTCATTAATTTTATCGTTTATTGAATTTATCGTATTTATGTCTATATTTTGGATTAACTGTCCTTTCTTACTCGGTACCCATCTTGTATTATTATTAGTATTACTGGATTCCTATATTTGGTACACAGTGAATGTCTGATATAGTTAGATCATACCCTTCCACATCTAAGTTCTTAATTTTTTTCAATAAATTTCCTGTTTCCTATAACATAATCGAGAAGACTAGTATTTGTTGTGGTGGGTTTGCCTATTGCCGACTCACTTCCCATTCTACCATTTACCATAAAAAAGAATCATGCTTTTGCACAGCTGTAGTAGTTTTCCCCCGTTTACATTCCTACGACCTGTACATTGACTATGCCTTTCCCGGGGGGCCCTAGTCTATTTAGAGAGAGCAAGCCATTATGTTCTGTGTTATCAACAGCAAAGTGAGCAAGAGTAAAATTGTCGAATTCTTCAAAATCTTGTTCTGTTCCCGTTTTAGAATTAAAACCGCCTAATAAACATATTATTTCATATACTTCTTTTAGTTTTATAATATCGTTTTCAATTTCATTGAAGACGTCATTTGTGTGATACTTAGATGTTTCACAAGGGATATAGATAGATCCCAACAGAAGATCTGCATCATACGGGGTTAAATCCGTGTGTACATTAATCCGCAAAACAAACTTATTTTCCGTATGGACAACTGTGCAGAACTTTGCAATGCCGTTCTTAATTACAATTGATCCCACAATATATCCGATATTGGCTAGGGTTGTATAATCTAACACGAATGGCAACTTTCACGAAGGCATTTCGCATATTCTGAGAGAAGCCATGTTCAGAAACACTGACTTCGGAGAGAATAACTGCATCTCTCGCTAAAGGGATATGAATAGTCGTTTGTAAATCGTGCCTTGTATAAAGGAAAATGCTATTGTTAACCCATCTTGTGTCAACAGCGCCTCAAAGCGCTAACACATGCTAGTCATATCAATTACGTATTTCAATGGTCAACACTTTTCAAGAAATTTTAATAAGAGAAGATTATTGTTTGTGTAAATTTACCTCAGAAATTGTTGACCGACTTGACAATCAAAGGGGTAATGGTAAAGAAAATTCAAGCTTTGGCTTGCGCAGTATCCATTTGCTGGTCAAGATAATAGTATCTTTGACAATTTACCACTGAAATGACTAGCGCTGTTACCGAGCCAGCCATTCCAGTGGCTAATTTTCAAAAATACTCTTCTCCTGACCTCCTAATAGACATCCCTCAAGACCACTGGAGAGTTGTTTTGGTAAGCTTGGCCATTATAAGGTTAAGTTTACACAAGAGGGGTTGATGTACCAAACTCCAGATACTCAATAGTAAATGCAATATAGTCCACAGTCCCCAGCCAATTTTCGTAAGTGTAGGTCATGCGCCTCAACGTAAGAAAGCTGCTATGCTATCATATACGTATGAATTTGTAGTCGAGTTAATGAAGACATCTAATTAATGTACCATATACAACCACAAGAGATTCCTTAAATGTACAGAGTAATGCTGCTACATTAATGGTGCTTACGATAGCACAGGCAACTATGTCTGTGAATGCATTACTCATAGGTGACACCTCTGAAGAATGATGTTTTCCATCTGACTAACTTTGATTTCAGATATTCCAACATTATTCGACATGCGAGGTCTCTCTACTAATTAGTACCACAAGCCATGTGGAGTGTCCGCTGTCTGCATCCGCCACCAGCAGGTTCAGGACCCTTACATGTATACCACATTCGGTGAGATATGAGGATGCGTCAGGAATATATTAATCGCTGACATATTACTGATAATTCACAATGAATAGAAGGCACTCATCCGGCAACATATTGCCAGATCGCTGAATACACGTGCATCTTTGATACTAAGATCACATTCAATGACGATATAATACATAATCAATTCTGTTCCTGCACCTATCCGGACCATCGCGTAATCAATCAGTCGCTATGTCATTAATATACACACGCGACGTTTATAATAACATGGATGCGGATGACACTCTGTAATTTTCCATCAACACTAGAGATATTCCCATATTTCGTCCACGGAAAAGTAACACATATTTACAATAGATGTAAGTGAATGATGCTAAGGGGATGGGGTAGCGAATTCGGGTGCGTGCGTCGTTGCCAAAACTAAAAAAACTGATGATGTGATTTGCCTGAAATTTTAATATAACAACCGAACTTACCATCAACTGGGATTACCAGTCGTTGGGCATGATCCAGCTCTAAAACATGCATCCGGTTTGGATCTATTTCTGATTCTATGTGGATCTCTGAAACTATTAGTCTGACTTGGCCCACGCCTTAGCGCAAGCCATACGTTCTCGCAATCACCCCACTACCACAAACCCGCCACGTCAAGTGTGGTACTTTATCTGCAAGCATGCTACAACCACAGTTGGTTTTGTGTCATGAGGTTCATGAAGAGTGGCTGTTTTCTGTAGCAGACGTGAAAATCTCTTTCAGCTGCGAACAATCAGTTTGTCTTCAAACCGTTCCACTATGTATTGTCCACTGCGAGCGTCTCGGGCTCCTGTAGGTTCTTTCTCATACGGGGTTGTCCTAGATTCTCTTCTTTGAGGTCTGACCACAAAATACTTAGCAAGCGTATGGTATGGCGTTATTTGTGTGCCTGATACATGTTGGTATCTACCACTGCGAATTCCAGTGCACAGTTTGTAAAGTGCTGCATTTGATATTATACTGTGCGCCCATTGATGAGTGTGTCAAAGCGTGCATTTTGGAGCTGTTCAACTGCATAGCATTATGGAAACGCATGCAGCATCATATAGGTGCATATTAACTTTCATTGGGAGTTTAGAGTCACGAATGCACAGCATCTTAAAGGACCGGGGGGGGGGCGATATTTCCTGCTACACAGCGAGCTCCAGTGTCCGTAGAGCTGCACAAGAGGGAAGGCAAAATTCTGCCCAGCCTCCACTTCTCAGTGTCCCAAATGGACTACCGCCATCATTCATTTCTGTGGTATCGCATAAGTAGCTGCATGCTTTAGTGCGGATGGTTTCTCAGCCATTGTGAGTGCGATGAGTATACCTTCTCCCGCAGCATTTCCATGTTGTTCAAAAGCAGAGTTGGTGATGTGTGTGAGTTGTGTCGTCGTGGTATTAACTCCGCATTTAGGGATTTCGTTGTCAATGGCGTCGGACCGCGTGCACAGGCATTCGTTAGAGATGTGAAATCGTTTCTAACTTCTGCTTCTGTTATTTCTCTTCACACGTGGATAACGGTTCGTGTTCTATGTAAGTGAACTGACCTTTGAACCATTCCTTGATTGTTTCGGCATGTGTCTTGTCAAAGCCGATAAAGGGACTATCATAATTATGTCTAGCATGTGGCTGTTGCAGAGTGATGTTTTAAAGGGGTTCATCATCTCTCACCAATCGGCAGTGGGCGTGATATCGTTTACCATGTCATCTGCTCATTCGATGATGAGTTCGTTCAATCGTCCAATGGTGTGGCACGTGGTCGTATTTTTTATATATTCGTAGTCGCAGTGTTTCCTGTTGTTCAAACAGATTTGTACCACGTAGATCACCAACATAGGATTTCTATTGGATGGTATTTCTGTATGCCCTGCTGTGAATTCTCCAGCGGGGAAGAGTTGTTGGAATGTTGATTGTTGTACAACATTCATCGTAGAGGGAATCTGTTATTGAAGGATCGATATGAGATTTCTCAGCAATTGGACGATATGCATTCACAACTCAACATTTTGTGGTAGTGCCGTTTTTCATTGGTATGGCTAGGACAATATTCGTAAAGAGTTAACTAAGTTATGCAAAACTAAGGACAGGGCCCACCAGTCTTGGTCCAATTGCAAACACCTAAACCTCTGTGATTGGCGTCTTTCTGTTAGTTATTGGACTGACTGAATTGGGTGTTCTGCGGGAGTGGATACTTTTGTTTCTTGGATGGTTGAGATACCAATATTTTAGTAATCGCGTTCTCTCTCCAAGGTTTCTCTTCTTGATAAGCTGACTGGACTGCTAACATACCATGTTGTGCAATGTACTTACCTGTATATGGCGGTGCTCGAGGGTGTCCACTAACCCGGTCGTTTAGTTGAGGAAATTTAGACATGCTGAGACGATACTTGTTTTATGTGATTGTCTGTTCGCATACCTTCATGACGTCCGCGTTTCCGAAGGTGCTAGCGGAGGTGTCATAATCTTCTAAGTGGCATAATTGGCATTTAGTTAATGGGCAAGCATAGCCCAAAAACTATCATTGTAAGAAACAAAGCACGCTTCAAATTGAACAAAACAACGCCTCTTGAGATCGTTATGCACCAATGTTGCCATCAATTCCGAACACAGACAGCCATAGTGGTATTCTTACACCATAATATAGACATCTTGTTTCAATCGGTCGATCATGACATATACCGTGTAAGAAGGCCTTTCAGCCAGTTAATATACTGTTTTTAATAGTTGGTCTGATACCAATCGGGCTTTAGATCGACTGCGAGGTAATCATAGTATAACGGTTGAGTCTTCCATAATTTATCCAGCCTAGATTCAAAAGATAATATTGTTTGAGCTTGAACTACATGTTGTGGTAGGCTATTCCATAAGTCTATAACTCGATGTTTGAAAGAGTAGTTGTGCAAGTCGAGTCTTGCTCCTGGTTTGTATAACTTTAGACTATGACCCCGAGTTATAAAATGTTGTCTTAATTGAAAAAATTGACAGGTTTCTGGGGCATATTTTTAGTTAGGACTTTGTAGGTTTCTACCGCTTTTCCTCGATATGCCAAAGTTGGTAAAGTGAGTATTTTAAGTCTGGCTTCGTAGCTTAGGTATGTTAGGCCTGGTACTACTTTAGTTTCCCGTCACTGTACATTTTCCAGAAGGTATACAATCGTCAAGCTATGGGTAGTCAACAAAAGCATGTTACGTACGTCAATACTAGATATAAACAGACACATACTCGTACATTCAAGAATGCTTATATAATTATCAGTTCAAGGACAAAGGAAATAATATATATTTCCTATTATAAGCTGGAAAAAATCAGGTCGGTAGGTATGGCAGTATTTTGTTTGATTTGGGGTGGAGGACTGGGTTGTGGTGGTGGAGGGATGGAGGGTGGTGGGGTGGTGTACTTGTACAGCGTCTTCACAATTATTTACCAAATTAAGGTGTAAAATGTGATATAAACGCTACATCCAGCAGCCCAAATACACACATATTGAGGTAGCAACATGGTGTAGCCATTTTGCATAGGTAGGGCGGGAATCGGAAGCATCAATATTCAGTCCGTATCACACTCTTGTGAATCAGATCCCCGGTGTCTTCATCGTGTTTGCCATTATTCAGCAAGTCCCTTCACTTCTTTGATGACGCAATGCGTGGCTTTTCTAGGGCGGTGTTTCGATCAAATGTCTTACCTCTGTAATGACCGAATTTACTCAAGAAAAAATCAAGCTGTTTTCCGTATTGAATATCCATTTATCTGCTAGGAGATTATTTTTGTAAATGTACTACTGGATTGGCTGGCTCCGTTACCGAGCAAGTCATTCAAGTGGCAAATTTTCAAAAATTGTTTTCACTTGGCCTGCAAATGGACATTCCTCAGGATTAGTGCAGACACAGCTTTTGGCCGACTTCGTCTTTGAATAGTTAAAGAATACCACATTTGACTACAAGAGGACTTGTCCTAAGTCTCTTACGATTACAATTTATTGTCCGAACTACTCCATAACTCACTCAGGCAGGTCCAAGTACGAACACGCGAGCATAGATCCCGATACTACCACTACGCTAGATCCGAAGCGAATCGTGGACCTCTCTCATCTACAACGCGACGACACCCTAGGCGTCACTCCAGAGGGCCTATCCGGCTAATTTTCTCATCGATCCAATATCATAAATTCTTGCCTCGCCCAGTTTATCAGATCTTCTAAATCACGTCCCCGAGCTGAATGGACGAGCAATACGAGATACAAATCTGGAGTTAGTTTCACATTTCTGATTGGCCGGCATTTTGATAATAACTTTCTAACCGCCTTCGCTAGTTTGCTAGGATGTGACTCTCACCACGCGCAACACTGTTGAAAGTTAATCTCCAATATATAAAAGAATAATAACCAATACTAATTTTCTAATCTAATAGTAATTTACTCTACCAGGCAAAGAAGTGTTAATTTAACATTATGAGTCATTGGCGATATTATTTTTAGATTCACGTTCTCGGAGCTACATATTATAGCCGTGCGCGTTACCAAATATTAAGCGTACATTTCCCGTGAAATTATCTCTCTACCGTAACCTGTACTTATATTTTCGAACATGGAATTCAACTGGAGTAGCTATGTGAAAATAGTCGCAATTTCACTCGTGGTCACCTGCGTGGCATGTGCGTCGTTTTCTCAGGTAATGATGAAGTCGATTGATTTATTATAATTTACACATTTTGCTCAGTCATACACGCTGGAGGAATCCAGTCTTAGCCCCGCCCATTGTCAGCTAAACTCCGCACACACTTCGCCCGTGGCGGGATCGATAGATCCTTGAACTCCCTAAAAATCAATTTCAAGAAAATTATACAACTATGATGTTGAATATTTTGAAACGTATTTGACTGAACGCCGTTGCTGGCTATGGAAGCAACCGCGCTCAGTCAAATTAGTTTCAAAATATTCAACCGCCTGTTTATTAAATAGTATAGACATACAATTCGTGAAACAATACTTAGTCCGTCACCAAGTAAGCGTTCGTGACGAGCTTAGCTACGTCCTGCATGACGCACTTGATTATGACGTAACCATACACGCCACGTAGTTGAGTATGCCGTCATGTGATTAATGGATACACGGGACTCATCCATTCAATATCAGCACAAGAGCAATCAGAGATTGCAAACACTCACCATCCCGGTTTCGTAACATTTTAAGAATTAAGCGAATTCTCCGAATTTTTATGATTTTTAGCATTTATCTGATCACGACCACAGTTGTAGAAGTCGGCCACATCATTTTTATGTTAAGATTTGAGATGAAATGGGACCCGCAATTGTCAGATATCCATTTATTCAGAATTTGATCTGATCAACATCAGGGTTCTTTACCAGGATCACCAGCTAAGATTTGAACTTTTATTTCACGGTAACATCCTTTGTTGTGATAACAGCTGAACCAACTCCTATCCCTAGTAGTTTTTGGACACACATTTTGGCACGCACACAATCAGGCACAAACACCCACACCCACGCGCGTACGCACGCCCTCGCGCGCGCACACACACGCGCACACGCACTTACGCACACACACACGCGCGCGTGTACGCGAATGCCAAACTACTCTCTGTACACGTTAGATATTCGTCCTAGTAAGACTTAAGTGGACACTGTATTGTGTCATCTATGCGACCCAGTTTGTAAGCCTATTGCCGTGCGAGTATAATAGCGTTCAACTATCTCTCTATCCGCCTGTCTGCCTGCCTGGATGGCTGCCTGGCTGTCTGCCGTCCGTCCGTCCGTCCTTCCGTCCGTCTGCCAGTACGTACGTCGGTTCGTCCGGCTTAGCACTAAAAAAAACAGCATTGGCAATGGCATTTAATTAATATTGTATTTACCTAAATGTGTCCTATCGAGACACAGTTTGGATTTACTTAGAGTCGCCCCCCTTACGATTAGGTGGGGTAGTGTGTACTACACAGTAAGCCGGTTCAACAGGAGAAGGCTGGGCTTGATCCAACATGAATGTGCGTCCGTCTGTCCCTCACTCCCTCCCACTCTTCCTCCTCTCTCCCTCTCTCTCGCAATTACTCCTCAATTTGCAGCCCGTCTGTGCATTCGCCGTCACTCCACCCATGCCGCTTTCACTTACTCACTCACCCCCACACCAACTCCACTATATGTAGCATCTCGTGCAGTTGTTTCAGCTCCGACGAACACATTCCCGCTTTGCTTTTCAGGCTCATAGGGGCATACTATAGCTCATGTACACTGTTTTTCTGCTTCATGACATCATATCCAATAACTGTCTGTGTATGTGTGTCGGTAGTTGGGTGGGTTGGTGTGTGTGTGCGCGCGTGCCTGCTTGCGTGCGTGAGATCGTGCGCGCGTGCGTGCGTGCGTGCGTGCGTGCGTGCGTGCGTGCGTGCGTGCGTGCGTGCGTGCGTGCGTGCGTGCCTGCCTGCCTGCCTGCCTGCCTGCCTGCCTGCCTGCCTGCCTGCCTGCCTGCCTGCCTGCCTGCCTGCCTGCCTGCATGCATGCCTGCCTGCATACCTGCCTGCCTGCCTGCCTGCCTGCCTGCCTGCCTGCCTGCCTGCCTGCCTGCCTGCCTGCCTGCCTGCCTGCATGCCTGCCTGCCTGCCTGCCTGCCTGCCTGCCTGCCTGCCTGCCTGCCTGCATGCCTGCATGCCTGCATGTCTGCCTGCCTGCCTGCCTGCCTGCCTGCCTGCCTGCCTGCCTGCCTGCCTGCCTGCCTGCCTGCCTGCCTGCTTGCCTGCTTGCATGCATGCATGCATGCCTGCCTGCCTGCCTGCCTGCCTGCCTGCCTGCCTGCCTGCCTGCCTGCCTGCGTACGCGCGTGCGTGCGTACGTACGTGCGTGCGTGCGTGCGTGCGTGCGTGCGTGCGTGGTGCGCGCGATTAATTCATTACGTAGCGCGTCCGTCTTTGTTCGCTGACATGGCACACGTGCATTTGAACCATCAATGCGCATCTTCATGTGCATCAGAGCTCAGGTATAAGCTGCAGTGCAAGAGTCGAGCCAGTATAATGCAGTTTCTTTTCTGGGGGTGGGGGTGGAGCTGCTGCATCATTAATATTTTAAGAACACTGTGAGATAGTTTCCAATGTGCGAGCGATTGGCAGATTTTAATTTACAACACCCACCGATCAGCGAGTGAGATGATCAGAAATTGCAATCATTTCCTCTAACTCATTCAACGAAGAATTCCCTATATCTCAATTTCAAGATAATAATACAAGAAAGCGGTTGCATATTTTGAAGTTAATATGACTGGAAGCCTTAGGCAGCACTGGCTTCCAATGTCAACATAATACTCCATGCATAGAAAATACAGTTTTATGAATTTGTAGGTGAAAGTGTTAATGTGGTACCTACATTAGTCGTGTACTAGTGATACGATAATTCAGCCCACTATATACGACATGCTAAGCATAAAGTGAACAATGTACAATTTCAGTATCATTCCCACATTTATCTATCAGACCTCCATCATGTCAGTGCAGTATATTCACATAGGGCCTAACAGCGCGCTGCCATATTTCTTGCGAAGCGAATTAACACTGTTATTAAGGCTACTTAGGTGAGACAAATGCGCAGATGTCACGGTAAAGAACTGCACGGAATCGATCACTGCTGATAATTACCGGAATAAATATCCTAAAGATTGGTATGTCTGTGAGAAGATGTTCTTCTGTGTGGCATTTGCAAAATCGTTATTTGCTTTCCGGAAATGTACGATATTGTCCCTTGTAAGCTATCATTTTTAGCCTCATCTGCCAACTACTGCTAAAACACATATTGAAGAATGGCAGCATTATCAGATCTTCGTAAGAGGATGGAGTAAAAGGTTCCACTTCTAAGTGCAAAAGAGGATGAAACGAAATACTAAACTTCACTGGGAATGAATTAGTTGCGAAGTTACTTTTTTCTTGTGAAATGTGTAGATATCTACAAGACACATTGCCTGCATAGGCAAACCAATTGATTGACCAGTTTAAATGTCAATCTCAAAATCGATTGTCGGATCTGCGTCCGCAAATCGCCACATTAATTAGCGTAAAATATGTGACATTTTGAAGAGGGTTATTTTACATCATCCCTTTTGGTCTGTGCATGGTTCTCTGGCGAGATGTATCGGCACTGTCGAACGTGCTCCGATCCATGGCCCCTCCTAGAGACCTGTTGTTGTGAGGATCTTGGCTTTGTTATAAGGTCATACATATTTAAAATGTGCTCACGTTTGAATGTTGGTATATTGATATCGGAAGTTAACTATGGTCTAATTAAACAAACAAACACATGAGTTGCCCCAGACCATGACACGGTTATCACTTACTAGCTACCCCTGATTCGGCTCTAGGATTTGATTACTTTCCTCAATTGAGCAGATGTATCGAAACTGTTCAAGACGTCCCTGGATTCATTTCTCACAAGGAAGCCTCTGTGAGCAGATACATGCACTATTGGAGGAAGTCAGTTGTATCTATGCCGCGCCCATCTTTACCTAAGCTCCACCAACACTTGGCCCATGCTGGGATTGATCGATCTCTTAGCTCTCTGACTATCAATTCTCAGTAAACTATACAGATGAGCTGTTGCATATTTTGAAACTAATTTGAAACTTGTGCAGCATCGGCGCCCATTAAAATTAGCTTCAACACATTCAACCACGTGTGTAGTTAATAGTACAGACATACAGTACGTACACCGCTGCTTAGTCCTTCATCAATTAAAGGTGCATATTCACAGCAGAATGTTTCAAAATAAATTGTTAAAAATAATATACTTTTAGAGGCTTACATGGTGTGCCTAGATGTAATGAAACGAAATAAATCTTATCATATGCTGATTTCATTACGTATGAATTAATAGAATTGTGTATGTTATCAAATTGAATCAGAGGCACGAGTCCCTAATTCAAATTCATAACTAATCCTACGAAATTGATGTATATGGAATGACATCATCATGTGTTAAGATGTGTTTCGTGTTATTACAGTGAGCTCACAATTTAAGCCTCTACAAGTATATAGTTTCAACAATGCTATTTTCACGTCAGGCACATACATACTTATATTAATACTGATTATGTCAAGATATAGAACTTCACGCAATCGATCATTGCCGATTAATATTGGAATATCCTGAGAATTTGAATTCCCGGGAGTTATAACGAGTTCCTACATTGTGTGTGACATAAGACAAAAACTGTTATTTTCACAAAAGCATGATCTTTTCTTTTGAAATTTGAGCTAGCTACACCATTCCACAAGTCCAGCTGGCAATCACTGGTGTAAACACATCTTGATAGAGCTGGCACGTGTTCTTCATTTTTCTCAACCTATGCGTGCGTGCGTGCGTGCGTGCGTGCGAGGGGTGGGGGGGGGGGTGTTGTGTGGTGTGTGTGTGTGTGTGTGTGTGTGTGTGTGGTGTGGTGTGTGTGTGTGTGTGTGTGTGTGTGTGTGTGTGTGTGTGTGTGTGTAATAACCGAGTCGACTGGTAATAAACAGGGGGGAACATATGAACGCAATAGCCGAATCCACGAGCGTGGGGTGTTGTGAGGTGACACGCGAGAATTGTATTGCCAATGGACAGATATCTAGACACATTTGCCTTAATAGCCCGACTGGAGGAACCACTTTAAATGTTCACACCGATTTCCTGTTTTGGTTCTTTAAATCGCCGCATTACTTAGGAAAGTAAGTGACCTTTTGAAAGGTGATATTTTAGTACGCCCGTGTAGTAAAATACGTCCGTGCCACCTGTATGCCTTGCAAGGCCTACTCGTGCTCTCACGTAAGTTCCCCATAAGCTGATTTATTACCATGAGTCTATCGCATGCCATATTGAGATATATATATATATATATATATATATATATATATATATATATATATATATATATATATATATATATATGTATATATATATATATATATATATATATATATATATATATATATATATATATACGTCAAAGCTTGAAATCACAGGAATTCAATATTAATAGTATATGTGCGGCGTATTCTGCACACGGGTTGCCTGGCGAGACACCACGCGTTGATCTCAGTCCTATCAGCAATAGGCTCAGATGCATCACGGATACATAGGCGGCGGTGGGGTGGGGGTGGGGGTGTGGGAGAGTGGGCGTTTCTAGCTCCGCCTTATCCGTTTCTAGCTAACTCGCACACCCGCCATCCCACTTCCTACGCCCGTTCGAATATATTTTAACGCATTGATCCTTGAATGTCCAGCATCTCAATATCAATGTAACCATACAAGTACGCTTCTGAAGATTCTGAAACATATTTGTCTGTGAATGTGTAGAGTAATTTAGCAGTCAAATACGTTTTAAAATAGTAATCGTAATGGTTTTCAAATTTGTAATTTGCCAAAGACATGCACTTGTTTACTTCCAGGGCTTTGCGCCTTTGTCGTCGAACATATATGATTGGATTGCTACATGGCATACACTATGCCGGCTTCGTTTATGACTTATGACTACAGATTATCCGGGTACAAAAATGAAACATTTGATTATATGGTGTGCTGATTGATACGCTCGGGCTGATGATGATGACAGTGCACGCAGCTATGTTGATTATTTTAATAACTGGACATACATATGTTACTCTTTTTACCAACAGTTTCCAACAGGATAATTTATAAACTAGCAATACATTACTCGGTCTGATTTAAATGTCCGTACTGTGACTGCAAAGCGCTACCAGGTGCATACATTAACTGCAGAGCGGGTTAGTAAGCGTGCAGGGGCAGTACTGTTGATGCGATATCAATGTCCCTGTAATATCTATCAGGATACATGATCAGTGCCCGCGCCCCGCCCACCATCAATCTAACCGTATACGTGTCATCCTGAATTAAAATTAAACTGCCATGTATAAACAAACACTTCAAGTACATTGCTGTAAGCAATAACACGAGATAACGACGTGGCGTTCTAGCGCCATATGGGAATGTTAGAAACGTGTCAAGTAGCGATGTATTGACAGTACGATAATGTCCTGTCAATCAATTTGAAGCACGGGTGTTTTTATTGTAACTTTAAAGTAAGAAAAAGGTAATAGTAGACACTAGACAATTGCTTTAAGATGTGACAGAGAGAAACGAGATTGGCGGAGGGTGGATGGGGGTGGAGAGAGGCTACGTCAGCCAAATTGGTTTTAAAATAGTCAGCATAATGTGTATTAAATTGTGAATTCATCAGTGGCAATCAGTTCGGAAAAGAAACCCCTTGTCGGACGTACTTCTCCCACTAGCGGCCAGCAAACTAAACATTGAGAATATCTTCATGAATGAATCCAAAACAGAGTTCACACACATATACCTATCTACAAAGCGTGAAACTAAAGAAAATGAGGATCCACTTTGTGGCGGCGAATCATGGAGGAAAAGCAAAATCCTGGGCTCACTGCCTTGCAGTACTGCTGCCATTGCTGCACGCCGCGTCATGGAGAACATAGCAGATCTGTGCAGTCATTCTGGAAAGTACGGATTCGTTGATCAAAGATGCCCTTGATAAAAATACTACGTTTATATAATGCAACCCGTGTATCCTTGACGCTGTATAAATGTAACAGCTGGGCAGCTCCAAAGGCAGCTCTAGACACCTTCGATGCCTGCCACCGCTAACACCTACGCACCATCACTGGACACCAATGGCCAGACAGCATAATGTCCAATGATACACTATACAAGATGTGTAGTACGTCGCCTCTGTCTGTAAAAGTCGCCCAGAAAAGATGGTCCATGTTTGGCCATGTGCCAATGATGCCAGAAGACGCACCAGCACAGAGAGCCTTGGAATTCGCCCTACCCGGAGCCAGCAAATACAAAGCCAGAAGCGGACGCCATCGCATAAATCTGCTAAGTGTGCTACGATGTGAAGCAGGACTCGGTACACTCAAGTCAAGAATGGACCTGAAGATGTGAAGGATTTTGGCTGAGAACAAGACGCAGTGAGCAAATACGAAGGACTTCGTGCACTTCCTGACGCTACGATTTTCCTGAAGTAGGATTATGCCTTAATTATGTCATTTTATTGTGACGTCAGCTAGAACGTGCCGTATTTGAGTATGATGTCAGATGATTCAGGGGCAGGTCGCATCCCTCCATTGTGCGTGTCTATACATCAGGAAGTACTTAAGGACCAAGAACTTCTCCACGTACAGGCGCAATGTATGGACGATATGTATTTCGCGTACTACCTGATGGGTTCGTGCACTCGTCAGTTACTTAGTGTACCCAATATATCCAAGCCAATGTAACCTACGGGATCATGGATCTTATCCAAGACAATGTAAGCTATGAGATCATGGATCGTATCCAAGACAATGTAACCTACGGGATCATGGACCCTACCCAAGACAATGTAAGCTACGAGATCATGGATCTTATCCAAGACAATGTAAGCTACAGGATCATGGATCTTATCCAAGACAATGTAAGCCACTGTATCGTGGATATTATCCAAGACAATGTAACCTACGGGATCATGGATCTTTTCCAAGACAATGGAACCTACGGGATCATGGATCTTTTCCAAGACAATGTAAGCTATGCGATCATGGATCTTATCCAAGACAATGTATGATAGGGGATCATGGATCTTACCCAAGACAATGTAAGTTACGGGATCATGGATCTTATCCAAGACAATGTAAGCTACGGGATCATGGATCTTATCCACGACAATGTAAGCTACCAGATCATGGATCTTATCCAAGACAATGTAAGCTACGGGATCATGGATCATATCCAAGACAATGTAACCTACGGGATCATGGATCCTACCCAAGACAATGCACGCTACGAGATCATGGATCTTATCCAAGACAATGTAAGCTACGAGATCATGGATCTTATCCAAGACAATGTAAGCTACAGGATCATGGATCTTCTCCAAGACAATGTAAGCCACTGGATCGTGGATATTATCCAAGACAATGTAACCTACGGGATCATGGATCATTTCCAAGACAATGTAACCTACTGGATCGTGGATCTTTTCCAAGACAATGTAAGCTATGCGATCATGGATCTTATCCAAGACAATGTATGATAGGGGATCATGGATCTTTTCCAAGACAATGTAAGCTATGCGATCATGGATCTTATCCAAGACAATGTATGATAGGGGATCATGGATCTTACCCAAGACAATGTAAGTTACGGGATCATGGATCTTATCCAAGACAATGTAACCTACGGGATCATGGATCTTATCCAAGACAATGTAAGCTACGGGATCGTGGATCTTATCCAAGACAATGTAAGCTACGGAATCATAGATCTTATCCAAGACAATGGGGCTCAAAATCATACAATTAACCCTTTAACGGACATGATTCCTCAAGAAAATAAGTATTTCTTTCAGGGAAAGCGAAGAATTTACTTGTAAATGTACCACTGAAATAAAATACACAATGAATTGCTGTTGTGATGTAAATGAGCAATCTAAAATTGAATGGCTGGCTCAGTTACCAACCAGTTGCACATTTTCAACTTTTGTAAATGTTCAAAAAATGGTTTCTCTTGGCCTGCAAATGGCCATTACTGCAGTTTCCATTTCTGGCTGGCGTAACCTTTTAATGGTTAGGTTGACACAAGATGGGTTATAATCTTAAATCAAGGCCAAACCAACCTCGCAGGCCAATGAAGCTGTATAGTGTATCCATCCATCCAACTACGTGGTATGTAGTATGACGTCATAATCAATATCATCATAAATGACTCAATTTAGTCCGTCTTAGACGCTTAATTTCCGACACGATGTACGAATTGTATGTATTAACTATTTAATAAACATGCTGTCAACTATTTTGAAACTAATTTGACTGAACGAGGATGGTGCCATAGCCAGCAACAGCAGCCAGTCAAATTAGTTTCAAACAATTCAGCAGCTAACCTGTATAGTCTTCTGGAAGTTGACATTCAGAGAGTGCAGCGATCGATTGATCACAACACTGGCAACGGGTGGGCGGAGCTTAGTCAGAGATGGACGGAGCATAGCTACATCTGTATTCCTCAAGGGTAGTGCAACATGGAAGTAAATAGACAGAATATGTTGGCCTCATACAGTTGGCCACAGTGGTAGCCTATGTATCCATCCAGCAGAAAACAATCCACCAAAAGTATGCCAGTATGGTCCTCCTTCAACCCGTGTGCTACTATGGTTACTGATGACGCTGATGGTGACGACGATAATGCCTACACCAATCATTACTGTGTTGGTACATAAAGTAGGCATGCTCGATACGGCTTAAGCGCTTGTCACACGCAATCTAATTCAAATAAGATTAGCTGCTCACACGACCGCGCTAATCTATATCGTATGCACGCTGTCTATAATATAGCAAGGGATACGCTGTGGAGTCATAAATCACGCGTGGGTGGATTAATAAACACCATTGCGAAGTTGTCGTGATGTTCTAGCAGACTAGCTCATTACTCATGAAAGTAATCGTTTACGTGAGATGAGTTATTGCAGTGATCTCATACTAAGACTTGCATATACTCGCTGACTACACCTTGCTTAATTTATCGGCAGCGGTGTGACGGTATCACGCTTGCTGCGCAGGCGTGACAACGGTAACTGAGGTCGACTTGTGTTTGACTAGTGAACACATATTTGGGCAAAGTATCGTTTATCCCTAGAAATATTTTTCTAATGATATCATAATAAGAAATGCATATACCCGCTGACTCCCCCTCGCTTACTTTATCCGTGGCACGATGGTATCACGACCGCTGCGCAGGCATGGCAACGGTAACTGGAGCGGGATTGGGGTTGCCCAGTGAGTAGTATATATTTGGACGAAGTGTCATTAATCCCTAGAGCTATCAGAGCAAAAAGAAGTATTGAATACTAAGGGGTCGCGTCGGGAAGTGTGCCCGAGGCGTAGGCGGAGCGACATTACCCAATGTATATACCGAAAATTGCCCGATCTGGCTCAGAAGCAGATGGCCTCAAAACTGGACGTGGCTTGCGTGACTGAAGGAAGAGAGAGAGAGAGAGAGAGAGAGAGAGAGAGAGAGAGAGAGAGACAGAGAGGGAGAGAGGCGTGGAGGGTGGAGGCGGAGAGATTAGAGCGGTCGTGTGTATATATATATATATATATATATATATATATATATATATATATATATATATATATCGTCCATGTCTTGCGACTGTCATCCGTCAATCTGGATTGTGAACCTTGTCATGGGTTGTATTTAGCGACACAAATGCATATATTGTATAGGACATCACTGCTTTCTGAATGTGATACTTAGCGGCGTACTAAACACGGAACTTGGTACACTTATACATAATTTGTGTTAAGCACAAATAAAAATGACGGATTGCGTCGGCAGATTGGTTCCACTACTGTAGCATCTGAATACAGCACGGGATCAACAACATAGCGAGTGTTGACTAGAACGGCATTAAGCTTACCATGAGGAGACAGCCATGATAGCGCATACGTTGGTTTTAGTATGCTATATTCTGTTTACCTCGTATCATGACGGTATCTTTACCTTTCTATTCACGTGTGAGTATTGCCTGGATCCAAACGAGCAATGTCGGGACAATTTTAAGGCATAAGAGCAATACACACAACATTGTTCAGCGACATAGGAAGGGAGATATCATTGAAAGGATACACATATGCACCGACTGAACCTACGTATATAACGTATCCGGAAATGGTATATATGTAATGTGGTACACTGAATCAGGCGTACGGAGCTGATGCAGACAGCTGATGCTTCATTGGCAATGCCATCATGCTGACAGTGTTCCAGCACAGAGCGCGCAGACTTCATGTCCGTAGGATAACGTAATTCCTGTATATAAAACTCCATGGCAGCATTCTGAGTAATGCGTAAATCAGCGAATATGTCCTTGAATTCCACCCTTTTCGTAATTTCAAATTAATACAATACATTTGTCGACAGACATTGGAAATGTATAATTGTATTGAAGATGGCAACCCAGATAAGACGTCATACACTTAAAGAAAGGTGAAATGTCTTGAGAATGACGTCATATCATTGCCATGTCTTAGCAGAATTAGTGTAATTAACCACTGAACAGTGAACCGCACCACGAAACGTTAACAATGCTACTTATATGGATTTAAGGGCACCGCTATTCTTGTAGATTTAACACTGGAATGTCATGAGTTAGTGGTTTGAATACACAAGTTGCTAATCGAATAGGTGAGAGCAGCTGAGTTCAGCGTTAAAGGGTAACTAATCCCATCTCTTGATAGCTATTCAGTTGATCTAACATGCCGGTCATAAACTATCCAGGCAATTTTAAGCTTTTTATCACGGCCCTAAGGAAAGATATTCAGGATTTAGTAGTTAAACGTTGGTACATCTCTACACCCTATGATGGCTGTCATGATTTACTTTTCAACCAATCAGAAAAGCCCTAGTGTGTCTGCCTCGGTATATACGCTTAGTCATTGAAGCGTCAGCTATAGGTTGGCAATGTGGTATACAATCAATGCTACATGTAAGCTGTTGAACATTTTGAAACCAATTTAATTGGAAGTTGTTGCTACCATAGGCAGCAACAACTTCCACTCAAATTAGTTTCAAAATATTCAACGGGATGAACATTACATAATAAAGAATGTGATGCATTGGAGCGTACATAACATCACACACAATAGCTTGAGGAGACAAAATGGTGTCGGTCACTGTTCAACATTTATTCAATATTACAAAACAGATAATTGCGATACAGATCAGGGAATGTGACAGGATATGAATGATATGGAATCTATAAACCATATTCTATCGGTGCAATACAACATTTGAGATGAGACTACTGTAGCGTTATATGCTAAGGTATTTGTTATTGGGTGAACGGGATCATAATCATACGGCAAGTATATATTCGCACATCAAGTATGTAACGGCTTTGAAAACGAAGACCTGTCTTACTGCCATTACTCAATCCTATGATCCGGCCAGATTAAATACCGTTACATAAGTATGTTTAAGATGGATGGGGTATTATGTTGAATATTTTGAAATTAATTTGACAGTTAATTATTGCTGAAGGATTAGCCTGTGGAATTAGTCTAAGTATGCTATAGCCGACTTGGAATATTTAGAGCGTCATGGTTCAAAGAAGTGAGCTGCCTCAGTAATATAGCTTGCATGGAATGTGGATGAGATCGTGGACGAGATTTGTGAGTGGGAGAGATTATGCACGTATATGCATAATACCTACCTGAGCACGCCATCAGTAGCGCACGTACACACATCACATATGACTGTAAAGATGGTTTGGATTACCAAGTCCTATTCCTCCCTCCAAAATGTACTTACGCATCTTCCTCATCCTCATCCTCCTCCGTCACCGCCGCCGCCACCGTCATCGCCACCGCCACCGCCACCGTCAACGCTACCGCTACCGCCACCGCCACCGCCAGCACCAACACTAGCACCGCACCGTCATTAGCACCGCCACTGTCACAGCTACCGCCACAGCCACCAACACCGCCGCCACTACCACCACCACCACCACCACCACCACCACCACCACGTTTACATCCTCCTTTCGTCTTCTTCCCTTTTCTTTTAATTTTTGTTCATCTTGTTCTTCGTATTTTTCTTCTTGTTTTTCTTCTTCTTCTTCTTCTTCTTCTTCTTCCTGTTCGCCTTCGCCTCTCCTCCCTCCTCCTCCTCTCCACCTCCTCTCCCTCATCATCCTCATCCTGCTCCTCCTCCTCCTCCTCCCCATCATCATCATCATCTTCATACTCCTCCTTCTACTCCTCCTCCACCTCCTTATCCTCCTCATCCTCCTCCTCATCATCCTCATCATCATCCTTCTCCTCCTCCTCCTCCTCCTCCTCCTCCTCCTCCTCCTCCATCTCGTTGTCGTCGTCTTCATCATATTCATCTTCCTCCTCCGCCGCCTTCACCACCACCTCTTCCTCCACCTCCTCATCATCCCCATCCTCCACATCCTCCTCCTCCTCCTGCTGTTCCTCCTCCTCCTCCACATCCTCCTCCTCCTCCTGCTCCTCCTCCTCCTCCACATCATCAGCGCCTCCTCCTCTACATCGCCCTCCTCCTCTTTCTCCACATCCTTACCCTCCTCCTCCTCCTCCTCCTCCTCCTCCACATCCTCATCCCCTCATCCTCTACATCATCATCCTCCTTCAGATCCTCCTCCTCCTCGTTTACCTCGTCCTGCTCCTCCTCCTCCTCCTCCTGCTGCTCCTCCTCCTCCTCCACATCCTCCTCCTCCTCCACATACCCTCCTCCTCCTCTACATCCTCCTCCTCTTCCTCCACATCCTTACCCTCCTTCTTCTCCTCCTCCACATCCTCATCCCCTCCTCCTCTACATCCTCCTCCTCCTTCACATCCTCCTCCTCATCATTCACCTCCTCCTGCTCCTCCTCCCCCTCCTTCTCCTCATGCGCCTCCTTCTCCTTTCGTTTCCTTTTTGTTCATGTACTTCTTGTTCTTCTTCTTATGCTTGTTGTTGTTGTTGTTGTTGCTGTTGTTGTTGTTGTTGTTGCCGTTGTCTTCTTCTTCTTATTCTTCTTATTAGTATTCATCGTCCTCCTTCTCTAATTATTCGTGTCTCGTTTACTGTTTTTTAATTTATTTGTTTCTCCTTTTTTCTTCCTATTATTCTGAGATAGTATTAACTCTACCTGTCTAATTTTATATTCAAAGGTAGACTCAGATGATGGCGCGGCGGGCGTTAATCTGAGATCCAAGCGGAATATCGCGGACACACCTGCAGATTCCCTGCTAACATTAATCAGCTATTTGAAACAAATGACACCTGAGGAGGTTGAGGAAGTCTTGAAAAGAATCCACTATGAACATTTCCAACAAAAAAAGCGCGGGAGAATGGACAAGATTAGCTACTTTAGCGGGTTTGGCGGCTTCGGCAAACGATCGGCTCTGTCACGAGATGCTGAAGTAGAAGGGTGATCGAAAGACAGGCATCACACCACTACAGTGTGTTAAACGCAACCCATTATTTTTATTGTTATACTACTGTTAATGTACAAAGTTTATTTTTCGATGTAAACAGACATGAGACCTCAGCTTTAGCAAAATAATTTTACAATTTAATCACACTTTTGAATTAAACGTGGCTGTTCTCATCACAGACGACACACAGTCGCTATATGATAAGGGCATGCGATATGTTAACCATGTCATGCCCAAGCTAGCCAAACAAGGTCTCTGCAGTGCTCTTGCAGCATGTCCATTTGCAGGCCAAGCGAATGGTGTCTTTGACAATTTACCACTAGAATAACTGGCTCAGTAACTGAGCCAGCTATTCCAGTGGTACATTTTCAAATATACTATTCTCTTGAACGGTAAGTAATATTTAGATTTTCTTGAGAATGGTTTGTCATTAAAACATTAATAGAGGTTAGCTAGCACGTGATTCGCCATTAACGCCTACACATTGGCATATTATTAGAACAATTTAAATGAGGAGGTTCTCGTGATATAATGGCTATCATGTAACCACCTGCTTCAAAGAACAACCATCTCCAGGTCGCATGTCTTAAAGAACCTCCATCGAACGTGTATATATATATATATATATATATATATATATATATATATATATATATATATATATATATATATATATATATATATATATATATATATATATATATCCTGTCTCTGCAGTGGACTTCAGTAATGTGCATTTTCAGATCTAGGGAAAACTAATTTCTTTTTAGATGTTACCCCTGGGAAGACTCCAGTGGTAAATTCTAAAAAAATAGTCTTCTCTTGGCCTGCCAAAATAGTCTTCTCTTGGCCTGCAAATGGACATTCAATAAGCAGATGCCTTGATTCTCTTGAGAAACTATAGCAGGAAATGGTTAAAGAGCCACCATCACGTGACCGCAGGCTATAAAGCTCCATCTAACGGCTGATGCTATGCCGTAACTCTAAATCTGCAGTTACATTCTCTGAGCGGTGATGCAATCATGTGCGTCATGTGATCGATATATGTCAGTAACACGACCACAATATGGTAGAGCTTTATATTATCTGGTCACATGGTGGTGGCTCTTCTAACCATTTATATATGACACGGAATGCACGAACAGTAACTTAACAATCAAAGATGTGATGTAACGATGCGTGCTGTTAGCCTAAAATCGCAGATGGTGCCGACTCCATATATAACCACGTATGCGCGCGTTAGCTCTAACCGTGCGCTAACCCTAGACAATGAACGAGATAGATAGACTGCCATTATGCAATATGACGTCCGCGTATTTATCCTAGTGAATTAGTAATGTTGTGCCCGAACTGTAAGAGAAAGACCGACATATATTCACCATTTCCTCAGTGACATTGACGCTACACTCGACATACTGGATAATTGCATGTGATGCATGAACACATCAAAACATACAGTTTGCCATTGCTAACATATAGAAAAGCAATCAAAGATTGCAAACCCTCATCATGCCATTTGTTTATGATATTTTAATTAGTTGCGTGTAGCAGTTCAACAAACCGGCATGTCCTCAGTTGGGGTCAGTCGGTCGGCCTGTCGGCCAAAAGCTTAGTCTGGGCTGCATCTATAAATTGTCGATCGGATGTGGCTCAAATTTTAATACAACGAATGAACGTCCAGATTTTGGCTGTGATCCAGTAAAGAACCCGGATCAGGATCGGATCAATTTCTGGAATTGCAGATAATAGATAAATAAATCTGAACACACGAAATAGGTATGCCCATACAATATGATTCCACAAGGCTGGATGTGATCCGAAAAGACCCGCCGAAATCACGACTATACGAACAAATCTGGAACATTCTAATCACTGGCTACCGGGATTCTCTCGACCCTAATGTTCGGATCATCCACAACAATGTAGACACATAGTGTACGGTCGCAGCATTTCTTATGCTGATATTTGACCTACACCTGACCAGACGATTCCAAGACAGCGAACCCTCCAGTATCTGATCGTTTTTTTCATCCAGAGCAAATAACGTCACTTGTTGACTGACGTAATAATCAAATGACCTTGGTCCATCACGAATGTGGCAATGACGCGACAAAAACTATGAATCTTATGCATTTAATGAATGGATATTGTAATCAACATTAAAGTGAATATATTGAAATTAATTTGGCAGGTAGCTTACCTGCTTGGAAGTTTAAATGTACTGTAGTTCATGTTCATGAGATGCAATGTACAGTGGTAAACTCCCTGCAAAGTGAGCCAAGCTCAGGCTGTGATCTCACTAGAGACGTAATCAGGAATAACTTCATACTGAAGTATGACGTTATTCCCGATGACTTCTCTACTGAGAACACAGCCTTAGTTACACACACGCAGTGAATAGCTAGAAATGGAGTCATCTATTGGTATAGTGTCTCTGCTTCAACATTGCAAAACCTGACAAACATGTTAGACAACGCCCGTATGTGGGTGTAATGCAATATGTAAACTTAAAGAACTGGTATAGCTATGACACGTCCATCTCTAACTAAGCTCCATACACACGTCGGCCGTCGCTCGTGTTGGAATCGATCAATCACTATGCTTACTGACTATCAATTTCTAGAAAACTATACAGGCAATCACTTACACTTTTTTAAAATAATTTGCCTGGGTGCTGTTGCAACAGCATCCAGTCAAATTAGTTTAAACATATATAAACATGCATTTAAGAAGGCTTAAATCGAGTCATTTATGACGTAATACTTATGCCGCCATCCTACACGTCGCATAGTGTATTATGAATGATGGATGGATACACAGGATAGGTGAATTGGCCGAAAAAGCAGGGTAAGCAGCTATGGTAACCCTCCTCGTCATTCCCAGCGTGTGATGGCAGTCCGTGTATACGCACACGATGCTACACTTACATAGAGAGATAGCCTCATCTAGTGCACCTATCAGAATGACGTCTAACCATGGGTCTGTGATTTCTAGATTACTGACATAACTATGCCAAATAATAATGGGCTCTCTATTGTGCGTTCATTCTATTAAATATCAGGAAGATAGTTGTATCCAGTTTATGTGCGTGGAATATTGATCATATATACCCCATGTGTTATACGAAACGAGAGCAATCAGAGATGTCACTATCTGAATAAACATGAAATGTCTGATTATGCGTCATTGGGACCTCACGGACTAACATCCACCTTAACGTGGAGAAGATCGCTCCGATAGAGTGAGCGTTATTGACAAATGTGTAATAAATGCCCATTTGCTGCTGTTGCATTGTAGCTTTTGCCCCCGAAAATTATGTGACGTTTAGTCCCCCACGAACTAGCATCCACTCAAACTTGGAGAAAATCCCCCTAAGTGAACCAGTGTTACTGAAAACTAAACACTCACGCACACGCCAACTCACTACGCAAGCCCACACTCACGCGCGAACACACGGACGCGGGGATAATAACATCTTCCACATACGAGACGAGGGCAATAAACTGCGTGTATCCGATGATGGTGATCACAAAAGAATGATGTCGATTGATTAGCTGTATTCGAACACCTCAAGACAAGTTCCCGATAATCTCACTTCTATCATGGCACAGCTTAAACTTGTTAATAGCCAGTTCTACCCGTATTAACGTAGTGAGTGCGTAGTGGGGCCTACGTGCTCCTAGTATTTTTATTGGATCATCTCAACACTTTAGTCAGCTCTTAACAGGTTTATTATCGCAGATCATTTGAGCATTGTGGGTATAGAATACTGGCACCCTAAGATCAATACAACGACTCCTCCATGTGTTTTCATATTTTGAAACAGTTCTGGCATGGATCTGTCGCTTCCTTTGGCAACAATCGCGGAAAGTAAATTTAGGCTCAAAATATTAAATATTTTATTTTATTGCTAATACTTTCTCGTATATGGTGGGAAGTGGCTGAATATACACTTGCCAGACCTGTATTGCAGTACGTTGACAAGAGCAAATCTCTAAAAGTGTGTCACCACCGCGCGTTAATAGCCAAGTTATATGCATTTACATACACTCTATCCGGTGGCTCTGGAGCTAACGATATGATTGACCCTAGCTATAGTCCCGATATCTCCATAGTTCTCTATCACACGTAGATCCTGGTGCATAGTGTGTCGTTATGTGTATATGACCTAACCACTAATCATCGAGTTCCCACACTTGTACCCACGCAGGAAGTTATCAAAGTGTCATATTATCTCATACACCACAGGCAGACCACACTGAGCAGATGCATTTATGAGGTGATTAAATGTCTGCCTGCTGCAAGCCGTCATCTATTGATTTCAACGGAATGTAACCCTAGACCTGCTGAACATTTGACTGAAAGTTGTTGGTGGCTTATCGACCAACAACTGTCGGTTGAATCGTTTTAAAAATAGTCAGCATCTTCAGAGTTAAGCCCCGTGGAAGATGTACTGTGCAGTATCATGTGTTGTCAGGGAACACTCGAAGGTAAACACGACAGGGTTCTCAGATATAGGTAACACGACGGGGAATCTCATAGTCACATTGGCCATGGACCGATACATAATGCACATATTCTGATAATGGACATCAGCTTTTTCTGTTTGATACTGAAGGCGAAGTTCAACCATTCGATGCGTCTGTCTTAGATAACAGCCTTCTCGAACACCCGCCAATAAACATGCACGCAGACTCGCGAAACCACCTAGATTTCGAATGACACAGTTAGTCGTCCATTTCCATAAACACGTCAGCAAATCACACTTCTCAGAGACGTTGGACCACAAATGCATGTTGTCTGTCAAGAAGGGTTTATAACACACGCTATGACTAATTGATCTGACCCTTCGACCCATCTGTATTGCATTACGCATCAAGCAGTTTTACTTTATTTCTTGCAATACACAGACTGGATTCATCAATTCGCTCTCGCCCCGTCTGCCCGGTTCCGCCAAGCAGGCATACATAGGTACGTATCCTAGAACATACCCACGTGGTGCGGATAAGTATGTATATCAGTTAGGCATACGTCTATACAGATACGCATCCTAGACAATACCATCATGGTGTGTATGTGTATGTATAGCAGTTAGTGGTGCGTATACGGCTGCAGATGTATGGCATACCCACTTCATACGTATGTATATCAGTTAGGAATACGTCTGCAAATGTATGGCATACGCCGCATACCCACTTCATACGTATGCATATTAGTTAGGTATACGTCTATAGCTGTATGTCATACACACTCCATACGTGGGTGCAATGGAGGCATTCGCTGTTAACGCCTAGGGAATGTTTACGTGCATTTGCAGGGCCGTCTAATAGTATTGTGTCCATCATTGGAACGCCGGAAGTGATGCAAGTTGATGCTCATGACATTGATTCAAATTTCAGTTATTGTCTGTATGCAATTCGCCGTGGTCTGGCTGAGAGAGAGAGAGAGAGAGAGAGAGAGAGAGAGAGAGAGAACTGTGTACGCGGTCTGCTAAAGGAGCCGGCTGCTACTGTTGTACGTGGTACAATATAGACACGGTTGCCTTCAAGAGCTTCTGCTCAACACATTGATTGTCGCATGCCCCACGTAACCGCTCTATTTGCCACCATTGTCTGGATTGCTGGCACTTGGGCAATGCGATTTTCATCACTCTCTATCAGCAATGAGTGGGTCCATGTTTTCCAAATAGTGGTTACTAGATTCGTCACATACTCTGCAAAGCGGGTTTGTACTACGGCTGTTTGATCAGGATGATGAACAACATTGCGATCATTTGTATGAAAGATGTCTCAACCTCTGCAATAACCGTAATAGGCCAGTTGCAGACGCCCTCACATGCATTAGCATCTTATGTGGGGTGCACTGTACCACCGAGCCTTTGGACAATACAACATTATGTTTATCTCCTTAGAATCGTCACGACCATTGTTAGCAATGCATCTATGGCATCAGTATGGTATACTTAATATAGAACATCTCTTAAAATGAGGACCCCCGTTAGTCCGGTATATTAAGTGAATGTCGGTGCATATATAGGAAGCAGGTCGGTCACCTTGCCTGCATGGATATACCACCATTGCAATAGCAATGCAATAGAGAACAACTCCGTGTTGTGGAATGAACCTGACCAGTTTTATCTATGCCCCGCTCACCTCTAGTTAAGCTCTACCAACCCCTCGCCCGTGTTAGGATCGATCGATCCCTAAACTCACTGATCAGCGATTTCCAGAAAACGATGCTCGAAGGTGTCAAATTAGTTTCAACTATTTTACAGCATCTTTATTAAAAAGCAAAAACATGCATTTCTTACAGCAACGCTTAACCCGCCATCAATGATGCATTCGTGATGTACTTATCCACATCATCCATGACGTCATTGATTATGACATCGTCATACACGTAATGTAATTGATTATGAGGTCGTATGATGGGAGGGTAAATTAGAAAGGGCCATTTGTTAAAAGGTGACCGTGTTAGATCTAGTTGGAATTTGTGCTATGATACTGGTGCTGATGATGGAGATTATGATGACCACTGCGATGATGATGATGATGATGAGGAAGATGATTGTGATGGTGATAGTGATGGTGGTGGTGGTGGTGGTGGTGGTGGTGGTGGTGGTGGTGGTGGTGGTGGTAGTGGTAGTGGTTGTGGTGATGATGCTGATGATACCGATGATAATGATGTTGACGATGACGGTAGTGGTAGGGGTGGTAGTGGTGGTGGTGATTGTGATGGTGGTGGTGGTGGTGGTGGTGGTGGTGGTGGTGGTGGTGGTGGTGGCGGTGGTGGTGGTGTTGGTGATTGTGATGGTGGTGATGGTAGCGCTGGGGCTGGTGGTGTTGGTGGTGCTGGTGGTGATAGCTATGTTGGTGGTGGCCCTGGTGGTGGTTGTGGTTGTGGTCGTGGTTGTGGTGGCGCCGTAGGGATAGTGATGCTGGTGGCAGCGGTGGTAGTGGCGACGACGACAACGGCTGCGGCGCCGTGCCGACGACGGCGACTGCGACGACGAGGAAAAATACGATGCCGACAACTGTGGCAACGACCATCGTTAGAACACAAAACATGAACACGTCCTCAAGGACCGAGACATCGATCTCGAGGACAATGACCACGACCACGATCGCAACCCGGGCCATAACAACGATCGGAACGACGACCCCTGCAACATACGTGAACTCATAATACAGTGTTGACTAAGATTTAAGGAGAGGTTTAAGATACACCATCTACCCTGCTAATGAAATCAACAGCTTGGTCTCCCAAACGAAATTGCTGATCGTTAGACTTTGCTCATATTAGGTAGACTATGGATAATGTGTACAATCTACAGGATATACAGCCATTGACCACCTCTATCGAGCATGTATTGAACACAGATCATGTGGGTAATATAATTAGTTAGACTCGTGATATATACTGTTCGTGGTAGATTGCGTTGCATTGCGATTGTCAAGTTGATGAATGTAAATGTGCTGATTACATAAAGCAAATTTGATCAAGAGATCCTTCCCTCGATAATTTGATTCGGCGCTGAGCGGGTAGGTAAACCGCGAAGGCGAACACGTGTACAATATAAAATCAGCATTCGCCTCTGCCCTTATTATTCACTAACATTATCGTCAAGTATTGAAGGAGTATTGAAGACTCTCGTCACGTGATCTGCCCGGACCTTATTCCACGTTGTCTGAGAGAATCAGCATTACCACTACCACCCCACCCACCACCATCGTGTCTAGTTATGTGCTTTGAGGATATGGCGTCATCAACGGTTTCCCAATTGTTAGAGCTGCAGCCAGATAATAGATGGTGACCATTGCTGATAAAGAGCCTATTTGTGCTGACCATATTGAACTGGCACGAACAGTTAATGTTGTGTTTGCCAGGATGGGTATGGGCGGTTGTTTATCATCTCATTCAGCTATATTGAGGAGAATATGTGAATCTTGTGATAGCATTGCATTCACCGATATGTCAATAACCGTCTTGTAGAAGGCCACCTGTTTGACTAGAACGGCCGGTATCAGCACACGTTAGTCCCGCAGCATCCCTGAGACTAGAAGTGAAGATTGATAGTCTAACTCGAACAGATTGATATGGTTACTCGAACAGATTGTCAAGGTAGCTCGAGAAGAGTATTACGATCACTCGAACAGACTGATAAGGTATCTGGAGCAGATTATTAAGGTAACTCGAACAGACTGATAAGGTTGTTCGAACAGATTGGTAAGGTAACTCGCACATATTGCTAAGGTACTGTTAGGGAGTTATCCATCGTTGGCGTGGGTTAGATTACTGTACGATGCGAAACACCGATATCTTTTGTTCAAAAGACAAAACATCAGTAATGATTATGACGCCATTAAGCAAATGATTACCGGATATAAATGGTTCTATTGAACCAGGGTTTCAGAATCTATAACTGCTGAATTCCTCTATTAATGTTATCTTACGTTGAACATGTGTAAACTAATATGAACGAAACAAGAGCTCTATGCTGGTGAAGACACCTATGGATTGAAACGACCTTTATCAATCCATAGTTGACTGATCCTGGCTGCTCCAACCTCTGTATTTTCTTTGTGTTGATATCAATCACATCAAATCGAGTTTTCGATCCGATGTCACTTATATCAATCCTGAAAGAATATCACATAACATTTAGTTCACTTCAGAAATCATAAATGCTCCTAATTAATGGAAGATGAGATCCGTGTATATCGCCCCTATTCAAGTTGAAAATGACCCCTATTCGATCTGGTCCATGTAGACCACTATCGACTACCGAATCATTTAGAACCCGGGGTGCATATGGACCATTGGATAATCTCTTGACTGTATGGCAGCATGTCTGATGTTATGCCAATTAAAACTTAAGCTTAATGGTTCTTGGTTCGAAATCTAAATTTGAGATACCAACCTAATTGACGTGATAATAATTATAGCAACAAATTAATATAGAATGTATAGATAATACATCAATAATATACGACCTGAATGCAATATGCATGTTTGATTACTGTATTATGCGGCTATAGTAGTAGAACCATCCCACAGCTGCAATCAGTCCTTCTTCGCGTTTGCCCACTGGGTCTTGTCCTCAGCCCAAATCCTTAGCTGCCTCAGGTCCATTCTTGACTTGAGTGCACCTAATCCTGTTTTCTTGAGGTCACCACTTAGCACGCTTAGCATATGTATGCAATGACATCCTCCCCCGGCTCTGTATTTGCTGGCTCCGAGTTGGGCGAATTCCACGGCTCTTTGCTGGGCGAATTTTACAGACACCGGCGGCGTAATACACATCTGGTATAGTGCATCGTTGGAAAGTATGCTCTCTGGCCATCGGTGTCCAGTGATGGTGCGTAGGTGTTTGTGGTGGCAGGCGTCAAGTTTGTCTAGATCTGCCTTTGGAGCTACACAGCTGTTACAGTCATACATCATCAAGACTACGCAGGTTGCATTGTATAAACGTAGTCTTTTTACCAAGGGCATCTTTGATCTACGAATCCATAGCTTCCAGAAGGGTTTTCTTTTCCTCATCTATAAAGTCCCCATCGTCGGTATATTCCATCTCTAGCGCCATCCCCAGTATTGACACGAAGGGGTGGGGGGTTGGTCTTGTGGAATGTTCCCACACGGATTTCAATGCAGCAGCCGGGTAACAGGTGAAGAGCACAGGGAAGAGGCCATCTCCCTGTGGGGAGCCAATTGATGCCTCAAACTCTACATACTACACTGACTTGACTCGTGTTCTCAACTCTCACTAGTTGTAGCTCATCTTCATTGCAACTGGCCTGGCGTAGTACATCTAGGATCTTTGAGCGCTTAATTGTTTCGAAGGCTCGTGACATGGCAATGCCCATTTTGTGGAAATCCCAGTGTTTGGGCATGACTACCGACACAAGCATGCGTTGAGCCCATACATTCTCTGAGCAGCTGCGTCCATGTTTGAAGCCACTTTGACATGCTCCGGTGAAGTCGTCGATCTTGTCTCGGATGCGGCATAGAGTAACATTGGATAGGATTTTAGGTATGCTGTTAAGGATTGGCTGGGGGGAGTGGCAGGTGGCTTCTTGGGCTTGGGCTTGGGCTTGGGTAGCGCGATAAGGATGCCTTGGCCTACATCGTCGATGGGAAGGTGGTGCATAAAAGCTGAATTGATTATGTGCGTGATCGGTTTGGAGATAATGCCACTTGCACATTTGAATAGATCATTGCTCATGCTATCAGGTCCAGTATTGCTCTTGCCGCTATGACTTTGCAGTTATCGTTTGGAGTATTCATTCTGTTCTCTCCGTGCATAACATGAAAGCGACGTTTCCATCGGCCTATTACCTGTTCCACTAGAACACGCATAGGTGTATGCGCAGAGTTGTATCTGCGCTCTGCTGCAGTATTTGGCGGCCAAATGGGCGTCATTAACCAATGTCGACATGGATATTCACTATCACCCTGAATAAGTCCATTAACTTCTCCGTTTTCCATTACATCCCAAACCTGACTCGACCTCAGTACGCGACTGTCATGGGCTGACCCTGGCCATCTCGCGACAATGTTAATCCATTTTCTGTGCACATAATCACCCTCATTGTCCTTGGGAGAAGTGATCCATACATATGTTCCATCTACACAACCGATTACTCCTGAAAATTGTCACAATGTAAAAAACATGTCCTTGTTTCTTTGAACGTCATCGTTTGTAACAAATGTAATGAAATTGTTCACCTGTCGCACCTGCGCATCTGTAACACGATGTATGGCCCTACACGCCGTTGGCTGTGAAACTTGCAATGGATCACCTACAATTCGTTGAGCTGTTCCTGATGCATAGTACTGTAGGGCAATCAGTACCTGTTGATGAGGCAGAAGGGCACCATTTCTTCTTGTTTCATGTTCGATGTCCGGGGTTACGATATCAGTGATATGAAGTATACCATCCTGTGAAAATCTGTACCGCTGACGTAATTCTTCATTTGTAAAAACATCTAAAGGGTCTCTTCTGTTTCTAAAAACCCGTTCCCGTCGTAAGGCACGCCGTAAGTCCATACGGGCACGAATTCTTATTGCCATGTTGACTCCGTGAACTCAAAATAACAAAGGACTTCTGTTCTGTCTCTAAACGCAAAGCATAAATCTGCAAGTGCGTGCATTCTTCATGCCATGTCCACTCCGACAGATAGAAATAACACACGGTTTAGTAGCTTGCTAGCGACATACTCCAAAGCTCACACTGATGCAATCGTGAGAAGTCTGAGCATTAACCGGGGAGGCGAAGATTTAAAAAAGACAGACAGGAAACTTATCTAACGAGTAAGAGGCAACCTGGACAAGATCAAGAAGACCCCCCCAAATTACTAAATCCGGCAAAGGGCTGTATACAGCGTAGATATGTCAATGAACATACATCTGCGCAATAAATCTAGAAAAAAAAGCACGCAAATAGGACAGCGAATGACATCATGAGTTATATTGAAACCACAATATGGATAACGAGCGCACGGCATAGATATGTCGTGGGGCATGGGAGATGCGTGTGTGTGTGTGGGGGGGGGATGGGTGGGAGTTGTGGTGGGTAAGCCGGGGGGGGAGGTGGGAGTGTTGGTTGCAGAGCCATTAAAATACAACACATAACAACGTGGATAACAATAGTAGGAACAAACGCTACCCCGCAAATACAAGTGATGTGGTGGTGGGGTGGGGTGTGGGGGTGGGTGTGAGCGGGGGTTGGGGGGGGGGGGGTGGGGGGGGGGGGTGCGCCGCACAAACGTATTAATAATAAGCAATACCCACTTAAGGCACCATGAGATACGCACGGGTAAGCAACACGTGGTGAAGGACGCAAAGCATAAGACCAATCTCAGCTGGTGAGTCGCACGCTACTAACATAGAGTCAGATAAAGGAGGAGACATATTATTGAACAACGGGCAGGGTATCGAATCGAGATGGACAGCAATGGCAGGCAGTTGGAGAGGCACGCGAGCGGGCGGGCAGTTGGGCAAGCAAGGGGGAAGGACGCACGATTGGATGGACGGACATCATCATCAGCATCACAACAAGCACTACAAGAATCATCAATATCGCTATCACCGACATCACACTTCATCAATCTATTACTATTATAGTTTCATACAATACAGGGGAACTAACTCATACATAACACTTACGTTACGGTATACATAATTACCTCGCTTTAATGTGGCTTGACGTTGTACCACCTGTCTGCACTCTGACTGTTATTATATGTATTTACCCGCCTATAATTGACAGAGACGGTTGCATTACTGAGCGCATTACGACATAATGACTGAACTAAATCAACGCATACAGCTCCAAAGATGAGTACAGTAACTGCTATTACGTCTGTTATATCCACTCTTAGTTCTCACGGTTGGACTTGGGCGGTGGGGGGGGGGGGGTGGGGGGGGGGGGGGGTGCGCCGCACAAACGTATTAATAATAAGCAATACCCACTTAAGGCACCATGAGATACGCACGGGTAAGCAACACGTGGTGAAGGACGCAAAGCATAAGACCAATCTCAGCTGGTGAGTCGCACGCTACTAACATAGAGTCAGATAAAGGAGGAGACATATTATTGAACAACGGGCAGGGTATCGAATCGAGATGGACAGCAATGGCAGGCAGTTGGAGAGGCACGCGAGCGGGCGGGCAGTTGGGCAAGCAAGGGGGAAGGACGCACGAATGGATGGACGGACATCATCATCAGCATCACAACAAGCACTACAAGAATCATCAATATCGCTATCACCGACATCACACTTCATCAATCTATTACTATTATAGTTTCATACAATACAGGGGAACTAACTCATACATAACACTTACGTTACGGTATACATAATTACCTCGCTTTAATGTGGCTTGACGTTGTACCACCTGTCTGCACTCTGACTGTTATTATATGTATTTACCCGCCTATAATTGACAGAGACGGTTGCATTACTGAGCGCATTACGACATAATGACTGAACTAAATCAACGCATACAGCTCCAAAGATGAGTACAGTAACTGCTATTACGTCTGTTATATCCACTCTTAGTTCTCACGGTTGGACTTGGGCGGTGGCGGTAGCGCTCGTTTATTGAATAACACTAACAAAACATAAATGTAAAATGAGCTGCGTTACGTTAACTGCTTAACCCTCTTCCAGATCTCGTGACACTGAACTATGCCAGAGCTAGAAAGATGCATGCATGCATAAGATACATGCATACTATAGAAGACGACAATCCCGGTGAACAGGGTTCGAAGTTAACAAGTGCCACACACGCGCAAACGCACACGCATCGCTCAACGCGCCCAACCGCCTACCCAATCTTCAAAGTATGCGCACACGCATCCGCGTACTCACGTATGCATGCGCGCACGCACACACACGCCCGCCCGCCCGCCCGCCCGCCCGCCCGCCCGCCCGCCCGCCCGCCCGCCCGCCCGCCCGCCCGCCCGCCCGCACGCACGCACGCACGCACGCACGCACGCACGCACGCACTGGTGAGCTTGACGGGCAGGAGGTGAGCGGGCGGGCTGGTAGAGATTTGGGAATCAGCGAAGGAAGGATGGCCAGGCGGTTAGGGTGACACGTCGTACATAATCCCTGTTGAACAGAATGTTACTAATGTAGTTGGACTGGAATGAGGTATGCTCGAAATACTAGACAGCGTGTAAACCTGTTTCATTCTGGTGGCTTGAGGACGTTGATTCTCGCCTGTATGGCGTACTAATGTGTTTGTCTGATATTGTGACCAGGTCCTTTGAAGAGGGTTGCGTTTTACATTCAGATTTGAATGCACGCCATTCTCACGTCGTTGCACAAATCGGTGCATGTACAAGGGAGGTTATTCGGCATGGTTTAACTGTATTTCTTACATAAGAGTTAGTTCCCCATATCTAATAGTTGGCCTCCCTCATTATCTTTGCGAGAAAGTATGATGATGATGATGATGATGTGGCGATGGTGATAGCTCTAGTCATGGTAGTGCTGGAACTTACACGGAAGGTGGACTTGAGGTACGTGCGTGTGTATGTGTTTTGTGAGTGTGTGTACACCCTTCAAAATCCTGATAATCGAAAATCAGTCTGTGCCATGGTGTCGACACATCCCACATGGAAACTATCGAAAATCGGCTCAGATTTGATATAAATACTTACCATTAGAATATCCCATTATATTTTGTGATGTTGATAATTATCTCTAGACTAGCCAACCCCTTTTTTCCCAACATACATTCATCTATAGGGGAATACTGTAGCAATGCGATTCATTGTAACTGGCTGCCAGCCATAAGAAGCTACCTGGGAGGGGGGGTCGAAAGACCGGCTCCGTGTTGATATTGAGAGTCACCCCCAGAATAGCAGTCCTCGAGTTGTATCGAGATCCGTGCAGCCGTAATGTCTGGCGCACATGACCGTTTTTTTAAGGGAAGACGGATGAACGCTGACGCAATAGGGACGAACGCGCCCGTGTGCAGGTAAATGCAAGTCCGCTTCCTCCGAATTTTCTAAACGCAATGAATATCAAACCAGTTTGATTTTAAACGGACGACCGCAGCGGTATTGTCGTGAAACGGACCATGTGCAACGAGATCCGTCTGCGCGGATGCAATTTGATTGATTCATGCCATGGGCGCTGCCATTTTGAAAAAACGTGATCGGAAGTTGTTAACGGGTCCCGTAACGCGGGATTGATAAAATATAATACAAGGATGCCTAAGGCAGGACGGCTGCATCGCTATCGGTGCACATTCGTTTCTGTAGTGCGTTTTACAAACGCATACGGATCCGTTTGAAACGGCCGTGTGCGTCAGGAATAATAGCAATTAACACATTTCTGGTTGGAACGAGGTCGGGTTGTTGTGAGAAAACACACTTCCGTGGTAAATCAGAAATAAGGCGTCACTATGACAGCTATCACTAGCATAACCCACTCAAGCTTTGTTGAAAATCCTTCAACAGCGAGGAAGTAACGTGTTTTTTAAAATGTAATTATTTGAAATGTGATAATTTCATATATCTCGCATGCGTACATTAATATACACAATTTTAAAATGTGAACATCCCAGCACACCTGATTATACTAAAAACATGTATTATCATTTGACTAATCTGTGTAGGATGACTATATTCTTTTGAACATATGCCTACCAACAGTGCATGCAGCTCTTGCCTGAAGACGATGAGCACATTGGCAGGCAAAGAGGTGACCAGACAGTCTTCAATACCTGTATTAGCCACTAACAATGAAGTGTGAGTTGCTGATCCTTGTGTGTATTTAGTCACTGCGCGAGGGACACTTTGCTCTGTAGCAAGAATGCACGAGGCGTCTAGCAACATGGGTCTTTTAGGACTTGTCCTCAACGAGTATGCTCGTTCGCTACCCATTGACTTATCGCAGGTGGTATAACGACCTTGAGGAAATATCTCCCATAATCCATGTTTCAGGGTGGCTATATTGTCATACGCCATATCGATTGACACTTGTCCATAGACAGAACAAAAGCTTCGAAGGAGATGGCGGTGATATTGTACTAACACAGAGTGCAATTCAATTGTTGCGATAGATGAATTGAGGACCAGAGGTCGCAAGTGCGGTTGCCGAATGTGAAGCATGCCAGGATGCTATACAGACAAACAAAGTAAAGGGCGAGATCTTCTTCATCATGCCCAAGTAAAACGTGTTCAGGCCACCTTTGAAAAGCAGGTCGGTGGCGGCGGCAATGGGCACAGTGGCAGGCACCCGCCCCTGCTGCTGCCACAACCACTACTTCTACTACTACTACTACTACTACTACTACTACTACTACTACTACTACTACTACTACTACTACTACTACTACTACTACTACTACTACTACTACTACTGTATAATGTGTATTCTCACTGGGATAAAAAGGAAGCCCTTGTCCGATTGTGTCCGAGACGTAAATTGGACACTAGAAAAAAATCGCATTTTTGTCGAACGTATATTTCTTTGAACGCATTGTTAATTGTTCCTGTGTAGCAACTAGTGTACAGTGTGATCAATCATAATTTGAATGAGCATACGACTGAAACATACACATTGCGAAACAGAAATGTTAGTTTTGATGTTGCCAGTTTTGCCCCGCCTTCCCCTCGTTGTGAGGGCAGTGCCGCCAATGCAGACCGTTAAAGTCATTGCGCCCGTTTAGGCAGCAGTGTGGTTGTATGCTCCCAAACGGAGATGAGATTGTGAAGAAAGCAAAAATGAATAGGGCCAAATCCACAGGTGGTAGGATTGGATGGGAATTGTATGAGGAGAAGTAAAAGGAAACAAAATGTACATTATTTTAGAATAGTTAGACTGACTTTTGCTGGACCAATAATTGTAGGCCAATTCAAATGTGTATCACATCGGTAGAAAGTGGCACTCGCATTGCCTGCTGAGTCATTTGACAAGAAGTATGCTCAATAATGTTGCTGCCATTGACAGCTGCTTGCTCGTATTTTCTTTTGGATATATATACATATATATATATATATATATATATATATATATATATATATATATATATATATATATATATATATATATATATATATATATATATATATATATATATATATTTGCACTGACATATGAGCTGTCGAGCGTACCGATACTGTCAACTACACGTCCTAGCTCGATAGCAAATAACCAGTTTCACGCGCATAGAGGGGCATTTTGTTTTGAGAACTCCCGGCATGTACAGACAATAACACCATCTACTATGCCGCCTAGTTGTTACATCGAATTTGGAGCCAGGATACCACATGTAGGGTAAGAAATCAACGCGTATCTCATAGTTCGAGCAAACTTCTATCTAGTTATTAGGACCTGAAAAGGTTAAACAGACAAACCCGGCACAATCCGCTGGAGACACCTGGTCGGTCATAAACCTTGTAATCTGACTGAAGCTTTTAACTATCCTGTTCTGCCCATAAGCCGTCTAATGACCGGCAGTAAATGTGTATGTGGCAATAAATGGACTTTTCGAGTTATGGCGGATTAGGCAGGTTGTAGCGGATTAAGGACAGAGACACGACGTTCGGAAAAAAGTATCGGGTACAGCTGAGTAGTACGGACATCCGAATTACCATTACAACGTCACATAGTAGAAGGTGTTTATCTCGCCTGTTATTCCAGTGGTACAATGCAAAATGGTAATCTTTTGGCCTGCGAATGGGCATTCTCCAACACACTACATGTTGGCCGGCTTTGTGGCTAAATGTTTAAAGAACCGTCATCATATGCCCCAGTAAGCAGATAGCTGGCATAATCTGGTATTGCTGTGCCCCGAACAATGGCAGATAATCAACACATCTGATGGTTTATTGTGGTCGATGATCAGGGCCGATATCTTCTTTTGTCCAACGACAACCTGTGTGAGATTGTAGAATTATGACATAACGGTGAGCGGTAATGGAGTGATCCGATATGTCACACAGGCAGCTGACGTCATAATCATATATATATATATATCACTCGTTAGTCCACATCACACTCACATGACATATATACGTCACAAAAATGGCAAAGGTCCATCACAGAAGTGTCTGAATTGTATGTCGTTGGTAAATTTGCTCAACTTGCAATTCCACAGCGCTGCAGAATATGTTGATGTGTAGCAACGACTATATTAGTTTTAAAATAAATTCAACTGCTTACCTGTATAATTAGCTTGAAATTGGTAGGCTGAGAACAGTTTTCAGCGTGTGAAATTCGATTCATTCACACGTAGAACGCGGGCGTATTTTAGTTGGAATGGGCAAATCCAGTTTTTCAGTCAATCATGTGGCGTCAGAATAAACAACGGTGCACGTAGGCTGACGTCATAATCAATTATGCTATTAATGACACGATGTATTCCGTCACACGCACTTTAAGGTGTTGGAATTGAAAATCTGTATTATTTAATACACATTATGTTGACTATTTTGAAACTAATTTGGTCAGAGTGGGGTGCCGGAGTGGGGTGGGGTGGGGTGGGGTGGGGGTGGATGTGGGGTGGGTGGGGTGGGTGGGGTAGGAGTATGTTGCCATAAGCAACAACAGCGCCCGGTCAAATTAATTACAAAAATAGTCAACGCCTTGCCTGTATTGTTTTCCTGGAAATTGAGATCCCGGGAGTGCAAAGCGCTGATGGAGCTTAGCTAGAGATGGGCGAAGCATAGCTAAATAGTATTCCTTCATTGTCCCTACATGCCTTCAGGAAACCACAATGAAAGAGCAAAGCAGACGCTGTGTTTGCATTGGGGAAACCGTCCAGAAAGGAGACCACACTTTGCTCTTCGCTATCTGGGTCGATCCTAATTTAAGGCATCGTGCATATTCTGCTCTCGCCCAAGAACCTACAGCAACATGATGGCCACGTGATAAACAACCCACAATACATGCCGCAAGATATGCCTGTACATTGCCTGTTGAGATGGTGGTATCACGCCACGTGAACGAACATTATTTGCACGAGCGGCATAAGAGGTACCTTAGAGTACATCATGACTGAGAAATTATCCAAACGCTGCATATAGATACTCTCTCCAAGATGATTTCCTCTGGGCATTTTTAGCAGAGCCCAGAGCCGCATCAGTAGCTTTGATGTCGGGAATGCTTTCAATGTTTCGCGGGCTGTCCTTTTGCCGATCGCATGATTGAAGTTGTGGCATAGCACCCGTTGTAGGAATGAAGGTGCTATGCATTTCTGGATTTTTGAACGACAGTATGCACCAGTATATATCGGGCATCCATGCAGGTGCGAACATCTTTCTACAACTCCTAGAGTTTCTGACTTCACCTCGCATGGTGGAAGATATGAAGGCGTGCCATGGCGTATCTACATGCATTCAGCAAAATTGGTCGCTCTAATAGGTTGCACACTGTGCACTATGCCTGCTCCATGCGCGCCTAATTGTGACATCAGGATGCCCACCATCTCTGAGTTTTCTAGGCGGTTTAGAATGTTTGACTTCTTGCCTGATGTCAGCTTCCCTTTGCCAGTTATTGCAGGCGGCGCATTCTCGAAACAGCAGAATCCATCCAAGTCACTATCTTTTCTCGACTGCATTGTGAATAATATATGCGTTACGAGAGATATTGTGCTTCGTGCTTGTTAATTTTAGCAATACCAACAGCGTCATTGATAAGACGGCCTCTAATGCACCAATTGTGTAGTTCAGTTCCTTTCTCACATTCATTGACACACCATTTGAAGATTCCCCATGTATAGCTTGCTTGGTGTCTAGAGTGACGAGATCTGGACCACTCTATTTCAAGAATCCGTTACCACAAGCTCCTATGGCATTCAGGACTGGTGAGATGGAGACGGCCTTCGCAAATCGCTGCCGATGACACTTAGACTCTTCGTGATGTCCCACATCTGGAAAGGCAGACACAATTGATGTTTCCTACTCGAACTCTGGGATGAGACCTAATTTTCCGGAAGAGATAAGATGTGCTCATCAAAAGTCTCAGGAATATCACAGATTTTGGAAATCCCGACATTGTTGTTCCTAACCCTTGTGGTCGGCTCGTGTCGGTGGTCCTTGGCTATACGTGAGAACGTATTCTCCTATTCTGTGCGACGAGGTTGGCTTTCCTGAATTCGTTGTGAGTTTCTGGGTGATTCCATCCATTTCCATTATTTCATGTACATGTAGTTGAGCCACACATACAGAATTGAGTTCATAAGCAGCAAATTAGGTATGCCCCAACAGATAAAGAGAAGAAAAGACCTGCCAATAGATGTTTAGAGAAATATGAAAGCCATTTTAAGAACACAACACTAAGGACCATACACATTCTAGGATATGTAATGCATACATATCACGCATTTTCATTTACAAGTCAGAATTATGGCATGCCCTGTTGCACTCCGCACTGCTATAGGAAGGTCACATACCACATTTGGTTGAATTCCTTACACTTGTTTCGGAGAAGTTGAGTTATAAACAATTCCGGCACGTACACAGATGCACGCTCGCACGCACGCACGCACGCACGCACGCACGACCGGACGGACTGGTAGACGGACGGACGGGCTCACGCACGCATCTACACGTATCCGCACGCACGCATGCATACACGTGGTAAAGCACGCCAACACGCGCGAACACACACGCACACACACACGCACGCGGGGTGGCATAATCCTACTTGTCTTCAGAAAATGCGGGGATGGACTGCACGCGGAGACATACGCCTAAGTAGGCTAATGGATATGTATAGGCTCCTCTTAATTGTATCTCATGAATATATATGAGCGAAACCAGAACGAGGCTAGCAGGGATAAAATGTAAACAAAATGTCAGCCAGCTACAGCTATCCCGATCTTTCATTCGTTCCAGACTTTACATTTTCCTTCGTTGACACTTGTATAAGTCAGCAATCAAATAATTCTGGGCAGAAGCACATATCTGCAGGCGTTGTGTATTATAAGGAGGCATATGTTCACGCAATAACTGGTAAGTGTGTAAGTGATTTATGGATTCCCATACCAATATTAGATATAGGCCAAACTGTACTAGCATCAGCTTACTCTATTTATTCTATAATAGGAAACGTATGCTATTTTAATACATTTGTCTAAATGAATGTTTGTCTGGTCTCAGTATTCCCTGTCAGACTTGTACAGAATCGCATGCGACCAGAATGTCTGCGCGTGCGTGTGTGTCTGGGGGAGGGGGTGGGGGGATCATGCCTGTATATATATATATACACTTACAGATACTTACACTTTCTGGCAAAAAGAATATGTAATTTTAACAGGAAAGAGAGTGTCTCCTTTGCAAATGTGGTCCATGTATGGAATTGGAGATATAAATTGTCAACCAGAAATGAACAGTTTTTGCCAAGCTCGTTGCCCACATTTCCTATCCGTATCTTCTAATATGTATGCCAATCATTTGCTGACAATGCCAATATTTTACATGTATAATGACATGAAATCATAATATGAAAATGTGGCTATTACCACAACTGACTGACTTATATATTGGAAGGCATGGATAGGAAATGTACTGCAAACACTGTCGTGTTAAAGTGAAACTGGCAGAGCGTGTTCACTTGTTCTATTTACCGGAGATATTGTACATACATTAGTCATGTGTTAATATTAAATGGTAAATAGATATGGAAATACAAGCTACAAGTGTGGAGTACAAAGTTGTGTTATATTTATTGAATACAAATTAGCAAATTATTATCAGATGGACAAATTTACAGATATGTACAGGTATATCTGGTGTTGAGACTGATTTTGGCTTGGAAGTGATACCACTTGGCAGACACCGTGAACCCTCCATCTGTGGGATTAACTGTAATGAAAATGATACAGGCATGCATATATTGTGATACAGTAACAGAAAATTATTACTTTATGTCTTTGATTATTGCACCTTATAATTGAAGAACACAATTTAGTAGAAAGTAGTTTTCAATTGGCAATCAATCGAGAGGAGTTGGACACGTATTTAGAGGACCAATCCAGGAAGATTCTTAGGTGGAAGGGCAATTACTTGGTGATAGTAAGAATGATCCAAATTAGTTTTGAAAACCAGATAGGATACTCGGAGAAGCTATTTCTTGTATTATGTATAGCTGTACAATTCTCTGCAGTGTAAGAAATAATGTGTTAAATATTTTGAAAAATATGTTATCTACATGCCATTGCTGCCTGAGGCAGCGAGACCAGCCAGCCAAATTAGTTTCAAAATATTCAACAGGTTATGTCTATGGTTGGTTTCAAAATATGTGGATATCAAGTTTTTAAATGATACATGTTGGGCGAAGCGAGACATCTCAAATAGATGCACGTTATTTATATATATATACATATAAGATTATGGGCGTGGAAAATTGCTGATGAGTTCACCAAATTCATACAATTCTGAATTCCAGCAAAGCTATTCTAAAGCAAACGAGAGCTGCGCGTATCAGCTTGACAAACATGCACAAGTGGAGGTTTGCTAAGCTATTAATTCTAGTGTAACAGTATGCCAATTCATTGTAATTTGTCGCTTCAAATGAGCTTGAGCTATGAGCTTAGAATACACTCTCTCGTGGTAATTTGCTAAGCCATTGTATGCACCAACATGTATAGTTTCTCCGCCTGATGTCGTGAACATGAGTCCATCAAGCGTACGAATTATACGGCCTTTACTATTTAATAGGCAGCAACAGTACCTACTCAAATTAGTTTCTATATATTCGACAGTGTACCTGTCTAATTACCTTGAAATGAGTTTCCGCGAATTGACTGTTCAAAGTATATAAATCTATCATAACATACACGAAACGTGCGCGGAGGTTGGCTATACACGATTGGCGCATTGCTACACATTGATCTGTCTATTAGCGTACTTACTGCTCATGGGAAAGGCAATAATAACAGAGTAATTACTCTCGTGTGCGAATTAAGGGCAGCTGAAAGTTGCTCAGAATGCATGCTACAATCCATATTTGATTGATGGAGCCCATCATTGACAGTGGAACTGTATCAACGATTGAATACTCCTGTACTCTTCCAATAGCCCGCTCTACATGAATGCGACTACTAGCAATTTCTTCAATTTGCCGAACCTCCACAGGAGTAAACTGTCTCATGTTAGAAAGAACTGGTGGTAAATTGAGATCAATGTTTTTACCTTCTAACAACTTTGAACTTGTGAAACCTGTGTCTGCCATTACCATGTCACCAGGTTCTAATACATCTAGACTGCCTGATAACTCGGTAATGGCGACATCG